>JAJHSJ010000001.1:105470091-105867100 GCA_021015155.1 Magnolia officinalis
CCCGAACCCCGCATTCAAATATTTGGGTGGTTGGTTTGTAATTGTTTTGGTTGTGAGAGTATTGAATTTGGGAGTAGAAAAGTAGTTGCTAGTGGTGGTCATGGGGGTTTTTGAAGCCATTGCACTTTCAAAGATTTGAACTTGTAACTGTTTGTAAGTTTTGGGAGATGGTTCTTGTTGGCATTGGTGTGTCATTTGTGTGGTGGTGAGAGTATTAGATTAAACAAAAATGAGATCAATGTTGTTTTGTAGTTTAATACTGAACGCGAGAATTGTTTGAGACTTTTGAGTTGGTAGTTATTTTGTTTTTGAATGATTTCTTTTAGAAATTGGAAATCAACATTTTCTTGGACATTTTTTTTTCTTTTTCTGAGAGATGGAATTTTGGCATTCGTTGTTTAATTTGTTTGGGAGTGAGTCTTGGATTTAAGGAAATTAGGAATTCAGCGAGGGAACCTAGAAATAGAGCGAGGGAACATAGTAATTGAGCGAGGGAACGTAGGAATTCAGTTTGGCCCACTCAATTTCCAGTTTGTCCCACTGAAATTCTAGTTTGTCCCGCTCATTTCCATGTTTGCCCGCTTAATTTTCAGTTTGGCCTACTCAATTTCGAGTTTGGCCCGCTCATTTTCCAGTTTATCTCACTCATTTTCCAGTTTGGCTCGCTCAATTTTCAGTTTGGCTCGCTGAAATTCTAGTTTGTCCCGCTCATTTCCATGTTTGCCCACTCAATTTTCAATTTGGCCCTCTCAATTTTCAGTTTGTTCCGTTCAATTTCCTTTGTCCCGCTCATTTCCTTGTTTACTCGCTCAATTTCCAGTTTGGCCCGCTCAATTTTCAGTTTGGCCCGCTCAATTTCCAATTTGTCCCGCTCAATTTTCAATTTGGTCTGCTGAAATTCTAGTTTGTCCCGCTCATTTTCATGTTTGCCTACTCAATTTTCAGTTTAGCCCGTTCATTGTGAGCTTAGCACAATAGCCCATTGTGAGCTTAGCAACCTAGGAATTGAGCGAAGGAAGGTAGAAATTGAGCGAGGGAAGGTAGAAATTGAGCGAGGCAACCTAGGATTTGAGCGAGGAAAGCTAGAAATTGAGCGAGGGAACTTAGGATTTGAGCGAGGGAAGGTAGAAACTGAGAGAGGGAAGCTAGGAATTGAGCGAGGCAACGTAGGAATTGAGCGAGGGAACCTAGAAATTGAGCGAGGCAACGTAGGAATTCAGCGAGGTAACCTACGAATTGAGCGACGAAAGGTAGAAATTGAGCGAGGCAACCTAGGAATTGAGCGAGGTAAGCTAGAAATTAAGCGAGGGAATGTAGAAATTGAGCGAGGGAACCTAGGAATTGATCGAGACAACCTAGGATTTGGGTGAGGAAAGCTAGAAATTGAGCAAGAGAACCTATAAATTGAGCGAGGGAACCTAGGATTTGAGTGAGGTGACCTAGAAATTGAGCGAGGCAACGTAGGGATTGAGTGAGGGAAGCTAGGAATTGAGCGAGACAGCCTACGAATTGAGCGATGGAAGCTAGAAATTCAGCTAGGGAACCTATGAATTAAGCAACGGAAGGTAAAAATTGAGCGAGGCAACATAGGATTTGAGCGAGGAAAGCTAGAAATTGAGCGAGGGGACCTAGAAATTGAGCGAGGGGACATAGGAATTGAGTGAGGCAATGTAGGAATTCAACGAGGTAACCTACGAATTGAGCGAGGGAAGGTAGAAACTGAGCGAGGGAAGCTAGAAATTGAGCGAGGCAACCTAGGATTTAAGCGAGGAAAGCTAGAAATTGAACGAGACAACGTAGGAATTGAGCGAGGCAACGTAGGAATTGAGCGAGGGAAGCTAGAAATTGAGCAAGGCAACTTATGATTTGAGCGAGACAACCTAGGATTTGAGCGAAGAAAGCTAGATATTGAGCGAGGGAATCTAGAAATTGAGCGAGACAACGTAGGAATTGAGTGAGGCAACGTAGGAATTGAGCGAGGGAAGCTAGAAATTGAGCGAGGCAACCTAAGATTTGAGCGAGGAATGCTGGAGATTAGTCCACATACATTCAAGGCGGGCCTAACATGGAGTGTGTGTACTGACATGGGTGTGTATTGACAAGCTAACCCAAAAAAAAACAAAAAAAATAAATAATAATAGTAAAATATATATATATAATAAAAAATAAAAAATATTGAGTTAGGCCCGCCTTGAATGTATGTGGACTATCCACGACGTTCATCCATTTTTCCATCTAAAGTAAGGGTTTCAGTCCAAAATGGTGGCATATTGAAATATCAAGTGGATCACACCACAGGAAATAGTGGTTCTACCATAGAAACCTTGTTATGCCCCCGCAATGGTGTTTTACTTGTAATCCATCATGTTCATAGGATGATTTTTGCATAGATGAACCGAAAACCAAGATGTGAGCTTCATTCGGCATTTCAATGGCCCACAAAAAATTTACGTCGTTTAGGTAAATGCATATCATACCTGTCGTGCGTACTTTCTTCTGTGGAGGGACCATTTTCAGAAAAATGAGATAATGTTGATGAGTAGAGAGGGTGGGATCCAGCTAGAGCGTGGTGCGATCCAAGCAACAGATGTAGTAGTAGAGTTTTCGTCTTTTTTTTTTTTTTGAAAATGGAGCGAGGGAAGAGAGGGAGAGGAAAAGCAATGGCAGTAAAAAGGAGGGGTAGTTTCGTCCTCAAATTCACTGTCCTCACGTGCTAGTCTAAGTTGGTAACTTAAGTTTGTATTCCTTCATAAAAACCGCTGGGTAAAAGGTTTTATCTATAGTGGTCAGGTTTATGTACCCGTCAACCATGATAACTGTCATTGGTTCTTGATGGTCCTATATCCAAGACAATGGGAGATCATTATTATCGATAGCTAAGTGTCAAATGCTCTCCTAAAGTATAAGCAGATGATCAATTTGATGACAAAGGTGCTCCCGATTCTCTTCTATGCCAACGGAGACGTCACTGCGCTTGAAAGGAAGACTTGGATCCGAGACTAGGAAGAGGGAGCGAGAGCGTGATTCCGAAGCTTGATTTGAGGTGGGAGTTTACAATAATTTTCATCATGAATCTGCACAATAGGACATTCCAAAGCCCTTGTTAGAGTGGACTGGCAGAATAGGATTCATGTCTCCAATCCCAATTAGTTGGGATAAGTCTTAGATGTTGCTGATGAAATAAATAGCTGTTTTAATTAGTACAATAGTCGTCTTTGTATAATATATATACAAGAGAGTAAACATGTTCACGAGCAATGAAGTGCTGGTGGTATATGTATCCTGGAAATTGAACGGGCCAAACTAGAAATTGAACGGGCCAAACTGAAAATCGAGCGGGACAAACTGGAAATTGAGCGGGCCAAACTGGAAATTGATCGAGACAAACTGAAAATACAGTGGGACAAAGTATAAAGTTCATTTCATCATCCACTAAATTACAAAGTATGTTATACATTCACCCATGCACTTCTGGAAAATATGAAATTGAGTAGGGCAAACTAGAAAATCAGTGAGGCAAACATGAAATGAGTGGGGCAAACATGAAATCAATGGGGCAAACTAGAAAATCATTATGCCCACTGTTTCCCATGGTATGATCCACTTGGTATTTTGATATGCTTCAATTTGGGGCTTAACCCCTTAAATTAGATAGAGAAACGGATGGACGGCATGGATATACTACATGAAACGGATTGGCTACTCCCCCTGCCACCAGCCAATGGTTGGTGTTCGGTGCTCTGTGGGCCCCATCAATTTCCATTGAACTTAAGTGGGGAGTTCCACACATCCAAACAACCCCTAAGGCACTTCATCAAAACTAACTAACCATGTGAGACACCGAGGAAATGAATTGATGGCAGGACAGGCATACTCATTCAACTAAACAAATAAAACAAGAAAACCCAGTTGATCATGGATACAGATTGTAAGTTTAACATATTTTAAACTTGAAATTAGGCGGGGCAAACTAGAAGTTGAACAAAGCAAGCATGAAAGTTGAGCGAAGGAAACATTTACACCCCAAAAAATTTAATTCATTATAAAATTTTCTAAAGTACAAATTGTGCGGGATATATACAACACTATATATAATACAACATTCCACAAAATTATCATTTTCATCTCATGCCTACGACTAGTATCATTTACAGCTTACAACACTATATATAATACAACATTCCACAATCATACGCTATCGACTTCCTCCAATGTATAGTGAATTTTTGCATGTTTGTTCCCTCCATGGTGCGACCGTTGCACAGTATATCGATGAATTTCATTACAAATATGCCACAGTCAAAACCTAGGTTGCCTCGCTCAATTTCTAGCTTCCCTCGCTCAATTCCTAGGTTGCCTCGCTCAATTGATAGGTTGCCTTGCTCAAATGCTAGGTTCTCTTGCTCAATTTCTTGCTTTCCTCGCTCAATTCCTAGGTTACAATATGAAAAAAGCATCCCATCAGTAGTACATTAATGGACAAATACTTTAGAGAATTTTCAGTTTGGCCCGCTCAATTTCCAGTTTGTCCCGCTCAATTTTTAGTTTGGCCCGCTCAATTTCCAGTTTATCCCGCTCAATTTCCAGTTTGGCCCGCTCAATTTCCAGTTTGTCCCGCTCAATTTCCAGTTTGGCCAGCTCAATTTTCAGTTTGTCCCGCTCAATTTCCAGTTTGGCCCGCTCAATTTTCAGTTTGTCCCGCTCAATTTTCAATAAATTTCCTTCACTTCACGGTCATTTCCATGCATTTCACAGTCAATTCACTTAACTTCACGGTCATTTCCACTCATTTCACGGTCATTTCTAGCAATTCCGTTTAGATTCACGGTCATTTCGATGCACTTCACGGTCAATTCCTTTTACTTCAAGGTCATTTCCACGCATTTCACGTTCAATTCACTTCACTTCACGATCATTTTCATGCACTTCACGGTAAATTCCAGCTTAGAAGAAGCCGTGTATATATGAATTGGGCTAATGCTGCCAAAATCAAAGACACATTTGACACTTACAGAAACAAGTTGCAACAGGCAGCAATGACAGTCCAGGACTGGACAGAGGGATTGGAACTGAGCACATTGCAAAAAAGAGACTTCACCTCAAATTTGCATTTTAAAACTCAAGGGATATATTTACTTGTAAAGTATTTCTGCAGAGGTAGCTTTCAGGCATAACAACTTTGGCAAGATGTGATGGTTGATATATGTAGCATACAAGTAACTCAAATTAATCTGTAAGCACCAACTTAGATGCATCATAATTCAGAAATTACCTTGATTTGATTACCAAACTAGCTAATTGGTGGACAAGTATCAGATGGTTAAATTTGAAAAATAAAAATAAAAATCCAACTGTCCAACAAATAAGTTTAACCTGATCAAGGTTAAGATTGTTGAACCAATCTGATTTTCAGATTATAACCTCTATCTACAGTGGACCCCACAATTTGAATGGCATAATGAGATAATGCACGTTGCGTTTACAAATCTCTATCTCTAAGTGCCTGTGCTTTATGCATCAAACTGTCCTAATTGTGGGGTTAGATTTCGACTTCAAATTCAATCCAAAATGGCGAATTCAGAGGTTTTGAAGAGGGACAAAGACATTCTTCCCCTTCCAATCTTTGGCCAAGAAAAGGGTATTGCCAATCTATTCTTTCATCCTCATATAATCTCATTTTCTTTTCCTCTCTTTTCATTGTTTTCTATATTATTTTTTCATTGTTTTTTAATTCAATAGCAAGCATGTAGCATACTATGTATATAGGATCTACATCGATAGCATTATGCAATGTAGTTTGATCTTGAATGGAATCTTCTTCCATAAATACTGCTTTGAGTTTTTTTTTTTTTTTTTTTTTTTTTTTTTTTTTTTTTTTTTTTTAACTACGTTTCATGGATAGCGAGTTGAATGGAGTGATCAATCTCAAAGAAAGCCTTTTCTGTGCAAGAATGTACTAAGCATGGCATATCTTGTGTGTGAGTGTTTTGTGGTTGGCCATTTGTTTGGCAACTGCTGTTCCATGATCCTACTTTGCTTGCTTGCCCTCACCCTTTCGACAATCTGCCATTTAAAGGCCAATCCCAAATCACTATGAGAAGGAATAAGATAATTATGATGCCGATGGCAGCGACAACGATCAAGAATAGCAAAGCACGGATAAAGACTGGGTTAGAAAGTCTCAATGAACCAAAACTAGGAGATTTTCCATCCAACCTGCCTTTTATTTTATTTTATTTTATCTATGCATACACTTGTGCCACTATATTCATGAAAGTCTGGGAAAACCTTAGAAGAGTCTAAAATCATGTTTTAATTCCCCATGTTTTTCACTCCTCGCCTAGAAGTTGGGGCAAGATTTATGACCAAAAGGAATTCATGGGAAATGTAAAAACCAACCAAGAACTGATTTATTTTTTTATTTTTCCCAGAAACTAAGGAATTACTAAGTTGAGAAATGTAAAACTCAGCAACCAAAAATTTTCCTCACATAATGAATGTATTTTATTCAAGTCCACCATTCATCTTTTCAACTCATTTTCAAGCTTGAATCCGAAAATGAGGCAGATCCAAATCTAAGGTGGGCCACACTATAGTAAATTACGTAATTGAATGGCCACACCATTAAAGACTTATCATGGGCTACAAAAGTTTTGTATCAAACTGATATTTATGTTTTCCCTTCATTCAGGTCTTTGTACCAATAGGTTTTAAAAAATGTACCAATAGGTTTTAAAAAAATAAGGAGCTCTTTGCTGTGAAATACATAGAGAGAGGGCAAAAGGTCAGAGAGACCTCTTGGATTTCAAAAATTGCTCTTTCTTTGCTTTTCCCATCTAGGTTTTGTTTCTTGATGGTTGTGGCATTCATAATTCAAATTAAACCAACTAAATTTTGGAAACCACTATTGCTAAGTTACAGTCTGAAAATCAGAATAGTTGAGCAGTCCTAGTCCCTGATTCGTTGATGCTTGTTTGTTGAAACCATTGGATATTTTTCATTTTTTAGCCATTCCAATAAATTTCCACCAATCTGATAGATATTCAAATAAGCTTAACTTTTGGTTCTTCTTCTTCTTCTTCTTCTTCTTCTTCTTCTTCTTCTTCTTTTTTCAATGCATCTTGATTTGGTTTTTATGTTGTGCAAGGTTGTTTGGAATGTTGTTCAAAAATCCACTATTGAAAATCCTAACTTCCAAGAATCTGTGCTGCCAAATGACTGCTTGGAAAAAACTGCTAAATGCAGCAATAGGAGGTTGGTTTTCTTAATTATGTTATTTGTTTTGTAGGAGATTTAGATTGGAATGTTGTTCGGCATGGTTGTTCATACTCTTGTACTATCTTACCTTACATGGAGAACTGAATGGGACAATCAGGTAATTCAATTTCATTTATATTCTCTTTTCCTAATCAGGATTGATAAATGCATTTCCAATATGAACAGAATTTTCATCTTTTTATATGTTCTTGGTTTATGAATGACCACCTTAGTGCCTATTTCACAAAAATAAGAATAAAATCACCCTCATCAGAAGGTAGGCAACCGTTGGATCTTCAAATCAATCATGCCAAGAGCCCACCCACCATCTAACAGCCAAGTGAAGGAAATTGACCGTGAAGTGCATCGAAATGACCGTGAAACTAAACGGAATCGCTGGAAATGATCGTGAAAGGAAGCGAATTGACCATGAAATGCATGAAAATGACGGTGAAGTGAAGGGAATTAATTAACCGTGAAGTGCATGGAAATGACGGTGAATCTAAACAGAATCGCCAGAATTGACCGTGAAATGCATGAAAATGACCGTGAAGTGAAGCGAATTGAACGTGAAATGCGTGGAAATGACTGTGAAGTGAAGGGAATTGACAGTGAAGTGCATCGAAATGACCGTGAATCTAAACGAAATCGCTAGAAATGACCGTGAAATGCGTGGAAATGACCGTGAAGGTAGGTGAATTGACCGTGAAATGCATGAAACTGACCGTGAAGTGAAGGGAATTTACTGGAAATTGAGCAGGCCAAACTAGAAATTGAGCGGGCCAAACTGGAAATTGAGGGGGACAATTTCTAGTTTGGCCCGCTCAATTTTCAGTTTGGCCCGCTCAATTTCCAGAATTGAGCGAGCCAAACGGAAATTGAGCGGGCCAAACTAGAAATTGAGCGGGCCAAACTGGAAATTAAGGGGGACAAACTGAAAATTGAGCGGGCCAAACTGGAAATTGAGGGGGACAATTTTCAGTTTGGCCCGCTCAATTTCCAGTTTGTCCTGCTCAATTTCCAGTAAATTCCCTTCACTTCACGGTCAATTCACTTAACTTCACGGTCATTTCCACGCATTTCACGGTCATTTCTATCGATTCCGTTTAGATTCACGATCATTTCGATGCACTTCACGGTCAATTCCCTTCACTTCATGGTCATTTCTAGGGGTGCACACGGGTCGGTTTGGTCCGATTATGGGGTGAAACCGGAACCGAACCGTTCTTCATGGTTCCACAGTTTTTGGAACCGGAATTGGACCGTTAGCACCATAGAACCGAACCGGAACCGGACCGTGAAAAACGGTTCAGTTCCGGATCGGTTCCGCGGTTCTGGTTATCAAATGGTTGGTCAAAAGCTGGCATCCATTTGGCTCTCACCTTGGTTGGTTTTCTCTTCTCCATTGTCATCAGAAGAAAAGCCCAATCACCTCAACAACATAAATGAATGGTCTCGATGAAGAAGAAATCGAAGAAGATCACTACCTTCTACAAACTCAAGGTTCGGATTCTTTGAAAATCTCACAGACTCAATGTCAAGATGAAGCCAGGGAGGAGGAAATCAGACAAGTCGTTGGCAAAGACGGATCTGACTTGGAGGAAGAGATCGATAGCCTTAAGAACCAGGTCAATGCTCTTCAAGATAGGAAGGAGAGCTCGAGGCATGTTTCCTTCATTATTGTAGCTTGCAGGAGTATGGTTTTGTTCTTAAAGAGCTCCAAAACGCTTTGGAATTGGAGATGGCCCACATCGAATTCTTGAGTATGAAGGTCGAGGCCATGGGAGAGGAAAACCAGAGGCTCCAGGCTATGGTAGTTGAATACCCAGGAGTCATTGAGGCACTTGTGTCAGCGAAATTGGAGGTGGAGTTGCTTCAGGGAAGGACGGAGAAACTTTCGAAGAGGAATAGGTAAGGGGCGCATGTTCTGCATCGGTACGCTTCGGTTTTTTTTTTTTAAAAAATTAAATTTAAACGAATGCTCGGATCCACGGTTCGGATCTACGGTTCTAGCACGGTTCGGTTTAACGGTTCAGTTCGGTTCTACATACCCGTAAACCGGAACCGATCCGTAATCAACGGTTTTAGAAACTTGGGAACCGGAACCGGACCGTTAGCATCCTAGAACCGAACCAAACCGGACCGATCTAACGGTTTCCGTCCGGTTACACGGATCCAACGGTTCGATGTGCACCCCTAGTCATTTCTATGTATTTCACATTCAATTCGCTTCACTTCACGGTCATTTTCATGCATTTCATGGTCAATTCCGACAATTCCGCTTAGATTCACAGTCATTTTCATGCACTTCACGGTCAATTCCCTTCACTTCATGGTCATTTCAATGCATTTCATGGTCAATTCGCTTCATTTCACGGTCATTTCCATGCATTTCACGGTCATTTGCAGCGATTCCGTTTAGATTCACGGTCATTTCTATGCACTTCACGGTCATTTTCACGCATTTCATGGTTAATTTGCTTAACTTCATGGTCATTTTCATGCATTTCACGGTCAATTCCGACGATTCTGTTTAGATTCACGGTTATTTCGATGCACTTCACGGTCAATTCCCTTCACTTCATGGTCATTTCCATGCATTTGACGGTCAATCCCGACGATTCTGTTTCCAAGTTTTATCGGGCTGGTGTTTGTATGGCCCAACCCCAAGACCAAACCCGATACATTCTGCCCAAGCCCAACCCAATGTTGGGTGGGTCACAGGTTAGTTGGGTTGAACCCGCCCAACTTTCAGCCCTAAAATCATATATGGTACGTCAAGTAACTAATTTTGGTTTAGAAGATATTCTTGTTATATGAATAAAGAAAGAAATGAAAAAGGAGAGAATTTTTTTTTATATGCTTATATATACATATTTATATAAATATGTGTTAGAGAAAAATGTAGTAGAATAAAATTCTAAATGTAAACCAAAAATAATAACAAAAAAAAAAATTAAAAGGAAAAGTATACAGGATACGACTATAGCTACAGTTATAATCCGTAGCCATAGTCTTTCGTTTGAATGGGGACCAATCGCGGATTCCGCGATCCATTCCCAAATCCCACAGCAACCTGCGGTGGAATCGTGGAATCCGCGATTCATCGCAGATTTTTTTTTTTTTTTCTATGAAAATTTCATTGCTTCTATGGGCCCCACCATGAGGTCTATGTTATATCCAAACCGTCCATCTATTTGGAGAGCTCATATGAAGGCTTGAGACTAAAAATAAGACAGGTCTAACTATCAAGTGGACCACACTGTAAAAGGCAGTGGTGATTTGAACATCTACCATTGAAACCCTTTTAGGGGTTACAGAAGTTTTGGATCATTAAGAAATTTGTTTTTCCTCTTCATCCAGGCCTTTGTGACCTTATGAATAGATTGGATGGAAAATAAATTTTATGGTGGGCCCTACAAAATTTTTAATGGTGAAAATCAATTTCACCGCTGCTCTTTGTGGTGTGGTCCAGTTGATCTTTGGATATATATATATATATATTTTTGGATAATGCTCCGAAATGATCTCGAAATATGGATGAACATTGTGGATATAATAAATATAGAGCTGTGGGGCCACGTAACTTTGATCTCTTTTAAGCCGTTCGGACAACTCTCTGTTGTTGGAGGAGCGTCCGCGCTTGTCTTGACAGTGGAAAGGAGGGGCAGTTTCGTCCTCAAAGTCGCTGTCCGCACGTGCTAGTCTAGATTGGTAACTAAAGTTTGTATTCTTTCATAGAAACCGTTGGGTAAAAGGTTTTGTGTACAGTGGTCATTTTCTCTTTTGAAATAAGGCTCTAAAATTATCTTATAAAATGGATGAACAGACTGATACACGGTGGACCCCATGGAGTTTACTCGCAATCCACTTTCCGGTAAACTCAGCATGCATTTTTACTGGACGGGGAAGTTTCAGCAAACCCAGGTGGGCCACTGTGATGTTTGTGAGAAATCCTCCCTTCCATTCGTTTTTTTTAGTTCAATTTAGATCATGATGCTAAAAATGAACCGTATCTAAAACCCAAGTAGGTTTGACAGTGCTGTTTACTGCCTGGTTCAACAGTGATGTTTCCAAGCCATCCGTACCATTAATAACTTCGTACCTACTGAGGTGAACTGAAATAAAATATATTAGCATGACTCAAAACTTCCGTGGCCCACGAATATTTCAACTGTGGACGGTCAATTATCACGTTTTTAGCCTACTTGAGCTCTGGAAACAGTTTATTTTTAGATTTACATCCTGAATTGAACTGAAAAGATGAATAAACGGGTAGGATTTCTCACAAACATTACAATGGGCCCACTTAGATTCCAGCGCAGGAACTTCACGCCAAAGTATTTGGCAGGAAATCCACGTCCTTTTTTTTTGGACGCAACCGCCGCCTGGACGGATTTAAGTGTTTTATCCACGCCGTTAATCGTTTTTCCAAGATCATTTTAAGTTAAGATGCAAAATATTAGGGAGGTAAAAGTCTTAAGTGGACCACAAAGTGAGGATTGAACGTCCACCATTAAAAAATTTTAGGAGCTGGAGAAGTTTCAGATCAAGCTTATATTTGTGTTTTCACTTCATCCACGTCTACATGACCTTATTAATAGATTGAATGGTAAAAAAACATCACAGTGGCCCTCATAAAGGTTTCAACGGTGAGTGTCATTATCATCGCAGCTTTCTTTGATGTGGTCCACTGGAGCTGTGGACTTGCCTAGGTCTTTAAGTCATAAATTAAAATGGTCTAATAAAAGCAATTAACAGAGTAGATAAAACACTTACATCACTGTGGGCCCCAATCCGTCCGGGAGGGGTAGGACGCAATCCGCGCCCCTGTTTTTTCTTGAGATAAACAATTACATGTGCGTGGCCGAGTGCGTTTACGGCTTAAACGGGCCTAAACGGAAAAACATCCGCTAACGGATCTCAGTTGGAAGAGCATTTATCGAAAGGAAACAGCCGATTCGTATCCACCAATGCCATTTTGCCATGTCACTTCAGTAGCCTGAAGCGTTCAGTATCCGATCCGCTCCCCTCTAACACGTGCAACCGCCGCGGCATCCTTCCCCACAATTTTCCCTTTCACACGGTACATGAACGCTTGATTGCAGCAGAAAGTAGGGTTGTTTGAGCGACAGCAGAAGCCGCCCAACCTCCAAAAAAAATCTCTTCCACTTTTGCCCCTCTCCCTCTCCCTCAGGTACTCACTCTCCCTTCTTCTCTTCTTTGCCATATTCTCCTCTTCTTCTTCCATCTTCTGCATTTTGCTCTGCTATTATTATTATTATTAGCGGTTTTGCAAACTCTCCTGAAATCAAAATAGAAAATAGAAAAAAAAGGTCATCGAAATTTCGTTTTCTTCACGTAGCGAAATTCTTCCACTCGGTCGATTTTAGCTGCTGCATTGAACCATACACATGGGATACTTCCCTTGGCGAATCGACCGGCGCCCGTCTGGTCCACGGTCTCGATGAAGTGGCATGTACTTGCATGGTCTGGACGGTTCTTCTGGTGGCCCCTGCAGCACGTTTCCTGAAATTGGGTTGGAAGGTGGGCGAGACGGGTGTGAAAATAATGGGCAGTTGCAGAAAATTGACTCAAGGTCCATGTTTAAAATGCACGCTTGGCCCTTTTTATGACTGCACAGGCTTTGTTTTCGGGCCATGGGACATGCATCGTGGGGCTCACCCATTGTTCAGAGTATCTCTGATCTTATCGAAATATCCCCAATATTATCCCTATCTCCAGCTCGGCGATACCGATAACACTGGTAGTGATATCAATAATACCGATAGTCTCAGAAATTTAAGGTATCACTGATGTATTATTAAGTATCGTAACACACATGCGTCAGGCGTCGCTTGCTGTCCACACGCGCAGGCAGTCTTCAGGTTCACTCTTTCATCTCTTTCACTCCTCTCTTACCTAATTTCCCTAACCCTAACCCTAGATTGTCTTAAACTCCCAATTTCTTTACCCTTTTTCCAACCGTAGGGTTTCCCGAATTGAAACTTGTGAATCCCTTGGATTGGGGAAATTATTCTTGTGCATGTGTGGCTGAATCTACTCTCTTTTGAATATTGTTTGATCTATAATTTTAATTGATCCAGCCCTAGCATGTGTAGGCTTGGACCTGCATAGATTCCCCTTGATTGAGTGCTTGAATTTATGTGGGATGTGGAATTTTGTGTGATTGTTTTGAACTAGTATGATCTAAAGCCTGGAATCATGCATATCATGTTTAAAATTTCATGTCCTGCATCATTATCCTTAAGAAAGTCCAGAATGTGACCTGTATCGTGTAGATCATAGACAACCTGACACACGTGTAGACCCATGAGAACATGAAGAGATGAGAGGTGATGAGCACCCTTACACAATCTCAAAGAAAGTCCCATTTGTAGCTCAATGATAAAGCCATCGGACCCATTTCTTCGGTCGATTACTTGAGGAGCATCACAGGTAATTTTCTGAGTGGCAGTTCACTAACTCAGTTTGGCTGTCAGTATAGAGGTGGTAAGCAGCGCTCATATTCAACTGCCCCTTGCAACTGGAAGAGTTCCTTCCAAAACTTACTAGATAGGATCCGATCACCAACAATGGATCCCTGCATCAGCATTCCATGCAATTTGAAATTATTATCGACAAAGAGTTCGTAGCTGTAAAGTTTAAAAAAAAAAAAGGAAAGAAAAGAAAAAAAGAAAAAGAAAGAAAGAAGAAGAGTTGGTAGCTGTAGTATATGGGTGGGACAAAAATGGGTGTATCTTGTAATCATTCACAACCACAAAGATTGCATTTTTGCCATGTGAGAGGGGTAGCCCATCCACAGAATCCATATGTCTGACAATAGCTGCATAGAATGGACAATGGCTGAAGTAAACCTAGTTTTACCACTGTTTTTCTGTTATCTTACTGATATGTTTTTCATTCTTCCACAAAACACTTGATTGCCTTTCGCATTCCATTAAAAGGCCTGTGAAATGTGTTCTATGTGGGAAAAAAACACTGAGTTGCCTGTTGTCATTGAAGCATCAAATTCGTAGGGTATATTGGCCTTTGAGTGGAGTTAGCCACCACTACGAGTCTCATGTTGTACCTAAGGTCCAATCTGTCACCTGTATAGTGTGGAATGTCATTTGGATCAATCTTCAAATAAGGTTTTGTTTTGTTGAATCAGAAGGCCATTTGTTTTTAATATGGCCAAACGCACTTCACAGGCATCGATATGGCTGCAATCTCCACATTTTTGGTAACAGTGACAGTGCATCAACTACTACATCATACTATCAGGTGATACTCAGGGTGGTGCCAGGGCGCATACTTTCCCTATTTGGTCCCATGGAGCTCCGTCAAAGGTGACAGCATTTGCTTGGCTTGTGGGTTGGAATAAAGTATTTACTATTGATAATCTGCGGAGAAGGGGTTTTACCATCGTCAATGCATGCTATTTATGTTGGAGAAATGAGGAATCAGTAAATCATTTATTTATTCAGTGTCCTTTCTCGAGAGACATATGGAATAGTGTGCTGGGTCATTTCGGTGTTAGCTGGGTATTGCCAGAAACGATTGATGACTTTTTGGTCCAATGGCACGATGGAGGGCTGGTCTCGGAGGCAGGGAGAAGATGGAGATTGTTCTTGTTGGCTGGTCTATGGTCTATATGGCTTGAAAGAAATAATAGATGTTTTTGAGATAAAAAGTTCGTCATGGAGTGTTTTTTCTAAATCTCTCGCTTATGTAGCTGAATGGGGTGGGGCGTTGCCCGTGTAATTTTCTTTCGTTTCTTTTGTTTTCTTATTTGCGCTTTTTTGCTTTGTTCTATTGCTTTTCTATTTTGTGGGCTTTGCCCTTCTTTAATAAAGTTGTCATCCTTCAAAAAAATCAACCACTACATTGTATGCCCCTTTCTTGTAGATGATTTTGTTGTCATAACCAGGTGGTTTGGAGCCCCACTTGTGTTGCTCCATGGATGAAATTCGTTGTTCCATGATATACTTCATGCTCTTATGATCAATCCTCATCTAAAAATGTCGGCCGATGAGTTACAACCTCCATTTAGTCACTTCATGAACAATTGCAATGGCCTCCTTATCATACACTGAAATATCTTATGTTGCCGTGACAACACCTTGCTTGTAAAGGCCAAGGGTCGGGCCTCCTGCATTAGCACTCACATCACAATGCCCAACGTACTGCACTCACTATGGACAATTTAGTGAAGTCGGGTAGTGCTAAAGTTGGCATTTTGACATCGCTTAAATTCTTGAAGGCTTTATTGGCATCTAGGCCCCACTTGAAGACATCCTTCTGTAACAACGCTGTTAATGAAGCACTTATTTTGCCATAGTACAACACAAACCTCCAGTAATAGCATGTTACGTCGAGAAACCCTTGCAATGCTTTAATGTTCTTTGATGTTGGTGATTCCACCATAGCTTACGAAGGATAACCTTTAAATGATGCAAATGGTCTGCCCAAGAAGAATATAAGAATGTTATTGAGAAAAGCTAAGATAAACTTACAAAGATATGGGCGAAAGATATCATTCATCAGGCTCAAGAAGGTGGATGGGGCATTTGTTCATCCAAAAAGGCATTGCCAAATTTCCATAGTGATGCAGGACAATTAGCCACTTGCTCTAAAATCTTGAACTGATAGAGCATGGCGAATTAATCCCTTTATCTCATAGTCTAGGCCCCACATCGCATGGGTTAGGACCTCGGCCAAACCCCCCTCGTAAGCCTCAAATCACATGGGTATCGCCTCACACGGGCTGCCCCCCCAGTGTGCCCCTGCACCCCACAGGCAACCCCACTGGAGCCCGGTGTGAAAATGCCCCTACATTAATCACCCTCGGTGAGGAGTCTCAAACATGAGAGGAGTCTCAAACATGAGACCTCCCGCTCTGATACCACTTTTGATGTAGGACAATTAGCCACTTGCTCTAAAAGCTCAAACTAATAGAGCATGGTGAATTAATCCCTTTATCTCATAGCCCATGCCCCACATCGTATGGGTTAGGACCTCAGCCAAACCCCCCTCGTGGGCCCCAAATCACATGGGTATCGCCTCACACGAGCCACCCGCCCCAAGTGTGCCCCTGCATCCCACAGGCAACCTCACTCGAGCCCGGTGTGAAAATGCCCTTGCATTACATAGCCATCATGGTCCCTAATCTATTGTTAGTGCATCGGCTCCGTGATCATGAATAATGATACCATAAGTATAGATCTGACTTTGAAAAGCATAGGCGTTAAAACTAGAGTTAGGTACTTGTCCTTGATAATTATTTGATTTGATGCTCGCTAATTGATACACAGCCCCCAAGTCCCATCCTTTTTGTGAATGGGGTTGGCCAAAGAGGAATATGGGTTGATAGATAGTCTGATACCGGGTTAAAAAACCCCTATTCCAAGTATCTGATGAAGGACAATTAACCACTTACTCTAAAAGCTCGAACTGATAGAGCATGGCGAATTAATCGCCTTATCTCATAGCCCTGGCCCCACATTCATGGGTTAGGTCCTCGGCTGAACCCTCCTTGTGGGCCCCAAATCCATGGGTTCCGCGGGCCACCCACCCCGAGTGTTCTCCTGCATCCCACAGTCCACCCCGTTCGAGCCCGGTGTGAAAATGCCCATGCATTAGTATCCCATGGAATAACCTATTGATCTCAACCTTTTGTATGCATGGGAAATGATAGACCTCACATTTGCTGGACTGCTACCTGGAAGTTAGGTGTTCTAGGGTCGTGCGAATGCTGGGGTAGCAGTCCTTCAGGCTCATCGAAACATCAGAAAATTCTGACAGAAGTGCTGGCACATTGATAGACGGTCTAGAAGAGGATTCTGCTATCTCCATCTGTCTCATTGTTTAAGGAAGACTTCTTGTTCTCGCTTCTGAAGCATCTGCTCAAAACAGTGATTGATAATTGTTGTTATGCTTCCCCCATTTTTTCTTTTAATTACACCCATTTCCCATTCATCATGAAGTGCATAAAAAGTTCCAAGTGTGATACTTGAGAGTATGCAACCATCGGGCTCCCAAGACTAGATAACAACCATCCAAAAGCAGGAGAAATAGGTCAGTGGCGAGCTCATGATCTTGCACTGAAATTTTCACATTGGACCATTTCCAATGCTTATCAAGAATCACCCATCTGCTACCTTCACTTCAAGTTCATCAATATGTTCTGTTGGGCAAGTAACCAATTGGCCATTTTTATTCCAATTATTGGTGCTTCTGGAGTCAATCAAGATCGTCACTGGTTGATGCTTGATGAAGCCTTTAACTTGCATTGTTTGGGGTGTGAAGAAACCTACTCAAAACATTAATAGAGATGACCATTGTGTCATCATTAACTATGGGAGTAGCATCCAGATCCATACTTGTCATTATCATGTTCATTAGGGGTGTCAGATGCATCATTGGAACCATTAGATCCAACTGGCTCATCAACAGGTTTAGTAAGAAATACTTTTTTCTATTTATAATGGTGGCCCTTTTGCCACTTCTCATCGCAATGCTGACAAAGTCTGCATGCGGATCTTTGATTGATTTCCTACCTTGTGAGCTGCTTGATGGGTAGATTACAGCTTGTGGTACTTACATTTGATAGTCTTTCTCTAGGTGACTCAATCGGTTAATCCCTTGTATGTCCATGATTATCTTTGGCAAGCCTCTCTCGCAATCAAGCAAACGACCCATCTGCAAGTTTTCCACCACTAGAGCTAAGAATATGTGAAACAAACCTATCTTTCTTACCAGTCATTAGAGGTGTACACGAGTTGAACCGAGTCGAGCTTGACACAGCTCGACTCGGCTCGGCCACTAGCTGACCCCAGCTCGAACTCAGCTCGGCTTGGTCCTCGAGCCTGACTGGCCAGCTCAGCTCGGTTCGGTCAGCAGTTCGGGCCAGTTCGAGCCAAGATCAAGCTGAGTTCGCCTGTGCAGCATTTTCACAAACACATGGACTGCACCTTCAAATTCTCATTGTACGTAAAACAGCAGTAGCAGTTTTACAAGTATTTCATCAAACACTCAGTAGGCAACATCAAAATCAAGACACAATGGTATTTGCTTCATATCCATACCTTCCTCGCCACCAGCTGACACCTCGTTGAGTCATTTCATCAAACACCTGGTGAGCAACATCAATATCAAAATAACCGAGTCACCGAACTAGTTCGATCCGAGTTCAATTCGAGTTGGGGTTCGATCTGAGTCAAGTCGAGCTCAGGCAAGCTTGAACTCGGTTTGCAATTTTTTCAAGCTCAAAAAATCAGCTTGACTCGGCTCAAACTCAGTTTCGAACCGAGTCAAATCGAGCTTTTTCAAGTCGAGTTGAGCGAGCTAACCAAGCTAACTCGGTTCATGTACAGCCCTACCAGTCATATATGATCTAAGACCCCTGAATCAATGATCTGGGGTGTGGAGGAATGAGATTGGAATTGGGAGGCATGATTTGCAGATGCAGGTATACCTGGCTGCTTATTTGTAGTGAATTAAGCTGATGCTTTAAGAGCAGTCCCTTTGTTTTTAGAGATCATCAATAATTGTGCTGGAAGAAAAACTACGATCACGCTCCCCCTCAATCCGAGCAGAGTTTTCAGCCAGAACAATATTTCGTGGCTTTGGACAAAGATGGGGATTTAAATCTAAACACCACTCCTTAAGATGTATGCGCTTTCTGTGATGAGTGCATTCGAGTCATATCTCTATTAGTAGAAGAATGTGGTAGATGGCATTGTCCTTTCCTGATCCACTTCCTCTGAATGTTCTAGAGTTTGTGTCAAGAGCAGATCTCTCTGGAAGACTGGAACTATGTCCAACATTGGGGGCTTGCCGACCAACTTCTTCTCTGATGTAGTTGTAAACAGATTCTAAGTAGAGAATATCTTCCAATGACCTGCACTCTCTGTAATTCGAGATCAGCATGTAGCTTGGCCAATAATTCGAAAAAAGCTATATCGCATGTAGCTTGTTCAATTTCCTTTTTAATCCCCTTTGGAGTACTCACAGCCAGCAGCAGCCTGACATTGGGCTAACTCCTTGCACTTCTATCACATCTGCAAAATAGTCCTCATCTCCCCTTGTTGCATATTTGTTGTTTCACAATGCAACTGATAATACGAGTCATATTGTCTTGCTGAGAGTATGTCTTGACCACAGTGTCCCAAAGATCCTTCATGGAATAACAATCCACATCAAATATCTGGTTGCATGAAGTAAAGTAGCCATGACCCAACTGTCAGATTATCACTTTTCCAATCATCATCGGATGGGTCATCTGCAGGAGGATTATTTCCAGTTATAAAACCAAGTATCCTTTGTTTTCCAATAAACATTTTTTTGTTAATTGGGACCACTTCGGATAAATTTTCCCGTCTAGTTTGACTGTGGTCATCCTTCCACAAATTGCCTGTAGAAATTCACATCTTCGGTCAACTGTCCTTTGTCACTAAACTGTTGGTGAATTTATTTAATTGGAGTATGGCATGGTTTACTTCCCCAATATGCCTATGCTACCAAGCAACTAAAGCACATACTCCCTTTGCCTAACTACTATTCACTCTTCATGGTCAACAATCTTTTAGTCTCTCTCTCTCTCTCTCTCTCTCTCTCTCTATATATATAATATATATATATATATATATATCTATGCAAGTTCCATAGGCCGGTGGTTCTGAAACTCTTCAAGTGATCCTTAACATGACCTTACCACTATTTTCACACCCAATGAAAATAATGTCATTTCATAAACAAGAGCAAGGACAACCCACCTGCGGGTTATTTATTTAAATTATCTATTATTATTTTCTTTTGAAGAGTAAACTTTCAGATTTTGACATGGCAAATCACCTTGCTCGCGTTGCCCCTGAAAGGATTGCAGATTAAGCTCTCAAAGCCTGCTTTCGACCGTAGATTGCAAATGTTCATTTAATTTTCATAAATGCAATCCAGTGTTTTAAATAGCTATGCTATGTTGCGTGTAGCTTAGCCTTAACGCTACATAGCTCATGAAAATAGCTTAAGTTGCAAGTAGCTCAATAAAATTTAGTTAATCTTTTCAATGCTTCTAGTAAAATAATACAAGTAACAATATTAAATTAGTTTCATTGCTCTTTCTTTATCTTTATACTTAATCATTGCCCTTTCCTATTACTTTAGGTTGTATTTCGTTGCACCAAATATCATAAAATTTTGTTAAATTTCATTATTAATCAATCCAATTTGCTGTAGAATATCATGAAATTGGTGCAAACAAGTGCCTTTCGAAAAAAGAAAAAGAAAGAAAGAAATTGGTGCAACCAAGCGCAACCTTGGTTAAAAATCTAGAAGTAGTGTGTAGCGTAGTGTTCACCCTTCGAAACTGACTGGCTCTGATGCATCAGTCAGTCCCAAAGTAGAGTAAGCTACACGCTACTTCTAGATTGAATCACCTTGCTTGCATTGCCCCTGAAAGCATTGCAAATCAAGCTCTCAAAGCTTGCTTTAGACTGTAGATTGCGAATGTTCTTCAAGGACTTTCAAAATGATGCACAATGGTGCAACACCATGATTTTCGTACTTGCTTGGACCGACTCATTTCGTGTCAGGTTGGGTTGTACCCGAAGATTCGGGGGTGACTCTGCTGCGTGGGGCTGAGTCACCTCCGTTTTCTCAAAATACTTGGAATTGGCAATCCCCACCTTAGAAACTGTACAGTGTGGTGAGGCTCCTATTTCCATCCATCTGGGGTGTGTAGATTGGAGATCCAGACCATTGATCTGACGGACCCATGTGTACAGTGGTGCCACAAATGGAAACTTCAGCACATTGTGCATTTGTGAAGGTTTAGGACCTTACAATTCCTCAATTTTGCAGAACAAATCCTTTTGTGCACCCCTCACCCACTTTCCTTCAAACCAAGTTGTCTCTCTCCATTGCCTTCCCATCTACCTACCAATTAAGAAAACCATGCACTCCTAAATGCTTTTGCTCATGTCAACTCAGCCATTAGACTGAGTCCCTAGCACTCAACCCAAGTTGGCTTAAATCAGCCCTGCATTTTAGGATTTGTGATGTCAAACTGTATCAGGTCTGACAGATTCCAAGCAGACTCAGATGAGTCGTATCGGACTAGTCCAATTCTGGAAACCATGTGCAACACCCTCTTCTCTCTGATCTGATCCCACTTTCATGATAACAGTGGATTAATTAAAGGTATAGAAGCCTTTCTTTTCCAATCCTTCAATACATCCCATTCCATATTTTCATATGCGTAAAATACATGCATGCATAGTTTGGCATATGTTATGTACACCTATATGTTCATGCATGTTTTATCTGAATAACATCCACACTTCACCTATCACGCTCAAGAAACAAACCATTTTTGATTTTGTTCTACGTATGGTATGCAAATGGAAAATGTTAGAGGTATTGTTTGTAGTTTTATTTTTTATTTTTTATTTTAAGGCAACAAAAAACAAATAAATAAATAAATCATAAGTTGGCTTATTCTCATGGCTGCATCGAAAGTTAAATGACTGGTTGTCTACCTGACCTCAACCTTTCTTTGGGACTGACTGATGCATCAGTGCCAGTCAGTTTTGTATTATAACATTATAGAATGTTATTTTATTTTTCCTTTTCAATCTTTATGCTGTTTTGGCTTGGGCCACAAGAAAAATTATTCACAAATTATGGAATTTCCAAAATTCATGAATGCTACTTGTGCAGATATATAAAAACTCTTTTCTCACAACGGAAAAGAGGTCCATTTCTTGATTTTTGGAAATTCTGCTAGGATTAGAAATTCCACGTTACAAATGATTTTTCTTCGTTCTCGAAATGGCTATGATCGTTCTGTGTAGTTCTTTCCCCTTCTCAGCATTGGTGATACTGGATTTGTATAGCTGACCCCAATTAGTTGGGATACGGCTTAGATGATGATGATGACCATTGGTGATGCTCTTTATATTTTTACCTTCATTGTTCATTGAGGCACTGATGTGTTGTGTTCATTTGTTCCTGCTTTCGATTCAGGATCAGTATTAGAGTTACCGGAAATTTCTTTCATCTTTCATTCTCTGTCAATGGCTAGTGGCTACAGTATTCTGCTAGCAAACCATGCTGTTGGTTGTACTTACCTAGCTTATTTTTGCTTCAATGTCTTGAATTTAGGGTTCAATGAAGGATTCCTCACCTGACATTAACAAAGAAAATGCATCTATGGTTGGTTCTTCCTTGACTGAATCTAAACAAGACAGAGAGAACTGCGATGATCGAGGTAATAAGCAATGCTTTATCATGCTTCTTATTCTGTTGCTCTTTGTTTTTCGTAGCACATGAATAGACCTTTTTGAAATTGGAAATCAACTACACTCAACTTGCCTAGTAGAAGTTGGAAATGATGATAGACAGGTCACAGGTGCATTGGTCAGGATATTGGCTAGTTGATTGTTTCTATCAATATGTGGGGTATCAGAAGTCTGTGATAATTTTACCCCTGGTACGGCATTTACGCTTAAAATTTAAGTCTTGGACATGAGACTATGTCTATGACACCCATTTTTTAGTGTTCAGTAACATAGGTCCCTAATGTAGCTGATCTTGAACAAATTGCCAATCACCTTAATGAGTATTGTTCATTTGTTCTTACATGGAACACAGAATTAGATGCAACATGCCATACATCCTCACGAAACATGCTCATGGTTGTGGAACTAGTATTGTTCAATTTAGTGCCTCTTCTTCTTTCTTTTTTTTTTTTTTCTGATCAGCAAATGAATATATTAATACTGCAGCCTGAAGGCAAAAAGACAACAAACAATTGGTTGCTCATTATTGCCAATCAATACCGTAGAAAAACTTCATTACTTAACCCCGAAAACTCTTTTACTAACCAGAGCCCATGAACTGGCAAGGCATTGAACTCTATGCATCACCTTGGGAATCAGTTCACTTCTATTATCAGGAGATCAACTATTCCTTTATTTCCAGATGGCCCATAAGACTGCCAAGAAACAAAAATTCTACAAAAGGCTTCAGTTGCTACCCCTAGGACCCAATTCCCAAGTTTCAAAAAGGGCAGCAATAGAATTGGAAATCACCCATTGCACATCGAATTGATCAAAACACCAATTCCAAAGGGCAGATGTAAACAAGCAATAGATGAACGGGTGATTCACACTTTCGTCATTATTCAAGCACATACAACCATTGTTTTAAATTTCATCCAATACGACCTGGTATCATCTGAGTCATATTGGTTTTGGTCCAAAAAGATATGAGTCACCGTACTAATACGGGACTGTAGCCAACCTAAACGGACTTATGCAAGGCAAACCGTACAGGTTTTGGTCCCCTAGCATGTTGATGCAGGGACATGCAATGGTCTAACTCTAGATGCATGTATAATCAAGTTGAAGAGATTCCAATAATAAAATTAATCAACTAACTGTTTCAATCAAGGGAATTAAGCAAATCCCAACACAGAGATGAAATCATTATGTCAAGATCATGCCCCTTGGCATAAAATCACGTAAATAGTAAAAAAAAAGGGAGGACCTAGGGATATGAGGATATCCCAGATCTAGCATTAGTCAGTTTACAATCAAGTTGGGATCCGATTCTCCTGACTAGCCATCCCTCTTTTACGTTCAAACCAGAAGGGAATATCCAGAGAGGAACGAAAGAGATGGGTTCGAGATGAGAGAGTATGGATCCTAGGTCATCAAAGAAAAGAAGACAACTGATTCTTACCTTTTTTTGCACCTCGAAGATCTAAAAAGAAGAAAAATCAGAAACCAGGGTGAAATCCTCAACACCCAAGTGTCAATCCTGAAACCTTAATCTCTTTGGTTAAAGAGGAAGAAAGCATACAAATTCTTATTCATTCACTAATAAAATAGGGTTTCTCACAATGTATATATAAGCCACGGAAAAAATAAAAAGTTCACTAAAGCCCCTAAAAACAAGGAAAAGAACAAAAAGTCGCCTAAAACTAAAATACCCGCGTGACAAAGTGTGAAATCCGCCCCATGGGCCTGCGGTCAGGGTGTGGTCATGCCTCTCCTGCACTCATAGCACGTTAGAAAATGGGTCCAATGGACCCGACGTTCATACACATCAACTCCTCTGCTCCGGTCTTTGTCGGCGACGCCGCCTCCTCTGGTACACTCTAAAGGGTTCACAAATGATGTCCGCATCACATGTCAACACTCTGAAACCACTACTTAAACCCATGCATGCAATAAGAGATCCAGTCTCATGGGCTAGTCCCAGCATGTATGCCCCTCAGTTAAACATTTCATTTAACGGGGGGTTTCAAGCGTATTTTGTCCCCCCTTTTTTAGTTTTTCTATGGTCTGTATTTTCGATTGTTGGATCCTTTCTAAAATAAATAAAAATAAAAATCCATAACCATTAACCAATACCATGTTCTTGTTTAACATATCTCCCAAGCCTCTCGTAGCTGGCAATTGAAGAATTTAACTGAGAATGGCCAATAAGGCTCCCATTTCCATAGGAGCTGATCATGTTTCCATTTATCAATAGCAACACACTGCAAGAAGTCTCATTTAGATTCCTTCAATCAATGATTTATGCAATCCCAAGTTATAGAACCTGCAAAGTCCCCTTTGCAACATTACCTCACCACACCAACAATCCTCCTAAAAATTGACCAAAGGCCTCCAATAAGAAAGGCTGTACCTTGGCTAACAATGGTGTCAGCAAGGTATCCCAAATCGGTTACGTTTTGGCCATAATGGCCGATGTGTAACAGTAATGGCGGTGACCACGCGACATGGGGTTGAATTGGTGTGGGGCTAAAATTTCTAAGCGTAGTGGCTGTTATGGAGCATAATGGCCATTACCCCATAATGGCGATTTTTAGGAAAAAATTGAAAAACATTCGAAAAGAGAAAATTACTCTTCTTCTTCTTCTTCTTCTTCTTCAGTGGTTGCTGCCAAGGTATTCCATAACGGTAATAATGGTCGTAATGGCTACCGCTGTTACTTTTACGATTTATTTTATTTTATTTTTTTGTTGAAAAAAAAAAAAAAAAAACGAAACACCCGTATTGGCCCCTTAATGGACCATTACGGGGCCGTGATGGCCTTTACTAGGGGCGTAACAGGTTGTTACAGGGATGTTACTTCCGCTATGGTTTATTATTTGTAACGGCTGTTATGACCCTGTAACGTGTAACAATTGCCGCTATTATCTTTACGTAATGGTGTTGCGGCTACGACAACAGCCCGTTCTCTTCCTTTTCTTCTTATTTTGGTGTTGTGATGCTCTCTCTCTCTCTCTCTCTCTCTCTCTCTCTCTCTCTCTCTCCCCCTCTCTTTTTCGTTCCTTCCCCCTCTTAATCCCTCTTTTTCTTTTTTCCCTCTCCTCTTTAAACGAGAAAGGGCAACATGGCCATGTCACAACCATGTTTTATTTTTTATTTTTAAATACTTCGGTGGCGTTTGGCGTTAAGTGCACTTGCACTGTTTCGCGGGGCCCACCTTGATGTATGTGTTGTATATATCCATGCCGTCCATCAAATTTTCCAACTCATTTTAGGGAATGGTCCCTAAAATGAAGCAAATCCAAATCTCTAGCGGACCACACAATAGGTATCGAATGTCCCCCATTAAAAACTCTTCTCGGGCCACAATTTTGGATCAAGCTGGTATTTGTGTTTTCCCCTTCATCCATGTCTGTGTGACCTTATCAACGGGTTGGATGGCAAATGATCATTACATTGGACCCTAGGAAGTTTTCAATGGTGGGCGTTCAATGACCACTTTTTCCTGTGGTGTGGTCCACCTGAGATTTGTATTTGCTTCATTTATTGGATCATGCCCTAAAATGAGCTTGCAAAACGGATGGACGGAATTGGATATACAACACATACATCGAGGTGGGCCACATGGTTAGGGCCTCACTTGCCTCTCCCTCACCTAATCAGCCCCTAAAAAAAAGTGTACACTTGGCATATGTTTATTCAAAAATTAACCAATTAAATTATGGGACCCATTGTTGCTAAGTTGGTCCCAAAATTAAATTGTTTGAACGATTTTAATTATTGATTTGTGGACACTTGTTTATAAAATAGGACCATTGAAATTTTCCATTCTTCAACGTCCAATAAATATCCATTAATTTGGGGCTAATTACATTAGTATGATGAGTGGCAATTAATTGTATGAATTTGAGGCTGATTTAGGGCATCTAGTGGTCCCTCAAATCGACGACACGATTCATCATAATTTAATTTCAAATTTTTTTTTTTCTTAAAATTTGTTGGTGGAAATTATGTCAAATGGCTAGGAATATGCATTTGTGGAATGGGTGCCATAGCTTGCATGATTTAGGGTCGATTTGGGGCCATTTGAGTGGCCCCCCAAATTGGTGTCATTATTCATCCAAATTTAATTTGATTTTTTATCTAATAATTACTTGGGAGGAGTGATGCAAATGCTTAGGGATATGCATTAGTGGGATGAATACTATGCATTATTTGAATTTTGGGACTATATGGGGGCATTCAAATGGCCTCTTAATCAACGAACATTATTCATCCAAATTTAATTTCAAGTTTTTCTTAAAATTTTTCAATGCGAGATATTTTGGTATTACATTCATTCTCTCTCTCTCTCTCTATATATATATATATATATATGTATATATTGAAATGTAACATAAATTTTATTGAAAGCTTGCGAAAAGCGAGAAAAGAATACAAAGAACCAACAAAAAAGAAAGACAGAAACTGCCTAGGAAGGAGAGGAGGAGGCGATCCAAGAAGAGATCCACCATTTATTCTTAGAAATGGTGGTAACCACCTCATCCCTCTTGTTTCGAAAACAATAATCGTTCCTCGAACCCCAAATAACCCAGATCACCACCATAAAAGTCATCCTCCACTTAGCTTTACCGATTCGCCCCCTCCACACCAATGCCAAGCCAACAGAACGACATCCACTGATCTCGACACAACCCAAATAGTTTGAAGCTCGCCAAGAAAGTGATGCCGAATTTTCGAGGCGAATGAACAGTGAAGAATTAAGTGATCGACCGATTCTGCGTCCTCCATGCACATGGAAAAAAATGTTGGGAAGAATCATTGGTCTCCTCTGAAGGTTATCTATAATAAAGACCTTTTTCCAGCCCACCGACCAAACAGAAGCCGCCACTCGAGGCAGAGCTCCATAAAACCAATGCCGAAAGGATAGGGAGACTGGAGAGGACGAGGTGTGGAGGTGATCAACACAAAAAGGGAACGAACCGAAAATTTACCAGAACTATGCCCTGACCATGTCATTGAATTTGCTTCAGAAACCAAGGGGTTGATGTCTTTAAGAAGATCTAGCAAACCAACCAAATCTGCGATCTCATCATCCATCATATTCCTACAGCTTGGGGGCTCCAAACCAGCTGGCCACCTCTAACCGAAACACACTCCGCAATTGAGATAAACCTATCCGGAGCAAGAAAGACGAGGCAATGGAAGAGATCCTGGAGTGCACTGTTACCATACCAAACATCCGTCCTAAACCTGATTTGCCTTCCATCACCAAGCAAGAATGCAATGCCTCTACGAACTAGATGCTCCATTTCTGCTATTGCCTTCCAGATACTTGAGGCTCTATAAAGGGAAGACCTCTTGACAAACTAGTCTCCCTCTTGCACCTCATACTTATTGGCTATGACCTCCCTCCATGGCCTTCCAGATTTCGTACCAAATCTCAAGATCCACTTTCCAGGAAGGGCAATATTCGTCCCGGCCAAGTTCCCGAGCCCTTCACCCCCCACTTCCAGTTGCCTACAAAACCCATTGAAACCCAAAAGAAATGCTGAGAAACAGAATATAAAGAAAAAGAACGGAAAACATAATTGATTATCTTCCAAAGGTCTGATTTCCACGCAACTAAAATCCCCCCAACGGACCCTACAACATCCACTGAAACCCAAGCTTTGTGCTTACCCCACCAGACAGAATCTACCATACCTCTATCGATCGCTTGCAACTTCATTTCTTGAATAGAGATTATATCGGCCTTCACCTTTCTGCACCTTCTCTTGACCTGAGCCCTTTTAACCTTGCACTCCAACCCACGCACGTTCCAGAGAGAATAATCATTGGAGATTGACTTTCCCTGTTTTTGCACTCTTCCCACCATTGACCTTACGTATAGATTCATAATTGATAGAAAATTCAAGGCTAACAAGTTCTCTCCAGCCCTTAGGAGATTTCCTTGGCTTTTGCAAATGGGCTTCTTGCTGCCACATGGTCCCTCTGGACTTGACGTACTGAAGAAAATCAAACATATCCTCATCCTTGGCTCCAGCCAACATGCCCATGAGACCTCCCACCCTTTTTAATGTATCCTTAGCCCATCGAAACTGTTCTTTTGAAATTTGAATCCGAAAGTGCTACTGATCGATGCTCACGACTTGGTTTGAGTCTATTGCCTTATGCCCTAATCTAGACTCGAAAGTCGAAACCATCCTTCAATTTCTCAGTGCACAAGGGTACGACAACTAAAGCTTCTTCCAACAAATCATCCTCGGGATGAAAACTGCCAAGCTCGAACTCACCTGATGCCGGAATGAGTGCCACCAGAGAAGTTCTAAGGAGAAACCTTCCGTGCTTCGTGGTTATGGCTCCTGCAGCTTCAATGTGCAACAGTTCAAGGGTGCTGGTACCACCTGAGGGCTCATCAAGGTTTTGGAAGTCAACTCCCTAGAGACGTAGCATCGACCACAAAGTCTTCTCCTGCTTCGCAAAAGGCCCTCTTGGGATCTTTATCCTGGAGTCTGTGTTCAGAGAGCGAAAGTAGTTTCGGAATGAAGGGAGAACTCGAGAATCATTAGTGAATAGCTTCTCATGAGCTGGTAGCTGTAGCATAAGATCACACATGGGATTAGCAAACACGTGCAACCTATTATTATCACACCTGTCGTGCTGCTTTGCCTCAGACATGCATTTCTACATCGCATTTCCCTGTGTCACCTCTCGAAACATCATCCCTCCTGTCATCCGAGAAATCCTCGCCGTTGAAATCATAGTTCGATTCATCATAATCGTTCGTTGCAATCGAATCGTCACCGTTGCTACCCTCTTGTGTAAAACCCACATCTTTTTCTTCTTTTTTTTTGGTGGTCCATTGAAGAAACAATGGGAATAAAAACGTTCTCGCTCCCCGCGTGACAATCTTGGACACTTGGATTGCAAGTCGATGATGCAAAAGAAAGAAGGGGCTCTTTTAATTGCCACATGTCACGAGCCTTACTCCGGTCCTGGACAGTCAGCGCTTCAACTTGACCCATGTCCCGAACCTCGCTTCTTTCCTAGATAGTTGTTGAAGGAGCCGTGAGATTTGGAACCGAAGCTCACGACGTGTTGGAACCACTGCTGTTATGAAGGTTCGGTTGAGGCCGAGATGCTTTTGGAGATCCCGCAACGCACATCTTTGTCACTAGGCGCGTGACATGTCTCCACCTTTGTAATCAACGCACCGCGAGGGATACTACACAATACGCCCTCTTTATCTGGCCATTGGATTCTAGAGGAGATTGTTGATTCTTCCCAGAACTCTAGAGGTATCTCCCAAATTAGAAACCATGAGTTGTCCGTGCCAAATGATGAACAATCCTCCCACTTGCGAAAGCCATTTGATCAAAGCATCAACACATCTTGCAGCACCTCGACGATCTTTTCCAAATCAACCTCTGGCTGAAGAGAGATCCAGCGAAAGAAAACTTGCAGCATTCCTTGTTTGCAAAGACAAGAGTCAACACCTCTGGAATCACCTGAACAATAGGCGTCCCCTCGGGGTTATCTACAAACACCCATTTCTTGACGGGATGGTGGTTACGGACAGAGGAAGCGTTGATGGCTCCTCATTCTTCATTTAACACACCCAATGTTGTCAAATCGCATATGCGATCCCGTGCGATTGCATATGCGTGTGCGCATATGCGATCGCACAATCGCATATGCGGTCGCATATATATATATATATTCGCATTTTTTCAAAAAAAAAAAAATCAGAAAAAATTATTATATGTCATTGGGACATGAAATACATTTAATTTAAGTAAAAAAAAAATAAAAATAAAACAAACCAATTACATACATATGAACTATGAAGTTATGAACAATGATATATTTACAAATTACAATATAGTTAACTTCTTAAATCTTAAGTTCTTAACTATTAACATTTAACATTTAACATTTAAGTTTATTTAACTAACATTTTGTTGATAAATGATAACTTGATATCAAGTTATCAAGTATCAACATTCAACAATCAACAATCAACAACATCAACATTTAACACACTTAGACTTATGAGACAAGCATTAAACAAAATTAAGAAGTTATGTATAATGTATTTATTATTTTATTTATCTAATCAATAATCATTAATCATATACATTGATCTAGCATCCATTGTGGCACATCATCACCAGCAGGTCTGCCACCACCACCATCATCATCATCATCAGTCGAGTCATCTCCTTCTTCCACATACACTTCTTCTTCTTCCGTTTCTTCATCATCTGTACGTACTAATACTTCATCAACATCCAATGGTGGATGATCTTCTTTAGTTGATCATCATTATCACATTCTCCTTCTTTAATCTCCTCAATCTCATCAACGGGTTGACGGCTACTATTTGCCCCCCGGCTCCCCCCATCCTTCGTCTTCGAGTGGTACTATTACCTTCACCAGGCGTCGATCCATATGCGGCATCTTCAACTTGTGCCCATGTCAGGTCCTCTCCAGCAAATACTGGGTCCTCTGTCTCTACAGGCCACTCGTTATTTGCATCCAACTCATCTAAGTAGATAGGGTCAAAGAAACCGGGCTTTTCTTTCCTACTTTGGAATCGTTCTCGCAATTTTTGGTTGTATTGAACGAAAACCAAGTCGTTGAACTTTTTTTGTTCAAGGCGATTCCTTTTCTTGGAATGAATCTGTAAGAAAGAAAGCGCATTTGGCATTAGCTATTTAGGTAATTAATTTAGCTTAGGCCACAAAAAAATTAAAGTTTACAAAAAAACAATTAGTAAACACTAAACAGTCTAAACTTACCGTCTCGAACGTGCTCCAATTGCGCTCGCAACCACTGACAGAACACATGAGTCCAAGAATCTTCATAGCCAGCTTCTTTAGAGTTGGATCCTTCCTGTTCGGGTCCACTCCATAGGCAGCCCACCAGTCAGCTGAGAAAAACGGTTTAAGTATAGGTTAGAGTCTTAGTCTCGTAGAGACATTTTGTAGAAAAAATTCTTGTAAGAGTTTAGTACACTACTAACATTCATTCATAGAAGTACTTATTGGGTAATTTCATTGTCCGATGTCTTATTACGATATCCCTTGAGAATATCCCTTCACTTTTTGTTTAAAAGTCCAGCAAACTTGAGATCTTGTCCCGTTCTCCTCTATCTGGAATCATTCTTTCCAAAACATCAATAAATCCAACCATATGCACAGTTAGTGCTTCTGCTGGATCAGCAGAAGCGAATAAACAGGCTGGGTTAAGGATGTAAGCAGCCGAATACAATGGGGATGACATTTGGCTGCCCCATCTGCTATCTATAATTTCTAAAATTGGCCTGTAATCACGGTCTCTTTAGTTAAAATGGTCCATGATCTTATTTTTCGCCCTCTCCATCGCATCATATATGTAGCCCATTGCCGGCTTCTCATCCCCGTCCACCAATCGCAACACAGTGACTAAGGGCTCGGATGATTTTAGCGCCTTTACCACTTAAGTACAAAAACTTTGAGAAAGAATTGTTTGTTGAACCCGTTTCCCTTCAGCCTTCCTTGACCAAGGCCCACTTGTAAAACCGGTCGACACTACAAAGCTTCTAAGTTCTGATTTCTTTGCATGTAGCCTTTGTAGTGTTAAAAAGGTTGTAGCGAAATGGGTGACTGCTAGACGTAGCCAGTTACCCCAATGTGTTTTCTTATTCGACTGAGAAGAAGGGCGTGTTTGTACATAAAGACCGTGATTCTTCTAGCCCCTGCAATCACATTTATAAATAATCTACCTATATCTTTTAACATGAGATCAATACAATGGGCCGCACAGGGGGTCCAAAATAAACGTCGCCTCTTCTCCATAAGAAGACAATCGACCATTACATACGAGGCTGCGTTATCTGTAATTACTTGTACAACGTAGTCCTCACCTATTTCTTCAATTACACTATCTAGTAAGTTAAACAAATATTCTCCTGTGTGTGAATGGCCCGACGCATCCACGGACTTCAAGAACATTGTCCCAGCTGGCCATTTACCAAGAAGTTAATGAGAGACCGACCGAATCTATCGGTCCATCCATCGGCCATTAGTGAACAACCATATATTTTCCATCATTCCCTATATTCAGCTATGAAGGATTGTGTATATTCAACTTCAGTTATAAGGCATGTCTTCCTTATTTCATGATATGAAGGAGGTTTAAGCCCAGGTCCAAATTGACCTATAGCCTCAATCATTACTTTGAAGCTTTTCGATTTAACGGCGTTGAAAGCAATGCCGGTTTGGTAAAACTACTTAGCAATATATTGAATTGTGGTTTTCCTATCTTTTTGTTTATACCAGTTCTCTAAAGTTGTTTGAGCCGGCCCTTTCCCTCTACCCCTTTGGTCGACCACATCCTCGGGGTGTGGTCTACACCATCTATCTAAGGGTCCATGCCCTCGGGCTCTTTTTGATGGGCCTGTCGAAGTAGGGGGAGTGAGACTAGCTTCATCGACATCTACTACATTTATATCATCTTGTTCCATATATTCCTCCTGACGTATGACACTATTGTATTTCTTTTTTGATTGTTTATCCATATACTCGACGATCTCCCTTCGGATTTTTGGAGTAATCTTTTCACATGCTTTTGCATTGGACCTGGGTAAATGTGCAAGGTGTTGCTTGTGCCTTGCAATGCCACCGGAACTCACAAATCCACATAAATCACATATTATATGAGTCTTTTCGGTAGCACTATGGTAGTGCCCATACTTCCAACCCGGGTCATTCGACTTGGGCCTCAAAGAGGAAGATTGGGTAGAAGACATTATGATGGTGGATGGTGGTGTGTGTATCTATTAGTACTAAAAAGTAACTAGCTACTAACTAAAAAGTAGAAACTAGAAAGTAAACTACAAATAAAAAGAAAACTAGAACTTGGGACTTAGGGTCAGGGGAGAGAGAGAGAGAGAGAGAGAGAGAGAGAGAGAGAGAGAGAGAGAGAGAGAGAGAGAGAGAGAGTTACACACACTTACACTTGTAGTCTTGTAGAAACTAGAAAGGGAGAAGAAGAGGGAGAGAGAGAGAGTTGAGTTAGAGTTACACACTTACACTTGTAGAAAGGGAGAAGAAGAGGGAAAATAAAATGAGAAAAAGAGAGAGTTGTTACACTTGTAGAAAGAGAAGGAGAGAGAGAGAGAGAGAGAGTTACATTTACACACACGACACACTTAACACTTACACTTGTAGAAACTAGAAAGGGAGAAGAAGAGGGAGAGAGAAAGTTGAGTTACACTTACACACTTACACTTGAAGAAAGGGAGAAGAAGGGGGAAAAGAAAATGAGAAAAAGAGAGAGTTGTTACACTTGTAGAAAGAGAAGGAGAGAGAGAGAGAGAGAGAGAGAGAGAGAGAGAGAGAGAGAGATTTACAAAAATAAAATTAAAATTACAAATCTAAAAGAGGTTCGGGTTCTCAACTTCCAACTTTCAACTTCCAAAATTCCAAATTCTTGTCTAAGTTGTCTACTTGTCTTCTCTTCACCTTTGCCTCTTCACTTGAGTATTGTATTTATTCTTGAATTCTTGTTGTAACTTGTACTTGTAACTTGTAAGTTGTAACTTATAAGATGTAACTTCAAAGTTCAAACTTTTAAGTTGCTAACAACTAACAAAGTAACAACTAATAAATGAATCAATTAACAAACAAAATAATAATAATAAAATGATAGAAAGAAGTTGTTAGAAATTAGAATTTAGAATTAGAAACTTAGAAATTAGAATAGAAGTTAGAAGTTAGAACTTAGAAAAAGTAGTGGATGGAGATTGGAGAGTGAGGAGTCTCTTGAGTCTTGACTCTTGTCTTGAATCTTGATTGTTGAACAGTGAATATGGATTGGATGGTATGATCAATGATGTATCATGTATCTTGGTGGATTCTTGATTCTTGATTCTTGTATGGTTGTACCCTTCCTTGATTCTTGATTCTTGAATGTTGAAAGAAAAGAAAAGAAATATGGAAAATTGGAAATGGAATTGGATGGAGAGGAGTGGATCATGTAACTTGTAAGACTCTTAGAATGTATGTAGGAATGAGAGAAATAGAGAATAGAGAGAGAGTTTGAGGTTTTTGTTGCATTTAGGATGCTTAGAATGCATCTTTATAGAGAAAAAATCTGGATTTAAAAAAAAAAAAAGGTTAAAAAACGGTCAGAAATCTGACCGTTGGCCAGTATGATATGCGATCGCATATGCTGGCACATGTGGCATATGCGATCGCATACTGGCCAAGATTGCATATGCCATTGCCGCATATGCGATCGGCCCACCATTATGCGCATATGCGACCGCACTTGACAACACTGAACACACCTAGAACATTCTTCACCGAACCACCTCAAGCAACCACATCTCTAAATAGTTAGGAGTTGCTTACGCTAGGGTTCTCAGACACCCGAATGGGAACTCGATCTTTCCCAGTATCGATAGGTGCTTTCTGAGAGGAGATTGCCCCACCCAAATAGTGGACCATTAAACATAGGATTAGGGCTGTACATGAACCGAGTTAGCTCGGTTAGCTCCCTCGACTCGACTCGAAAAAGCTCGATTCGACTTGGTTTGAAACTGAGTTCGAGCTGAGTCGAGCTGATTTTTTGAGCTCGAAAATATTTTGAACCAAGTTCAAGCTTGTCTGAGCTCGACTCGAATCGAACTCGGATCGAACCAGTTCAGTGACTCAGTTACTTTGATATTGATGTTGCTCACCAAGTGTTTGATGAAATGACTCAACAAAGTGTCGGTTGGTGGCAAGGAAGGTATGTATACGAAATAAATGCCCTTTTCTTGATCTTGATGTTGCCTATAAGGTGTTTGATGAATTACCTATAAAATCGCTGCTGCTGACAAAGAGAATTCTTACCATTAATGACCGTCAATGGAGATCTCTTATTCTCCCCAACATTTGTTTGATGTGCATGGAGGATGCCAAGTCCATCAATCGCTTATTTATCCATTGCACCTTTGCTCGGAAAAGTGTGGAATTATTTCCTTGCCGAGTCTCACATGGCTTGGGTTATGTCAGAATCTGTGGAGGTTCTTCTTTGGGCATGGCACGGAGGCAGTGGTGGAAAGGCTAGAAAAGTTATTTGGGGGCTCCTCGTAATGGTTATTGTTTGGGCAATCTGAAAAGAAACGAATGATTGGTGTTTCAGAAATAGGAAGTCCACGGTGTATGGGATGATTAAGACGGTTGTGGATTTTGTTATGGGACAGGCTCCTCATGTGTATGCAGTTAAGGCTGCCTCTCTCTCCTCTTTTTTAGAGTTTTAGTGTAGCCTTGTATTCTTTTCCTGCCTTTTGGCGAGTGTTTCAATAAATTTTGTTCTCTCTTAAAAAAAGAAGCCAATAGCTATATTTGCACAGCCATGTCCAGTTGCTAAGTCTACTTCTGTACACACTTGATCTTCCCCCACCCCTCTCCCTTCATTTTTCCTTTTTTTTTTTTTAAAGCTAAAAGGGAATTTTATAAAAAAGAAGCTTACAGCCACAAGGAGGGGCAACCTCCATGCCCTCTAAGCTTGATTCATGAGACACATCTCGTGAACTGCCTCCATCAAACTTTCAATTGACACGGACATGAACCAATGCACCTTGAAAGAAGATAGAATACAATCCAAATCCCCCTAGAGAAAGGACAATGGATGAACAACAAAACAAGTGATCTATTGACTGCACATTATCCATAAATAAGACATGTTCAAGATCATTATTCCCCTTTTTCGTAAATTGTCGATTGTCAAGACTCTCTTCCTTTTGAATAACCATGTAAAGGCCGCCACTTTCAAAAGGGCCCTATAGTGCCAAAGCATAGCGTTGTCGGGGCCCGACCCTCGCCTAACAAATGACAAAATGAGAAATGGGAGCTAACTGAAAAACAACATGAGCTTTCCTTGTGCCAGATCATTTTAGCTTGCTCCCCATTCAATGGACAAAACAAACAAATTCTTTGGAAGGAGAGAAACAAGGTCTTCCAACTCTTCATCCAACAAATTCTAATGACATAGAGGCATCCACATCCTCGAGGCTCCACTATCCAATTAATAGTTAGCAACCGAGATGTCTTCATTCGTCACTAATGTTGAGGCATAAAATAAAGGATCAAGAGTGGATTAGAAAAGGGGAAAATAAAAGAAAGAATCATGAAAAGATGTGAAGAAAATGCACGACGAAGGGAAAATCATGGCATTGCGCCGACCCGCGCAAAAGGTGCCAGTTGCGCGGGTCCTCGCAGAAGCCTTTCTCAGTTGAGCACACCTTCACAAAGTAATAGTCAGGATAAATATGATATACCTTTTGTGCTAGGCTGCGCAATAGTGTAGTGTTGTGCGGACCCATGCAAAAGGGGAATGAGGTGTTGTGCGCACCTGCTCAAGTGCGGATTCGGGTATGCTGACATGGACGGCTCAGATTTGATGAAAGATGGGCCCACGACATGGACTTTGAGGGTTCACACGTGTGGAGGCCTATAAATACCCCCCTCCCCCTCTCATTTGCACGTGTCGAAGATTTTGGAGAAGATCAGAGCTCCAGAGAAGAAGAGAAGATTGAAGGTACTAGAGAAGGAAGGAAGGAGAAAGGGAGAGCTTCCCTCCAGGCCGCGCAACACCATGGTGTTGCGCGACCATCAATCTTTGAAGGACGAAATGTTGTTGAAATTCTTATTGATTCGATCTCTGAAGTCTTCGCAGTCTTCAATTTTCCTTTTGCATGGTGTTGCGCGGCCATCAATCTTTGAAGGACGAAATGTTGTCGAAATTCTTATTGATTCGATCTCCGAAGTCTTCGCAGTCTTCAATTTTCCTTTTGCACAAGGACATGAGTTCAAGAAGGAGAGATTAGATGATCGAATCCGCACAACATTCCTCTTGATGAGATGATCAAATTACATGCCGAAATGTTGTCGGATTTGATATTCAGATTCGATATTCGAATTCTTCATTTTTTGTACTTTAAATAATCTATCTTAGAATCAAGGGAATTCAAAGGATGTAAATGAGCTCAATATGAATAAATATGATGATTGTTCTCCATACACTCTTTGTTATGATTGAATAAGATAGTATTCCAAATCGAATGCATTTGTTTCTTGTTGAAACAAAATGGCGACTCTGCTGGGGATTTTATATCCTATTTAACATTAACACTGAGAAGGTTACGGGAACTTTTGTCATAGTTTGGTGTCGAAAGACGCCAAAATGGCGACTCTCAACGGGAACATCATCCCCTTCATCTCTAAGATAGAATGCTTTCTCATCCGGATACTAATCGCAATTTTATACTTGTTTGAAGGTAAGAAGACAAAACTGCAAGTTACATTCAAATGGCTAACCTAACAAAGAAGGTGAATTTCTACTTCACTGTGACCGGATTCGTGGTGGAATATGCAACAGCTGAGCTTGCAATCTGTAAACCCCAGTCTCCCATAAGCAAAAGTGATAAACTACGAGCTATGGTTGGAGTCATATCTGCCTCGCCACTGGCACAGGAAAAGGATGATGACTGGATTGTTGTCTCGTCTCAAAAGACGAGCGCTCAAAATGCAGCAATCACTAGGGTAAATGCATCACCAAGAAGAGCCAGGGGACCAATGACACAGAATACGACGAGAAATAATCCTGAACTTGCCCCTCCGGCTCTGTACCCAGGGAGATCTTTTCCCTCTCTGATAGCCCAAGACTTCCCAGAATTGCCTATCGCAAAAACCCGGTGGACGAGGAAAGAAAAGGGTAAATCACTAATGTATGATACAGTCTCCGCTTCGTCTCGAAATACCCCGCAGCAAGAAAATTCTCAGTCAGCTAAATTTTGTGAGCATACGGAAGATCAGAATGAATCCCCTGTCCCAATAAGTCCCATCATGTTTGGGTATTCTACACCTACGACTGCTTCTTCAGACAATGCTGAAGCCACTGTCTGTATGGCAAGAACTGATTAAGGGCCATGACCGATGGCCGAAAAACGCATCGCTGATATGGCTGAAGCACAGAAGACGCTCATGGAAGAATGTAAAAGTCTTCGAGAGGCTTTGACCACTCTAGCACATAATGTGGCTCGGATTGTAGTCCCTCCAGTGATGGCCGCCATGAATGAGCAAGAACAGCAACCAGGGGGCTCTCATCCGCCGGGGGCAGGATCACTGGGGTCTGCTCCCGTAGCAAGGGCCATAACTCAAGAGGAAATACGACAGGTAGTTGCAGAAGCTGTTAGAACGAAAAAAGAATGAGAGAATACTGGACGATTCAGATATCGAATGCCATACCCGAGAGAAGTGGAAGATATCCCTTTTTCGGTCAATTTCAAACATCCCGACTTTCAAAATTTCAATGGAGAGGGATCACCGGAGGAACATCTCAGGCACTTCATCACGAGCATGGGAAACTTCTCTACTGTACCACAATATTGCCTTCGGTTGTTTGGTTCCTCTTTGACAAGCAAAGCATTTCGATGGTACTCCAGTTTGGCGCCAGGATCGATGCGAACTTGGGAACAGATGCAGGATACGTTTATATCCAACTTCTTTTCGTCAGAACGCGACGTTAGTGTTGCAGTATTGGCTTCTGTTGGACAAAGAGAAAACAAACCTGTAGAGAAATTCATTGACAGGTGGAAGACTTTGGGGGCTTCATGCAGACAGTTGCCAGAAGAGAAGGATCAAGTGAACATGTGTTTGAATTCCATGGAGCCGGGAATTGCCTTCGGGCTCACAAGCGCTAACATAAAAACTTTTCGAGAATTAGCGACAAAAGCGCATGCATTGGAATTCATGGCCAGGAAAATGCCAGCATTTCAGATCAGAACAGATAGAAAAGGATTGAATAGATTGTTGGTAAATACCGTTGTTCAAGAAAGAAAGAAGAATACTTTCTATAATAAGTGAGAGACAAGAAAGAGAGAAGATTTAGATCGGTATAAAGATCGAGTAAATGATAAGTGAACTTGATAGAACGACTATCATAAAGAATATGATTTTGAAAAAGAAGATGTTGTACCAATGATGGAATAGCTATTGGCCGTCGGAACTATTCAGTTACCTCAGCCCAGGCGCCCAGAGGAAGTTGAAATGACTAAAGACGAGATATTGCCGTTATCATCGTTATGTTGGACATCTGACAGAAAATTGTTTTACACTAAAAGATATGTTGCAGAGAATGATAAAACAAGGTGAGATAGTAATGAAAAAGGATGAGAAGCGAGACAAGAAAGTGACTGTGAACGCAACATTCGTAGGATATCCATTGAAGATTGGAAAAGATAAAGGGAAGGCTGTCGCAACAAGAGAATGGCCGGAAGCGATGGATTCACTCAGAAACCCTCGTTGTGCTTCACAATTTGTTGAATCATCTTCTAAAGAAGTCAGTAATGGTTTAGCTTCTATTCGCCAAAGAGAAGACGAACCGGTTAAAGAATTCATTGGTCGATGGAGAATCCTAGGGGCATCACGTTTGCGGCTGGTGAAAGAAGAAAAAGAGCAAATTAAGTTATGTATGGAATGCATAAAGCTGAGTATTGCATTAAGTCTCATGGGTTCGAATATACAGACATTTTAAGATCTAATCGAAGAGGCTTGTAGCTTAGAAAGGATTATTACAAAAGTGTCTAACTTTTATATAAACCACTTGACTCCGAATCTCAAGGGAAATTCAGCCGATACGACTGAAGAAGAAAGAAAAATGAAAGATCAACAGGACGGGCAAGAAAGATCTGGTACAAGAAATATGAATAAACACATAACCAAGAAAATGAAGAAAGAATTTGCACTGCCTAAGGGTTGTAGGAGGTATTCATTCGAAAAAGATGATATACTTCCTATGCTGAACAAATTGTTGGTAGTAGAAAAGATCAAATTGCCATGGCCAAAACGTCCAAAGGAAATGAAGAAAATAAGTGAAGGTGATTATTGTTATTACCATCGTTTCCTCGGACATCGAACTGAGAATTGCTTCAGCTTGAAGAATAAATTGCAGAAAATGATTGATAAAGGCGAAATCGTCACAAGGAAAGTGTATGACATAAAAAAGGAGATAAGAGTACACAGGCCTGATTAGTTCAAGACTGGGGGCAATGCTAATCTTGGACAAACAATATGAAGTGATGCGTCATCAGTATATTTGTTAAAAATTACAACATTGTGATTTTGATTACGAAGATTATCAGAACAATACTTCCTAATCAAAAGGGGGCATGACAAGTAGAAAGATGAAACGGTTGCAAAGGACAAAGTCATGTATTCCTCTCCGTGTAAATGAATAAAAGGCGCAAATTTTCAAGCAAAGCTTCTCAAGCATATCAAGATTAAGCACGTCGTCAACTATCGTCAAACGTCGATGATTGTCGCCAAGTGATGTTATCGTCAACTATCGTCAAACGTCGATGATTGTCGCCAAGTGATGTTATCGTCAACTATCGTCAAACGTCGATGATTGTCACCAAGTGATGTTATCGTCAACTATCGCCAAACGTCGATGATTGTCGTCAAGTGATGATATCGCTAAAATCGCCAAGTGTCGATGATTATCACCAAAATTAGCAACTATCGCTGTCATCATCAATCACTTATACAAGCTTATCTTATCGAAATTGCTATCATCGCCAAGCTGATATACTATTTTTAAATATAATATGAATATTGACAGAACATTATCAGCAATGGCGAAATATCAATTATTGATTCGCCATTTTTAGTAGTGGAACAAAACTATATGGCCAACCATGTATAAAGTTGACGACATCGATGACAGCCTATCATTTAAGGCAGCCTAGCCAAGCCCTATACGGCCAACTACGCATAAGACCTATCATCATCAACGCTATATATATATATATATATATATATATATATATATATATATATATATATATATATATATATATATATATATTCGAGCAACAATGAGAAGCCAGTGGCCCTAAAAAGCCCATATAGGCCATCACATGCATACCCATGCGGGCAGCGGATGGAGCCCATGACTAAAAGTCTCCAGTGGCCAGTCACGTGTAAGACCTATGCCGCCTGTAGAGCTTCCGACAGCGTCACGGGGAAGGATGAAAATACCCTCCCGTGAATGGGTCCGACCTTGCAGGCGAAGAAAAAGTGGACCGCAGTGTGAGCTCTGTGGCTTTGACCATAGATAGGCCAGCCATGCGTAAGACCCCCCCCAGATTCCTGGTTTGATTCCAGTAGAAACTCATGAGGAAGGGTTTTTAGCCTACTCATTGATAGATGACGACCTTGGATTTGGTACCTAAAAGTAGCCTCGCGCGCCCCGCGAACTCTAGAGAGTTACTGTGGCCATCCCACTGAGTTCACGACCCCGGTAGCTTCATTGGGCCCCTCTGATGGATCGCGGTTTGTGAACTCCCCGACCGCGATAAGTCCTGTGAACTCTAGAGAGTTACAACAATCATTCTTGTAAGACCCAAGTGCACTAGCTCCATTATTCAAGAGCTTAAACTACGCGTAGCATTCAAAATGCTACGAAAATATATGATCATCTATTTACTTGAAATATGCTCAAAGATGCAAACTGTTTGATATGATAACATAAACCAAGAAAATTTCATGTTTAGAATGAACAAACATACAAAATGCTTTTCTTTTGAAATAGGTACAAATCATGATTACATCAAGTTTGATCAAAATATTTGATATTTTCTATTCTAAGGCTAAGTGCTCCAAAATATGTTTATTCTTCTGAAGAGGAGTCTTCAATGATAATATGTTTATCCTTCTGAAGAAGATGATGATGCCTTCCTGTTTCTTGCCTTTCTGATATCGAAGGAATATTATCTCTTGAAATCTAAGGAGGATAGAATTGCAAAGAATCATCATTCTCTTCCAGGAAATCTGAAGATCCATGGATATTCTTCAGAAGAGTACCAAAGGCAATCCATCCCTCAAGAGTATTAGCAGGCTTTGTTTCAAAAATATTATTTGCAGAAGGAATTTTTATGCAGAGATGGCCTGAAGAGGGGGCACGATCTATTTCTTCAAAATAGTCAATGCCTTGGTCTTTCTGGAAATCTCTTAGACAAGGAGGAAGAATCCATATGGCATGATCTACTGGGTAGCAATGTTTCACTAAGAAATACTGATGAACCCACCACCGCGTCTAGGAATAAGAAGCTCTATATGGGTAATCATAGCCGGGAATTATGAAGTGCGACCGGTGTGAATGTTCAAGAGTTGCTTCCATATTATAGCCCAATTATACGGCCCAATGCCTTAACTTCTCATTACTCTGATAACAATATCACAAGTCTCCGGAACAGTCTGATCAAATCCGAATTGGTGGGCAAATCTGCCAGGATAGTATGGTTCGCCCCAGAATACACTACCTTCTCTCTAAGGAAGGGTGCTGGACCTAATAGAGACAAGGAAAGAATGCTCGCCAAATGAAATAGAATCATTATCAACGATTGCTATGTCGTCAGGATAGCTAGAGAAAGGGAATTGATAAAAGTCGATAGGATCATTGCTTTCTATTTTTCTAGTAACCCATCCATTCGACTTCTTAATGATCTTTCTCAATTGATAATGTTGCAGAGGAAGGTGATCAGGGTGCGAATACGCTCTTTCGGAGTGAGCAAATGTCCAAGGAAAATATACTCCGAGCCAACCCACGAAGAAATGCCAGGGAGCACAGACAGGAAAAGATTCGGAAGAAGGATCTTTGGAGCCAGAGATAACGTCCCCGAAAGCACGATACAAAGAACACAGGACTGGAGGAGCTAGTGAAAATTTGTGGCCTTCCGCCATTGCGCCTGCGGCCACAAAGAAGGATGGCTTGATGATGTCTGTCTGTTCAGAATTCGGGAATAATATCAAGCTTAACCAGTAAGCTAAGAAAGCAACCAATTCGCAGGAAGAACTGTATTCAGTAGTGTGCTTAGTGTTCTTGCGAATGGCCTTGAGTTCTTGATGGTTATGGTCCGCAAAGCTGTCAAGATGAAGATACGATTATTAAAACAAACCATACAAAGATCGAAATTGCGAAAATAGAAAGTAGAAAAGAAAAAAATCTACCGCGGCTTTCGAGAAAAGTGAGCCAACCATTCAAAAGAAGTAATGCGATCAGGGTGAGGGAAGTTAGCTAGTGCACTGAAGAGTTCAAGTGTGGTCTTTGAAATCTCGGATGTGCCTCGTCCTGCGGATGCTAGAGCAAGCTCTCCATTAGAGGGCACATATGCATCAACGATGTTGCCCATGATGGGAAGACCTGCTATACAAAGAAGATCCCATAAAGTGATACTCATTTCGCCTGAAGGAAGATGAAATGAGTTGGTGATTGGAGACCAATGGTCGAGGAAGCCCCTGAAGATAGCAACATCCACGTGAAAATGCTCTGAAATAGTTATGATTGCATCAAAGAGGTTGATCTTCTCTAGAATAGTGGTGTGTTTTCGAATGATAGCTCGAGCCCAAGCACTGTAGAAATTTCGAAGAGATAGGAGTCCTATTGCTGAGAATTTTTCTATGTTCCAAGGTAATCTCTCTGAGAAGAAGAGCTGATGAGCTGTTTTGAAATAGTGGGCAGGGAAGGGTTGTTGAGGATCATGGCATGGACGCAGAAATCTCATCTTATGAATCCTACCAGCTCTTTGACGGGGCTTGTTCCCTTCTAGATATCCTGTCAGAATTCTCAATTCTTTCATGATCCAATTATCCACAGAAACAGATATTTCGTCGGTCAAACGGTTCACTGTGTAAGATTGACCAGTGACGCCGCAGATTGATGGGAATAACGGTTAGTTTGTTGGTAAAGGGGTTGTGAAGCTCCAAAGTTTCTTCATTCATCTCCACATATTTCCAAGAATGATGGAGAGGTTGTTCGGATCCTGAAGAAGATGGCTGATTCTTTCTTCTCGAAGAGGAAGCTTGCGAGCGATGCATGTTTATGGGCTAAGAGTTGTCAAGATGAAGAAGAAATTTTGAAGAATAAGGATTCAAGGGCAGGAAAAGGATTTCAAAATCTGAAAATTTTCAGACTTTTAGAGAAATTCTCTGAGAGACGTTTGCGCGCAGGTGTGCAATAGGAATCAGTTGCGCAGTATTGCGCAAATAAGGGAGAATGGCTTGGAAAAACCTGTGTAGGGATTGCACAAAGCAGAGGAGAGATTCAGAGATTGAAAATTCAAAAGGAAACTTTGTGTAAGTGCACACAAAGGCAAGTGGTTGCGCGGGAACGCGCAAGGGAGAAGTTTGCTGAAATAAAGAGAGTGGCGTTGCGCAAGAGTGCGCCAAGACAAGCAGTTGCACAGGTTGGAAGAAAAGAGGTAGAGCTTCCGCAAAAAGCTGAAAAAAGTGAAAATGATACCATTATTCGGGGCTTTAAGGTGGCAATGACAGGTCCCATGGTCTCCCACCTTCAATTTGCAAATGATACCATTATGTTCTTTGGGGTGAATGTTTTGATGGTTGACAACTTGTAGATATTTGTGATATGTTTCAAAGTTGTCTCAGGTTTGAAGGTGAACTTGTCAAAATGCGAAGGTCTTGGGGTGCATATATCGAGGGGAGAGTCAAGCCGATTTGCGGAGACGTTTGGATGTGGAGTTGGGTCTTTCCCTTCTACTTATCTTGGCTTGTCTTTGTGCATATGGAAACCAGCCAAACATCTTTGGGACAAAGTAGTTGAAAGAATTGAAAGGAAGCTCTCAAGCTGGAAAAGTCGCCATCTATCGTTGGGAGGTCACTTTGATCAATGCGACTTTCTTAAATATGCCTCTATTTTTTATCCTTGTTCAAATGCCCTTGGTTGGTGCTTCTTATGTTAGAAAAACTTAGGCATGATTTCCTTTCAAGCGATGCAGAGGGAAGGAAAAATTTTCACCTTCTCAAGTGGGACTCCTAAATTCAATCATGAAGTGTCCTTTGTGGTAGGAGATGGAAGTCACATTCGCTTCTGGGAATATTTATGGTTAGGCAATAAAGTGCTCAAGAAGGCTTTTCCTAGTCTGAAAGGAATATTACCGTGGCTTAGTTTTACTCCATATCCGGCGGGGAGATGGTGTGAGCACCCCTATGTCAAAGAGGTCTTTTGGATGAGGAGGTTGGGTATATTAATCTTCTGGATAGGCTAAAGTTTGTCAGGCCTGGGGATTTGTTGGAAGATTCAGTGATTTGGAGGATGAATAGTTTGGGGGGGTTCTTGCTTCGATCCTTCTACAGATTGCTAACTGCGTCTTCTTCCCCCTCTTGTCATAACTACCGGCTTTGGAAATATGGACCCCCCAAAGGTAGTTGTTTTGTTTGATTAGTGGGAAGTTAAAGAGTATTCATTATGGACAATCTTTTCAAGCAATCATTGGTGCTCCACAATATATGTATTGTGTATGAGTGATGCCGAATCAATGGACCATTTATTATTTTATTTCCCGTTTGCAAGGGAGATTTGGAAGCGCTTTATCCCACGTCTTAATATCAAGTGATGTCAGGACCGATATCAGACTTTTTGGCAGCATGGCATGATGGAGGTGTGGGAAAGGATGGGAAGGTGGTGTGGTGGTTGGTGGCTATGGCAGTTCCATGGGCCATTTGGTGTGAAAGGAATAGTCAGTGCTTCGAGGACAAGTCCAAATCTATTAGTTTGGTTGCTCAATGATCGCTTCTTGAGTGGTCGAATGGGCCTCTGGATTTTTAGAGTTAGATGGTTGTATCCTTATTATATTCTTTTCCGTCATCGCCTTGATGCAGCTTCTAAATAAAGTTGCTGTCATTCAAAAAAAAAAAAGTCCACCAAGCTAGGTAGGCAAAAAATCAGTTGAGCATGTGTTTTTGTCTATGGTATATCTAAATTGGTACCCATAATTTGGGCAGTTTCAATTTAGTTCATATGCAGTTTTTAAGTCATGTATAAGTGCCTATGTACCATCCAGCAGTGTTGCCTGAGTACCAAGGATTTCTCTCTAAAGACTAATTGACAAAGGGTCTTAGAAATTATTAAAAAACCCTAAAAATTGGTGAGTTTGCCACACCATAGCATTTTAACTCACCTGAGTGACTCGTTAAGACCAATGTTTTTTGTATCGTTATCAGGTAATGTATTGCACCCTTGGGATACATATATATCGGTTATTGTATCGGATATCTAATTTATTGCTATTGTTGGGAAACATGGGGAAAGATTAGGAAACTGATCGAATTTTTCAATGAAACTTCAAAGATTGTTAAAAAAGACACCAATACACACTTACAAATAAATAAATAAAATCACAAAAAGCAAGTGCACATAATAGGTTTCCTTTGTATAGGGTCCTAATCTATGCTCTATCTGACTGAACTAATACAGCTATATTCAAAGTCAATTTATAAAATTTATAAATGTAAGAAGACATATGGAAACATAAGCATTACATTCAAAAGCAAAAGAAATTGTGGATTTATATATATATTATATTATTTTGTAACATTTTTTAATTAAAAAAAAAAAAATTCTCCAAATTGCCAAGAATGTGTAGATCAGGTTATATAAATGTTTGATTTCATGTTTGGAGATTAAGATTACAATTGATTTGGGAAAATTGGAGAAATTTTGATTTTCCACAACTTGACTCATCTCTCTCAAATCTCAAAATCGAAGCCCTAAATCTATAATTTTTCATGCAAAATCTGAAGAATCATGGATTTCTTACAACTTGACACTATTTATAACATATAAAAACGGATAAAAACTTAAAAATATGCATCTTTTATAATCTGGGCCTAAGAAGCTTCTAATTGCAATTTCGGAGAAATTTCAAAGATTTTCTTCCAAGAAACTAGAGTGGACTGGTCGAAATCACCTTACAATTTATTGGGAAGAAGTTTTTTTTTTTTTTTTAAATAAAAATAAAAAAACACACATTTTTTGTGAATTTTTTATGATTTTCCAAACAAAACAATGCCAGATTCCTTTTATCCCCTTCGATATTGCACTTGATATCAATATATCGCACAATACATTAAGAATTTATATAGTGCGGATATAGCACATGATATCGCAACATCGCGATATATTGCATGATACCATGAAAAATGGATATTAAAGATGGGTTTCATATTGTCTTGCTGGAATAACAGATATATCTTGGGATACATCAGTGATATTGCATGATACTAAAAGCACTAGTTAAGACTCAGTCAGTTCTTGTTTTTAAAACGTGTAATGTATGGCGTCACAATTCACAACTTGCCCGAGTTTTGTTACTTAGAAGAGTCGTCGAGCCACTTAAAAACTTAAGCAAACTCGTATTAGTGATGCCCAATTTTGACACCCACCATGTCTACTCGGGTGAGTCTCAAGTTGACTCGCCATGTCGGCCAACCTTGGGTTAAAGTTTGAAATCCTATCATATATTAATTTTCCTTTTATATCTAGATTTCCAATATGTGAAAAGGGGGATCCTTACTTTTATCCAGTGTTCAAAGTATCAATATCGCTATAAGTTTCACTGGCCAGGGATACGGAAACAATATCGATATCGCTGATAATATCGTTAATAACCGGAAATGTGGAGAAATATAGGCATGACGGTGGAATTTTCGGCGAAACTTCAGTAGATGTTGAAACGTACATATTCGCATATTTAGAAATTTTTTTTAAAAAAATAAAAATCGCAAAAAGAATGACAAGTTTCCATTTAATGGGGCCTTAAAAGCATGTGTTGTTGTAAGAAATCAGTCCAACCATCCCCTCCGGCCTATTTAACCATCCAAACATCCATCGATATTGTAAAATATCAACAACACATGACATTTCACCAAGAAATCATCAACAATTGGGAAGGAAACGAAAGATTATGGTCTCGATATCTCGTATGTTGCGATATCGATAATATTGAGATATCATCAATATTATCAATGGCAAATTGAACACTGCATACAATCATGTGCCCATGACAAAAAAAAAATTGAAATAGAAAATTTTTCTAATAAACAAAATTTTGATGATATCAGTATGTTGGTGATATTATTGAAATATCATCAATACATGTATGATACAAGCATTACCTAGAATTTACATAGTCAAAAATATTGGCGATGCATTGGCAATACAAGCGACACCTAGAATTTACATAGTTGAAAATATTGACAATTACATTAGCGATATTGATACGTTGGCGATACTTAACGATATATTGCTGATACTTGGAATTTCTGATACTACTAGCGTTACCGGTATCGCTACCAGTGTTATCGCCTTATCGATATCGTTGAGCTGGAGATAAAGATAATATCGGAGATAATTCGAACATTGCTTTTATCTACTGTCTTTATCCAAAATCTGAAGACTCTTGAGTCATGAGTGTTGTAGACTGGAATTGGCATCCCAATACAATGCCGAGCACAATGAACACTATTTAAGCCTTAGCCTCACAATTTTCTTTTCATTGGTCACCCTCTTAAGATGATCAAAGTTAACGTCTAAATGCTCTTTTAAATAGAAGCTTTTCTCCCAGTAGTCATGTCTCCAAGTATAAGACCTATGCTCGTAACTTAACTAATCTTATTATAGGAATTGCCTTCCACAATCAAGGGAATGGAGAGTGATCAACAAAATCCTTTTTATATTGGCCCCCTGTATGCCAGCAGAGCCCCACCTTACTATCACTAACTGCCAACTGACTAAAATAAAGCTCACTGGCACTGGGTTGTTTTCAATACTACCATCAAATGTAGTATCCATTAGTAAGGGGCTTCTATCACACCACAACAGACTGAATCCCCACTTTTCTAAAACCCCATTTCCCAATTTCTTGACAAGTTGTCCACTTGTTGTCCTCAAATTGTTTCCCAATTTCCCATCTAAGATTTCACCATTCCTTTAATTTTCTCAGATACCCCCCAGACATTCCCCCCTTACCTTCAAAGATTCAACTATGTTGTACCTTCTAAATACTTCACCGTGCCATTGGGGAATAGAGTTGTCTTAAAAGCCTTTTCTTGAGTCCAACTTGAAATGCAGTTATCTTGAGTCCCTTCTCCTAATTCCAACTTGAAACTCAAATATCTTGAGAGCCTACTCATAAGTCCACCTTGACTCAACCTACTCAGCCAAAATAATAATAATAATAATAATAATAATAATAATAATAATAATAACAATAATGGTTTGGCAAAACCAGTGTACAAACGGTTCATGGTCTCCTCCGTCAAACAACACACGTGATAACTTATGACATTTCATAAATTAAATATGGTGGTGGTAACTGATGTCACTGATGAAGTATCAAAAACCATGACTACATGGGAGGAGCTGAAGCAACGTTTCAATAGTTCATCTTTTTATCCGTTGCCCTTTTGCGAAAGGTATTTGGGATAACTTCTTGAATCAGGATCTCTTGGGTGATGCCGAGTTCAATGGAGAGCTTTTTGCTAGCATGTCACGGTGGTGGGAATAGTTGGCAAGGAAATCTAGAGAATGGTGATGTTGGCGGGCCAATGGTTTATATGGGGGAAAGGAATAGTCGGTGCTTCAGAAATAGAAGCGGGAAGGTATCAGAGGTTTTTAATATGGCAAAAGTAAATGTAATAGAACGAAGTCTAGCATCAAATTTATTAAGCGCAAGTTTTTTGTCACGCCCTGAAATTCAGTACCCGAGTTGGCCAGACCCGACTCCGAATTCCAGGTAATGATATAAATTTAAACATTCAACACCATATTTAAATAAAAATCATTACAACAAACAAACATTCATTCGATACAATTTCTAACTATTACAATGTAAACTTCTAAGTTCCCGCCATACATTTTTTTTTTTTTCAAAAACAATACAGATATGACTATAACTAAGTCGATGGTTAGATCTTCACTCTGCTTCGCCCCGACTAAACTTCGAGCCCTGAAACACTGTTATTTTGGGTGTGAGCACAACAGCTCGTGGGATCTTATCCAACCAAATCTGAAATTTCTAGATATGTATTAAACGAATAAATAATAAAACTACTTTCTTGAAATTCAAAATATGAATTAAAATATTAAATATTAAATGTGACATGAATGCAATGCTGGAATCATAAAGACGTACTGAATGCCATGCTTTCATGAATTCAATAATAAAATAAAATAAACATTACATCTTACAACACCGTACCCAGGTGTATGGCCACGTTGCATTAACGCCCACACACCAGTACCTCGTGGTGAGGGACCCATTTATACGTTAGCTGGTCAGACTACTGCTCCAGTTGTACCTTTGATGTATGTCCGCGCACACAATTGTATTCATACGCCGTACACAAAGGAGAATCCGAAGGATCCAATGGGTTCTAGGGTCTTTAACCCGAGGGACACGATTGCCCTACTTGCTAGTTTAGGGTCTCTCACTCAAGGGACACGATTGCCGTACTTGCTGGCTTTAGGGTTTTTCACCCAAGGGACACGATTGCCCTACTTACTAATGCCACAATCATTTCTTCATTTTCCTTTCTTTTTCCACAATTCCATAATCAGTAGAGAAACATTTTAATTGTTTAAATCCCCATACAACAATGCAAGTTCTGTACAAAATGTGCAGAAATTCGATGCTGTAAAAATTCAATTCCTGAAATTTACTGAAACATCACGCTATTTTCTTTTCTTTTCTTTTTTATACCAAAATTTAGAAATCAATTTAGTTAATATTATTTTAAACCAATTAATTTAAATCAATTACTTTAACGCAGATTTAAGGTCTAAATCTTAACACCTGATTTCAAAAATAAAGGTTAGATTAAAATCTAACTATACAAGTTAATCAGATTCAGTAATGCTAAAATTTAGAAAAGTAGATATTAGGTATAAAGGAATTTAACAATATTAGTTTAAAGTCATTATGTCAAAATAAATAAATAAATTTTCGAAAATACATAAAATCAGAAAGTTCAAAAATGGAGGAGAATCACCCAATTATATTTGGTGTTTCGACCAGAAACGAAATGCATTTGATTTGGGAGAATTTTTTATTTAACATCGATAAAGATAGAACAAAGGGAATATTTATCAATTTCATTTATTCTAAGTTCATTAACATCCTTTTGATCCTTTGATTCCAAGATAGAATCTCTTTATAAAGAGAGAAATACATAAATCAAATATAATCAAAATATAAATTTTGATAGCATTCTGGCGCATTTTCATCAAATCTCCAGGGGAGACGAGTTGTGCGGGTTTCCATTGTTGGGATCCCTTAGAAATATCCGACTCAACTCATACAGCAGTTGCGCGGCTGGCGAGTTGTGCGGACCGGCGCAACTCGCTATGGATTGCGCGGCCTTTCTTCTTCCCTTCTCTCTACCCTCAATTCCTATCAGAGGGACTGATCTCCTGAACATCTAATCCTCCAAATGAGGGGATGAGGGGGTATTTATAGGCATTCGCACCTGTGAGCCCTCGATTCTTGTGTCATGGACCCCACCTCGCATCACCAGGTTCTTTTTCTCTAATGGAACTTGCGCGCCCCAGTGTAACTCGGGCGAGTTGCGCGGACACGCGCAACTTAAGACTCGCGCAACTCACTTTCTCCTTTCATGTCTTTCCCTCCTTAATTATTTTTTATGCCCCAACATTTGGACCGTCGATTTCTGAACTAGACTATACACCCACGACCCACTTAGCGTCGCACACTGGACTTGACCCACGCTTACGCTCTCAACAAGTTTCTCCCGTTGACGCAGCACATAGCATTAACTTCTTGTTTACACTCGCTGGATGCGTGAGAAGTAGAGTTTCAGGACACCATCTACCAAAAAAAATAATACCCAAGTGGTCTATTTGATGAATGGTTTGGATTTTAGGTTAGTCTGTTCTACCATGGTTGTTTCCAATCAAAGTTTTCTACTGTTCAGGTTGCTGGGCAGATATGGTATGTAAGATTTATAGTCCTAACTAATGGCTGGCTAGATCATGACATTTAGAAGGGAGGACTGATTGATAATGACAGTACTAAGGTTTAAATGATTTGATGATTTATGGGTTCCAACTACCGAACAATGCTCTGCCAATTGCACAACTTTGAGGGAGGAGGAGAAGAACCAGAGATGATGCAGTGGGTTTGATGATGAGGATTTCTAGAATGAATGGAGCTTCTCATTTATACACGGTTTGGATGGGTGGTTGGAAGATAGATAGGTGGATGGATCTGGAACTTCTTGCCGCTATCGAGCTACCAAGATGGAGGGAAAGTGGGAGGTAGTTTCGTATTTGAGTTCTCACAACATGGTGTTGTTGATGTGAACACCGGAGTTTGAACAGCGAGGATCGAATGACCCCGATTGGTGGATTGACGCGGTTCCGAAATTGAAAGAGAAGAGGTGATAGAGAATTCAGAAGGAGAGGACGAGTGCCAATTTCTTGAGGTTTGATGGATGGACGGTTCGGAATTGTTGGTAAGGAGTAAGGACAGGCAGTCATTACCAATGGTGTTTGAGATGGTGCCTTTAAAATCTGGAAAAATGGGCGGTTAGGATCGATCCTAGATGGATTCCGGATTGAGGAAGTACCAAAGAAGAAGGAGATGAAAACGGAAGGGTGAGAGTCATGCGGACGTGTGTTGCCTATGGAAACCTTCTACGTCACATGGGTACATGTGTATGGATCTTCCTGCATTGGGAAGTTAGGTGGGTGTAATGGAGTGTTGGATGCTTTGCATGTACGGTTGAAGTGGTTAGATCTTGGTGATGGGTGGTTAAGATGGTTTATAGAGAAGTAGGATTTAAATGGTTTAGATGAGCGTCTAGAAGGTAAACGGTTTAGATGGATTGGTTCTGGACGGTATGGCTTCCGCAATTCAAGAAGATAATTGCCATATGTAGGCGGATCTCTTGCATCCAAAACTAGCAAGGATAAGAGGTGGAGTTGGAGAGCGAGATTCGGCATCGTGTACTACGCACGTCATTGGATACTTGGGTTGTTTTTATTTATTTATTTATTTAGTGGGGTCCACCATGATGTTTGTGAGAAATCTGCTCCGTTCATCTGTTTTGTGTGATCATGCTAGGACATGGGTTCATGAATGAGGTAGATCTCATATTTAAATGGCCGCAAGATGAGAAAAAGTAGGATAAAAGGCTTATCATTGCAACGTTCATGGGTCAGCTTGATGGATGGTTTGGATTTTAAGGTCTTTGATCATGATGGGTGTTCACAGCTATAGTCATTGGTTTTTGGAAATTCTGTTACAACTCTAATACCAATCCAGTGAAAAGAAGAAGAGTTACAAGGAGTCTTTGGTGTGATGGTACTGTAGTTGTTTTATTAAATGGTGCATGCATGTGCACAGTGTGACGGTGCACTATATGTTGAAACTGACTCTATTTCGAGTGAGGCACGTGTTAGATGTTGTGTGTGTCCCATTCTTGTGTCGTACATTAAGGTTTGATGCATGTATAAATGTACAACAAGGTTGTTGATGGATTGAATTTGCGGATGGCTGTTAATGGACAAATATAGTTAAAGTTAGGCTTTCATATAGAATGAATGGTTGGAAGTTGGATAATTTACAATGTCAAGAGTAGATGACCGATAGTTATGATTTGATTTGGGGTGAGTGGCCCATGATGAACCATGGATCCCACGATGTATTGTGATACGTTTCCCTAACCACTTACGCCACCCCCTTTAAGTTATTATTACTTTAACTTGCTGGAACATCTTTATAGAATCCAGTAACATTTTGGCTCCTCTAACTCCCCTTTTGTAATATGGAATTTAGAACATGCATATCTAAAGTTTGGACCGTTAGATCAGAATGAAACTTGATGCCCAACTTACACTCGACATTCTCTATCCAATGAGCTTAATATTGCCGTATGATCATACTAAGGTGGCAAGAATAGATTTCAATGGCTCTTACTCTTTCATGATCTCACTTGATGTGTGTGTGTGACCCATATGGAAACTAACCATTAGATTTGAAGTATATACTCCACAAGCTACATGCGGATGGTTTAATTTGTGTTTGGGTGGCTCGGTTGGCGGATACAAGTACGATGTACGGTTGGATGGTTGAGATATAAGTAAATAATTAGACAGTTAAGTGCCCAATTTGATGTATAGGTTAATGTACGATTACTTTCATTTCTAGCTTAGTGAAAGATGGATTTTTTTAAAAAAATTTGAATTTGAATTTGAAAAGTAGATCGTTGGGTTAATGGTCTAGATTAATGATTTAATAAATTGAATTAAAATCTTAAAAATGGATGGACGAATAGATGATAACATACTTTGTACAATGAATGAACGGATGAGTTTAGCGTGTGATCCACGACTAGCTTTGATCTAGTTAATGCATGAAGGGGTGGTTTTAAGTGTATAATTGAAGTGAGTGCACACACACATATATGTATATATACACACCAAAATAATACAATTATAATTCAATGGTTCACACTAACAAATCGATCCATGTCAATGGTCACATCTTGTATAAATTGAAGGATGCATGTATGCATGGATGTGTGGGTGGATGCATGTATGCTTAGATGAATGCATGTGTATGTATATGCACGTGTATAAACAAGTGCAAAAATTCGGGTCATTACTTTTTTAGTTTCCAATTTCATGGTCTGAGTTGTAATTTTTTAGGCTTAGGCCTTCTATCAATAAAATTATCATTTTTCACATACACGTGCGCGTGCATGCACGCACACACACACATTTCCATCATGAATGAGCATCTTAGAAGAAAGATCAACTAAGAAATGTCCAAGAGGGGAGTGATGGCTAGATCCTCTTAATCCCTTCTTAGCTCAGGACACCCAACCTTTCCATCACTCCTCTAGAGGTCCTTTGAAACCTTAACATCCCTATTCAATGCCATAGTTTGCAAACGAAGTGGGTCAACCTGGGACTCAGCCAAGTCAACCCGACTTTGTCAATGACCTAGTTACCATGTCAGAAAAACCAACAATACCCTGGTTAAGGTGAGACTCAAACCTGGTTTCCTGAGTTTACATGGAACTCAGTTGACTTGGATGAGTCAAATGAGCCTGCCCCGGTCTTTTTAAGGCAATATTGTAATTTCAACAGCAGTTGACTTGGATGAGTTCCATACCTCCAATTGTACCCCCACCCAATGAAGGAGAGACGTAAGTTTTTTTTTTTTTTTTTTTTCATCTTTCATTTTTCTTTTTCTTTTATTTCTGTTTCTTTTCTTTTTTTAAAGAAGAGGGGGAGAAGAAAAGAAAATGGACCGAAAACCTCCCACTTTTAAACTATTTCCGAGAATCCACTCATAGTTTTCACCGTTAGAGATTAAACCGCTTGCCATTAATTTACTGTACGAATTGATTTGTATATTTTCATATTAATGGAACTGCCCTCACTTTACCACACTTTGCAATCTCCCCTCGCTGCCTTGGGATTCATGGGCGTGCCACCTTAACCCCCGACTGTGCATAGGGCCCACCTTGTTATTTGTGAAAAATCCATCATGTCTATCTGTTTACTAGCCTATTTTAGTGCACGAGCCTAAAAATGCGCCAAATCCAAAGTGCAAAGTGGGACCTATAATGGCCCCCATATTCTTCAATGGTGGATGTTCAATCCCACTATTTCCTGTCACTTGGCCCACTGGGGCTTGTTATTGGCCTCATTTTTTGGTTCATGGCATAAAATGAGCTGGAAAAACAAATGGTTGGGGTGTATTTGAACATCCTGTAGCTCAACGAGTGTTTTAACGATGAGCTTTTAATTCCCACTATTTCATGTTCGTGTGACCTACTTGAGCTCTTGATCAGTCTCGTTTTTTGTCCAATGCCCTAACATGAGGTGGTAGAACATATGGACGGAGTGGATTGGTCACAAACATCATTGTGGGCGCCACTATGGTCAAACAACCTCTGGACATAATTTGCGTGTGGCCCACTGGAGCTTGGTATCGGGCTTATGTTTAGGCATAAGCCATAAAATGAGTTGAAAAACCAAAGGACAAGGTGGATTAGTAAAAAAAAAAAAGATCCTGTGGCCTGACGAATATTTTAACAATGGGTGTTTAATTCTCAATTTTTTATGTACGTTTGGCCCACTTGAGCTTTAGATCGGCCTCAGTTTTGGATACATGTCCTAAACTGGGGTGGCAAAACAGATGAATGGATTGGATTTGTTACATAGATCATGGTGCTACCCACCTAGGTCGAGCAACCCTCCCCCTCTGGACTTACCTCTCGCTTGTCATTGATGGACGTTGATTGTCTTGCCCACCTAACTCTGACCATTTGTTGGGCCCACCTTGATGTTTGTGAGAAATCCACCCCGTTCATCTATTTTTCCAGCTCATTTTGGGGCATGCACCCAAAAACGAGGCAGATCTGGAGCTCAAAATGGCCACACAATGGCCCCAAGAAATTTGGGCCCACAGAACTTTGCCACATCAATACAACACTGAGGTTGGTTCTCTCTTGTACATTGTAATTTGAGTTCGTCTAAATCAATCCTGTCAGCTCGTTGGGTGGCCTAAAAAAACAGTTAAAGTAGCAAAAATGTCATCTGCACATGCTCATCAGATAAATTCATAGCTAGATACGTGTGATCGATGTGATTTTGACGATCTAGATCCATCACTGCTACGTGATTGGTTGATGTTAGTTTAAAAGAGATGTCCATGCAATTAGCAACGTTCACATGTACTGCATTTATCTTCATGCAGAGTCAGACGTTCGTGTGGACCCCACCTATCCTCATGCATTTGAAATCGGATTGCATACTGAGTTACTCAATATGCTTTCATCATGCTTTGTAAACTCCGTTGGGCCCACTGCGAATGTATGTGGTCTATCCACGCCGTCCATCCATTTTTTCAACTCATTTTAATGGTTGAAACCAAGATTGAATCATATCCAACGGTCAAGTGGACCATACCATAGGAAATAGTGGGAATAATAATTTCCACCGTTGAAAGCTTTCTAGGGTCCAAGGTGATGGTTATTTGTCATTCAACCTATTCATAAGATCACACAGACATGGATGAAGGGAAAACACAAATATTAGATTGACCCAAAACTTCTATGGACCCTATGAATTTTTCAACAGTAGACGTTCAATTCACACTATTTCCTGTGGTGTGGCGCACTTGAGCTTTGGATATGCTTCAGTTTTGGTCTTAAGCCCCTAAAATTATCTATTAAAATGGATGTAAGGAGTGGATAGAATACATAAATCACGATGGGCCTCGGTATGCAACTTCCCATGCGTTGCGTCTACAATCTCTAGGTTGGCTCAAACGGGGACAAAAAGGGGCAATACTATTCTTTTGCAAAGATAAAACCAAGGGAGGGCATGAAACAGTAATACTTGTGATTAACCAGGGGTAAAATTGACATTTCAATAGCTAATAGTTGCATCTGTCGAGCATCCGTTCGTGTAAGCGGCCGCAAAACGTTTTTGAAACAGGTGGGCAGGTTTTGAGAAATAGTTTTAAAGTAGGAGGTTTTCTATCTGTAGAAAAAAGGCAGGCTGCCATATGGAAAAATCCCTATAATAAATATAAAAAATAATAAAATATTTTTTTAACCCACCTATCGACCTGGGAATGCAGGTCAGCCCAACTGAGCAAATTATTGAGTCCCAAGCTGGTTCCGGCTTTGCAAACTATGTTCGACACCATCCTTTAAATTCTATGATTGCTTCTAAGACCAAAGATTCATCACACATCAAATATATGATTCCAAGAGCTAATTTTATGGCCTATCCCAACCCTGAACCTAGTCCACCATCTGAACTTACATCTCACTTGATAAATAAATGCCAAAGACCAAAGCCTCTTGCCTACCTATTGAATTGGAATTGCAATCCCTGTGGCACCATTCTTATTCTCAGTGACTTGTCTCATCAAATTTCATACTCCTCCCTAACCTCCAATTCCGTCGTCTATCTAATTTTTATAATATCTAGAGATCTTTTGGACTACTATCCCAACTAACAACATGGCACCTACCATCGTCCCATTTGTCTCTCTATTTGAAATCCCTTCCATCTGTTTCAAGTCTATCTGATGCAAGACCGATGCATGAACTAAGTAACATGTGAGATCAAATAACCGAATTAAGATATTTAACAAAAAAACACAAACATCGCTATATTCATCACAAATATCATGAAAATCAAAAGAAAATCATGCATAATCCTGACCTAAGCTACCAACATCGTAACACAAAATCATTAAATAAAAAGAAACTAGGATCTAATGGATGTAGGAACATCCAATTAGCATAGGGTATAGTCTATTTCAAAATAGGAAACCTAATACAACCTAGGGTGAAAATTAGGGTTTAGGTAATTTGGGAAAGTATGAAAATTGGAAATTTTAGGTTTAGGGTTAGGGTTTGTATTGTGGATGGGTATGGGAAGGTTAGGTTTGAGAGAAGACAAATATCTGTGATGGGGAGAATGAAGAACCTGAAGAAAATACCTGTATGGGGGAAAAAAAAAAGATAGTGTGGGGATAGATAGAGACCTCGCACCTCCGTTGATGAAGATTAGCCTCGCACCAATCTTCCTTCCAAGTCGCATGGAAGTATCTTCAAATCACATGAAGACAGGAAAAGAAATGATGGGGACATCACGCACACACGCGCGCGCACGCACGCTGCCCCCCCCTACGCACGTACGCAAGGAAAAGGAGGGCCCCACCGTCGATCTGGCTCGATGACGACATCTAGGGAGGGCCTTCTAGCTAGAAGACAAGTTTTGGTTCAGAAAAGTGGGCCCGATAGTCAAGAAAAGCCCATCATAGGATCTCATGATCGTGGCCCACTCGTCGGATTGATTTCATTTTTTAGGTTTTGCTTATTGTTATTATTTAGAACATTGTGAACGTTTTAGGTTTTGTGTGTTTGGTTTTTATTTTAGTTTACTTCATCGCCAAGTAATAAGTTACGCACATGGTGCGAGTTTTTGGGGTATAGGGTTTTCCTATAAATAGGCACCTCTTGTAGTTCTTTTGATTCAGTGAAGTTTAATAAAAATTTCTGCTTTGTTTTTTTGCTCTCTTCGTGAGTTGTGGAAGAATTCAAAAGTGGGTGCGAAGCCCTCCCTTTTCGAAGGGCAAACTATCGTGGTGCGAAGCCACATCGATTCCGATTTATCCCCATCCTCCATCATCTCTTTTCTTCTATCTTCCACCACCATCCATACTTCACATTCGTCCTTGGTTGCATTAGTTTTCTTTCATTACAGCAAATTCTCATATTTCGGCCCCCAGGGGGGCTGAAACTTCGACGGAGCACCACGCCCAGACCAGAGCTCAGATCGACGTCAGAATTGGGGGTTTTGCAGCTCAGGCCTGGCTGACCAAGGCTTAGGAATTCTTTTCCGGATCCCCTCCCCCCTCACACGTGCGGCTAGCCTCAGGCGCACGTGCGCCTGCACCTGGCCCGCTGTCCACACGGCGGGATCATCTCGGGTTCAGGTTTTTCCTATTTTTTCTCTTTTTTTTTTTATACCTAATTGCATAACCCTATTCCTAGATTACATTATCCCTCACTGATTTGCCCTTTTACTCACCCTTAGGTTCCTTGAATTAAGATTAGGGAATCCCTTGGATTAAGGACTGATTTTTATGCATGAGTGGTTGATTTTATTTCCCTTTGACATCGTTTGGCTTATAATTTTTATTGGTCCAGCCCTAGCCTGTGTCGGCTTGGACCCGCATAGATTCTCCTTCTTAATTGAATGTTTGGATTTTCATGTGGGATGTGGAATTTGTGTGATTGTTTCTGAATTTGTAGGATCTAAGCCTGAAATCTTGCATGTCATATTTAATTTTCCATGTCTTGCACCAAATTTGGTATCAAAGCCTAGGATTCTTGTAGGGGAATTCACCACATATTTAGGGTTTAGTTTATTTGAGTCCGTCATGCATTCAGTTCATCATATATAGCTGAATTTTAGTAACGGTGTGTAGTCTCCTTCATATAGAGTCTCGTAAGGTCATTTAGTTTTTAGACGCGTATAGTCGTTATAGAAAGTCCTTAGGTTGAGTTAGCTAGTGGATGCCCACACGTACAGGTCATGATTTTGGTATGCACCCTACACTAAACATGGAGCAACTGCTAGAGTCATTGAACAAGTTGTCCCAGCAGATCAATTATTTCGGTAAGTGCTATGAACAATATATTGACCAACGCTGTGATCAATTTGATGCACGCATTACCCAACTAAAGGCCTCCGCCGAGACAAATCTCAGCATTAGGGAAGATGGTCAATCTCAGGCAGGTGGCCAGGAGGATAGACCAGTGAATGGAGGTGGCCAAGGAATCAGTCATGGGCGTGCACCCGTACCCCCACCCCATGAGGGACATCAAGACCATTGTTTTGAGGGGCACAACATGTGCGGCCTTGTGGCTATAGAGAGTACACCAGAGGTTTGTGTAGAGTTACCTACTGAGGTCATTCCGGTAGTTAATGAGCTTCATGATGTTTTTCCTGATGATATACTGAATGAGTCTCCCCCAAGGAGGGATATAGAGCACACCAGAACATTGGACACCGTAATACCTACAGCCGAGTTTGCGTTTAATAATTCTGTCGATAAGTCCACAGGTCTCAGTCCTTATGAAGTCGTTACTGGTTATAAACCTGAGAAACCTATTGATCTTGTCCCTATGTCACTATCCCATAGGCCGTCAGAGCCTGCAGAGTCTTTCGTGCATCACATTCATTCATGGCATCAAGAAATCAGGCAGAAGATCACTACTAGTAATGAACATTACAAATTTTCTGCAGACCAGCACAAATGTTTCAAAGAATTCAATGTAAGGGACTCTGTGATGGTCCGCATCAGGCCCAACCAGTATCCTCCAAGGGCCGTTCGTAAGTTACACGCGCGTAGCACTGGACCCGTCAAAATTATAAAACGAAACGGTCTCAATGCATGTGGCAAATCTTCCACCCTCCATGGGAATTAGTTCCACATTTAATGTGGAGGATCTAGTTGCATTTCAAGGGGTCATTGATGCATTATCCAACCTTTCGCCTAACTATCCTGATTCATCAGACCTTTTCCTTGATCCATGGCCCCCTCCTGACCCATTTTCCTAACCTCCACCTCCCATACCTATCCGTCCCGACCCATCTTCCCAACTATTATGTCCCATACCTACCTCTCCCGACCCATTTTTCAAACCTCTACCTCCCATACCTACCTCTCTCGACCCATCTTCCCAACCTCTACCTCCCATACCTACCCTTCACGACCCATTTTCCCAGCCTCTACATCCCATACCTACCTGTCCCTGCCCATTTTCCCAGCCTCTACCTCCCATACCTACCATTCCCGACCCATTTTTTCAGCCTCTACGTCCCATACCTACTCGTCCCGGCCCATTTTCCCAGCCCCTACCTCCCATACCTACCATTCCCGATCCATTTTCCCAGCCTCTACCTCTTATACCTAGTCTTCCCGACCTTTCTTCCCAGCCTCTACCTCCCATACCTAGCCTTCACACACCTAGAGAGGAAATAGAGGATATCCTAGACCATCAGATAGTTTCAACGTCGGACGACGGGTTTCAGAAGTACCTGATTATATGGAAATCACGCTAAGCTTCAGACAACACGTGGTTCCCTGAGGAAGAGCTTTGAAGACTTGATCCCGACATCCTGGAGTGGTTCGGGAGTTTTATTTCGCCAGTAGCGAAATCTTCGCAAACGGGGAGAATTGATGGGGACATCACGTACACATGCGCATGCACGCCGCCCCCCTACGCAAGTACGCAAGGAAAAGTAGGGCCCCACTGTCGATCTGGCTTGATGACGACATCCAAGGAGGGCCTCCTAGCTAGAAGACAAGTTTTGGTTCATAAAAGTGGCCCGATAGTCAAGAAAAGCCCATCATGGGATCTCATGATCATGGTCCACTCGTCGGATTGATTTCATTTTTTAGGTTTTGCTTATTGTTATTATTTAGAACATTGTGAACGCTTTAGATTTCTGTGTTTGGTTTTTATTTTAGTTTACTTCATCGCCAAGTAATAATAGGTTGCGCACATGGTGCGAGTTTTTGGGGTATAGGGTTTTCCTATAAAGAGGCACCCCTTGTAGTTCTTTTGATTCATTGAAGTTTAATAAAAATTCCTGCTTTGTTTTTCTGCTCTCTTCGTGAGTTGTGGAAGAATTCAAAAGTGGGCGCGAAGCCCTCCCTTTTCGAAGGGCTAACTATCGTGGTGCGAAGCCACATCGATCCCGATTTATCCCCATCTTTCATCATCTCTTTTCTTCTATCTTCCACCACCATCCATACTTCACATTCGTCCTTAATTGCATTAGTTTTATTTCATTACAGCAGATTCTCAGATTTCGGCCCGCAGGGGGGGCTGAAACTTCGACGGAGCACCACGCCCAGACCAGAGCTCGGATCGACGTTAGAATTGGGGGTTTTGCAGCCCAGGCCTGGCCGACCAAGACCTAGGAATTTTTTTCCGGATTCCCTCCCCCCTCACACGTGCGGCCAGCCTCAGGCGCAAGTGTGCCCACACCTGGCCTGCGGTCCACACGGCGGGATCATCTCGGGTTCAGGTTTTTTTCTATTTTTCCTCTTTTTTTATACCTAATTGCATTACCCTATACCTAGATTACATTATCCCTCACTGATTTGCCCTTTTACTCACCATTAGGTTCCTTGAATTAAGATTAGGGAATCCCTTGGATTTGGAACTGATTTTTATGCATGAGTGGTTGATTTTATTTCCCTTTGACATCGTTTAGCTTATAATTTTTATTGGTTCAGCCCTAGCCTGTGTCAACTTGGACCCGCATAGATTCCCTTTCGTAATTGAATGTTTGGATTTTCATGTGGGATGTGGAATTTGTGTGATTGTTTCTGAATTGGTAGGATTTAAGCCTGAAATCTCGCATATCATATTTAATTTTCCATGTCCTGCATCAAGAAAGCAAGAGCTTCTCTTTTTTTTTTTTTAATCACAAAATTCAATGGGAGAGAGGTCACGCGCCCCCCTCTTTTTATAGATCCAAGAAGTTTCAAAAATTACAAAAATCCTCGTCTTGTGAATTTTAACGAAAATAGCCTTAATCTAAATCAAATCAACTAAAACGCTCATAATGTGTCCAAATATAAAATAATAAAAAATTAAATCCTAAAATATGATAAAGTCTAAAACTAATGTGGACGACCAACGATCAATGGCCCGATCATCACGTCCCTCCGATCCAATGGTCTGGATCACTCCATAAAGCAGCCCATGTGCATCTTCCCAGTATGGGGTCGCACATGCACATGGGGTCTTCAGCACAATCACGGGTACTCGCCTAGCCACAGGGAAATCAGCGCAGCCCACCTCTTCCTCTGATACATATGTAAGGGTGTACGTGACGTGATGTCTTCATCACTATCCCTATCCAATCACGACATTTAATAAAGAGATATGAAGTGCAAAAGAATACTTGAGAGCATAACCGTAATGAGCTTTCTTAGATCTTTTACACATAGCCACAATATCTTTGGCTAGGAGACTCTAAAAATGAGCTCTAGATCATTTTAGATGTTCCTCTAAATGCTTGATATGATATGGGAAAAGAATGAGGGATGTTGGGTTATCTTATTGCAGAGGTTTTTCTTTTCTTGTTAACCTAACAAATCAAAGGAGATTTGCAAGTTCTCCTGTTTGAAAAAATGGCAATGGTTTTCAAGCTATACTGGACTACATTTCTACCTATCCCTCCTATGAAGATGAGTTGAGCTTAGCTTGAAAATGTACTTTTTCATTTCCCTTATATTTTCTTGAAGGGTTGGCAAATCTTGCCCATGTTGATGGAAATTGACGACCTTTCCCAATACTCGATCTTGTAGCATTTGAAACTACACATAAAGACCAAACACCTGCAATCTCTTTTTCCAGTCTCACTACCTCACTTTCTTGTTTTCACTCCAGCTCTCCCCCCAATTACCTAAGTAATCTCATCTACCCTCTCCATTTTAAGGTAAACAGCAACCGGGCATTAATCTTTTTATTTATTCCTATAATACCCATATAGTCTGGTTTTTCTACGTCTGCATAGACTAAGCTGATCCTCCAAGTACTATGTGTGCAGCCCCATCATGGGTGTGGGAATGGCATACCAACATGTCCATCAAGGTTGCCCCATTGAAGTTTGGACACTGAAAAATCATGCCAATCCAGCCATCATGTAGGCCACCACATGAATTTTGAGGTTTTTGGATCGTTGTCATTGTTTTCTATAATGGGGTCCACCATTTTGTGTTATACCATCCAACCCATGCATTACGTGAGCCCCACCATGATGATAGGTCAATCCAAAGGATTAGGCATATACAATAATTAGGTGGACTAAACTAGGAAACAATGGACAACCATCCAAATTCACAGGGCGGGCTACATGATGGTTGCTTCAGCCTAATTTTCGGGACGTCCGACTTTCATGGTAGGGAGACCCTTTTGATCTTGTTGGATTCCATAAACACACTCAGTGGGCCCACACTCAGCACTTGTAAAATAAGCCTATCCTACAATCGCATGGAGAAGAACTAGCCTCATACATGAGGGAGGGGTTTTGACAGGGTACGATGCCCCCCTACCACAGTATTGTACGAGGGTGGGTTTCCACCCTGGATTGCATTTGATGTGAATCGTTCATGTTGTAGTTACAGCCTTATAGGAGTTGAGCCTTTAAAATCATGTTTCATTGATAACCTAACCGTTTTGATTCCTTGGATTTGAATATGAGTCATTTAAACTTTTAAATGTTCTAGATTCATCTTCACTTTAGATTTATAAGCAATCATCCATTGAACAAATGTTTCTTAGGAGGGCCCCCATGGCATAGAGTCCAGACAATGAACAGTTCAGATCATCATCTAAAATGCAGTCTGGGGTGAAAACCCACCCCATATGGTAGCTCTGATACAATGGACACCATATCCAATCAGCACCCACCTGGGACTGGGAAATGATAAGGTAGGGCCAGAAGCACTGGAGTAGAGCGGGGATGCAAATTTATTGCAGCCCTCTTGTTGTCACTATGTAACCAAAAGCTTTTGGGGCCCACTGTGATGTGCCTCACATTCACTGTCAATTTCTCCAATTCATATTAGGACATGAGCCCAAAATTGAGGGAGATCCAAAACTCAAGTGGGCCACGCCACAGGAAACAGGGGGGATGAAAAAGCCCATTCATAAGGTGATTACCACCAGGATGGAGGGAAAACACAACATCCTAAGTTTCCAAAGAGGTTTCAATTTTGGTCTTACAATACCTACTTGAGTTTTGAATCTACCTCACATCCTAACATGAGCAAGTGCAAAAGATGGATGGACTGGATATGACAAGATATCACTAGTGGACCCCACAACTTTTTGTTACACAAGCTCCATATAACAGGGTAGTAAATTTGCATCCACCCAGATCCTGGAGATCATACGAATGAACGGAATGTGCTAGTCATCATGAATAATACACATGGCAATGTTATATGCAAATCAGATTCGCTCATATGTAGGATCCTAGCCTAGCATGGATGATGTAGGACAACTAACCACTTGCTCTAAAAGCTCGAACTGATAGAGCATGACGAATTAATCCATTTATCTCATAGCCCAGGCCCCAACTCCATAGGTTAGGTCCTCGGCCGAACCCTCCTTGTGAGCCCCAAATCCATGGGTTCTGCCCCCTCATTAGTCCCAAGTCCATGGGCTCCGCCTCACACGAATCACCCGCCTCACACGAGCCCAAAATCCATGGGTTATGCGGGCCACCCACCCCAAGTGTGCCCCTGCATCCCACAGGGACTCCACTCGAGCATAATGTGAAAATGTCCCTGCATTAATCACCCCCGGTGAGGAGTCTCGAACACGAGACCTCCCGCTCTGATATCAATTTGATGCATAACAACTAACGACTTGCTCTAAAAGCTCGAACTGATAAAGCGTGGCGAATTAATCCCTTTATCTCATAGCTCAAGCCCCAAATCCATGGGTTAGGTCCTCAGCTGAACCCTCCTCGTGAGCCCCAAATTCATGGGCTGCACCTCACACGGGCCCCAAATCCATGGGTTATGCAAGCCACCCACCCCGAGTGTGCTTCTACCTCCCACAAGCCACCCCACTTGAGCTCGGTGTGAAAATGCCCTCGCATTAATGGATGGTTCGTCTCAAAACCTATCAAATAATTCTATCCATTTGACCTATGGCTGTTAAACTGGTTGTGGAATACAAAAACGAGGGGTAATGTCCTGTTGAGTTCTTACTTTTCATGTCTACAAGCTGGTCCATTCGATTACTATATGGATGAGCCAATCCAGATTATGAACCATAAAAGAAAATACTCATTGAACCAATCACAAGAATATCAGTTACAGTACCTATCAACCAAAGAGGAATCCTTCTAGTAGTATCAGCCGTTTACCCCACTTCCCCCCACATTCCATCATAGTCAAATATGCAGCGGAATAAACTGTACAAAATGTAATAGGTGGTAGTCCCATGGGTTTATTTTTAAAACATGAGCCTTCTGTCCTTGTGCCAGGATATGGGTGGACCCGATTGAGACATCTCTTTACTATGTTTTCTTATATGAGAGATGGCTCTACCATATTTCCAGCATGAGAGAGGAGATCTTCAACTTCAAGTATGGAAAAAGGAAGAAGGACGCAAAGAGACTTTTGCATGTTTTTAGTGAGTGGAGGGTAAAACCCAAAAAAAAAAAAAAAAAAAGCAAAAAGCTAAAATAGGGAAGTCAACGAAGATTATGTTAATTAAGGGGGTTTGCTGGAATTGAAATTTAAAGGGGGGAATAGTTGGTCTGAAAAATATGAGGGGTATTTGGTCCTTATCCCTTAAAACCACTTGGTCGAGTCGACCTGTTGGTTTTTTTTTTAATTACTTGAAACATTGTCTAGTGCTCTCTTGAACAGTACTACCATGGTGCTGCACAAACTTCTATCATGCAAATGCATCAGAGTTAATTAGATTTCAGTATTGGCCATGACCAGGGTTCGAAGTATCGGTATCACTACAAGTTTCGCTAGCCAGGGATACGAAAACAATATCGATATCACCGATAATATCACTGATAACCGGAATGCGGGAAAACATAGTAAAAACGGTGGAATTTTCAACAAAACTTCAAGAGATGTTAAAATGAACATATTTGCATATTTAGAAATAAAAAATTTGCAAAAAAAGAATACACACATAACAAGTTTCCATTTAATGGGGCCTTAAAAGCATGTGATGTTGTAAGATATCAGTCCGACCATCCCATCCGGCCTATTTAACCATCCAACCTTCCATCCAAACATCCATCGATATTGCAAAATATCAACAACACGTGATATTTCACCAAGAAATCATCAACAATTGGAAAGGAAACGAAAAATTGTGGTCTCATTATCGCGTATGTTGCGATATTGATAATATCGAGATATTATCAATATTGTCAATAACGAATTGAACACTACATACAACCATGTGCCTATGAAAAAAAAATTGAAATAAAAAATTTTCTAATAAACAAAATTTTGATGATATCAATACGTTGGCAATACTACTGAAAAATCGTCGATACACTTATGATACAAGCATTACCTAGAATTTACATAGTCGAAAATATTGGCGATACATTGGTGATATTGATGCAATGGCAATACAAGCGACACCTAGAATTTACATAGTTGAAAATATTGGCAATTACATTAGCGATATTAATACGTTGGTGATATTTAGCGATACATTGCTAATACTTGGAATTTCTGATACTACCAGCATTATCGGTATCGCTAAGCTGGAGATAAAGATAATATCGGTGATATTTTGATAATATCGGAGATAATTCGAACACTAGCCATGACACAATTCTTTCTTTTGCATTTCTAGTTGTTTTGGTAATGTTTTTGCAAGTGGTTCTATAGGATAATCTTTTACTCGCCTTTCTTTTCAGGAAACTCGAGCTACAAAGAAAATGAAGAGTCATATCCTATTAGGGCAGAAGAACAAGATCGACCATTTGACGGGATAGGAAGTTTAAGCACTTCGAGAAATGAAAAGCCAGATACAACCAGATACTTCATCATTAAAAGCTTAAGCCATCATAATATTCAACTATCAATTGAAAAAGGCATTTGGGCGACCCAGGTTATGAATGAACCAATTTTGGAGGAAGCCTTTCATGTAAGAATTCAATTTAGTCAGATCTAATGTTTAGAATCTCAATTTTGATGGTTCTTAGATCAGTGTTTGCCCTTTTTTGCAGAACTCCAGTAGAGTAATTCTAATATTTAGTGTCAACATGAGTGGCTTCTTCCAAGGGTATGCTCAAATGATGTCTTCAGTTGGATGGAGGCGAGAAAATGTTTGGAGTGAATCAAATGGTGGGAGTAACCCTTGGGGCCGCACTTTCAACGTCAAATGGCTTCGATTAAACAACTTGCCCTTCCAAAAGACTCTTCATCTCAAGAATCCATTAAATGATTACAAACCTGTCAAAATTAGCAGAGACTGCCAGGTGTTCTTAGATTGTGCCTCTGTTCTTTTCGTTTCTTTTTTTTTTCTTCTTTTTGCATTAAAGAATTGTTGGATCCTGATGCATCCACACATGATTATCATCCTGATGCGCCGGTTCCATACAAGTGGGTTCATCGTTCAGTGATCCAGACCATTGATCTGATGAGTCCCCATTGTGGATGTGGGTGCCCTGGAGAATCCAGTCATCCGAACTTGGCCTTTTCCCAACCATTGGTGTAGTTTTTTCTTGTTTGTTTATCTATGTTCCATATATTGAACATTTTAGATCTTACCTGGAAGATTTTTGGGGTTGCCTGATAAGATCGATGATCAGGATAACTGAACCATGAGTTCCTTGTGTACAGAATGGGCTCATCAGTGCATTATTTCCATCCTGATGCTTCCGGAACCCAAAAAATCTCCTTGTATCATACCTTGAAGAACTACAAGTTTGAATTTATGGCAAGCGATCATGTGTTTTCTTTGCAGGAGTTATCAGAAGATGTTGGTGAAGCTCTCTGCAGGCTCATTGACGGGAATATTGATGTGGATGGAAAGCTGAAGAGGTACTGATAATAGCTTCTCTATTTAGTTGGGTACATTTCAAAACCATATATAATTTCTTCAAGCTTCTCTGTAAGTTTATGCAGGAATAGTGATTTTAGGGATGAATTCCTTCTAAAAAGACCTTGTAGAGAGATTGCAGTTCCTTTGCAAGATGAAGATTATGCTTCTGTCTCTTCATCAAATATGGCATGGGCTAGAGCACCCATTCTGTACCCTTCCTTATTGTATCAACAATCCATGCTAGCTGATGCAAATAATGCTCAGAAAATGCATGGAATGTCTTCTGGAGGGTCTCTTCCTGATCATTTACCCACCCACTTGGAGGTACCAAATGTTTCACAGATGAAGCATTCTCACGTTCGTGGGAATTCGATTAACAGACGAGATAAGAGGGATGCAGTTTTACAATTTAATAATAAGGATCTATCTGATGAGAGAAGCCCCCTAGCTGATTCCATGTCCGAGGAAGATATTCTTGATATGGTAACGCAGTTATATCTTGGTGCCTTATGTTCCTTTGGATTGATTTTGAAGCTTTACTTGATACTGTGAGGGATTTATCAACTGTCATGGAAGCCATTGCATTTGTGTGGAAATGGTACTCATGATCTTGTTATTTTAGATCATGTATTTGATTCTGCATTTGACATCTCAATCTCAACTCATGCTGATTTCTAACTGCCCAACAACCTGACCATACTTCTAAAATATTTTCCATTTGAGTTTTGTAGCATGAGGCATGCATACTTCATCTTGGAGGCACATCTCCATCACATCCACCCAGCACAAATTTTATTAGAAACATCCTCATCAATCCTCCCATCCTTTTGAATAATAGAGCGAAGGTAATGAAACACATTGCATTGGGGAATCTCTTCACCATCAATTTTAACTAAAATGTTTTGTCTATGACTGGTCTCACTAAAATTGCATTCCAAATACTCGTCTTGATTCTGTTAGTTTTTTAATCTTCCTCCAAACCTCCAATTTAGCATTTTCCCCTCTCTATTTTTGTTGATCAACACCATGTCATCTGCAAACAACATAAACTAAGGAGAGGTCCTGGGCACTAGCAGTTAATCATCTACAGCAAGTGCAAAATGTTAAGGGCTTAGTGTTGCCCCTCATGAAGATTGACTACTATTGGTAACTCAACAGTCCCACCACAAGCAGTTCTCACTCTTGTAACGGCACCCTCATGCATGCCTTTATTGATGTCAATGCATCCAATGTTTCCATTGTCGACGAAAAATCAATAATATCGCCGATATTATCGGTGTCGCTGGACCGGCAATACCGAAACACCAAAGATTCATTTCTCTTCCTAATGTCGACGAAATATCGGCGATATTTTCAATTTTATTGGAAAAAAAAAAAAAAAAATAGTTACCAGCGACAACTTTCCCTACTATTTCAAAAAATCAAAATAAATATAGAAAAAAAAAAAAAAATCTCTTACCTTTTTTTCTCAAAATATGCCTGCGGGAGTGGCTTTCGGATGGATTTGGTGGGCCAATCACGGTCAATAGCGCCAGATTTTCAGAGGTAAGAAATCCCCTTTTTTCCTTATTTGAAAAGAATAGGTTTGAAAGAAACCCAATTTCGGCGAGGTTGAAGGGGATTTGGGTTGGGATTTGAAAAAAAAAAGAGAGAAATTTCGGGAGACTCGAGATTTTATTTTTTTTTACAAAAACAAAAAAAAAAAAAAAAAAAAAACGATTGAAATCGTCGTTTGAGGTTTTCCAGAGAAGATGAGATGAAAGTTCTCTCTCTCTCTCAAAGAGAGTGAACTCGGTGCGACTTCGGCTTTAGAAAAGATGGTGCAGTCTTCATGGCGGGGCCCACCTTGATGTATTTATTTTTTATCCATGTCGTCCATAGGCTTTTCCATATCATTATAGGACACTAACCCAAAAATGAAGCAGATCGATATCTAAGGTCGACCATATTCTAAGAAAGAGTGGTGGTTGAACTTCCATCATTAAAAACTTTTTCAGGCCCACAGTAATGTTTATTTGTCATCCAACGTGTTGATAACGTCATGTAAACCTAAATGAATGGAAAAGAACAAATATCAGGTTGGTCCAAAACTTTTGTAACCCATGAGAAAGTTTTAATGGTCAATCACTACTATTTCTTATGTGATGGTCCACCTAAGATTTGAATCTGCTTCATTTTTGAGATCATACCCTAAATTGATTTTTAAAAATAGATGGACGGCTTGGATATACAATAAATATATCAAGGTGGGCCCCACCATAAGTGTCGCACTGTCTTGGGTCAAGCCAGGGCTGCAACTAATCCACTCTGCTCCCCTTACACCACCGGAACCACTAAGTGGGTGGGAGTCAATAGTGTCCACCTTGATGTATGTACTACACATCCACACCATCCATTTGTTTTTATAGATTATTTTAAGACATGGTACTAAAAATGAATCAAATACAAATCTTAAGTGGACCACACCAAATGAAATCATGGTCATTGACGACCACCATTAAAAACTTTTTAGGATCCACCGTAATGTTTATTGACCATCCAACCTATTGATAAGTTCATACAAACCTGGATGAAAGGGAAAAACCAAATATCAACTTGATCCAAAAATTTTGTGGCCCCCAAAAGGTTTTTAATGGTCAATAACCACTGTTCGTGTGGAGTGGTCCACGGCCACCTGTGCTTCATTTTTTAGGCCATCCCCTAAGATAAGGTGGCAAAACAGATGGACGGCACATATATACAATGCATACATTGAGGTGGGCCCTACGGTCAGGGTCCCACCCAAATTGCTGGTTCCGGGTGGCAGCCAAGTCGCACTCTTGTGGGGGACAGACTTTACGTCCATCCGTTCGATGGGGCCCACTGTGATGTTTGTGAGAAATCCACTTGGCCCATCCATTTTTCCAGAGAATGTGAGGACATGAGCCCCAAAATCAAGCAGATCCAAAGCTCAAGTGGGCCACACGACATGAAACAGTGAGGATTAAATGTCCACCATTGAAATATTCTTGGGGCCACAAAAGTTTGGTCATTTTGCTGGGGCTATTTTTTTTTTTCAATTCATCCCAGTAGGAATGGGACCATGAATGGTATGGATGTGATATAAACATCATGGTGGACCAGGGAGGTTTCAATGGTAGGCATTTTTTTGCACACTTTTCCCTGGATGTATCCTCCTATGACACCTCATCAACCACCATGAAACCTCCCTTGTTTTTTTTTGTTTTTTTGCTATAAAACCCTGTTTAGATTCTTCTTCTTATCGTCATACTTTTGCATCAATTGTAATCATAGTAGAACATAGCTTCAATGTTGATCTCCTTGCATGAAGCCAACTGATTTAAGGCTTGTAATGTTTTATTTTTATAGTAGTTTAGTGACCATTTTATTCATTTTCCATGAAATCAGGTTTCTTCACAAGAAATTAGAGATTTTTGTCAAAGATTGTGCTCTTTTCACTAGGCAATTGTGCAGGCGCATACGGATACCTTGTCTATTTTATGCATTTTGACTAGCATGACACTAGACTATATTAATACATTACTACCATACAAAATGTGGTAGAAAGTCCATGTACTATGCCATATATAATATATACATTTATCTATTGCACATTATATACTGTTTTTTTTTTTTTTTTTACACACCCACCCGACACACACCCACGCACGCCGTAGTGGGATTTCACCACCTATGGGTATCGAACCCAAGACCTCATGTTGAAACTCCACAGAGTCTACCACTGAGGTAAGGACCTGAACCCACATTAGATACTGTCAAGTAATGTATAATATATAGGTTATGCACAATAATAGTACTTAATTGCGGAAGCAGTATGAAACCCATCTGCTTTAGCACTAACTGCAAACCTGCTCTGCTTACTCTTTTATTTCTAACCCACCCTTCTTAACACGGTTTAATTAGTAGGTCATTACTTCTACTATTATTAATGTGTTTCTTTTTTATTTTTTTTATTTTCACTCTTTATATTTTGTCTTTCCTCAATGTCTTCCTCAATCACCTAATCTGTCTCAAGATCACCTTACCAATTTTTATGTCTGTAATGAATGGAGAAAAGTTTCCATTTCGTGAACTCTACTCTCCTTATTTCAATTCGGAGAGTGAGAGGTGCGTGTACAACAAAGAAATCCTAGCTTTCTTCCTCGCTGCTTTATCGCTTGGATGTAAACAGAAGGGGAGCTAGTCGAGCCCGAGTTGAAAGAGCCTCAATTGTCCAGAGCTTTAGCCCGACCTGAAGTTGTTCACTAAGGCATCCACCCTGGATAAACTACCCAGAATATGTGAAAAAACATAGCTGCAGAGGTCAGGGGGAGGAATCCTTTCATTTGTTGGACATCTTCCAAAGCATTGAGAAACATGACCTCAGTAAAATGTGCAAATACTATCTCTGACTGAAATCATATTCTAAGCAAATGAAAGTATGGAGGAAGATTATTATTTCCATCAACAATCGCAAGGTGGTGAAAGGGTTTTGAATGTCTCTTCATGATATCCTTCATATTTCTGGATAATCCTTGTTTCGTTTCTCTCAATTGGATGATGTCTTTTTGATATTGTATGAAAATATGTCCAAAGGTTGATGGTTTTGCTTAATGACAGCCGCCAGTGTGATTTAAACTGACAAAATTGAACCCTTGGGTCTAAAATCTCATTGAAGTTGGTCTTCTGAATGCATTGACGAGCACTAATTCCCAAGGGTGCATCTGGAAATTCCACTTTTAGCAGTGGGCACAAAGCACTCTGCTCCCATCTTGATTCAGATAAGAACTAGTAAGAGTTTTTTCTTATCCCAATTGCAATTTGGAGCAGGGAAATGGAGTCTCACTTAAATGAGGTTTCCATTTTCTATACTGCTGCAAACCCAAAGTTTGTGTTCTACTGAAATTGCAGAACTGATCCCAAATTCATGGTGCTTCCAAACTGGCTCTAGTCTGATCTTTTGGTTTTTAAGGAACCTTGAATTCTTTTTGCTACGGTCCGTAATTTGTTTGCCATATGCGTATGCCGTAGTAGAAACTTGGTAGTCTCATTCTTCTGACAATCAATAGTAACTGTTTTCTTTCATTGCTATAATTGGGTTCAGGAAGAACATCAAGGATCAATTAGAAAGAGCTTGCCTGCTTTTCATCAATTTGTGATGCCATCTCATGTCTCTTGTACATTGTTTCATAATTACAGACATATGAAGAATACCTCCGGGCCCATGGCAGAAGCAATGTGGCATCTACCCATCCGGTTAGCTCCTTGAATGACTTTCACATGACCTGGATTGGAGAAATTCAGAAGGCTACACCGTAGGATTTCGAATCCTACTCTCCACACGTGTCCGTGTTTTGTGTTGGGCAATTCAGGGTCATTCATAGTTGGGCCCCATTGTGCATACCCTGTGCCTCTCAATCAGGCCAGTTCAGTAACCGGGTGGGCCACACATGTATAAAACAAGTGGATGGTTAAGAGGAATTGACCAATCTTCCACATTTGACCTGTGGCTCACAAGGTGATGGCACCAGACTGATTATCGGGCAGTGGCACATACACAGGGAGCCTACCTGATGAACGGCCAGATGGCACATGCACATACCAATATTGCAATTGGGGGGAGTGTGGGATTTGAGATCTTACTAGTAAGCCTTAGCAGGTCCAATGGGTCATTTCTGTTTCGCTCACATTTGGATGATGGCAATTGAACCTCTTACAGGCAACAACGGGACCATCATGGTCGATGCAGAGACCATCAATGGCTACAGAGAATGATGATGATGGGTAAGTTTTGAATGATCTTAGCTTAAAAGGAACTATGGAATCCTGCTCATCAACTAGTTTGAGTATGTGCAGGATTGCTAACATGTAGAACCCATGTTTTGGTGGTCCAATTCATCAACCTGATGGACCTCACTGGGGATGGGGATGTTATGGAAACCTTGCAGATTGACATATCCAAAGCCTATGAGACACTGGCCGATGGCTAAGAGAAGAAAGTTTGGCAACAGTCCAAATGCAAGGGATATTGCCAAAATTCTGAAAGGTTGGTTTCTCAGATTCTGGATGTTTCCTGGGCATCCTCCCATCCTCAGTGGGATCGAAGAATGGTTTGGATCACCAACCAGGGTCCCAGTATGGTGAATCCCTTGATTCGAAGAGCTACTGTTGCGATTTAGAAGCTCTAGTGATTGAGTGGGGGCAAGTATGATGTGCAGGTACTCGAAATATCTAGCTGATTGGTACCGCTCGCAAAATAATAACGTCAACGGCTACTACCAGCCTGCCTACAAGTAAGCGAGTGATGCTTCTCCATCTTCCTTTGGCGTGAAGCGGCGAGTGTGATGAGAGAGGTTTCCCATTTCCACAAGGATCAGATGTGTAAAATAATAAAAAATAATTTTACACCTCAATATCGAGCTGTTTCGTAATTCATACTGTACTCTTATACAATCGATTTGTTTTGATTCTGCAATCGATTTGTACTGTTCATACAAACACTTGTACAGATAAGAACTGAAATGGTGAGGCTGCCAAAGCAACCATATTGTATTGTAGTGATAAACAGCAAAGGAAAATTGTCTTTTTGGATGGTTGTAGGATGTTAGCTTTCCTTCTTATTTTCATCTTTTTAACTTTTGTAAATTCAGCTCATTTTCTTTTGAAGAATTGTCTGATTATTGCCACAGACATTTCTCACCCTTGGAAATTTTGGGGTTGTGCAAGTTCTTACAAGTGGAGTTTGTGGTGCCCTGATTATCTTCTCATCAGAGAGATGTTCTCAGGCAGGATCCATCTGGAATAGGGCGCAACAGAATAATGGATCTGGGCTACTGTGTTCCTTGTAACGAAGTTGGGAATGTTCTACTGGTGGACCTTACGGTGAATGGGCCATGGTCTATATGATACTAAGGGCCTGTTTGGATCGTGTAAGTTTCTTAAGATAAGCTACTTGTTCCATCAGTAGCTTATCTAGTTTCTACTTGTGAAGAAGATAAGTATGTTTGGCAAACAACATACTTATCAACTTCTCCTCTCTTTCATCCATCTCGATGTCTCTCTTCAGCAACTTAAAAGTAGAAAAGCTATATATATATATAATTAACTGAAGTGATTATGTACTTTTTAAGTAAAAAAGTTACTTATCACTAATCATAAACCAAACTTACTTATCTGAAATATGTTACTTATCTACTGCTGTAAGTAGAAAAAGTAACTTATTTGCTGGTATCCCCAAGTATCGTAGGCAGGGGTCATTGAAGGTAGTGTGATTGCATTCCCTAAAACTCCATCAATTGAAGTGTTAGGTCTTGCTTGGTTGCTACTTTGAAAAAATGAGTTCATATAATTTTAGTTATAAGTAATTATATATTAGGGATTTTGGTAGTAAGGATTTAAAAAAATTAATAACCCATGATTTATATAAACTATCATTTCTAACGCCTAATTATGTTAACTAAAAACTGAACTGAAATCTCTCCCTCCATTTCTTATAGTCCTCAAGTGAGGATTAATTTTCCATCCACTATGGAATTGATGTGGATTGACCAAACCATTTCCCCACTTGTTGGAATTGCAAACCCATGCCTGGTCAGTTGTAACTCGACTAAGTCAGGCTGGTTCGACGGGTCCAAGTTAACTTGGACTAGGCATTTCAAGGCCCAAAACGAACAGCCCAAACCTAGTAATTAATGATTGTCGAGAGATCCAGGTTGTTCATTAGCCATGCTGTCCTGTGGGTCCTTACTCGGGGCTTAATGGTAGACAGTGAGTTTCAATATTGAGGTCAAGGGTTCAAGTGCCCATTGTAAAGTATGTGGGTGTGAGCATGGCCCGAGCAAACAGGCTCTTAGACATAGTTTAACTCAACCTAGCTCAATTAAGAAATGACCCGGCAGGGGTCGCTACACACGCTGTATCATGAGTCGTGTCGGAGGCAAAACGAACGTAGAATGAGAACTGAGTAACTAAGTACACTATAGAGTACCGAGTAAACTATATTGTGCCCACCGTGATATATGTATCTTATCCACACCGTCCATCCATTTTTTCAGCTCATTTTAAGGCATGAACCCAAAATTGAAGCATATCCGAAGCTCATGTGGACCATACCATATAAAACAGTGTGAATTGAAGGCTTACTGTTGAAAACTCCCTAGGGCACAGAAGTTTTGGACCAAGGTGATAATTGTGTCGACCCTTCATCCATATCTCTGTGACCTTATGAACAGGTTGGATGATAAATAAACATCATGGTGACCCTTGAAAGGTTTCAACGGTGGGCCTCATTATCTCCACTGCTTGCTGGGGTGTGGTCCACTTGAGCTTTGGATATAACTCATTTCTGGGATCATTTCCTAAAATGATACGGTAAAATGAACGGACTGCGTAGATAAAACACATATGTCACGTGTGGCGGGTTATTCAGTACGCAATCCGCGTTCAGGCAGCGGATTGGCTACTGACAGGTTGAGTAGTGAAACTAGCTACCGAAGTAACGTCATCATGTTACGTGGGCTCCATCATAATGCATGTGTTGTATCCACTCCGTCCATCCATTTGGTGAGATCATTTTAGTGGATGCGCCAAAGAATTAGTCAGATCCAAATCTCAAGTAGACCCCACCACAGAAAAACGGTGGAGATTGAACCTCTACGTTAAAAACTTATAGGGGCCACAGGAGTTTTCAATCAAGAAGATATTTGTGTTTTCACTTCTTTTATGTCTGTGCTAAATTATGAACAGGTTGGATCTCAAATAAATATCATGGTGGACCTTCGGAAGGTTTCAATGGTGGCCGTCACTCTCCCCACCCTTTTTATGTGGTGGGGTCACTCGAGATTTTTATCTGACTCATTCTTTGGATCATGGCCTAAAATGATCTATCTAAGTGGATGGACGGTATGGATACAACATATACATCATGATAGGGCCCACGGAATATGATGACGTCACTTCAGTAGCGAGTACTACTCAAACTGTCAGTAGCTAATCCGCGTCCGTTCGGGCCAAACGAGCTCAATTCCGTAGGACGCGGATTTCCTGCAGAGCCTTTCGCAGAAAGAAGTTACCTAGAAACTTAGGTGGGGCCACCGTTATGTTTGTGAGAAATCCACCCCATCCATCCGTTTTTTGAGATCATTTTAGGACATGGGGCACATAATGAACCGGATCAAATACTCAAGTGCGTCGAAAACGTGAGGATTGAACGTCCAGTGTTGAAATATTCGTGAGGCCACAGAAGTTTTGAAACAAGATAATATTTGTATTTTCAGTTCATCACAGTAGGAATGATGTTACGAACGGTGTGGATGGCATGTAAACATCACCGTCGACACCAGGGAGGTTTCAACGGTGGGAATTTCCCTACCCACCTTTTCCTTTAGTGGGGCCCACTTGAGTCTTGGATCCTTCTAATTTATAGTATCAAGTTCTAAAATGAGCTCAAAAAACGGATGGACGGGGTAGATTTATCACAACATCACGGTGGACCCCACCTAGGTTTCCAGCGCAGCAACTTCCTGCGAAAGACTTTCGCAAGAAATCCGCGTCCCATTCCCTACTAACCAGAGAGAGAGAGAGAGGAAGTTCCAACCATCGCCATAGCTAGGGTTTCTCGAATCCTCCACAGAAAAGAACGCCAACAACAATCTCCTCCCTTCCCCAAAACCCTAACCTTAAATATTGCTCCTTTAAAGAAAAACCAACTTTCATCCTTTCCTTGAATTTCTTCTCTTCGATTTCGTTCCATTCGATCCCACCGGGGATACTAACATCCCGTTCATATATACGTTGTCGCGATTTTCAGTCCGGAATCGAGGTTTCGCACTTCAGAAGGATCGAATACCCCCAACCGAATCCTCCTTGGGACAGGTAAGATTTCTCATTCATTTAATCAATCCCTTGCTCGAAAATTTGAAAATTTCTTCTGCTCTTTCTAGGGTTTCGATTTTTCTTTTGTTAGTTTGGATGAAAGAATTAAATTTTTAAAAAAATGTAACTGAGATGATTGTTTGATTTCAAGTGAATTAGGATTTTGTCTGCCGAGTATTTTGTTCCTGATCTTTGAAAGAGCCCGACTATGGTGATAGTTCACCACCACTTTTGAATGTTGGTGAGTCATCCATCCAGCATCATGTGGCATATACTTGATAGAAATCAAGTCCATCCAAATCGCCTTATTGTGGATGAACCATTGCTGAAGATCACACGTCTAACGGTTAAAGTGATTAGATCACCAAACTTGGTGGGCTAAATCAGATGGTTGTGATGGTTCGACACAGAGCCTAGGCTCCATCGCAAGAGAGTCCTCAGTATTTGGGTGGTCGAGATTGCAGTCCATGCGTGCCACGTGTACCATGGAAGTCACCACCATTTTGAAAATGTTGGTGAATTATCACCATGGTATTACCTACATGAGAGCGAGAGAGAGAGAGAGAGAGAAAGAGAGAGAGGTGAGATTTTTTTATTCTTTTAATTCTTTTTGTTTGGTTTGGTTTGGTTTTGTAGAAATGGGTGATGCTGACTCTGGCAGTGACTGTAAGAGAATTCGAAATATTTGCATTCTTGCCCACGTTGATCATGGCAAGACAACACTTGCCGATCACCTGATCGCTGCATCTGGCGGTGGAGTCCTCCACCCAAAGCAAGCAGGCCGTCTTCGCTACATGGATTACCTCGATGAGGAACAGCGGCGGGCGATCACGATGAAGAGCTCTTCAATCTCCCTTCAGTACAAGGACTACTCCATCAACCTCATTGACTCGCCTGGTCACATGGATTTCTGCAGCGAGGTCTCGACTGCAGCTCGCATGAGCGATGGAGGCTTGATCCTAGTTGATGCCGTTGAAGGTGTACACATCCAGACCCATGCAGTCCTTCGCCAAGCCTGGGTCGAGAAGCTCACACCTTGTCTGGTTCTCAACAAGATTGACCGTTTGATCTCTGAACTGAAACTGAGCCCGGTTGAAGCCTACACCCGATTGCAGAGAATTGTTAATGAAGTCAATGGAATTATGAGCGCATACAAATCAGAGAAGTACCTTTCAGATGTTGATTCGATACTTGCAGGGCCCATCAGTGATACAGATGAGAATCAGGAGGTTGTGGAGGATGATGAAGGAGACACGTTCCAGCCCCAGAAGGGGAATGTGGCCTTTGTTTGTGCTTTGGATGGGTGGGGATTTTGTATAAATGAGTTTGCGGATTTTTATGCTTCAAAGCTTGGGGCGAGTGTGGCTGCATTGCAGAAGGCTTTGTGGGGCCCACGGTATTTTAACCCAAAGACAAAGATGATTGTTGGGAAGAAGGGTATTGGAGGTGGGAGTAAGGCTCGACCAATGTTTGTGCAGTTTGTGCTTGAGCCTCTCTGGCAGGTTTACCAGGCCGTTCTTGAATCTGACGGCGATAAGGGGATGATTGAGAAAGTGATCAAATCTTTCAATTTGAAAATCCCTCCTCGCGAGCTTCAGCACAAGGATCCGAAGGTTGTGCTTCAGGCTATTTTCAGCCGGTGGCTTCCTTTATCAGATGCGATCTTGTCAATGGTAGTTAAATGCATGCCCGACCCTATCACAGCCCAGTCAATCAGGATCTTGCGTTTGCTTCCAAAGAGGGAGGTTTTGGATCATGGGATCAGTCCCAATGTGCTTGCTGAAGCGGAGCATGTGAGGAAGTGTGTTGAGGTTTGTGATTCTAGTTCAGAAGCGCCATGTGTGGCGTTTGTTTCTAAAATGTTTGCTGTTCCATTGAAAATGCTCCCGCAAAGGGGTCTGGATGGGGAGATCATAAACAATTTTACAGAAGAAGTTGGGGAATCAGATGAATGCTTCCTTGCATTCGCTAGGATTTTCAGCGGGGTTCTTTCCATCGGTCAGAAGGTTTTTGTGCTCTCTGCTTTATATGACCCTACAAAAAGCGAATCCATGCAGAAACACGTGCAAGAAGCCAAGTTGCATTCACTGTATCTGATGATGGGCCAAGGTTTGAAGCCAATTGCGTCGGCTAAGGCTGGAAATGTTGTGGCCATTCGAGGGCTGGGGCAGTATATTTTGAAAAGTGCTACACTTGCATCAACGAGACATTGTTGGCCTTTCTCAAGTATGATGTTTCAGGTTGCGCCAACTTTGAGAGTGGCTATCGAGCCTACAGATCCAGTGGATATGGGTGCTCTTTTGAGAGGCTTGAGGCTTCTAAATCGCGCTGACCCTTTTGTGGAGGTTACAGTTTCTGCTAGAGGGGAACAGGTGCTTGCGGCTGCAGGAGAAGTGCATCTCGAGAGATGTGTAAAAGATTTGAAAGAGCGATTTGCAAGGGTAAGCTTGGAAGTTTCACCACCTCTTGTATCCTATAAAGAGACCATTGAAGGGGAGGGATCTAATCCACAGGAGAAATTAAAGGTTTTATCCGGCAGTGGTGATTATGTTGAGAAGACAACTCCAAATGGGAGATGTGTTGTTCGGGTACAAGTCATGAAACTTCCGACTGATTTAACGAAAATTCTAGATGAAAGTGCGGATATACTTGGAGATATCATAGAAGGAAAGTCCGGTCCGAGAAACAAAAGTTTGAAAATGCAGAGTCTAAACAACACTGCTGAAGATGAGAATTCAGTTATGGCACTTGAAAAGCGGATCATTGAGGCTATAGAGAGTGAAGTTGAGTCTAGCATGAAAGAAATTGATAAAGACAAGGCTGAAAAATATAGAAGCTTGTGGTTCCAATTTTTGCAAAGGATCTGGGCACTTGGGCCTCGACAGGTTGGGCCGAATATTCTCTTTGTTCCTGATTTAAAAGGGAATACTGATTGCTCTCATGGCAAGGAGTGTGTTATCATTCAGGGTTCTTCTCATGTATCCCAAAGATTGGGCTTTCTGGATGCTACTAATTTGAAGACCGAAGATGAGTTTACTGCCACCAAGGCGTCATCTATAGCAGCAACTCAATCGCTGTACATGGAGGCACAGAGTCTTGAGAGTAGTGTCATATCGGGTTTCCAGCTAGCTGCAGCAGCCGGGCCGTTGTGCGATGAGCCGATGTGGGGTTTGGCATTCCTTTTGGAAGCTCACATTTTACCAGCAAGCCAATCCGATGATTCCGAACTTGCCCAGCAACCTGATCAGTATGGGGTGTTCACAGGACAGGTAATGACGACCATCAAAGAAGCATGTAGGGCTGCTGTGCTACAAAAAAATCCCCGGCTTGTTGAGGCAATGTACTTCTGCGAGTTGAATACACCCACCGAATATTTGGGCCCCATGTATGCTGTGCTTGCCAGGCGGCGAGCCCGAGTTTTGAAAGAAGAGATGCAAGAAGGTTCTGCATTATTTACTGTGCATGCCTATGTACCAGTTGCTGAAAGCTTTGGATTTGCGGACGAGCTTAGGAGGTGGACGTCAGGAGCATCAAGTGCTCTGCTGGTATTTAGCCATTGGGAAGCGCTTCCAGAAGACCCTTTCTTCATACCGAAAACAGAGGAAGAAAAAGAAGAGTTTGGAGATGGTTCCAGTGTTCTGCCAAACACTGCAAGGAAGCTTATTGATGCTGTAAGGCGACGGAAGGGCCTACCCGTGGAGGAGAAAGTTGTTCAGCATGCAACAAAGCAGAGGACTCTGGCTCGGAAGGTGTGATGTGTTTACTGAGAGAAGTGAAGAGAAGTTCATCAACCATATGCTTCTTAAGCCTGCATTTGGCTCATGGCCATACCAGGAGCAGAGGAAAATAATGTGGTTTTGGAATTTCTACTCAGTAGAATTTCCTAAAAATCACAAAATTGGGTTCTTTTGTGCTGTGTTGGAAAGAGAGAGAGCTCTCTGGAATCCACATGATTCTCATATCATTATTTATGTAAATTTCACTGAAGAGTACCAAGCCAAAAATGCAGACCTGTAAGTCAATACACAAGTGATTTGTAGCAAGAAATATAGAAACAATACTCAAACTCAATTTTGGTCGTGAGTTTGATTCTTGTAACTGATTTGGCCGAGATAAGCTGATTATAATGTAAACCTTCAAATTTTTCCGTAGACAGGCAAGGGTTTCTCTGTTGGATTTGTCATCATCATCTGAGCTTTTCTCCTGCCAGTTATCGCCTGGCTTTTTTTCTTTCATTTTTTTTCCGCTTTTAAAATAGGTAAGCAGGTATTGAACCCGAGACCTCAAGGTTGAAATGCACGCCATACACTGTCTACCATTGAGCCATGGGCTCAAACCTCAATCCCAAGTCAAGTCAGGACTCGCCCATATTGAGGGTGACTCGTGTTCGACTTGGATGAGTTGCATCGACCAAGATTCTGTCCACATTGAGTGGCAATTTTTTCAACTCAGAGAAAATTTTCTGCCATATATCTTTTTTATAAAAAAAAACTCTCTGCCTCCTGCTCTTGCAACATAGACTGGACTGAAGCTGGTGACATAACCAGATCAAAATCAAGATTCTTGTCACCGTTATCATTTCTGAGTGATACTTCAAGAAGTCATTGGGGATCTCTTGAAGGCTGAGATCTTCTTTGTCCTCCTTTAAGAGGGCATCAGTGAATTTTTCAAACAATTTTTCTTTTGTTATGTCTGGATTTTCAATTAAAATCTTTTGCTCGAGACTTTCTTGAAGAGATTTTTTTGTGATTGCTGATCTTGAAAAAATAGTTGGAGCTTTACCTCTTAACGTATAATCATAGTTGAACTTATCCCATCATTTAAGACTCATTTGTCTTTTTAGAATAGGTGGAAAAGATTGTGAATCAATAGAGCATCCCCACGTGAGAATCCATGGTAGAAAGTTCCTGATGAAGAAATACAAGTAGTAGAATTGATGTGGAGTAGAGGAGAGTTTGGTTTTAAGTTCTTCAATTTTTTGTCCAAGAGGAAATGAAAGGACTTCAAACGTTCCAAAAACCTTCCCACCATAAGAAGAACCAAGCAAGAAAGCTCGACTTAAAACGAGAGTCAAATTGAAGGAACTATGAGTGTTTAAATTGGCAATTTTGATAGAAGATTACATTTGATCCATGCTTTTACAGTCCCAGTGGTTATAATAATATTATAACGCTGATTTTCTAAGCTTATAGAGTTGGTCTATTCCCCATTTTATGGGAGAACTAATATTAAATATTGTGAATTTTGAGTATACAATTTCTGAGGAGTTTTCTCTATAAAAAGTATTTAATTTGAATACTTTCAGTCCCGAAGGAGTTTAGAACAGTATTCTTAATTTTTGCCATGAGATGGGGGAATTAGGTATTCACCACCCGAGGGAAAATATTTTGCTACAATGTGATGAATGAGATAGGAAATATCTCGAGGTTCAATTGGTAGAACATGGTATGCTTAAGCATGAATATATGGTGTTTGAGTTATGACTCGTTCATTTCACTGTTGCAAATAAACAGTTTAGGATTTGTCAGTTTCTAATATTTCTTGGCAAGTTCTTTTACAACCTGATGAAGAAGAGGATCCCTCATTAGGGGCTCTGAGCCAGTGGCAAGAGTCTCGATGGGCCATGTGGAGACTGTCGTTGCAAATATTTTGAGTAAGAAAGTCAAGAAGAGAGTTAGTGGCGCCGCTACTAAACTCAATTTCAAAATCAAATGGCTAAAAGGCTTTGCTAACAGGCAAAAACCTGCTTTGAAGCTAGATTTTTTACATCCTTTTCAAGCACTTCTATAGCACTTTTGCAATTAATTCTAAGAAGAAATTTAAAGTTTGAGGTCATATTGGAATTTATTGATACAATGGATGATAGATAAAATTTCCTTTTTTATTGTGGAGTATTTTTATTGAGTCTCATTCCACAATCTAGATGTAAATTTTACTAGTTGTTCATCATTGTTGATTTTTTGTTTTAGTATTCCACCATATCCTATGCATATGTATCAACTATTTTAGCTACTACAGGATTGGGAATACAAGGCATGGAAGAGTTGTTACCTTTTATTTAATTCATTGAACAACTCATGTATGGTTGAATGATCGAGCTGAAGGGCTTTCTTTAGCCTCTGATTTAACAGTTTTGTTCTTGAGTGAGATTTTGATTAAAAAAATAAATGTAGTCAAGGCAACCTAAAAATCTTTATAGTTGAGGTTTTTCTTTAATTTCATTTGGGAATTTGTCTTCAAACTGAATGACTCTATGGATCAGGGTGATTTTTTTGGTATAGACCCTTACATCATCATTAAATAGATAGCAGACACAATTTAATTCATTTATACCCAATCATCAATAAATCTGAACTTTACATCATGATACTGGTACACTTAGGGCCCGCTTGGCCGGGTGGACTCAAAGGGATTGAATGGTATTGGGGTGGATGGCATGGATTTCTAGGTAATGATGGTGTTGTCAGTGGATTGTCTTGAGATCCATGGGATTGCTATATCCCTGGATAGCTATATCCAGTCTGTTTGGCACGCCCGGCCAATCCGGGGATTAAACCTTCCCATCCCTTCCAATCCCTCGAACCAAACACGTCCCAAGCAAATTTTAACGGATTAGGGTGGATTGGATGGGATTTAAAGGTAATGATTGTGTTGTCAGTGAATTGTCTTAAGATCGATGGGATTGGGATCAGATCACCGACCCTGTTTGGCATGCCCGGCCAATCCTGGGATTTAACTTCCAATCCCTTCCAATACCATCCAGTCCCTTCCAATCCGACCGGCCAAACAGGCCCTTAGTAGTGTTTCACACCATTAAATTCAATTCTAATGGTTATTTACGTGCCATTAATTGCCTTAAGTCTTTCAAGGTCTATATGTTCATACCGACACTGAACCTAACAATCGTAATGATATCTTAGACAGTGCCTGGTTAATCCAATTAATTCATACCTTACCAATTTTGAGACCTAACTCAAAAGATCCACCGTTCGTATTTCATATCATATCCGCTAGATGATCTGCCTGAAAATCAGACAACGTGCATCTTTACGATCCATAGATGATCCCCAGTGAATCTATTAGAATATATCTCACATCGAGCACTCAACCTGTTTTTGGAGCTCTTAAATTCTTCTGAAAGAACCTCACGATTCTACACCTTCTATTAAAAAAAAAAAGTTTAGTAAATGTGAATACACACCGCACCATACATCATCATCCAAAAATGTCACAATCTGATTACTCATTGGAGGACAGACCGAATATCTACACCTAAATACCCGAGGTGGACACAAATTTTCTGCAAAAAAAGTCTTTGGCAAGAAGTTCCTGCACGGGGAACTTAGGTGAGGCCCACCATGATGTTTGTGGGAAATTCACCCTAGCCATCCATTTTTTTCGAGATCATTTTAGGGTATATAATTAAAATTGAGCAAGATCTATGAGTCAAGTGGCCCACACGAGAGAAAACAGTGGGGATTGGGCATCCACCGTTGAAACATTCCTATGGCCACAAAAGTTCTGTATCAGGCTAATTTTGTTGTTGTTTCAGTTCATCCCAGTGGGAATGACCTTATAAACAGTTTGGCTGTCATATAAATATCAAGGTAGAGCCAACGAAGGTTTCAACTGTAGTAATTTCTTGTCCCAGTTTTCCCTCTCGAGTGAGCCGCTTGGATATTGGATCCAGCTCATGTTTGGTCGAATGCCTTAAAATGATCTCAGAAAATGGATGGACGGGTGCATTAATTTGTAACAAACATCACAGTAGGCCCTACCCACGTTACCTGCGCAGTAACTTCCTACAAAAGGCTTTCGCAGGAAATCCGATTTTAGAGGTGATCTGACCGTTCCTTTTGAACTGAGCACTCTTGACCTTCCAAACTTGAATAAGACGATCTGAACCGTACGTTAGATGAACCTCGAAACCATGACTATTGAATAAACTATAGCTTAACCCTAACCACCACATGTGCGTGCATATGTGCTACTAAATTGGGAAACTCAGAGATATCGTGCAACATATGAACCACATTCGAAAGAGAGGAAATCTGAAATATGAAGCCTAATCTGAAATCTAAAGCCTGAATCTAAAATCTGATGTAAAAAGACTTGTTTGGTAATTATGACAGAAGTCCAAAAATTAAGTACTGAATGTGAAAGAAACTGTTGGTTAACAAACATCTTAAATGTCTAAAATATATTAATTTGACACATTTGCCCCTATCTCTCATCTGAAAATGTTTTACATTATAAAGAAATTATTTTTTATTAAATGAAAATAAAATTATTATATTTAATTCAAATAAACTAAAATACTTAATAAAAAACTAAAATATTATCATAAGGCCTTCAATTCCTCTTAGCGGAAAGATTATCACTATGTGTTGTATAGGATTGAACACCAATAGCAACAAAACCTTCAAATAAGGCCCACCTTATATTTATATGCTATCCACACCATTTATAAGGTCATTCCTAAATAGATGAAGTGAAAACATATTGATCCAAAACTTTGGTGGCCTATTTAAGTTTATTTTCCATCAAACATGTTTATAAGGTCACAAATACCAGTACGAAGAGGGAAAAAAAATAAAAATCATATTGATCTAAAACATCTGGGACTCCAAAAACGGTTTAAATGGTATACGTTCAATGCCCCGCTGCTTTTTGCAGCTTATTTTCCATTTCAAGCTTTAATACAAGCTCGCCAAATAGATGGATGGTTTGAATATAACACATACCTCTTGATGGGTCCCACGGAATTTGCTGATGTCAATACAACAGCTATACAGCTGGTGTGAGGTACACCAACCAATCCGCATCCTACTTGGACGCGGATTGCTACTGACAGGGAGGTTGGCTACCAAAGTGACGTGATCAAGTTCCATGGGCCCACTGTGATGTATGTGTTTTATCTACACCGTTAATCTATTTGGAGATTTAATTTTAGAGCATGAGTTAAAGAACGAGGCAAATCCAAATATGTAGTTGACCCCACCACAAAAAACAGTGGCAAGATTGATGCCTACCGTTGAAACCTTCCAAAGGCTCACCGTGATTTTTATTTGAAATCTAACCTTTTCACAAGTTAACACAGACATTAAATAAGGGGAAAAAAACAAATATCAGCTTGATCAAAAACTTTTGTGGCCTATTTTAGTTTTTAATGGTGGGCGTCACTCTCCCCACTGTTTTCTGTGGTGAGATCCAAAGGAGCTTTGGATTTGACTCAATCTTTGGATATTTATCTAAAATTATATTTCCAAATGGATGGACGGCGTGGATACAAAACATACATCATGAGGGGCCCACATAACTTGGTGACGTAACTTCAGTAGCGTCCGCGTATGCGGAAACAGATTAGCAGCTACCCTGCCACCAGCCAATGGCAGATGGTCGGTGCTATGTGGGCCCCACAATGATGTATGTGTTTCATCCATGCCGTCCATTTATATTTCTAGATCATTTTATGGTATGAGATTAGAAATGAGGTATATCCCAATCTCAAGTGGACCACATTATAGGAAAACAGTGTTGAATGAACGTCGACCATTAAAAACTTTTTGGGGGCCATAAAAGTTTTGGATCAAGCTGATCTTTGTTTTTTCCATTCATGTAGGTCTATATGACTTAATCAACAGATTGGATGTCAAATAAACAGTACATTGGGCCTTAGGAGACTTTTAATGGTGGCTATCCAATCACTATTGTTTTCCTATGGTATGGTCCACCTGAGATTTATATTCCTCTCATTTTTTATATCAAGCTCTAAAATGGTCTTTAAAAATGGATGAATGGAATGGATGAAACACATACATCATGGTGGGGCATAAAGAAGCTTCACATGTTAAAAGTTGATTTTGTACTGCAATTTAAAGAGAAAAAATTGCTGCAGTAACTTGAAAAGGAGTAAGTTTGGAAGAAAAAATTTGTGTTTGATAAAAAATTTATTGAGCGCATTCCGCATTCACCATTAAGCCAAACTCCTATCACAAAAAAATTAAGTGAAAAATCACTTGGCGCTTTCCTTCTTCTGCGTTAACGACGCGTTAACAAACACCACTAAACACGGAACATTTTCCAATTCAGTGTTAAGTGCAAAAATTCAACGTTAACAACAGACCCAGAGAAATCTCCCCGCTCTTTTCAGTTTCGGAGCCAAAGTCTAAGGCTTAGGAGATCTACAGCCAACAGACCTGGGCTATCCATTGTAGAGAATCCCAACCGTCCAATGTACATTACTTGAATTAAGGTCAAAACCCAAAACTTTGACAGCTTTCGAATGATACTTCTGTCACCTTCGCTCAAATCCAGCTACAAATCAAGAGTGTCCTTGACCAATCTGGATTGTTTATTTGTTGGATCATAGTTGTTTGATCAAGATTATCATTCCAGAGGATTGCGTATGCCAAAGATTTGTCTTCCTTCCCGTTTTCTTTCGAAAGTTTGCAGCGTCAAGGGTTGTTGCTGCACTAGAAACTTCTAATTCTAGAAAATCTCGACTCTTGGTTCCCAGGTATAGGAGGTTGAGGACATCCCTACAAGTACTTTCCCATTGGCCTGTGGTGCTCCCTACGAAGGACTTGTAGTGGCTACTCTATTGGTAGGGTAGGCCAATGTGTTGACCGTTCCAGCTGCGCTTCCGCTCGGGTAGCTAGCTTGATCGCTTTATTCATCGTCCAAATGGGCTGCATCCGAACCCAATCTAGATCGCAACACCCAAACCACTGTTGAATCGGGGGACTTATTGTGATTCAGTCTTAACTAAATCATTTTGCCGCACCAAACGGTAAAATTCCTTTGTGTAATCTCTCGCCACTCGACTACCCTGCCGACACTTTTAATATTGTTGGAATAATACCTGATTGTAATCATTGGGAAGGAATCACGCATGTATCCGTTGTTTTATCTGCTACCACGTGCGGATTGGTGCCTTCATTTGTTTCGTCTGTGCAAGATGGAGTTGTTCCTACCAAGCCAAAGCTCCACCCTTTAACTTATATGCTACAAGTTTAACTTTCTTCCCTTTAAGGATGTCCATGTAGTCGAAGAAGCGATCGACTTCAAGCAGTCAATCAAGGAACTCCTCGATGTGAAGTTGGTCATTGAAGTTAGGAAGATCGACTTTTATCTTTAATTCTCGATGCATCTGATCTACCCGATCACCGCCTCATCCGGGGTATTGGAGGATCGTGTCGTCTATCTCACCATCGATGGATCCCACATCTTCAAACATGACTCTACGATTCACCGCCAGCATCGTCCCACGATCAACACGATTATGAATTACAACGCCTACCGAAGACAGATCATCGTCACAAACACGGAGTTGCCCTAAGGCCTCCATCATGCAGTCAAGAGCAGCTTGCGGCCCTTGCAAGACTTGCCGATTCTCCCGTCGTGTTGCCTCGAAAGTCATAATTGTTAAAGGATAATTTCATGGAGCACTACCGTCCATGGGATTATTGCCTGATCTATCGTTAAAAGTCATCTATCCGAGGAAAAGCCTCACTCTAATACCAAACTGACGCAAGGGCATCATGAGGATGATCATTGTCTTCCTCGAATGATAAACACCATCCATAAGAAAAGCTTTTCAAGTACACGAGAGAAATAAGAGAATTTTTTTTTAAATTTTTATTAAAAACTATCCAAATAAACAAATTTGCATACTTAAATACTCTTAAATAAATCCTAAGACGTAATTAGAAAGATTTAAATAAATAAGGAAACAAAAACTAGAAAGAAAAAAAAAATCGCACGAAGTTCCACATTCCGTCAATTGGTTGATTGATTGATCGATCAGAATGGCGCAAAACGTTCAGAGATTAAAACCCATAAAATTGAATTTATGTCGATCGGTCAATCGATTAAACTGAGTAAAAATTGCCCAGCAAGCTTTTCATCTAAATCTGAATTTCGATCGATCGATCAACCCAATCAACTGATTGATCATTGATCAATTGACTCAATTAGTCTGCTCAATCAATCAAGCTATGTTGAAACTTTGTTAATTTCTTTCTAGACTTCTTCCAGCTCATTTATGATGGCACATTCTTGCTCCGCGTCTTGCATCATTGTGGCATGTAGTGATGTTTATATGCAATCTCATCCATTCATAATGTGAATGTGACCGGGATGAAGGAAAACAAACATATTAGCCTTATATAAAACTTCGGGGTACCATAATGCTCAATACCCAATGTTTCTTGTGGCTTCCCCCGCCTAAGTTTTAGATTCTGCCTCAATTTTTGGAATCACACCCTATCATGAGGTGGACAAACTGATGAACAGGGTCATGTCAGATGGACATCATGATAGGCCCCACAAAGATTAATGGCCCTGCACGCAATCCACGTTGACAACAAATAAATGCATTCTTGGAGGATTGTTTCCATGGAGAGAATTTTTTGCAGACATTTATTAGACGATTAGAAATGGTCCTATTTCTACAAACAAGTATCCACATATCAGATATTAGGATTCTTCAAAAAAAAAAAAAAAAACTTAATTTTTGAATGACTCAGCTACCATTTAATGTGGGTTTAAATTGATTTAATTTGTGCCTCGTGTGTAATTTCTAAGCGCCTGCGTATCGAGCTTCATGACTGAGTACATTATAACTTCCCTTTTTTTTTTTTTTTACTAAAAGGTACTCTTCGGTTACATGTATTGGAGGGCAATCGATAGTTGAGTTGTCATGAACATTGAAGGTTGAAACAATCCTTGACCATCCCATCGTATACATGGCACGCAATGATCCATTCTGACCCACCAACCAAAATATGGGTGGGCCATTATTCTTTAAAACTTAATTCATTTGATTGTCCAATCTGTTTGATGGCTAGTCTCCAAATAGACTGTTTAGGATCATCCGCCTGGTGCAATTTTAGGCCTGCAATTTATCCTCCATTATGGAATGGAACAAAACTGATAAGAAAGTGAGAACCTCTATCCAATTGTGTCTAATGAATAAGGTCCTCTATAATGTCATGAGAGAGAAAACTGCAGCAAGTTTATGGGCAAAGTTAGAAAATATATATGCAAAAAAAATTCTTGAAAATCGCCTATACTTGAAACTTCAGTTGTTCAACATGAAGATAACAAAGGGAGGTGATGTTGAGGCCCACATTAGCAACTTTAACAAGATGATTTGCAAATTACTGGATGTGGAGGAAACGATAAAGGATGAAGATCAGGCATGTATCTTGTTGAATTCTCTTCTAGCTTCGTATGAGTCGTTCAAGGACTTTCTATGCACTGGTAGATCGAGCCTTAGCGTCGATACCATTATCTCAGCCCTTCAAAGAAATGCGATGAGAAAGAAAAGCGGTGACATGGGCGCCTCTATCGATGCATTGGTTACAAGGGGGCAAAATTCTAAGCAGGACAGTATATCTTCTCGATTGAGATCTAAATCTAAGGGCAAGTGCAAGGGAAAGTTGAAGCGCTGGAATTGTGGTGTGTTTGGACACATAAAGAAGGATTGTACAAATCCAAAGGCAAGAAAAGAGAACTCAGAGGCTTATTAAAAGGAGGCCAACACTACAAAGTCTGATGAAGGTATGAGTGCAAGTGACGTGTTGTCAGTATCTATGGTCAGACACTTATACGATGCTCATAGGGATTAATGGATTTTTTATATTGGGGCATCGTATCATATGATTCCTCATTGGAGTTGGTTCACCAGTTACAGAGTGCGATGGTAGTCAGGTATTTCTGGGCAATGATAATGCATGTAATGTGGTGGGTGTTGGAACGGTGCGCATCAGGATGTTTGATGCCATGGAGCTACCTTGACCAAGGTGAGATACGTTCTAGATATGAGGAAGAGTTTGGTATCTCTTGGTGCACTCGAGACACTCGGGTGCAAATTTACCGGTTTCAATGGGGTCCTCAAAATTTCAAAAGGGACACTCGTTATTATGAAGACAAAGAGGATCGGAAACCTTTATAAGTTTATCGGTAGTACTTCATTGGGTGGAGCTATAGCGTCGATAGCAAATTCCACGTCCGCATGTATGTGGCATGCACGTCTGGGCCACATAAACGAGCGAGGCATGAAGGTACTTTCTGACTATTGTTTAATTCCAGTTTTTAGAGTTTTTTTTATTTAAGTATATGCAAATATTATATATATATATATATAAAATAAACATTTAAGGTTATCTTTTAAATATGGAAAATATGTATGTAAAGGTATTCTTAATTATGTGCATTCTGACGTATGGGAGCCGTCGCCCGTGGTTTCCGCCGAAGGGTCATCGTGGTTCGTGACATTATTGACGACCACTCCAGGAAATTGTGGGTTTATTTTATGAAAAATAAATCCGATGTTTTCACCAATTTCAAACAATGAAAAGTGATGATGGAAAAACAGTAAGGGTGAAATGTGAAGGTTTTAAAGGCAATAATAGTTACTTCAGGTGAATTTAATTAATATTATAATAGAGGGATCGTAAGGCACAACACAGTGCGCCACACACTAGAGTAAAACGGTGTGGTTAAGCAGATGAATTGGACTCTCGAGGGCCCGATGCATGATTAGTAATGATGGGTTGGGCAAGAAATTGTGAACTAAGGTTATCAATATAGCTTCTTACTTGGTGAATCAGTACCCTTTTATGGTCATTGATTGTAAAATTTCAAAGGAACTATGGAGTGGTCAGAAGTACGCTACTCGTGGTTGTCTGTGTTTGGTTGTGAAGCTTACTCTCATGTACTGTCAATTGAGAAAGATAAGCTAGACCAAAGAGCCAAAAAGTACATCTTTGTTGGCTATGTGGACGTTCAAGTTGACACAAATGATACTCAGGCTGAGACAGAGATACAGGAGCAAGTAGAGCAACTACCTGTGAGAAGGAATCCGCCGTGGGATCGTAGGTTAACGGCAAGATATAGGGATGACTCTAATATTGCATATGCCCTCATTACGGATGAGAGGAATCCGTCTACTCTTCAGGAGGCAATTGATGAGCCGAAACCGAAAAGTGAAAAGTTGCGATGGATGATGAGATGGACTCCTTGTACAAGAATGAGACATGGGAGTTGGTAGAGCTTTTCAACATCCGAAAAGCGATCGAGTGCAAGTGGATCTTCAAAAAGAAACATGATAGATACAAGATAAGGTTGGTAGTGAATGGATACGCTCAGAGGAAAGATGTCGACTTCACTGAGATATTCGCGCCGGTTGTGAAGTAAGTATCTATCAGATTCGTGTTAGCGTTGATTGCCCAGTATGATGTCAAGCTGAAACAAATGGATGTGAAGACTGCTTTCTTACATTGGAAATTGGAAGAGCGGATCTACATGAAGCAACTAGAAGGCTTCGAAATAAAAGAGACAAAGAGCAAGGTTTGCAGGTTAGAAAGGTCATTGTACGGCCTGAAACAGTCGCCTAGGCAGTGGTATAAAAAGTTTGATTCTTTCATGTTAAGTCAGAAGTTTTTCAGGAGTGAATACGATCATTGTGTCCATTACAAGACACTTAGTGATGGCAAATTCATCATCCTGGTATTGTATGTTGATGAAATGTCGATCGTCAGTCATAACATATCTGAAATCAATTTACTAAAGACTCAGCTATCAGGGACATTCGAGATGAAAGATCTGGGGACTACAAGGAGGGTTATCGGCATTGATATACATAAAGATAAGAAAAAGAGCAGTCTTTGGTTATCTCAGAAGGAATACCTTAAGAAGGTATTAGTGAAGTATGGGATGGACATGGCAAAGCCGGTCACCGTTCCTCACACAACTCATTTTAAGATTTCTTCTAAACAGTGTTCTAAAATCGATGAAGAAAAGCAAGAGATGTCTCGTGTGCCTTATTCGAATGCAGTGTGTTGTTTAATGTATGTCATGGTCTGTATCAAACCAAACATTTCATATGTGGTTGGTTTTCTTAGCAGATACATGTCTAACCCCAGAAGGCAATACTAGAAAGCAGTGAAATGACTACCTAGATACATTTGAGGTACGCAGGACTACGTCTTATCTTTTGAGAAATTATGTGCTAAGTTAGTTGGATACATAGATTATGATTATGCGGGCAATATGGATTCTAGAAAGTTAACTTCATGGTACTCATTTGTGCTAGCGGGTGGAGAAATCAGTTAAATGTTGAAGCTTCAGTCCGTGGTGGCTTTTTCCATGACCGAAGCTAAATATATGGTAGTGGCGGAAGCTTTCAAGAAAGGTGTTTGGTTGAGGGGAATGATAAGTCAATTGCGGCTTTAGTAAGAGGTCGTGTCAATTAATTATGACTGCATAGAGGGTCAAATATTGTATATTAGACCCCAGTTATTACCAGATTTTATGAGCATAATACTGTTTAACAGTCTGTCTTAATCATGTTTGTGATGCAGGGTGTACTTAGGAGCCTAAACTGAAAAATGGTATTAAAAGCATGGATTTAACATCCATAAATCACCAAGGCAAGGAACAGACTCTAGGGGACTGAGATCGGAGAATTTACACAGCCAAGATTCGAGAAAATCACGTATTTCACACTAAAAATGCCTGAAAGTCGTCCTGAATGCAAGATCACGAGGTTTTCACCATCTGTTCGGCTCGAAACTTTATATCTGGCCTGAGGACCATAAATTAACCGTACACGTCGAATTTCAGCCCTCGAATCCCTATGAAAGTGGCCCAACGGACAGATCAGCCCATAAACCGTTGATTTTGGGCCCACTTGATCTCTGGATATGCTTCAAACTTGGGTTCGACCCCTTAAATTAGCTGAAAGAACTGATGGATAGCTTGGATTTCTCATTTACATCAAGGTGGACCCCACATTCATGGGTGTGAGTGCACAGTCGGTGCATGTAGACACTGGAAATTCGGCGTCTACACTGATTTGTAAATTATAGATTATTGGTGGGGTGACTGGGCTGATTTATGAATGTTAGAGTTGCCAGTAGCCAAAATATGTCAAAATCCCGCGGTCGGCTAGAACCACGAAATTCGCAAGGTTGGGGAAGCCCGAGGGCTCTCCTTCCTTAAATTGACTCCTGGTCTGTGGTCCGAGATTATGGGTACAGGACCTCGGTTACAAAGAGGGAAGGTGTTAGGCACCCTCTCTGCCCGTACAAATGTACAGTCTTTACTTAGTGTGGTAAAAGAATCTCAAGGGATGATGATGATGCTGCGGTCATGATGGGACTAGTCACACGTGGATTCTGATGTGGCAAGATCCGAGATCTCGGCAAGCCACAAAGCATACGTCCGACAATATGTCTAGAGGGTGGATGTGATGGTGCTTATGTAAAGAGGTAAGAAAAATGGACTAGATCACTAGGAATTTCTGATGTGACAGGATCCGATGTACGGCAAATCACAGAGCATACGTCCACTAGAGATCTAGAGAAGTAGGGAGGTTGAGAAGGGAGTAAATGTCATGATGAGTGCTTGTAGGATGGTGGATCTTTGGCTTGATTCTTGAGTGGGCTAAAACATGACCCGGACCATGACCATCTTAGGTTAGGCTTATGGGTTGGAAGAGTTGAGTTGAGAGCTAGGGGGTGGCTTGGAAAAATCTGGATTTGAAGGACTTGGGAGCTCCTTCCCTCTTCCTCACTCACTCTTTCTCTCTCACTCTCTCTCTCACTCTCTCCCTCTCTCCTTCTCTCTTTCTCTCTTAGTTATTGTCCTGAAATAAGAAGAAAAGAGGGCTATTTATAGCCTTCTCCAATGGCATTGTGGTAATTTTGGGCTTTGGGATGGGTAAATGCTGATGTGGCAATGGGTGAGAGAGAGAGAGAGACGCCACGTGGCGTGCTCTCATTGGCTGATGGGGTTGATAAAAGGGTAAATAAGATCGGATTGAGGGGTAATTCCAGGAGAAAGTTGACTTTCGGACGCTGGGACAGCTGTCCACACGCGGGCCGCGAGCGGCAGCAGCCGGATTACCGCAGGAGGTAATTGAATTACCACCCATGGCAGTCAAGATGCCGCCCGCGGTAGTCAGACTGCCGCTCGGGCTGCGCTCGGGCCGGGTTTGCACGTGCGGGCTTCGTAGGTCTTTTTTCCGGATTTCGGTGGCTCAGATTGGCGTATTTGGGTTCGTTTAAAGGGTTCTGGCCACAGTATGGGGTATAGATGGGGCTGTACATGAATTTGGATGGTTTGGATCACAGTTTGGGTTTACGGACAAAGAGTTTAAGGGTTTTTAGATCAGGGTTTGATTTAGTACTGGGATTAGGGTTTGGATATGATCATGGTTCGTGGACAGTCTTAGCTTTCTCAAGATGTTAGCCTCGGTGGGGTGTCTACAGATGCCCCTCTTTGACCGAAGTTGTGGACAACCGAAGGTCAAAACAAGTGGACACCTCACCTTTTTGGTCAGAACGGATAGTGATCCGAATCTGTTGTCTACCATTGTATCATTGTCAGTTGACTGTTTGGAAAGCACATATCACGAGGGTTGAGGAAAACGTTGTGATTATCTCCTGCGCATTTGTCGCAGCTTTACGGATCACCAATCACAACCCTTTCACATCAGATTGTTAATAGCATTGGAGGGTAAGTCTGAAAAGTAGGGCCTCTACGCGTTGGTGCGGCTTTACAAGGATTCCCGTACTGTTTGATCTGTCGTTCCTTTGCTACATAATCACCCTGGGAGTATTCGTTCTGTTTGATCATCAAAGTGGTTAGCTGCCCTGCCGTTGGTGCGGCCTTACGGGGAACTCACTACGCCGACTTGTACTCGATCAAATTTTCTAAACATCCCGAACTAGGAATGTGCAGGTAATATTTTGTCATGCAGTCTGCTGATTCTAATACTTTGGTTACAATGGATTGTTGTCACTTTGAGTTTTGATTGTTCTTCCCAGAGATAAATCCACTAATTTCTTACTAGCATTCGTACGACCGTCCAGATATAGAGATCGAGCCAATCGTACATGTATCATGTACGAATTCGATCATCCTCCGGGGAAACCGGGAGAGATCGAATCTTATTTAGCTATTTGCATTGACCGCAACTGGAGAATATGGAAGATTTCTCAATGTACTGCGCGCCGTGTGCATTTTTGAAAACTGTCCTCTTTGGAGCTAAGCTCCTTGGGGATTTTATTTGAAAATATTTTTAGATTTAAAAAAAAATATCCGTTCGATCTCGCGGGTGGGCGTCGTCGTTCGGTTTTTATTTGCAAAGAAAGTTAGATGGCCTCCACTTTAAAGGGGCTAATAATTTAGTAGAAACAAACCTTTTTGAGGCAATACTCGTTGGGAATTTATTTTAGCAACTTTTGAGACCTCCCCCTCCCCCTTTTTTCTTTTTTTTTGAAATTTTTATGTATATATATATATTTTTTGAAATTTTTTTTGGGATTTTTCGAATTTTTTTTGAATTTTTTTTTGGAATTTTTTTTTGAAATTTTTTGAAATTTTTTTGGAATTTTTTTTTATGTATTTTTTTGAAAATTTGGAGATTTTTTGGGATTTGGGGGGCTATTTTGGCTACTTTTGGAAATTTTGAATCATTTTGGTAACTTTGGAAAACTTCTGGACTACTTTGGTGATTTTTGAAAGCTGAAGACTGTTTTGGTAGCTTTCTGAAAGTGCAGGTCTGTTTTTAAAAATATTTCAGATATTGTCCAATGGTTAAAGGCAAAAATCGGTCATTTATTATCACCTAAAGGACAGCCCGTTCCCCCATGCATGCGGCAGTCCGACCGCCGCCTGACAGTTGTTTGGACTGCTGGTCCGTTCGGTACGCTGGTCCGTCCGGTGTGACCTTCTCCTCTATTTGAACCTTTCATTTGGACGTCCAGGGACCCATTGTGGTCCTTGGAGCTATTTTTGGAGGGGTTTTCCAAGCCCATTGTTCCTTATATTTTCTCCTTTCCTTCCATTTCAGGTAATCTTGGGCATTAAATTCTTGTTGCATCATGTTGGGCCATTTGTCTTAGGAGCTTTTGATGAATTAGATTTCCTCTTGGGCTTGGAGAGAGCTGTAATCAGGGCCGTTGGATTGTCTTGATTGGATCTGAACCGCTGAATGGCTGACTGGATTTTTTTTTTTGTTGGTTTGTTTATTTTTATTTTTTTTGGAGTGGGGTGTGATAAGAAAAGGGGCCCCACCCTTTATTTGCTTTCTTTTGTATTATTTTTTTTCATCATTTTTTTGTGATGATCTGGACCGTTGGGAAATGATCTAGACCATTGGGTGATAATCTGGGGCTTACTTGCGTGTATGGACGATGTAAATCATGATGATTGGCCATTTTCGGTGAATGATGGACAGGTGATGTAACGCCCTGAAAATCGGGGGTCGAGCATAAACTCAACTCCCGAGTTAAAGAACATCACTTATGCAACAAAATGAATGATGATTGAATGTTGACTGTATTCGTGCATTGAACATGAGTGAGATTAAGCCAAAACAGCATATCATACTCCAGAGACAGTTAAGTTTGCAAGCGGAAGACTGTGATAGATAGATAAAATATATAATTTATGATGAGTCTCCAGAGTGTGATAACATTACCAGGTTAAATAAATACAAGTGCAGTTCTAGAATATACCAAATTTGAGGAAGTGTAATGCCTCCTATCCCATGTACCATAGCCCCGTCAATACAATATCAGGTCTTCATTGACCTGCCAGAGAGATACAGATAGGAGAACTCCTCCTATCATCACAGAAGTAGTCCGGCTCTGCTTCACAAGCATCGCCATCACCTGAAACTCAACAAATCTGGTGGGTGTTCGGAACACCGTCCCGTAACGTGGGAGTGAGTGATCAACTCAGTGGAACAGTAAAGCATAAGTTAACATGTTATCAAATCAATCAAGCAGTAATGATAAAGCAGTACAAATCAAGAATTTCTAACTACTCTTGTTAAGTGCAAAAATGATATGACATGATGCTGTATGCCCTTGCCAAACCACCCTCAAGCGACATCATCTTACGTTCGCGAATGCTAACTCCCTCAGTGCGCCACATCTACAAAGCACATGCGGTGCGATGATGCTCATGATTACCAAGTTTTTATTAGTCCATTTCAAACAGCAGTATTGGGAAACTAAGGTACCTCCCTTGTATCATTCCCAAACATGATCCATTCTAGGGTCGTCAATCCTAGATAATCTCATACGATATTATGGTTTGAGAAGCGTAGTGAAGGCATCGCAAAGGGCTCGTCACCCGTCAGCGCGGATACAGATCTCACCGTATGCGGCTCAATTGCTGGCCGTCAGCTCGAGTACAGGTCTCACCGTACTCGGCTCAATCACTAGCTGTCAGCTCAAGTACAGGTCTCACCGTACTCGGCTCAACTCACACTCTAGTTGCTGTGAAAGACTCGTGGCCAATCACAGACCCTTGGAGTGTACTCGATGATACCACGGAGGACTCGTCGCCCGTCAGCACGAGCACAGATCTCACCGTACTCGGCTCTCGCCGAAGTATCGACAGCTCGAATACAGTGTCCCATACCACCGTATTCGGCTCACGAGTTGGTTGCGTAATGGTCACTACGGGGAGGCACAAGGCCCCAGCGTAGGCCGACAGCTCGACCACGGTGTCCCATACCACCATGTCCGGCTCATGCGACTTAGCGGATCTAGGTACCATGGTTAAACGGGATCGCCACTGGTAAGTTTGGTACCCTAGGTTCAAGCAGTAGCGTCCAAACAGGGTGAACATACATAAGGCAGATCGGGTTACTTGACGAGCTCGACTAGCACGATCGCCCGTTGAGCTGCACGACATGAAGTGCATAAACAACTTCGTGTGGCCTAGCCACTGCCGACAGGCAACGTACGACTCGAGTTCGTCGAACACATCCCACGTGGCAAATGAATCTCAGCCACGAGTTCAATCTCGTTACCGATTGCCTGGACTATAATCATGGCCCCAAACACAATCAATTACAGAGATATAAAACAGTAATGGATCAGGATTCAAATCATACAATCAGTCTGGTATTATCCGTTTAGGGCTGCCAGGGCTGTTGCACGCACTCGTTGCTCCGCTCCCCCATCACCCATGACGGATCATACAACATAAATATAAATTTAAACATATGCATTACATAGTTAAAATCATAAAATAGTTGAGCATGTTATGAATCACAACACAAGCATGAGTTTGTACATGTTCAAATCCTAATCACACAACTATCAAAGGAGATTATACACATAGTGAAAAGAGGTTGAGAATCATATCTCAACACCCTTATATATTGCAATTTGCTAACTACTCCACATTCAGACATTTCAAGAAACACTTAAACAAACATACATCAACATACATGACATATGTCGATCACATAGGCATTAGGCCAAATCCTTTCGCTAGGGAGTTGCCCCAATCATAACACGCGTACACCCACGACGGATAGTCATGGCAAGCAGGAATCCAAGTTCCATATTCATTCAGCCATTTCCACAAACACTTGGGCCACACATTTTAGCCTATATAGTGTATATTGGTCGTGGCGTGATTTAGGGCAAATCCTTTCGTCAAAGGGATATCGCCATTACAACAATCATATATCCATGACAATTAGTCATGGCGAGCACGAATGAGAATTCTATACTCATTCAGCCATTTTCACAAACACTTAGAATACACTATTCCAACATACATAGTGTATGTTAGCAAACATGTATTAGGGCTATTCTTTCGCTAAGCGGTTATTTTATCCGCGTATACCATATTCATACAACAATTAATCATGACAATTATATTTCCAAAATTTACACATACGCGGTATTTCTAGAATACACAATTTCAACATACTAGGCATTTACACACGAGCATGTATTTCAGCGATTCTTTTCGCCAAACTAGTATTTTATCCATATACTATATAATCATACATTAAATAAACATGTCAAGCATTTTTTCGAAAAAATTACGTATACGGTATTTCTACGTATACCTAGAGTATGTGAAAATCCATATTCTTTATCGCTAATCGAAACAGGAAACGGAAAGCACTTTGTACATGTGCATTTGCATGCAGATCATGAATCTATCATTATCTGACATTGAAAGCGTTGAAAAACGTAACTTATACGCTTAAAGTCCTCACCTTTTGTCGTAGAATCGTAACGGAGTTGATAGGTTCGCTAAGCTTCCGTATACGGCAACTAGGCGACCTATAGAACGAAATAGGTTAGCTACTTCACAACCTGCAACAGTCTAAACCCCAAAACAGATTAGGGTTAGGGTTTCTTACCTAGAAACGGCGCCGGAAACGCCGGAAAAGCGTCAAGAAGGATGCGGTGGAGCATGGATAGCAGCAGGGAAGGACGGCAGGGAGATTCTCCCACATCTCCCACACTTTCTCTCTCTTTTCCCTCTCTCAAATTCCAAATTCGTATGGCTGCCATGAGAGAGGGTTTAAGGTCCTTATATACCCTCAAAACTCACCGAAATATACTCCTGTTCAAAGGTTACTGCTAATATAGGTAATTCGTCACTTTTCCAGCTCAAAAGAGAGGTTCTGGTGGCCCTCCTTGAGCCAAACGTCAGACTTAAGCTCACCATCTATGGATCTACGTTCTATTAAGTTTTCATTTCAGTGGAATTTCCAGATCACGCGTGGCGGACCAGTTTCAGTTCAACGGTTAGTGGGCCATGATCCGAAATTCCAAGTACATGTAAATGTTCCTGAAATTTTTCCTGATCCGAGGGTGTAATTTGGTCTGATTCTGACGGTCTAGTTGCTTAATACTGATGCGCAAGCGAAAGGTGCCAGATCACTATTCCAGATATTTTAATTTCAAAGGGAATAGTGTTTTTCACACTCCCTCGCTCCGGATCGAAATAAATGGCCGTGGGACATCGGAATTGCCTGATTTTTGAGATGATTGTCAAGCCCAGTGGGGCGGTCCTGGTTCCTTAGCTTCGTGTTAATCGGACTCCCGATGTGCGATCTAGACCTCATACGAAGTTTCGTTTCAGTCCCGAGAGCAGACGGGTAATGAGTTTGGCTCTAGACTTTAGGGAAACCTAGAGTCACTGATTTTGCAAGTTTTGGGTCTTGCAGATCGTATTTAAAGCGATCCCAATGGATTTCATGGCTAATCGAGTTTGCACTTAGTTAACTTTGTTACATTTCTAAAGGATTTAATCCTAATTGTTTTCTGGTTGAGATGGTACTTAGGCCATTGTAGTTTGTATATAAAGTGATCCAAGTTTTACTACTTAGCTAGTTTAAGATAGTGTCTAGGGCGAAAGTGCTTTGAAAAATTGAAAGCACAAGGTAGTGAAGGGTGGGATTTGTGAAGAAAATGGTTTAAGACGGGATTTGAGGCTTTAATTGAGCGTTTGGGAAGCTAAACCTGTGTTAGGATTGACCCATCGCCTAAGGACGTCTAATTCCAGGTTGGCGAAAATTCGGGATGTTACAGGTGAGATCCTCAAAGTGGACCCCACATCATGATCCAGATTGGTCCAGATGCATGGATGCATGGTGAATGGTGATTTTTTGAATGATGGACAGATGAGATTTCCGAAGTGGGCCCCACATCATGATCCAGATTGACCCAGATGCATGGATGCATGGTGAATGGTGATTTTTTCAATGATGGATGGATGAGATTTTCGAAGTGGGCCCCACATCATGATCCAGATTGACCCAGATGCATGGGTGCATGGTGAATGGTGATTTTTTGAATGATGGACGGATGAGATTTCTGAAGTGGGCCCCACATCATGATCCAGATTGACCCAGATGCATGGGTGTGTGGGTATTTTGACATGGACTTGGACATGGGCTTTGGACATGGGCTTTGAATTTGGACTTTTGGACATGGGCTTTGAATTTAGACTTGGACATGGGCTTTAAATTTGGACTTTTGGACATGGGCTTTGATGTATACTGTAGACACCCCACCCAGGCTAATATCTTGATTTTGTTAAGACAATCCGAGAACCATGGTCATATCCTAAAAACCTAACCCTAAGCTTAACCCGAGCTATCATGAGTCATCATTCAATCCAGACCATGTCCAGAACCGATCCATTTCTTGAGTCACTTTCGGGTAACAATCGAGCCAATTTCAAGCCATTCTGAGCCAAATATCTAAAACGAACTTTGTTTCACTCTAAGGACCCAAAAAAGGACTCACCAGATGAATTTCGAGGGAAACTGTACCGAGGTGGTAATCGGATTACCGCCGGCGGTAGTCGAATTACCACTTCTTCCCAGAAAATGCGCACGGAGCCAGTCACGCGAGTCCCGGACTCAACCAGGTCCGGGCGGTAATCCGACTACCGCCGGCGGTTGTCGGATTACCGCCGGCGGTGATCGGAATCCCGCCGCGTGCGATCTGAGCAGGGACAGCTGTCCCAGCGTCCAAAGTCAACTTTCCTATATATTTACCCTCTCCATCCTCACTATTTACCATTTTACCAGCCCCTTTGGCCAATGGGAGCATGCCATGTGGCATCTCTCTTCTCTCCACCAATCACCACATGCCACATCAGCATTTGCCCTCCTTTCATCCTTTATTTACCAAACAACCATTGGAGAGGGCTATAAATAGCCCTCTCCCCTTTCATTTTCACCATACATGGAGGAGAGAGTGAGAGGGAGAGAGTGAGAGAGAAAGAGTGAGAGAGAAAGAGTGAGAGAAAGAAAGAGAGAGAAAGAGAGTGAGAGAGAAAGGGTGAAGGAAGGGAAGGAGCTCCCAAGCCTTCAAGCTCAAACCTTTCCAGCCACCTCTCAAGCCTTCACCTCAACCCTTTTCAACCCATAAGCTTAGCCCAGGATGATCATGGTTCAATCTACATCTTAGCCTATTCAAGAATCAAGCCAAAGATCCATTTACATACAAGCATTCATCATGACATCTACTCTCTTCTCAACCCCCCTGCTTCTCTAGATCTCTAGTGGACGTATGCTCTGTGACTTGCCGTACATCGGATCCTGTCACATCAGAAATCCCTAGTGATCTAGTCCACTTTTCTTATCTCTTTGCATAAACATCATCACATCTGCCTTCTAGACACATTGTTGGACGTATGCTCTTTGGCCTGCCGAAATCTCGGATCTTGCTACATCAGAAATCCACATGTGACTAGTCCCATTATGACCATAGCATCATCATCATCCCTTGAGATTATTTTACCACACTAAGTTGAGACCGTACATTTGTGCGGGCAGAGAGGGTGCCTAACACCTTCCCTCTTTGTAACCGAGGTCCCTTACCTGGAATCCCGGATCGTAGACCAGGAGTCACTCTAAGGTAGGAGAGTCTTCGGATTTTTCCAACCTTACGTATTCCGTGGTTCTAGCCGACCGCGGGATTTTGAGATTATTCGGCTAGTGGCGACTCCAACAATCACAAGTCAGCTTAGTCACCCCCAACACCACAACAACAACACACTTTTCACCAAACAACGTGGACGCCGATTTTTCAGTGTCTACAGAATGGCGACTCCACTGGGGACATGTCTAGAACGCCCTAGCTGAGACCCGACTCGACAACGTGTGGTATACTAATCTCAAGGGACATTCATCACCACATTCATACAAAAAAAAAAAAAACTTTGGCTTACACTTGCTTAGACAAAGATCCGAACCATGACCACTCGGTCCCGTGCAGCCATGACTTCTCAAGCGACCCATGAAGAAGAGCCGTCACCCCAACCAGCTCCCGAAATATCCGCACCTGCACCCGCACCCGCACCCGCACCCATGCCTACACCCGTACCCCTACCAATAGCTCCGACAGAGTTGCCAGCCAATGTCACCACACAAGAGCTATTACTTCGAACAATGCAAGAGCTACTGCTTCGCCTAGTGCCAGGTGCCACAGCAAATACACAAATGACCCAACCTAGTGTGCAGAACAGCTCAATCCCTCAAACTCCTTTCGCCTTCTCTCTCATTCCTCCAGCAAATCCTGTGCTCCCTCTCCCAGAAGAATCAGCACAAGACCAACAACAGCAAGCAATCGGGAGCAACCCTCCCCCACATCTCTACTCAACACATCACAACAATCCGGTCACAGTACATGCAAATCACAGACAAGAACTGGCGGATGCCCATGAAGGGGGCCAGTTTCGAGTCCAGCTCACTCCCCCTAACGGGAGTAACATCCCGGAATTGGCAGATACCCCAGGCGGGAGCCATTTCCGAACATCCCACCCTCCTCAGAAAGGGAGTGGTGTTCAATTCCAGCTACCTCCCGCCACCGGGAGTCCACCTTCTTTCCATCAAACCCCCATTCTGGATCCATATGAAGAAGAAGCAGCACAGGCCCTACAGCAAGGGGCAAGATACCCGCAACAAGGTAAGTCAGAGATTGAGGAGTTACGAGAACAGCTACAAATGATGCAAAACCAGCTTCAAAGACAACAAGGAGTGGATCACCCATCCACCAAGTTCAGGGACCTCTGTCCCTTCCCAGACGCACGGGTACCTCCAAATTTTGAGGTACCAAAGTTCAAAAGGTATGACGGTAGTGGGTGCCCCACAGCACATCTAAAAGCCTTTTGTGGGGAGCTTAATGCGATAGCAGGGAATGATGGAGCGTTGATAAGACTTTTCCAGAAATCCCTTAAAGGTGACGCTTTGGATTGGTACACCTCATTAGATAGCCACCAAATCAGAACCTGGGAAAAACTTTCCCAAGCATTCATTGACAGGTTCTCATACAACCTGAACATGGCTCCAAGGAGAGCCGACTTGGCTGCCCTGAGGCAAAAAAGCGATGAATCTTTATCAGCATACGTAGGACGATGGCGAGCCATGGCAGCTCGAATGAGAAACCCATCGACGACGAAGAGCAGATATCCATGATTGTGCATTCAGCACACCCCAGCATTTCAGGATATCTGATCTCGTATCCATACGTAAACTTCTCCCAACTCATCCGAGCCGGAGAACAAGTAGAAGCTGGGATCAGAGCTGGAACCATCTCCCCATGGCCACATCAGACCCCCTCAATCAAAAGAAACAAAGTCGAGGGAAACCTGTTGGATACGGGAATGGAAGCAGCACTGCTCCCGTGCAGCGTACTTCTGAAGTTAACAACATCATCGCTAACACTCAAGGCAACCAGTATGCTCCACCACCAGAGCCACGGCAGGACAGGCAATACCAGCCACAACAGAATAGGCAGTACCAACCCCAGCAAACCCAGCAAGGATATCAGGCACAGTCATCTCAACAGCAATCACAACAGCCTAGGGGAAATGTGCAAGGATCATACAAGCAAGGAATGTTAGGGAGGAAGTTCACTCCGTTAGCACAATCGTACAGCCAAGTGCTAACAATGCTCATGCAAAAGCAACTGTTAACACCTCTCCAGCCTCGACTTCCACCTAATCCCTTGCCACCTGGTTACAATGAAAATCAGTACTGTGCATATCATCAGGCTCCTGGCCATCTAACGGACCGCTGCTTCGCTTTGAAACATGCGGTCCAAGATTTGATCGAAAGCCAGAAGATTGCAATCACCCCACAGGCCAGCAATACAGTTCAAGCCAACATTCTCCAAAATCCCCTGCCCTCGCATCAGGCAGGACCCAGCACATCCAGCACCTCTACCGTCAATCACATTGAAGGAGGTCAACCCACACATGCTTATCCACATCATTCCATCCAAGCAATCATGCCCGACACAGCCAATCGGACATGGGGACACCAACAAGCACCATCGCCTGGACCACAGGTATCCTTTGAAGCAGCACCAGTTGCTCAACCTCTCATATTTCTCGAAGCAGCACCAACATTTCAGTCTCTCGTAACTTTGGAAGCAGCACCCAACAGGTCATACCCTCAGAACCTCGCCCTCCAAGGGACACACTCAACTCCATCCTCGGCATATCCAAAAAGGTTGAATTCTGAACCTGTCATTCTCCCGATAGGTCTCCCTGACCTAACTCTGCCAACCTTGCAAGGGGCACCCTCAGTTCAGGCCCCGCAATTTTTGATGCCTCACCAACTGGCACACGCCCAAAGGATCCCTCCCCCGCATCCGAGGAAAGAAGAAAATTTCATGGCCACAACTAATCAAAACTTGGTGGCACCTCAAGAGATATCACTGAGCCTACCACAAACTGCTCCAGTAATGACCCCTCAGCCTCAAGAACCATTAGTATACTTGGAAGGAAGAGCGGTTCCTTCCTATAACCCGAAAGCAGTCCCATGGCACTACCCAAATGTGATGAGGTGGGTAACAATGGGAGATACCTCAGGAGAGATAGTCAGAACTCAAAAGAAACTCGGGGAGCTTCATCGGGAACCACTAGCAAAACTGACGCTGCCTATGACATAGCAGCCCAACTCAAAACCATTCCCGCACAAATATCTATCTGGGAACTCCTATGCACGTCAAGGTCTCATCGAGAAATCTTTGCAAAGACCTTGAACGACGCCCATATCTCTCCTGACGTACCCCCCGAAATGGTGGCAAGTATGATTGGTCAACTTCTCGCACCACAAGCCATCACTTTCTCTGATGATGAGCTACCACCTGAGGGCCGTGAGCACAGGCGCTCACTAAACATAGTGGCCCACCACAAGAATTTCAAGATCCCACTTGTGCTCATCGATAATGGATCCAGTCTCAACGTTTGCCCTTTAAGGACTGTTGAACGGTTAGGGATAGAACCATCCTCCTTCAGACCCAGTACCATGAGCGTTAGAGCTTTCGATAATTCCCGAAGGCAAGTGGAGGCGGAAATCGACCTAGAATTACAAATTGGACCAGACATGACCCTTGTCACATTTCAGGTCATCGATATCCCTGCCTCATTTAACCTTCTCTTGGGGCGGCCATGGCTCCATGCTGTTGGAGCCATCCCATCTACCCTCCACCAAAGGGTTAAATTCCCTTCGGGAAATCGAATCATTTCAATATTGGCTGAGCCAGAAACCATCCTTCCAGTGACGGTCAGTATCCCAGAAACTGACATTCCGGTGATTGACATTCAGCATACAGAAGGCGACATTCCATATCATAGTTTCGAATTCGAAAAAGTAAACGCGATCGCTAACCCTCGCCCTCTAGCTGCTGAATATGTCATTCCCCCGGCTGAACGATTGGTCTTAAATTACCGTACCAAGTTCCATGAAAAAGGTATGGTAGTAAAACCAGCACATGCCAATGTACAGAGACAGGGACTGGGATATCAGCCGACATTGGAAGATCAGGCTGAAAAGCCAAAAAGGGGCCAACTGTTTAAATGCACACCCATCGAGTTTGTCAAAGCTGGGATAGTTCACGAGAACAAAATGATATCTCTTGAGGACCAATTTCAAGCACTTAGACTCGCAAAACAGACTAGACAAGAGTCTATTTGGCCACCAATAAGGTGGGATCGGATCCTCAGGACATCAGAGGAACACACAAAGCCAGGGGCAGAACCCCCAGATCCACCGCATGAGACTAGGGGCATGGAAACAAGTCCACCCGCAAGTGACCCAAAACTGGGAAGGTCCTTTGCAGGCAAGGTGGGCCAGAACAGGGAGACGTCCATTCAGGGAAATACAGGGCAGAAGCAGCCCATCCATTGGGTTGACAAAGGTAAGTGGCTTGCTCTGGATTGGACGGATGTCCAAATCCCGTCCCAGGAATCCGAGAAACAAGAGGAATTTCAGCTCCTGGGCACAGAGGTCGAATCAGATTCTGACTCTGAGCCCAGTCCGGCAGACATCATGGTCATCGAGACAGGTGACCCACAGGAACAGACAGGGCAGATCAGCAAGATCGAAAGGGGAAAAGAGCCAGAATGGTTAGCCATCCCCCAAACAATCGAATCAGCTAGCAAACCACTCGCTAGCATTAGCCTTAAAAAAAAACGCCAATGTAAATAGCAATTGGTATCTTGAACCAGGACAAGACCAATCATGGTTTGCGACACCGTCCTGTTCAGGATATCTTGGCGACACAAAAAAATCAAAAAATCTTTCAAACACAAAACATCAAAAAATCTTTCAAATACAAAAACATCACATATTCCTCAAAATCACAAAACATCAAAAAATCTTTCAAATACAAAAACATCATATATTCCTCAAAATCACAAAACATCAAAAAACTTCCAAAATACAAAAACAATAGAAAATTTTTCAAAAATCACTGTGCCAAACACTTCTCATGGCAAGCACGAGTTTGAAGTCGACTCATATGATTTCGATCTAGAATTAGACTTCGAACTCATGGGTTTGGATGAAGCCCCGGATGAGGGAAATGATGATACCGCTCTCGAATTCGGGGATTCCCTCGAAAAATTCGAAACAAAAGCCAATGTTGTGGCAGATGATTTCGAAATTGTGAACTTAGGGACAATGGAATCCCCCAGGGAAGTGCGTATCGGGAAATCACTTCCCCCAGAATACAAGCAGAAGATGATGGAGTTTCTAAAACCGAGGTTGTCTAACTTTGCCTTCTCTTACGAGGACATGTCAGGGCTCGATGAAGAGTTGGTGGTGCATCATCTGCCAACAAAGCCAGAAATGAAGCCGGTCAAGCAAAAGCTGCGAAGGATGAAGCCAGAATGGGCCCTGAAAATCCGTGATGAAGTCATCAAGCAATACAATGCGGGATTTCTGGTAGTCTCCAACTACCCGGAATGGCTCGCAAATATCGTACCAGTTCCAAAAAAAGATGGGAAAGTCAGAATGTGCATCGACTTTAGGGACCTCAACAAAGCAAGCCCTAAAGATGACTTCCCACTGCCTCATATCGACACACTGGTGGATAATACTGCTGGACACAAGATCTTCTCCTTCATGGACGGATTCTCCGGTTACAATCAGATCAAGATGGCCGTCGAAGATCGTGAGAAGACTTCCTTCATCACGCCATGGGGAACTTTCTGCTATCGGGTCATGCCTTTTGGATTGAAAAATGCAGGAGCTACGTATCAGCGAGCCATGACTGCCTTGTTTCATGACATGATAAACAAGGAGATGGAAGTTTATGTGGACGACATGATTGTCAAATCTCGCACGATCGAAGGACACTTTGAAGATCTCAAAAAGCTCTTCGACAGGCTGGAAAAGTTCAAGCTCCGCCTCAATCCGCAAAAATGCGTCTTCGGTGCAACCGGAGGCAAGCTGTTAGGCTTCATCGTTGGCGAAGAAGGTATCAGGGTGGATGAAACCAAAACCAAAGCTATCATCGAGATGCCACCGCCCAAGACTGAGAAAGAAATTCGGGGCTTCCTCGGGCGAATCCAATATATCAGCCGATTCATCGCACAACTCACTCCGGTCTGCGAACCCATATTCAAACTGTTACGAAAGAACTCTCCAAAAGAATGGAATGATGACTGCCAGGCGGCCTTCGATAAAATCAAAAGATATTTGCTAAATCCTCCAGTGCTCGTGCCGCCTACCCCAGGTAGGCCACTTCTGTTATATATCTCTGTCGCAGCAGAAGCAATCGGATGCGTCCTCGGGCAACACGATGATACGGGAAGAAAGGAGCAAGCGATCTACTATCTAAGCCGACGGTTTACAAGCTACGAAGCCAAATATTCCAGCTTAGAAAAGACATGCCTCGCCCTAGTTTGGGCAACACAACGGCTAAGGCAGTACATGATCGCTCACCCGATACTTCTGCTCGCTCGCATGGACCCGTTGAAATACTTGTTCGAAAAACCGGCACTGACGGGCAGAATCGCAAAATGGCAGTTACTGCTTTCTGAGTTTGACATCACATATGTCACCCAGAAGGCAATCAAGGGGCAAGCACTGGCCGATCATTTAGCAGCACACTCCCTGCCCAACTACCAACCTCTGAAGACCTTCTTCCCCGACGAGGACATCCTCCAGATCGAGGGAGAAGAGGAAAGAAAGGCAGGAGAGTGGACACTCTTCTTCGACGGAGCTGCAAACTCGAAGGGAAGTGGAGTAGGCGCCATACTCTACTCCCCCGAAGACGTCCCAGTTCCTATATCCAGAAGACTAGCATTCCAGTGCACCAACAATGTAGCTGAATATGAGGCATGCATCGCCGGTCTAAGAGAAGCCATCATCCTCAACGTAAAGAAGTTACGAGTCTTCGGAGATTCGCAACTCATCATCAATCAGATAAATGGCGATTGGAAGACCAAAGATGAGAACTGATTCCTTATCACGTCTATCTGGAAAATTTGATCGAGGAGTTCGAAGAGATCACATTCTCTTACATGCCTCGGGTCAAGAATCAGTTTGCGGACGCTCTAGCTACCCTCGCTTCAATGTTGGAAATCCCAAAAGGAGTAGCTGAATGGGAACTCACTGTCGAACTCCAGGAGGAACCTGCATTCTGCCTACAAATCGAAGAAGCTGAACCTGCCCCAAATGATCAGCAATGGTACACAGACATCAAAGAATACCTCGAACATCAGAAGTATCCAGAAGGAGCAGCTCTGACTGATCGACGCACTATACAAAGACTAGCAGCTCAGTTCGTGATCATCGGGGGTATCCTCTACAAGCGATCCTTCAACCAAGTCCTTCTCCGTTGTGTGGATGAGACAGAGGCGGCCCACATCATGTCAGAAATCCACGAAGGACTATGTGGTCCGCATATGAATGGACACATGATGGCAAAGAAGATCCTACGACTCGGCTACTACTGGCTTACAATGGAAACAGATTGCTGCAAGTACGTCAGGAGATGCTTCAAGTGTCAGGAGCACGCAAACCAAATACATGCGCCTGCCTCCGAACTCTACAACTTGACGGCACCATGGCCCTTCTCTGTATGGGGACTCGACATCATAGGCAAGATCAATCCTAAAGCTTCAAATGGGCATGAATATATCCTGGTGGCAGTAGATTACTTCACTAAATGGATAGAAGCAGCATCCTATACCACTATTGCAGCATCTCATGTGGTCAAATTCATAAAGAACAACATCATCAGCCGATATGGGGTCCCTCACGCCATTATCACTGACAATGGAACTCCGTTCGTCAACAAAAGGATGAACGATTTCCTCGACAAGTTTAAAGTTCAACGCCATCGATCGAGCCCCTACCGCCCTCAGATGAATGGTGGGGTGGAAGCCGCAAACAAGACTATCATCCGCATACTCGAAAAGATGGTGAAGACATATCGTGACTGGTCAGAAATGCTTCCTTATGCACTCTGGGCTTATCGCACTCTGTACGATCTGCTACAGGCGCAACTCCATATGGCTCGTTTACGGAATGGAAGCAGTACTACCAGTCGAAATCGAAATCCCCTCACTGCGGATACTGCTGGAAAGTGAAGTCGAGGAAGGCGAGTGGCAACAAGCAAGGTACGATCAACTACATCTGGCAGATGAAAAGCGCATGCGAGCGCTAAGCCACTCCCAATGCTATCAAAGAAGGATCGCTCGAGCTTACAACAAGAGAGTCCGAAAGAGAAGTTTCAAAGTCGGTGACATGGTCATGAAACGTATCCTGCCGCCTCATTTGCCAGATCCCAGAGGAAAATTCAAACCATTGTGGGATGGACCACTGATCATTCGGGAAGTACTCCCAGGAGGTGCTCTTCGGCTCACCAATCTGAAAGGCGAGGATCTTCCCGAGCCCATCAACGCCGACAATGTGAAAATCTATCACGGGTAACCCTACCGAATCTTGTCAATGATTACAATCGAAAGGCTGCATTTCTCACCTCCTTACCAAAAACTGTATATACCCTTTCCAGAAACACCTATCATACCCAAAAAAAAAAAAAGGAAGAAAACAAACAAAAAAAAGAAGAAAAAGAAAAAGAAAAAGACAAAAAGAAACCTCAACAAAAAATTCCAAAAAAAAAAAAGAGAAAAACAAAAGAACCCATTCCACATCCCTAGTAATCTATCCCCGAATAATTTCAAGCAGCTTACAATTGTGATCAAAGACAAGGACAGGCAGGTAGCCAATCGGCCAGCTATGAAGGAAGTTCTCCTCATCACTCCTAGCACTCAAAAAAAAAAAGAATAAAGGCATGCCTAAGCAAAACGGGCGAGTTGAAAACCTGAAAAGGCGGCTCGAGTAAAAACAGCGGGCATGTAGCGGACTTGGTGAAAACCTGAAAGGGCGCCAAGGGTAAAAATAGCACAAGCTGCCAAGGGGCAGGCAAGATCAAAGACCCGGGACGTAGTGAAAATCCGAAAGGACACTACGGGCAAAAATGACGGGAAAAGTCGGACGTAGCGAAAACCTGAGAGGGCGCTACGGGTAAAAATGACAAGAAATAAAAAAAACTAAAATAAAAGTGCAGGAACAGAAGAAGCCGAAGCAGCAAACGTCACAACGAGATACAAAGAAGGATCAACTTCAGATCAGTACTCCATCAGATGTTGCTCAAATCTAGGGGAAGCAATCCTGGACACCTTCTCAGGGAATCAAGACCCCAAGGAACACAGTCTAGAATACTGTACACAACGTGGGCTGAGCCCAAAATTCTGATCCCATCATCCAAAGCACAAATCCAAAAAATGAGCAAACATGGCACGAACAAAATATTTCATTTTTTAAACCATTTTGCAAAGTACTTTGTTTTTTCCTTTTTATAAAACAGAAACAAAATTCTCTATGCATATAAAATAAGCAGTCAATCAACAGCAGAAATTGCAGGTCAGGTAAGTCTCAACCTCTCATGTAGCGATAATCTCTGCCTGAGCCCCTCTACCTTCATGCGCAGATAGAAGATCTCATCCTTCTCCAGATGGTGTGCCGCGAACATGCTATCATCATACCGCCGACGAGCCATATCCTCACAAGTATGGCAAAGGACAGTGATCTTGGAGATCAGGTGACCATGTGTGGTCAGCAAGAAGGATGGATCGACGAAAGGGCGCTCCCAAAGGCCTCAAAAGAATCGATAACACAAGAGGAAGACGAAGTAGTGCCACCCACCCAAATTTGATCCATAACCATCCCACCATCCATAGCCATCCTCCCATCCATCAAGCCATCCACACCATCCATAGCGATCCTCCCATCCATCAAGCCATCCACACCACCTATAGCCATCCTCCCATCAATCAAGCCATCCCCACCATCCATAGTCATCCCTCCATCAATCAAACCATCCAATCCCATCAGCCCATTAGTAAGAACAGGATCCAAGCTATAAATGGTGTTCATTCCTTCAAGAGGGCCCATCACTTCTCCATCTACCCCATCTATCAATCCACCCATAAATCCCTCATCATTTATGGAGCTACCCATCTTTCACCATCAATAGACCCACCTAACCCATCATCATGATTGGCCATGATGAATCAGAAAAGGAGAAAGGAACAAGGGATGGATGAGACAAAGAAGAAAGGACAAAATAGAGACAAAAGAGACGATCAGAGAGCGGACGGACGAAAATATCGGAGGAAGGGACGAAGGGAATGAACAGAGAACAGGGCTTGCTGGAATAAAAGATGGACGAGGGCGGTAATCCGATTACCGCTAGCGGTACTCGGAGTACCGTTTCAGAACAGAGGTGTCATCACTGAATCACTGCGGCACCTGACAGGAGGAGCAGAATGGGCAAATGTCAACGGGCGGTAATCCGACTACCGCCGGCGGCAGTCCGATTACCGCCCGGGCCCACCTTCAGGCAAAACTCAGACAGGGCCCACTTCAGAAGGCTGGGACTACAGAACGTACCTCCATATATGAGAATGAGACCGCATAAATGATCAAAAGATGGTCCAAGAAGGCAACAGCTTGGGCCCATCTTCCAAGGCTCATTTCCAAAAAAAAAAAAAAATTTCGCAGGCCCACTTCAAAAAACCCATCTCAAGGCCCAAGCCCATTTCAAAAGTCCAGGCCCATTTCCAAAAATTCTAAAAAAATTTCCAAAATCCCAAAAAAATTCCAAAAACTCCCAAAATTCCCAAAAAATTCCAAAAATCCCAAAAATCCCCAAAATCCCAAAATTTCCAAAAAATTCCAAAAATTCCAAAAAATCCCAAAAATCCCAAAATTCCCAAAATTTCCAAAAAAATTCCAAAAAAATCCCAAAAATTCCAAAAAATCCCCAAAATCCCTAAAATTCCAAAAAACCCCAAAGAATTTTCAAAAATTCCAAAAATCCCAAAAAAAAAACATATCCAAAGTCTTCAAAAATCTCAAAAATCTCAAAAAAATATCAAGTAACTCTAAAATAAATCCCCAGTAAGTATAGGCCCAAAAGGTTTGCTTCTTCTAAAAAAATTAGCCGTGGAGGCCATCTGACTTTCAAATAAAAACCATTAGCCCCGCCAACTCATTAGTGGAGGCAACGCGACTGTTTACTTAACTTGCAAAAATAAAAACCGAACGACGACGCCCACCCGCGAGATCGAACGGATATTTTTCAAAAAATCAAAAAAAATAGCTTTAAATAAAACCCTCAAGGAGCCTAGCTCCAAAGGGGATAGTTTTCAAAAAACGCACGCGTCGCGCAGTACACTGAGGAATCTTCCATATTCTCCAGTTGCGGACAGTGCACATAATTAAATAAGATCCGATCTCTTCCGGTTTCCCCGAAGGACGATCGAGTCTGTACATGATATATGTACGATTGGCCAGATCTCTATATCTGGACAGCCGTACAAATGCTAGTAAGATGAGTGGATCTATCTCTGGCAAGAATAATCAAACTCGAAGTGAAGACGATCCATTGTAACCAAAGTGTCAGACTCAGCAGATTGCATGGCAGACAGATCACCTGCACATACCGAGTCCGGAATGTTCGCAAAATTTGATCGAGTCCAAGTCGGCGTAGTGAGTTCCCCGTAAGGCCGCACCAACGCGCAGGGCAGCTAACCACTTTGACGATCAAATGGAACGAACATCCCTAGGGTGATTACATAGCAAAGGAACAACAGACCTAATAGTACGGGAATCCTCGTAAAGCCGCGACAAATGCGCAGAGGCCCTTACTTTTCAGACTTACCCTCCAATGCTGTAAACAATCCGATGTGAAAGGGTTGTGATTGGTGATCCGTAAAGCCGCGACGAATGCGCAGGAGGCAATCACAACGTTTTCCTCAACCCTCGTGGTATGTGCAAGTCATCCCTTTCCAAATAGTCAGCTGACAATGATACAATGGTAAGCAATAGATTTGAATCGCTACCCTTCATTCTGACCAGAAGGGTGGGGTGTCCACTTGCTTTGACCTTCGGTTGCTTGCAACCTCGGTCAAAGAGGGGCATCTGTAGACACCCCACCCAGGCTAATATCTTGATTTTGTTAAGACAATCCGAGAACCATGGTCATATCCTAAAAACCTAACCCTAAGCTTAACTCGAGCTATCATGAGTCATCATTCAATCCAGACCATGTCCAGAACCGATCCATTTCTTGAGTCACTTTCGGGTAACAATCGAGTCAATTTCAAGCCATTTTGAGCCAAATATCTAAAACGAACTTTGTTTCACTCTAAGGACCCAAAAAAGGACTCACCAGATGAATTTTGAGGGAAACTGTACCGAGGTGGTAATCGGATTACCGCCGGCGGTAGTCGAATTACCACTTCTTCCCAGAAAATGCGCACAGAGCCAGTCACGCGAGTCCCGGACTCAACCAGGTCCGGGCGGTAATCCGACTACCGCCGGCGGTTGTCGGATTACCGCCGGCGGTGATCGGAATCCCGCCGCGTGCGATCTGAGCAGGGACAGCTGTCCCAGCGTCCAAAGTCAACTTTCCTATATATTTACCCTCTCCATCCTCACTATTTACCATTTTACCAGCCCCTTTGGCCAATGGGAGCATGCCATGTGGCATCTCTCTTCTCTCCACCAATCACCACATGCCACATCAGCATTTGCCCTCCTTTCATCCTTTATTTACCAAACAACCATTGGAGAGGGCTATAAATAGCCCTCTCCCCTTTCATTTTCACCATACATGGAGGAGAGAGTGAGAGGGAGAGAGTGAGGGAGAAAGAGTGAGAGAGAAAGAGTGAGAGAAAGAAAGAGAGAGAAAGAGAGTGAGAGAGAAAGGGTGAAGGAAGGGAAGGAGCTCCCAAGCCTTCAAGCTCAAACCTTTTCAGCCACCTCTCAAGCCTTCACCTCAACCCTTTCCAACCCATAAGCTTAGCCCAGGATGATCATGGTTCAATCTACATCTTAGCCTATTCAAGAATCAAGCCAAAGATCCATTTACATACAAGCATTCATCATGACATCTAATCTCTTCTCAACCCCCCTGCTTCTCTAGATCTCTAGTGGACGTATGCTCTGTGACTTGCCGTACATCGGATCCTGTCACATCAGAAATCCCTAGTGATCTAGTCCACTTTTCTTATCTCTTTGCATAAACATCATCACATCTGCCTTCTAGACACATTGTTGGACGTATGCTCTGTGACCTGCCGAAATCTCGGATCTTGCTACATCAGAAATCCACATGTGACTAGTCCCATTATGACCATAGCATCATCATCATCCCTTGAGATTATTTTACCACACTAAGTTGAGACCGTACATTTGTGCGGGCAGAGAGGGTGCCTAACACCTTCCCTCTTTGTAACCGAGGTCCCTTACCTGGAATCCCGGATCGTAGACCAGGAGTCACTCTAAGGTAGGAGAGTCTTCGGATTTTTCCAACCTTACGTATTCCGTGGTTCTAGCCGACCGCGGGATTTTGAGATTATTCGGCTAGTGGCGACTCCAACAATCACAAGTCAGCTTAGTCACCCCCAACACCACAACAACAACACACTTTTCACCAAACAACGTGGACGCCGATTTTTCAGTGTCTACATATACTTACTTGTGTACTTTGCCTGTGCAGCATGCCTCGCCGTAGAAAAAATGAGGCTAGCTCTTCTTGCCAGTCAACCAATCCATGTTTTGTGCCTAGAGAGGGTCGGCATCTTTCGGACCTGGCCCGAGAGGGTGGTGCGCCTGCAGTCTTGAGAGGGCGAGGGGTCAGGAGGCATTGGCCTGACTGGTTCCATGACTCACAACCGCTTTTCATTGAGGTTTTGGAACGCACTCCCTTTGTCCATCTATTTCAGGTTCGCCTAAGCAGGACGAACATGTCTCTTCTATCTGCTTTGACCGAGCGGTGGCACCCTGAGACCCATACGTTCCAGCTGCCTTTTGGAGAGTGGGGTATTACCCCATATGATATATACATGCAGTTGGGCCTTCGATATGATGGAGGATCCGTACCTTTCGAGGATGATCTTTCAGTGCCTACCGAGGATGACTAGATGGAATTTTGGGGATGATGCCAGATGCTTCAGATTTTCAAGGTCCTTGATTCAAACTTCTCTGGCTTTCATCGAACTTTGCCAGACGCATCCCTGAGACTGAGGATACGGCTGTGGTGAAGGCTCGTGCCTTGATTTTATACACTATGGGTGCGATGATCATCTGCCATGGGAATGAGCTTGTGAGTTTCCGTTTGTTATTTCTCATGGCAGATATCACCTTCTCCACACCATATAACTAGAATGCGGCCCTCCTAGCTCATTTGTACAAAGGGCTGGACAAGGTCAGCAGTTGTATCAGCCGATCCTTGACGGGCTTTTATCCAGTCATTGAGGTATCTCCTTGATGTCCCTTATGCCTTGTTTTCTTGGGGATTGTTTGATGTGTCTTTTTTCTGACTCGCAATTTTGCGCAGACCTATTTTTTTGATCATTTTCCCCATTTAGCCCCTACATTGATCGATCATTCGCCTCCTTTTCCTCTCATGATGTTATGGTATAAGGATAACCGTAGCCATACACGCTTGTTTTTGGATCTTGCCTGGAGGTCGAACGTTGATGCCCTTGTCCCAAACAATGTGAGTGATCTGTATCGCCCACGTGTCGCTTTTTGCTTATCTCTCAACTTCTGACTCTTTTTGCTTTTACAGTTTCATACCAGGTCGTACCTCCGATCGAATGCGGCACTTACTCCTGGAGCTTAGGAGGCCTTTCAGGCCTCACGTAGACGTCGCATTCTGGAGGATCCATGTGTGACGAAGTGGTACCTGGGAAAGAGACTTTTTTGGCAGTTGACTGGTAGTCTTATGGTGCCACTTAGTCCGCCTTCAGGTCCATTGACTGGAGATTAGTGCCCGAGCAAGAGTTGACAGCCACCTTGGAGGGTTTTGACGCCAGCGCTTTTGTTGACCAAAACAGAGAGTACAGCAGTTGGTGCGAGCAGTACGACATTGGTCCGATCTTACAGTCAGGATACACTCCTAGTGGCGGTGCGCGCTTTGCCGGAGGAGGGATCTTAGGCCCCCATTTCCATCACAAGGACACTGATGTCTATTTTCCTGATGATGATTAGTTTCTTGTATCATGCGATCTTGTGTAATTTTCATGTTTATATAAAATCTCAGTTGGCCAACATTGCTTTCTTTTGATCGTTGCTTGCAATCCCTATTGAATGTGTGAATGTTTGTTCCCGGGTCCTAGTCTTCGTGAGCAGACCCCACCTGAAATTTGTCTGAAAGTGGCCTAGGCGGCAGTCGAACTGTCAGTGCTGCAACGATGCAAAAATGTCAGGTCTGCAGGCGGTGACTGGAATACCGCAGGCGGTAATCGGGGTGCCGCCTTCGTTCATCCTTTCTTCCAGCAAGTACCCTTCCTCCCTGCTTATTCCTTTTGCCTCTGCTCGGATGTTCTTCCATCCCTATCCGTCCGTCAGTCACTTTTATTCTTCCTTTTGTCCTCTTCTTCTTCTTTTCCTTTCGTTGTCCTCTTCTTTCTTTGGCTTCTTGTTTCTTTTGGCTTTATTATGGCAGGCCATGATGAGGGGTTTAATGGGTTGGTGAGTGGTGAAGAGGTAGGTGGGTCCATAAATGGTGAAGGGAATCTATTTATGGATGGGTTGATGGAGCTTGTTGGGAGAATAATGGGCCCTCTTGAGGTGGTGAATGTTATTCAAGGCTTGGATTCCTCTTCCTTTGATGGTGGTTATGTGGATGGATTGGATGGGTTTGGTGGGTTTGATGGATTTGATGGATCCATGTCAGATGGGCCACCAGGGTTTATGGACGTTAGTATGGCGAGGACGGATGGTTTGGATGGTGAGGATAGTGTGATGATGGTGAGGGATGGCTTGATTGACGGGGCGATGGCTATAGACGGCATGGATGATAGCATTGTGGTCGGTGTTGATGGGATGGATCAGGCTTGGATGGGTGGCGGAGATGGTAGTATGGTGATGATGGATGGTGTGGATATGGTAGAGCAGGCTTGGATGGATGGCGGGCCCCATCTTAGTGGTTTGGATGGCTTGGATCTGACAGGTGACGGAGTTCCAGCGGATGGATTGGGCCAGATCTTCGGCGCAGGCTTTAAGACAGTGATGGGGCAATCAGCTGTTGGTCGGGGTACATGTCCTGTCGGCCATTTGGACATTTTGGGTGTTGCAGCTCCTGGGGCGTGCATGTTTCAAACAGCTCCGGATGTGACGGTTGTTGGTGGCTCGGGCCCGCCTGTTGCGGCTTTTCAGGACACTTTGCGCGATGCGATGGGCGATGCTGGCTTCTTTCGTCACCATGAGATAGACTTGCTGGATGAGGGGATGCCCATTTTTTATGATTCTTCCACTGACCCAGGGATCCAGATTGTTGAGGGTGTGCCCGTCCAGACCTGTCGATTGCAGCCACGTGTTACTTGCTCCGAGCGATTACACTTATGGATAGAGAGCCTGACTGAGTCCAAGATCTTCGAGTTGAGCTCCTTGGGCTTCCGGGAGGTCCTCCATTTCTACCGGGTCCGTTTGGATTGGCAACTGTTGAGCGCGGCACTATATGATTGGGTTCCGTCCCTGAATCTATTCTCCTTTAATGACCTGGAGTTGGGCCCGTCATTAGAGGAGTTTTCTCATCTATCTGGGCTGCCTCTTACTCGGGAGCCCTATATTCCTGCATCTGAGCCGGTCCGTTCTTCTGATCTGATCTCTTGGTTTGGATTCCTCACTGCGTTTCCCACTGCAGAGGGTAGGGCCAGCGAGTTGTCACTTGAGATATTGTATGATCATTGCTCTACCTCTCGGGGTGCCCCTGGATCTGATCGCCAGCTTCAGTGCATGAATGTGCTGATATTCTGCGTTCTTGCCGAGCTGCTTTTTTCTGGATGGCGACAGTCTTCGTTGGTGGTTCTACTGGATGTGTTCCGCCGTGTTCTGCATCGTAGGAGTATCACTTCGGTGGTGTTGGCGGAACTCTTCCTAGGGCTGACTGAGTGTTCATTGGGGCGGACCCGCATCCTCCGAGGCTGTTGTTCATTCCTCCAGGTATTCTCTACTCTTTTTCTTTCCCCTTCTTAGCATGGTTTTCGGCCTAGGCTTTGACTCGTATCCCCTTGCAGGTTTGGTTGTGGGAGCACCTGTTCATGACTCCTTAGCTTTTGTGGTCGGATTCTTGCCGTGATGATGTGTTGTCCTTGTTGCTTGATGGTCTTCCCCTAGGTGCTGAAGCCGCTGAATCGTTGTACCGCCGTATGCTGTCTCAATTGCGCAGGTGAGAGGTTAGTTGGGAGGCTCTTTGGCTCCATCGCTCCCCATTGATGTGTAGCACTGCTCGTACCCCTTTGCTGCTGCTGGGGCTTCGAGGATACTGCTCCTATCATCCTGTACGCTTCCTTCGGCAGCTCGAATTTTGGCGGGATATTCCAGACTTTGCCTTTTCTGGATTTGGGCATGCCCCTCTTCCATCTGATTTGACTGCTCTGTATAGGCGAGTCTGGATCTCCTGGTAGGGATCTTTAGATGCAGCGATGCTGAAGCTTGAGTCCTGGGCTCCTCCCATGGCGACAGCACCGTACCTGCGATGGGTGGCGGAGCAGTCACTTTATCGTCAGGTCCCGGGCTGGCATTTGGCAGATGGGGCTGCTGATCAGGACATGGTGGGTGATACTGCCTTTTCCTCTTCGTGTGTTGTTGACTCTTTTGAGGCTTTTGAGGAGCGACCTTTCATTGATCCTTCCTTCTTGCTGGCCACACATGGTCATCTGATCAGCGAGATTGTTGTCCTCCATCAAGCATGTGAGGACATGGCCTGTCGACTCGCCGTGGGACGACGATATGACGAGAGTATGGTTGCGGTACACCGTCTAGAGAGAGATGAGGTCTTCTTCCTGCGCATGGAGGTAGAGAGGCTTAGGCAGAGATTATCAATGTACGAGAGATAGGAGTTTACCTGTAGTTCCCGATGTTGATCGTCTGCTTATCCCGCATGCATGAGAAGATTTTATTTTTTTTTTATTTTTATGAAGAAAGAAAGTAAAGTACTTGTAAAAAAGGTTTTCACAGAAATAAAATTTTGTTTGTGCCAAACTTGTCAGTGTTTGCTTGGGTTTGGATTTGTGCTTTGGGTGATTCAGATCAGATTCTTGGGCTCAGCCCACGTTGTGTGCAGTAGTTTAAATTGTATCCTTAAGGTCTTGGTTCCCTGAGAGAGTGCCCAGGATTGCATTCCGCGAACTTGAACAAAGTTTGATAGAGTACCGATCCGAAGTTGATTTTTCCTTGTATCTTGTTGTGGTATTTGCTATCTCGGCTTCTTCTGTACCTGCACTTTTATTATATTTTTTTTATTTTTGTCATTTTTGTCCGTAGCGCTCTTTCAGGTTTTCACTACGTCCGGTTCTTCCCGTCATTTTTGCCCATAGCGTCCTTTCGGATTTTCACTATGTCTCAGGTTTTTTATCTTGCCTGCCCCTTGGCAGCTGTACTGTTTTTACCTTTGGCGCCTTTCCGGGTTTTCACCAAGTCCGCCACATGCTTGCTATTTTTACTCAGTAGGCTTAGCGCGCTGAGTTACTCTTATCTCTTGAAAACTAGATCAAAAGAAGTTCAGATTTGATTTTTAATGATAAACTCTATGGGCCACCATCATTCATGCATTGTATCAACTCCGTACATCCTTCTTATCTCTTGAAAACTAGATCAAAAGAAGTTCAGATTTGATTTTTAATGATATATCTTCCAACTGGCCGAAGATGGGACTCTAAATTCAGTTGTGTTCATGAATCAAGCGTAGATCTCCCTGATCTCTACAAGTGGATCCTTTAAATCCCTAGTTTCCCACCTTGAATTCTACAAGTTTTAGATTACTATTTCACCATTATTCACTCATATTCACCTGATTTAGAGTACATCTTATTCTGGTTCTAGTTCTGGGTACTTTCAGATAACATACAAGGTTCAATCCCTATGGATTCGACTTCGGTCTTACCGAGATTATAACTACATCACAACCCTATACTTGGGGTGTGAACAGACAGCAAAAGCGCGATAAATTTGGCTAAAAATTCTGTTTATCACTCATGTACTAAACACATTAATATCTGTCACTATTTTATTTGACGGGTGCTTGAGGAAGGAGGTGTGACTATGGAGAAGATTCACGCTAGCGTAAATCTGGCTAACATGCTCACTAAAGTGGTTCCTCCAGAGAAGTTCAAGTTCTGTGCAATATCTCTGAGTTTGGCAAAGGCATAAAAGAAGACAAATGATGCACGAGAAACGATGGTGGAGCTATAATGCAAGACATAATTAGAAATGAGGAAAAATGAGCTACGATGAATGGCGATTGAAGACATGGTGTAGATTGTTGTTGATTGATGTCTTAAATCTATAAATCAATATGTCTGTCGATGACAGTTCGATGTCATCGAGCAGGCTTTAATGCCATTGAAGTCGATTCGATGCTATCGCTAAATTTCAGAATTTATCGAGTTGGTTGTTGGACACTTTAGGTGCCCTATTCGATGCCATCGAAGGGTGGTCAATGCCATCAAATGCCTACTCAGTGACATCGGTAAAATTCGAAAAAATCATGTTTAGTTGCTAGAACGTTTGGTCGTTAGTTCGATGTCATCGATGTTTGTTGATGGTATCGAAGTCCCATCGAAGTTGTCATCGAACGTATTCGAAGTCCCATCAAAGGTGTCATCAAACGTATGGGAAGAGTTACGCAAATTTGCATATCTGCGGGATTTATTTCCGATTTCAATTGTGATTCTTTTTAAGGCTATATATATAGGGGTGTAATCAGGATTGGAGGGTATCTCAAGGCTCTCTAATTTGTTCATAGGGTTTTCAAGGGCTTGTGAGGGGAGATTCAAGGCTTGTTTGAAACGGGTATTCTCTCTATCTCTTGTAATTTCTTATTTCAATGTGATATTTGCCACTTTATGCCATGGTTTTTTTCCGAAAATGGTTTTTTCATATTAAATTCGAAGTATTTGTGATTGGGCTTGTTTGTGATACATGTTAAATTCAGAGTCTTTATGATTGGGCTTGTTTGTATTACTGGAACATGTTGCTTGATTCATCTCTGCGTGCTTCAGCGATTTCCCAACAAAGGTCACTATTTTCTACCAATCCAATGGGCCACACCACTGAAATCAATGAACAGTCTATGGTATGGCTCAATGCATGGGTGGGGCCTAGCTAGTGAATTATGATTTTTGAAGTTGGTGATTTCACCATAAGGGCCCATCATCTGCAACACTAGGATGTCACGTACGATGCCTGCATGTGATTGTTTCTCTTCCCCACACAGCACAGCTCTAACAAGAGCCCTCATTGCATGCGCAATGCATGTGGCAACCCTTCTACTCTAGAATTATTATTTTTTCCAATTGAAATTTTAAGTTATGATCATGAAGGACATTTGAAAAGGAATATCGGTGTCAAAAATCTCCCTACATGTCACACAACTTCTGAGATCCATACCATTCATTTGTTGAGCCCTACCATCAATGCCCCCAAAAATCGGGAGCAAATTAGTTGTTACCTGGGTAACAGCTTAGCGGGTGATACTCTTACCGTGTGGGGCCCATCTTGATGATTTTTTTTCCATATCCACGCCATCCATCTGCTTTTTCAGTTCATTTAAGAGACGTTATTCAAAAAGTTAAGAAGATCCAAATCTCAGGTGGACCACACCACTTGAAAAATGGTTAATTGACCATTAAAATCTTTTTCAGGCCACAAAAGTTTTGGATCAAGCTAATATTTCTATTTTTCCTTCATCCATTTCTAGTGAACCCTATCAAAGGGTTGGATGGCAAATAAAAATTACAGATCTGCTTACAGTGGTCCTTGGAAAGCTTTTAATGGTGAGTGTTCAATCATCATTTTTTCTTGTAGTGTGGTCCACATGAGATTTGGATGTACTTAATTTTTGGGACCACGTCCTAAAATTGGCTGTAAAAATGAATGGACGGAATGGATATACAACATATCATCAAGGTGGGCCCTATCGTAATGGTAACACCTAATTTGTGCCCCCAAAAATACAAGGTAACACCCACTATTCTAAGTCTGTGAGTGGATGACTTTTTAGGATAATAATGGGAGACATAGAATAAAAAAGTCAGTCAAAATTTGAAGGTTTAAAAGAAAAAGGGAAATTGACTGTACTCGCCTTGAAGTTTGGGTAAATTACCTAGAATGTTACAACACTCCATATATTCCCTGAAGGGCCTTCTGACATGCTTCTGAAAATTACTTGGACTAAAATGCCCTTGTCCTTGTTTCAGTAGTTGTACGGTTTTCTAGGAAAGAAGAAGTTATGTCGTATTTAATACAAAAAAGTGATGTGTACGGAACCCTTTTTTGTGTGCGGGCAAGGACCAAGCTCGTGGGGTCCACATTGATGTATGTGTATAATCCATGCCGCCCATCCTTTTTGTCGTGTCATTTTAGGGCTAGGGCCCGGATATCAACCTGATCCAGAGCTTGTGTGGGTCACAAATAGAAAATAATGGTGACAATGGAACCCACTGTTGAAACTTTTCAGGCTCACTATGATATTTGTTAGAAGTGGACACTACCCAAGTCAGGACTTTTTAGGCCCAAGCGGAGCAGGCCGACAAGGTGAACGGAATGGATCACCCCATTGTGGGCCTTAAGCTATGGTACCAATGGTTTGGTAGAAAAGGACGTGAACACGTTCAAAACCACGATCCATAAAACATGACAACCATGACCCATATAACATGGCAACTATGACCCATGCAAACCATGACCTAAATGGGCCCACACTAATGTATGTGTATAATCCATTCTGCCCATCCTTTTTCTCGTGTCATTTTATGGCTAGTGCCCAAATATCAGCTCGATCCAGTGCTTTTATGGCTCACAAAATAGAAAATAATGGTGAGTGTTGAAAGTTTTCAGGCTCACTATGATGTTTGTTAGAAGTGGACATTATCCAAGTTAGGACTTTTTAGGCCCATGTCGAGCTGGCAGATAAGGTGAATGGATCGGATCACCCCATTGTGGGCCTTAAGCTATGGTACCAATGGTTTGGTAGAAAAGGAATTGAACACGTTGAAAACCACAATCCATACAATATGACAACCACAACCCATATAACATGGCAACTACAACCCAAATGGGCCGCAGTTGTCTGGAACGTAGTTATCATGTTATATGGGTCTTAGTTATCCTGTTATATGGGTCTCAGTTGTATGGATCGCAGTTGTTCTGTTATATGGATCATAGTTATCCTGTTATATGAGTCGCGGTCGCAGTTGTCCTGTTATATGGGTCTTAGTTTTCCTGTTATATGGGTCTCGGTTGTATGGATCGCGGTTGTCCTGTTATATGAGTCGCAGTTATCTTGTAATATAGGTCGCGGTCGCAGTTGTCCTGTTATATGGGTCTTAGTTCTCCTGTTATATGGGTCTCAATTGTATGGATCACAATTGTCCTGTTATATGGGTCGCGGTTATCCTGTTATATGGGTCGCGGTCGCAGTTATCCTATTATATGGGTCGCGGTCGCAATTGTCCTGTTATATGGGTCTTAGTTTTCCTGTTATATAGGTCTCAGTTGTATGGATCGCAGTTGTCATGTTATATGGGTTGCAGTTATCCTGTTATATGGGTCGCGGTCACAGTTGTTCTGTTATTTGCGTCGCAGTTGTCTTGTTATATGGGTCTCAGTTGTATGGATCACAGTTGTCCTATTATATGGGTCGCAGTCCCAGTTGTCCTGTTATTCGGGTCGCAGTTGTCATGTTATATGAGTCGTGGTTGTCATGGCTCGTGGTTATCATGTTATATATGGCCCACGATGGGGTGATCTGATCCATCCACCTTGTTGGCCAGCTTGTCATGGGCCCAAAAAGTCCTGACTTGGCCCCACATTAATGTATGTGTATAATCCATGCTGCCCATCATTCTTGCCATGTCATTTTAGGACTAGGGGCCAAATATCAACTTGATCCAGTGCTCGTGTGCCCCACATAAAAGAAAATAATGGTGACTATTGAAACATCAATGGATCAGATGTGTGCCCAAGTCAGTGATGTGTACGAAACCCTTTTTTTGCGCATGGGCAAAGACCAAACTTGTGGGGCCCACATTGATGTATGTGTATAATCCATGCCACCCATCCTTCTTGTCGTGTCATTTTAGGACTAGGGCCCAAACATCAGCCTGATCCAGAGCTAGTTTAGGTCACATAATAGAAAATAATGGTGACAATGAAACCTGTTGTTGAAACTTTCTAGGCTCACTATGATGTTTGTTAGAAGTGGACACTGCTCAAGTTAGAACTTTTTGGGCCCACGACAAGCAGGCCGATAAGGTGGACGGAACAGATCACCCCATTATGGGCCTTAGGCTATTGTACCAATGGCTATCCTTTTATTTAGTAGTAAAGGAAGTAACATGTAACAACCGCGACCCATATAACATTGAACCACGACCCATATAACATGATAACTACGACCCACGACAACTACGACCCATGACAACCACGACCTATATAACATGACTACCACGACCCATAACAACTACGACCCTTGCCACATTACAACTACGACCCATATAACATGACAAACACGACCCAATAATATGACAACCACGACTCATATAACATGAGAACCACGACCCATATAACATGACAACTACGATCCATGATAACTATGACCCATGACAACCATGATCCATGACAACTACGACCCATGACAACCACGACCCATATAACATGACAACCACGACCCATATAACATGACAAACGTGACCCATGAAAACTATTACCCTTACCACCTTACAACTACGACTCATACTGCATTACAACCACGACCTAAGAATTTGACCGTACATCGATGCCCACACTGATGTATGTGTATAATTCATGCCGCCCATCCTTTTTGTCGTGTCATTTTAGTGCTAGGACCCAAATATCAGCCTGATCCAGTGCTCGTGTGGGCCACATAATAAAAAATAATGGTGACAGTGACACCACTCTTGAAACTTTCCAAGCTCACAGTGATGTTTGTTAGAAGTGGACATTGCCCAAGTCAGGACTTTTTGGGCCCACGACGAGTTGGCCGACAAGGTGGATGGATCAGATCACCCCATTGTGGGCCTTAGGCTATGGTACTAATGGCTATCCTTTCATTTGATAGTAAAGGAAGTGAACATGTAATAACCGCGACCCATATCACATGAGAACCATGACCCATATAACATAATAACTACGACCCATGATAACCACGACCCATTTAACATGATAATCACGACCCATATAACATGACAACAACGACCGTTACCACATTACAACCACGACCCATATAACATGACAACCACGACCCATGATAACTACGACCCATATAACATAACAACCACGACCCATTTAACATGACAACTACTACCCATGACAACCACGATCCATTTTTGGTAGTGTAAATGGATCAAAGGCTACAGATTAAGGTCGTAGTATAATCTAATTGATCTTTGGATATGCTTCAATTTTGGGCTCAACCCCTTAAATTAGATGGAAAAATGGATGGATGTCATGGATAGACTAAATACATTTAAGGTGGGCCCAACCGAGTACTCAATCTGATTTCCTCTCTCGCACGCAACTTACACTGGGAAAGAAAGAAAACGAGCACTCTACTGAACAGGTTGAGTATCTGACTCACTACTCAATCTACAAGCGCGGATTGCTACTTATAGGTTGAGTATCCAGACTCGCTACTCAACCTCTCGCAGGAAGTTCCTACACTGGAAACTTGGGTGGGGCCCAACATGATGTTTTTGAGAAATCCACCCCGATCATCCATTTTCCAAGATATTTTTAGGATAATAGACCAAAAATGAGCCGTATCCAATATTTAATCATAACCACTTAAGTCTTGGATCATGTTATATGGGTCTCAGTTGTATGGGTCGTAGTTGTCATGTTATATGGATCGCAGTTGTCCTGTTATATATTTCACAATTGTATGGATCGCAGTTGTCCTGTTATATGGGTCATAGTTATTTTGTTTTATATATATATGGGTCGTGGTTGTCATGGGTCGTGGTTATAATGTTATATTAGTCGTGTTTATCATGTGATATGAGTAGCTAACAAGGTAGATGGATCGGATCACCCCATTGTGGGTCTTAAACTATGGTACTAATGGTTTGGTAGAAAAGGAAGTGAACATGCTGCAAACCACAAACCATGCAACATGACAACCACGACCCATATATCATGGCAACTATGACTCATGTAAATCACGACCCAAATAGGCCCACATTGATGTATGTGAATAATCCATATCGCTCATCCTTTTTGTTATATCATTTTAGGGGTAGAGTCAAATATCAACCATGACCCTTTGTGGATGAAAATCACGATCCATTATGCATGTGAACCACGACCCTTCAAATGGATCATGGTTGTATGTAGCAAGGGTCGTGGTTATCATATTATATGGTTCATGGTTGTGAAGTTATATGGGTCGTGGTTGTCATGTTATATGGGTCATGGTTGTCATGGTGGTGGTTGTCATGTTATATGGGTCATGGTTGTAATGTGGTAAGGGTCGTTGTTGTCAGGGGTTGTGGTTGTCATGTTATATAGGTCGTGATTGTCATGTTAAATGGGTCGTGGTTATCATGGGTCGTAGTTATCATGTTATATGGGTCATGGTTCTCATGTGATATGGGTCGCGGTTGTTACATGTTCATTTCCTTTACTAGCAAATGAAAGGATAGCCATTGGTATCGTAGCCTAAGGCCCACAATAGGGTGATCTGATCCATCCACCTTGTCGGCCAACTCGTCGTGGGCCCAAAAAGTCCTGACTTGAGCAATGTCTACTTCTAATAAATATCACAGTGAGCCTGAAAAGTTTCAAGAATGGGTGTCACTGTCACCATTATTTTCTATTATGTGGCCCACACAAGCACTGGATCAAGCTGATATTTGGGCCCTAGCCCTAAAATGACACGACAAGAAGGATGGGCGTCATAGATTATACACATACATCAATGTGGGTCCCGATGTATGGTTAAATTCTCAAGTCATGGTGGTAATGCAGTATGGGTCGTGGTTGTAAGGTGGTAAGGGTCGTAGTTTTCATGGGTCGCGGTTGTCATGTTATATGGATCGTGATTATCATGTTATATAGGTCGTAGTTGTCATGGATCATAGTTATCATGTTATATGGGTTGTGGTTCTCATGTTATGTGGGTTGTGATTGTCATATTATATGGGTCGTGGTTGTCATGTTATACGGGTCGTGGTTGTAATGTTATATGGGTCGTAGTTATCATGCTACAGGGGTCATGGTTACGTGTAACGTGTGCACGGTTCGTGGTTGTAACATAATAAGGGTCGATGTTGTCATGTTATATGGATCGTGGGTCCTGTCATGATTTATGTGTTGAATCCAATCCGTCCATTGGATTTAAAATTTAATTTAACATCATTGGCCAAAAAATGAGTTACATCCAAAAAATTTATGCCCTAAAAGGTTTTCAATTTCACTGCCTTCTATGGTGTGGTCCACATGAGCCTTTGATATGCCTCATTCCTTAAAATGATCTTTCAAAATGAGTTGACGGCATGGATAAAATATATACATCACAGTGGGCCCAATAAGATGATTCATCTCTACATATATTACGATGCGTAAGTCGAGTAACGTGAAGTCTTGGGAATCTGGACTCCTTTCTCTAGCGCAACTTACGTTGGGAAAGAAAAACGGGTGCGGATTACTAATGGTTGAGTATCCAGACTCGCTACTCAACCTGTGCAGATTGACACCATCTCCGTGACTGGTGGTCAATGCTACTTGGGCCACACCATATCATCCATTCCGTTCATACATTTAGCCTTATCCTTTTAGGGCTTTATACAAAAAATGAGAGGGATATAAATCTAAGGTTGACCACGCCATAGGAAAACAATATTGGCTAGATATCAACCATTAAAATCCTCATAAGGCCCACTGTAGTGTTTATTTAACATCCAATCTGTTGATTAGGTCATACAAACCCAGGTGAAGGAAAAACACGAATAATTTGAGAAAAAGGATGGACGGCTTGGATAAATAGATACATCACAGTAGGTCGGCCCACAGAACTGCCCGTTCCGAGCTAGAGTCGGGCGGGGGAAGGACGCAATCCACGTCCATCCCGAACGGAATCGGATTGGCTGGTGTACCTCACACCAGCTACACAGCTGTTGTAGGTACGTGTCGTGCGAAGACGGACATACCCTCGCCCGGATGGTAATTCGTCCGGGTAGGGATCTGTGGGGCCCATCGTGGTGTAAAGGTTTTATCCACACCATTCATCTCTTTTATCATATCATTTTACAGAATGATATTAAAAATGAGGTTGGTCCATAGCTCCAATGGACCACACCAAAAGAAGCTGCAGTGATAATGGCACCCACCGTTGAAACCTTTCTAAGGGCTAGCAAGATGTTTTTTTACCATCCAACCTATTCATAAAGTCATGTATACCTGGATGAAGTGAAAACACAAATATAAGCTTGATCCGAAACTTCTACAGCTCCCAATAATTTTTAATGGTGGACGTTCAATCCCCACTTCGTTGTCCACTTAATGTCTTGGTTCCACCTCATTTTGGGGTTCATAGCCTAAACTTATCTGTAATATGGATGGACGAAGTGGATAAATCATTTACATCATGGTGGGCCCCACGGATCCCTGCGGTTTGGACGCAATACAGCAGCTATATAGCGTGTGAAGTACACCAGCCAATCCGCTTCCATCGGAAACGGATTGGCTACTCCCCCTGACACTAGCCCCGGAGCTGGTGGTCGGTTCTCTGTGGGCCCCACCATGATGTATGTGTTTCATCCATTCCGTTCAACCATTTTTAAATATCATTTTAGGTCTTTATCCCAAAAATGAGAGGGATATCAATCTCGGGTGGACCACACCACAGGAAAACAATAGTGATTGGATATCCATCATCTAAATCCTTCTAAGGCTCACTGTTCTATTTATTTGACATCCAATCTGTTGATAGGTCATAAAGACCCGATGAAGGGAAAAAACAAAGATCAACTTGATCCAGTACTTTTATGGCCCCCAAAAAGTTTTTAACAGTCGAAGTTCATTCAACATTGTTTCCTGTAATGTGGTCCACTTGAGACTGGGATATACCTCATTTTTTATGTATTACCAAAAATTGATCTAGAAAAATAGATGGACGGAATGGATGAAACACATACATCATGATGGGGCCCGCAGAGCACCAACCACCAGCCATTGGCTGGTGGCAGGGGGAGTAGCCAATCCGTTTCCACTTCCATCGGGACACAAGGACGCGGACGCGGATTTCCTTCGACTGCGAAAGCCTTTTGCATTAAGTTCCTGCGCTGGAACCCATGTGGGACCACTACGATGTTTGTGGGAAATCCTCCCGGTCCATCTGTTTTGTGAGTTCATTTTAGTACATGAGGTTAAAAATGAACCGTATACAATGGTTAAGTGGACTGAAAAAGTGATAATTGAACGTCCACAGTTGAAATATTCATGGGGCCACAGAAGTTTTGAATCATGCCAATATTTGTTTTTTCAGTTCATCCCAGTAGGAATGACATTATGGATGTCATGTAAACATCACTGTCGAACCCAGTGAGGTTTCAACCGTAGGAATTTACCTAACCACCTTTTCCTTTAATACGGCCTACTTAAGTCTTGGATCCTGATCACTTTTGGTCTCATGTTCTAAAATGATCTAAAAAAATGGATGAACAAAGTGGATTCCTAACAAACATCACGGTGGCCCCACCTACGATCCCAACGCAGGAACTTCTTGCGAAAGGCTTTCGCAGAAAATCCGCGTCCGGGGACGTGGATTAGATACCGACGGGTTGAGTAGCAGAGTCGGCTATTGAAGTTCTGTGGGCCCACTATGATGTATGTGTTGTATCCACACCATCCATCCATTTTGAGATATCATTTTAGGGCAATAGCCAAAGAATGAAGCAGATTAAAAGATGTAGTGGACTCCACCACAGATTAAAAGATTAAAAGGTTTGCATAGGTCATAGTTGCTATGCTATATGGGTCGTGGTTGTTATGTTGTATGGATCGTGGTTTTGAACGTGTTCATGTCCTTTTCTACCAAACCATTGGTACCATAGCTTAAGGCCCACAATGGGGTGAGTGATCCATACAACTGAGACCCATATAACAAGAAAGCTAAGACCCATATAACAGGACAACTGCGACCGCGACCCATATAACAGGATAACTGCGACCCATATAATAAGACAACTGCAATCCATACAACTGAAACCCATATAACAGGAAAACTAAGACCCATATAACAAGACAACTGCGACCGTGTAATAACCCCAGTTTTCATAATTTCTCGTTACAATTATACAAACACACAACTTCTAAAAGGAAATTACTGATATGCTTAGGAGCATTGTAAATTATATGGTCATGAGTCACATCCACAGTAGAAGTACTGAATTTCAGAGACGAAATTCTCTTCAAGGGGGGTAGATTATAACACCTCGTACTTTTCAGTACTCGGGTATTACCTTATAACCAAACTTAGTATACATACAAGCCAGGCTTAGATGAACATTCACGTTCATTCTAATCTAAATCTAACCGCTGAAAACAATCCCAATCCATTCATCAAACTATCTATTCGTCGATTCCCAAAGATGGATCATCACTGATCGTATTTTGTAATGATCTAACTGTCAGATCTTCGTAGATCGTAAAATAACCTGTGTACTTAAAAGGTATGGCTCACTTACAAATTTAAAATAATCTAATTAAGCCCTCCAAGCAACTGATTGAGTAAATGAATGGCGTGGATCGAGATGTAGACCATGATAAACAACTTAGAAAATAATAATAATGATAATAATAGTAATAATAATAATGTAAAATTTTGAGACAAGTAGTCCTAATAACCTATGGAGTGGGACCCGCGATGTGATTGGAAATGCGTGCATACGTAAGGGGAATAATAATGAAAATAATAATAAATTAAAAGGAACAATGATAATAGCAGATAGTTTATAATATAATAAATTAGGGATCAAAACCACAAGATCCACCGCACATCAAGTCTACATAGCTCCGTCAGACTAGTCCACCATTAAATTTCAGTGTAGGCAAAGTACTGACGAATCGGGCTGATGGATCAGGTAGCCATAGGAGACCTTAAGACTAATAAGAATTTGAATTAGAAAGGAATTATCCGTTGGAGCAAGGGACGCTCACAGTTTAAGTTGGAATTCAGTGGTGTGGCCACCTAATGATCGACCACTCTTCAAATCCCTACACTAACTAACACTACTAAATGATTGGATGGACTAGATTTGTTGAAATACCTCCATGAGGCCCACACCATGATTATGCTACATATATATAGATGTATATATGTACATACTTACATGTAATAATAATAATAATAAGAGTTTAAAGTCAAAAATTAAAATTTATATATTATTTAAATTATAACATATGATGGTATGCTTAGACACATACAGATGATCCCTTAGGACATTTTGACCGTTGATGGTCGAAAGGGAACTAATCCAACCATTAGGTTGTCGGGAATTCTCCAATACAACCCAATCTGAGTAGTGGGCCCCACCTGGAATTAGATCAGCCCGAATCAATGGTCAAGGACCCTGCTTGAGGCCAATCAAATAGAATGGACGGTGTTGATTTCCCACAATCATCATGATGGACCCCACCTTAGTGCACGTGTACAGCTAGGGCAGTGTAACTGCTGTGCACTAGAGATTTCCAAAGAAGGAAATTTCCTTCTTCTCCATCCCTGTTTCCACCTGCAACGGCCCAAAACAGACTGTTTCTGTTGGAGTGCTCGGTGGCCCACCATGATCATCCTATTGAATGATCCGAACCATCCATCGTCCTTAGGGCACGGCCTAAAGCAAAACCCAACACTCTCGTTGTGTTGAAACTCACAACAACGTGCACGATTCCAGATGAACTGGGCTCGCGTACAAAGGAAGTTGTGCTTCCAACTGTCCCAAAATCAAACCAGCGTGACCAAGGTGGGCCACCTATGACCAATCCAAACCGTCCACCTTGTAGATACCTCAAGCACAATCAAAATCGTGCCGCTCATGTGAATTCATGTACACGTGCATGCGCACGATCAAGGCCCAAGCATGGGTGCGTGCGGCTGTTTGCTGAAATGGAAAAGTTCTTTCCAGCTTGACAATTCGCGTCCGCCGTTATCCTCGATTCTTGGCCGTTCACTGAGATAAATCTCAGCCATCCAGTGGCTCTCCGCGTGGGAGAGGATTCCCGCCCACAGGGAAGCAAAACCACGACTGGTATTTGCAATACCAGCCATGTGCAAAAACGGTTTCTACCAGATCCAATCTGAAGCGTTTGTTGTCAATCCGACGGACCAGGAGAAGGCTAGGTTATGTTATAAGCATGGGAGGATTGAGCAACAAAAGCTCATTCTCTATTCTTGCAGCCGCCTGAGAGAAAACCCATCGTTTCCTTCTGTTAGCAAACCCACCGACCAAAGCTTCTCCAATCTTTGAAAGAGCTTATCTGGAAGCTTTCTAGGACCCATAGGAATCATTTGTAGGGAGCGGATTGGAGGGAGAAGCCGTGGCTGGGAGTCTGCCATTGCAGTCGGGTCTTCTTCCCCGGCATGTTGCTGCACCGAGGCAGTTTCGACTCGCCATGCTGCTGGGCCGATCCGGTGAGAAGAAGATGAAGAAGAAAAGAAAGGAAGAAAAGAGAAAGAAACTGAGAGAAGGAAGATGGTGGGGGCGTGCAGCTGTTGTGCCGCACCACCACACCCGGACTCTGTCCGAGTTCAGGACGGGACCAGGCCGACTTGGGTCCGGGTGGGCCTGGTTCGAGACTGCTGGGATCACGATTTCCAGTTGGATCAGCCTCCCATCGTCCTTCACAATCCAGAAATCTGTGAAGAACTGGGTGCTGTTTCCTGCTTCTGTGCCCGGCTGCTCACAATCGAGTGCATGGTTTTGGCAGAACAGTCTCTCCAAGCTCTCAAGAAGATATCCCAAGAACACCTGACTGCCTGTTTGCGTGCTGGGCACTTATGGCAGTGCTATCTTACCTTGATTTCTTTTCCACTGGAGTTCAGAGGGTGGCATTATCCACTGCTGCAAATATGTGTAAGAAACTCCCATATGATGCGGCTGACTTTGTTATGGAAGCTGTTCCTTTGCTTACAAGCCTTCTATGCAAAGGTGTTAGATTATGCTTCCGTGTGCTTGACTCGTATTGCGGAGGCATTCGCGTCATCTCCCGAGAAATTAGATGCACTATGTAACCATGGGCTTAGGCCGAGCCTAGTCCAGAAATTGGACTGGTGATAGATGATCACTGGTGGGCCGTTGCACCCCCTCGACTCGACTCGCTGGATTGCGAGTTGGCCCTAATGCACGAGGCTGAGTCCAGGTATTGCTGGATCCGTTTGAATTGGAAGGAGGAAAAAGAAAAGAAGAAATAGATGGAGAGAGAGAGAGAGAGCAAGATGGGTGCATGGTGTGCTTAGGCCGAGTCAACCCGACTCGAACCGAGTCGACCAAGGTGAGTCCATGTCTTTCCTACATATTGAGATTCTTTCGATTTTAATCTTTAAATTTGCTATTCTTAGGATGAGGAATGTTAGAGATGAATAACACTTAGTAAATTATCTATATCGATATTAGAGCTTCATATAAAACAAAATTTCCATTGTTAACCATTGGGATTTTGTCATCATTAATAGTAGGTCTTAGTATCTACTTATTAACATTAGTATTACTATGATATTTGAAATCATATAACATGATTAGCTATTAGAAGATTATTCATGCTTATATTAGTTATTATAAATAAATAAGAAATTTTCCGGTTATTAAATATTACATCTTATTTATCATGCTCGAATATTATCATCGATGGTAGATTGTGCAATTTAATTATCATCAGGATGATCACTAACTAGTATTAACTACAACACTAACATTAATAAATATTATTAAATTAACGTTAAAATCAATTGCATGTCAACTAGGGTTCAAACCCTAAACACCTAGCCTAGACTTAAACTCTAGGTTAAAACCCTAAACCCTAGGCAAACTAAACCCTAGGTCAATACCTTGAACATAAACAATGAGTTAAGTTGGATCTAATGGCACAATTTCATAACTTATGGTAGGATCCAAGTGTAAGGGCGTGCTCACTTCTCAATAACATTAGAAAGCAAGTCGACATATGAGGTGATGATTCTTCCCCTTAAGCTTTCCATTTTCTCATTAGCTTAAGTTATAGTTTTTATTAAAAATTATAATTGATATCTCTCTCTTATAATCACACGTGTTAGCTGGTGGAAATTGAATTGTTATATTGCCTGCTTAATGTTCATCTTGTATATTTGTTCATGCTTGTGTATTGCTTATGGACTTTAAACTAGTACATTAGTGGAAAACTCCCACTTATAAATGTACACCCATACTTGGGATATAACCCGACTGGTTTTGATTAAAATAGACCTTCGACTTACTGCTTATTGAATGGTTGTCTAAATGGATCATTGATGTGGGCCTACCATCCAGGGTTGTTGTGTCCAATGGTTTTCAAGGATGGTCTTTTATCGCATGGTTTTGATACTCGCCCTATGAGGCCTATTTTGATAATTGCCTTATGCGGCTTGTTTGATATTGCCCTATGTGGTTTTGTTCTGGTATTTTTCCTATATGGGTTCGATGTTTTATACCGTGTAACCCTGCGATGGTAAGCCACATATACTGTAATACGATTAGCCACTAGTCGGCGGGTTTCCATTAAACATCCTAAGATGGTAGCCTCATGGGCTGGGGATGGTAGTCATGGGATACTATGCCCGAGCCGTCGGCCTACGCTGGATCATGTACTCCCCGTAGTGACCGTGAGCTTACTTAAATCAACTGTTTGCAATTGGACTAATAATGGGCTGGCAAATCATGCATACATGGCATATTTTCGATGACTCGGATCACTCTGCCTTGCGATTACGCTAAATGTTGCGCTTATGACCAGTCATTCAATTTATGATGATGACTTGGATCACTCATGCCCATGCGATTACGCCGAGTGTTACACTGATGACCAGTCACATCCTTGGATGACGACCCCATTGCCTATCTGGATGCTTTTCCCGAGGCACAGCCGTCTGGATGTTTTTCCCGGGGCACAGACTGTCTGGATGTTTTTCCCGGGTCCATGATTGCATTCATACATCCATACATCTAATAAGACAGCATTTACTCTGTTTTGGTTGTCTGGATGTTTTATACTATTTCTTACCTAATGCGGAGGTGTGTAATCTTGAGGGGAATTCATACTGAGTTGGTCACTCATCCATCAAATATATAACCGTACAGGTAGTACAAGTGGCTTTAGTAATATGCATATTCAGATTTGATGAGGAACAGGGTACGATCGCCAAGGATGCATGGCCATATTTTCGTAGAGGAGCTGCGTGATCTGGCGGCTTATATTTATATGTTTTCTGCTATTCTTCATGTATTAAATTCTTGTAAATCTTGTACTTGTTAAATTCAGAGACATTGGTTTGTATAAGTCATTATGGGCACTCTCTTGTATACTCTAAATGATAATGAAATTTTCTCTTATGTTGATTTGTCCATTCTACGCTCATGTGCTTACTTTGATGAAAGAAAAATATTATATCTGACCATCCTTTAAGGTTAACACTCGAGTTTTTGGGACACGGGTCATATACTGAGGTCCTGAAGATTCGGGTCGTTAAAGACCGCAATCCATATAACAGGATAATTGCGACCCATATAACAAGACAATTGCGATCCATACAACTGAGACCTATATAACAGGAAAACTAAGACCCATATAATAGGACAACTGCGACTGCGACCCATATAACAGAATAACTACGATCCATATAACAAAACAATTGCGATTCATACAACTGAGACCCATATAACAAGATAACTAAGACCCATATAACATGATAACTACGATCCATACAATTGCGGCCCATTTGGGTCGTAGTTGCCATGTTATATGGGTCGTGGTTGTCATGTTGTATGGATCGTGGTTTTCAACGTGTTCAATTCCTTTTCTACCAAACCATTGGTACCATAGCTTAAGGCCCACAAAGGGGTGATTCGATCCATCCACCTTATTGGCTAGCTCGGCGTGGGCCCAAAAGCTCTAACTTGGGCAATGTCCACTTCTAACAAACATCACGGTGAGCCTGAAAACTTTCAACAATCACCATTATTTTCTATTTTGTAGGCCATAAAAACACTGCATTGGGCTAATATTTGGGCCCTAGCCCTAAAATGACACGACAAAAAGGATGGACGAAATGGATTATACACATACATCAGTGTGGGCCCATTTAGGTCGTGGTTTGCATGGGTCGTAGTTGTCATGTTATATGGGTCGTGGTTGTCATGTTGTATAGATCGTGGTTTTGAACGTGTTCACGTCCTTTTCTACCAAACCATTAGTACCATAGCTTAAGGCCCACAATGGGGTGATCCATTCCGTTCACCTTGTCGGCCTGCTCCACTTGGGCCTAAAAAAGTCTGACTTGGACAGTGTCCACTTCTAACAAACATCACAGTGAGCTTGAAAAGTTTCAACAGTGGATTCCATTGTCACCATTATTTTCTATTATGTGGCCCACACAAGCTCTGGATCAGGTTGATATCTGGGCCCTAGCCCTAAAATGACACGGCAAAAAGGATGGGCAGCATGGATTATACACATACATCAATGTGGGCCTCACGAGCTTGGTCCTTGCTTGCACACAAAAAGGGATTCCGTACACATCACTTTCTTGGCATTAAATACAACGTAACTTCTTCTTCCCTGGAAAACCGTACAAGTCTTGAACCAAGGTTAAGAGCATTTTCGTCCAAAACAAACTCCAAAAGTTGTCACTATTTTAACAGTTACTGATGTGTGTACGCACGCGTGTAACAGCGTCTTTGTTGAGTTGCAACTTTTTGTGGAACAAATTTTATGTTGAAAAAGCAAGAGTAGGGCTTCCCCGAGAGAGAAGCCCGAGCGCAGCGCGTAACAAGCTCATGTGCAAGCGAGCCGTAGCGAGCGCTAACCAGCGGTCTCCGGGTCTTAAATAAATCCCCTCCGGCCCGCTGGCTCTCTGTAGCTCAGTCCGCTGAGCGGAGCGAAGGCGCTTCCCAATTATATGCACGCGTGCTCACACGTACACGCCCGCGCGCGTATATAGTACGCACGCCTGTCAACAAAAAATTTATAAAATTTTATTTGTTATTTGTCGACAAAAAGTCATAACAAAAAGGAGTGGCATTAAAAAAGTCATAACTCCTGTAACTCCTCTTTTTTCTTCAGCAAAGAGAGTGGCATTGAAGGAAGTCGCCAGTCACGAGCCAGGAGAGATCGACGATCCTCTGCTGTTTCTGCCAAGGCAGACCAAAGGCTTTTTCTAATCTAGTAGTTTGGACTCCCGTAAACTCCAGTCGAAGATCCAGAGAGGGGCCCCTGGGTGTCAGCTACTGAAGCAGTGACCATCTGAGGATCAGAATAAAGAATGTCCAATTTCATTCTAGCTTCAACCCATAAAAGCCATAAGCCACCGGCCCTCCCATGCGCCGGGACACAAAAACACTTTTGGGTGGATTCGAACTTCTTCAGAATTTTGGCGTTTACTTATTGGGATGTAAGGCTTTCCTGGATAACCATAAATTAAGGGTTATGGGCCCTGATCAATTCTTTTGGATTCAGATGAGGCCGAGGGTCATCTAGACCCCTCACATTCCATGAAAGAATCTTCATGATAGGGGAGACTGGGGCTTCGAGGGTGCAATGGCTTGGCTCTGCTCTCCTTCATTCTCGATTTGACGGTGCTCCCTCCCACTTCCATCTGAGTCAGGTGAAAATGAAGAATCTAATTGTTGAACTATTTGAACACGAAGTTTACTGTGGAGTCGGCATCCATTATGTGGAAGTTGGGTCACATCATAGATGTACATAATTTGAGACCTTCACGGAATATACGGAGTGTTCTAGGTAATTTGCCCAAACTTCGAGGTGAGTATGGTCAATTTTCCAAAGAAAAATGTCCAATCAAAAGCAGGGATTGTTTGACCAGTGTGATTTTTGGGTTTTGGAACATCCATATATGCCCCACCTACGAACGGTCGGGATCTCGTACATGGGTGTTTTCCGTGAGATGGAGGAACTCGCACGTGTTTGCACTATGGGCCCACATGTAGAAATGGCCCCGATGATTGGAACCATCCCACCCATGCGCTGTTCTGAATGGCTTGTGGACCAATAATCAAGTGGACAGGATAGGTGGACCTTTAGTTTTGGACCAAATCCAACCCGTTAAAATCATATAGAGAGTCCTATCTCCGGCCCACACTTCTACCAGGGGTTTCTGTTGCTGGCCCAAGCCCAAACAATAGTGGGGCCGGGTCAGAACCTGACGGGCCAGCCCGGATCATCACCACCCTTAAAATCTTTACCGGGCTAAAGTCCAACGTTAGTTCTGCACAAATTTCAAAGTGTTGAGCTCACATGGTAGCTATGGGTCCACGTTCATTGTGCATCCGATCCACCCCGTCCACTAGAAGCGCCCTTCGAGGTTAGGGCATGAAGGAAAAAATCGGCCTGAAAGGGAACCGAGGTGGGCTACACCACAAGGAACAGATGGGAAGGGATGCTCAACCAATCAGACCTTCCCCACTATTTGTGGGGCTACGTTTGTTGTGTACGTGCATCTAATCCATTCATCAGTCGTGAACCACTAGGATGAAGGGTCACATAAAAAATTAGCCCGTTTAGAGCCTACCTAGGCAACAACAAGCGAATTTAGAGGTCTTGGGCATTTGTTCCCTGTATTGGCCCCACCTAAGTTTTAGATCTGCATGATTTATGGTTTCTACGGTAAGCATGAGGGGAGTAATACGATGGGTGGGATGGTTGGGATGCACAGCTGTGCGGGCAATACTGACCGTCAAAATCACAGTCCCAATCGTGGATAGAGCACAACCTAAAAATTGCACCGAGGAGACAATACCAACCATCCGATTTTTCCCTTGGACTTTGGACCACTCACTAGTCTACTTTTAACCATTCATTTTAATGCAATTAATTAAATGGTTAGGATTGCTTGATCAATGTACTTTTGGTGATATGCTCCATACACAACGGGGCCCACAATTTTCATGGTATGGATAGCTGGGACATCAGTGCCACATGTTATTCCTTCCGGCCGCGGTTTGGCTAGTGACCTTCCGGACGTCGTTTGGCTGATGACCCAACAGCAGCTAGAGTCAAAGCTCTGTGGGCCCCACCATGATGTATTTGTTTTATCCACGCTGTCCATCCATTTTTCCAGCTTATTTTAGGGCATGATATAAAAAATGAAACAAATATATATCACAAGTGGACCACACCTAGGAAATTTGTGAGGATTGAATTCCACCGTTAAAAACATCCTAAGGCCCACTGTAATGTTTATTTTCCACCGAACCTGTTGATAAGGTCACACAAATATGGGTGAAAGGAAAACAAAAATATCAGCTTGATCAAAAACTTCCATGCCCCTCAAAATGTTTTCAACAGTAAGTGTTCAATCCCCACGGTTTCCTGTGGTGTGGTCAACCTGAGAGTTGAATCTATTTAATTTATTGGGATCTTGCATGGAATGATATTTTAAAATGGATGGACGGAGTGGATCTTTCCTGGATCTTGACGTTCAATCCTCACGTTTTCGGCCCACTTGAGTGCTGGATCCGGCTCATTTTTAGCCAAATGTCCTAAAATGATCTTTAAAAAATGGATGGACGAGATGGATTTCTCACAAACATCACGGTTGGCCCACCGTTTCCAGTGCAGGAACTTCCTGCGAGCCTTTAGCATTTTATCGGGAGATGATTCGTTCGCTATTTTATCACGAGATATCGAGGATTCATGCATGCCGATTTATCGTAAACGCTGCCCGACCACGAGTAGCCACGTAGGGGTGTGTGCCTACGGACGCGGATTGCGTCCTACCCCCGCCCGGACGGTAATCCGTCCGGGCAGAGCTATGTGGGGCCCACCGTGATGTAACTGTTTTATCCACGCCGTTAATCGTTTTTCTCAGGTCATTTTAAGGTATTAGCCAAAACATGAGGCAGGTAAAGGTATTAAATGGACCACAAAATAAGTATTCAACTTTTACTATTAAAAACTTCTTTGGAGCTGGAGAAGTTTCGGATCAAGCTGATATTTGTTTTTTCATTTCATCCACGCCTACGTGACCTTATTAATAGGTTGGATGGTAGAAAAACATCACGGTGGCCCTTAGAAAGGTTGCAAAGGTGGGTGTCATTATCACTGCAGCTTCCTTTGGTGTGGTCCACTGGAGCTGTGGACCTGCCTCAATTGTTAGTTCATATTTTAAAATGATTTGTGAAAAACGATGAACGGAGTGGATAAAACATTTACATCACGATGGGTCCACATATCCCTGCCCGGATGGATTACCGTCCGCGCGGGGGTAGGACGCAATCCGCGTCCGTGTGCCTACTGCTAGTCGAGCGGGATGTGGGGACAAGGTGCATCAGATCCACACCGTCCATCAAATGCGTTGCCTGATACTCATCCCAAATCACCAGGATGAAGGGAGTTTCCAAAAACCACCATGCTTTGAAACTTAGGTGTGTCACGCCACGTAAATTAGAGATTTCAAAAATTATCTTACTTCGTTTTGCATGATGAGCCCCACGAGTAGAGCTGGGCATTTCATACCGAACTGGTGGATTTAGCCCGATCAGACCCGATCCGACCTGATTCGAACAGAACCGATCGTCAGGATCGGTCAAGATCGGGTAGTGTAATCAAGATCCGAACTATTTTCGGATCGAATTCGAAAAGGCCCTATTATGAACCGACCCAATCCGATTGGGTCTAATTCGGACCGACCCGATCCAAACCGTCTAGTCTTTACATTCGGCGCCAACAAATCCCGCCCAACTCTATCTCTCTATCTCTCTCTATCTCTCTATATCTGTCTCTCTCTTTATATGTGTCTCTCCCTGTCTGTTAAAGAAGAAGGCAAGTAGAAGGCTAGCTAGATGTCTTGCATAAATCAAATTCCTCACTTTCTGCCGTTAGATTCTGGAGCTTTACGGGATTTCTCTAGTGGAGAGAAATATACATTGAAAAATAGTATATTGCTGTATGCGAAAGAGAGAAAGAGAGATAGCCATAGCAGCCATCGGCATAAAGCTGCAACTTTATCGTCGTCTTGACAGGCAGACCCCAAAGTTAGACGGAAGCGGATTAGCTGGTGTAATGTTAACAAGTTTTGTGGGTCTTATCACGAGGTATGTGTTATATCTAAACCGTCCATCTATTTAGCAATATCGTATTAAGGCTTGAGACAAAAAAATAAGATAGATCTAACTATTAAGTGGACCACACTACGGAAAGCAGTGGGGGATTGAACATTTACCATTGAAACCCTTTTCAGGGTCACACAAGTTTTGGATCAATATCAAATTTGTTTTTCCTCTTCTTTCAGGTACGTGTGATCTTATGAAATTTATTTTTCCTTTTCAATCAGGTACTCGTGACCTTACGAACAGATTGGATGTAAAATAAACGTTATGGTGGGCCCTATAAATTTTTTAACAGTGAAAATCATTATCTCCATCAATATTTATGGTGTGGTCCAGATGATCTTTAGATATGATTTATTTTTTGGATAATGCTCTAAAATGATCTCTAAAAATAGATGAATGGTGTAGATATAATAAATACATCACTGTGGGGCCCATGTAACTTTGATCTCCTTTGAACCATTCTCACAGCTCAGAGCTCAAGGAGTGTCCGTGATGTCTTCGCACGACACGTACTAGAGCAGTTGGCTAGCTACAGGCTAGCTACAGACGGGCATTTATAAAGCTTCTTCGAGAAGCTATGTAGGGGAACGGATTGGCTACTCCCCTAACACTAGCCCCGTGACTGGTAGTCGGTGATCTGTGGGCCCCACCATGATGTATATATTTCATCCATTCCATTCATCTATTTTTAAATATGATTTTAGGGCTTTATCCCAAAAATGAGAGGGATATAAATCTCAGGTGGACCACACCACAGGAAAACAATAGTGATTGGATATCCATCATTTAAATCCTACTAAGGTCCATTGTACTGTTTATTTGACATCCAATCTGTTGATTAGGTCATAAAGATCCAGATGAAGGGAAAAAAACAAATATCAGCTTGATCCAATATTTTTATGGGCCCCAAAAAGTTTTTAATGGTTGACGTTCATTAAACATTATTTCCTATGATGTGGTCCACTTGAGATTGGGATATATCTCATTTTTTTTTTGTAATACCATAAAATAATCTATAAAAATAGATGAACGGGATTGATGAAATACATATATCATGGTGGGGCCCACAGATCACCGACCACCAACCATTGGCTAGTGGCAGGGGGAGTAGCCAATCCGTTTCCGCTGTGTAGCAGGTGTAAAGCTCCCATGTTGTAATGCCCTGAAAATCGGGGGGTCGAGCATAAGCTCCACTCCCGAGTTCCAACGCATCACTTATGCAACGTAGATAATGATGATTAAATGTTGTCCGTGGTAGTGCATTAAACATGAGTGGGATTATACCAAAACAGCATATCATACTCCAAAGACAATGAAATTACGCAAGCGGAAGACCGTGATAGATATATAAAATATATAAACTGTTGTAAGTCTCCAGATTGTGAACACGTTACCAGCTTAAATATATACATGTATACTCCAAAAATGAACAAAAAAAATATACACGGGTGATCCAAAGGTGCAAAAATAACAAGTTTAATGGCATCTAATCAACATCCCTGTAACCCCGACGATCAGAAGATGGTCTATATAGACCCGCCTGATAGCAGCATATAGGAGAAACCCTTCTCATCATCATAAAAGTCCGGCTCCGCTTCGTAAGCATCGCCATCATCTGAAACTAAAACAGGGTCTGGTTGGTGTTTAAAACACCGTCCCGTAACGTGGGAGTGAGTGATCAACTCAGTGGAACAATAAAGCAAAGGTTAACATGTGATCAACTCAGTCAAGCAGTAATGATAAAGCAGACATATCAGACTTTCCTAAATACTCTTATTAATGCAAGGATGAAATGTATTCATGATGCATGCCCTCGCCTACACTCCCTCGTGCAACACCATCTTACAGTCGCGGCATGCTTTCTTCCCTCTGTGCTCTTCAACCTGGGGCACATGCAGTGCGATGTTATGAGTGTGATTACCAAGTTCTTATTAGTCTTTTTTCATACAGCAGGATTGGGAAACTAAGGTACCTCCCTTATATCAATACCCAAACAATGATCCATTATAGGGTCGCCAGTCCTAGTAAATCTCATACGAAGTTGCAGTTCTAGGTCACTACAAAGGGCTCATCGCCTCGATGCAGTGTAGGCCTAGTTTATACTCTAGTTGCTACGGAAAGGGTCGTCGCCTCTACGTAGACTCAGAGTACGCTCGAGGTCACTACAAAGGGCTCGTCACCTGATTAGTGTAGGCCGACAACTCGAATACTGTGTCCCATACCACTGTATTCGGCTCACGAGGCGGTGTTGCTCACTGGTTACTACGAGTGGACTCGTCGCCCCGGCGTAGGCCAACAGCTCGACCACAGTGTCCCATACCACCATGTCCGGCTCATAAGTCTTAGCGGATCGATGTACCAAGGTTAACGGGGTTTTCACTGGTAAGTTTGGTACCTTAGGTTCAAGCAGTAGCGTCCAAACATGGTGAACATACATCGGGTCAATCGGGTTACTTGACGAGCTAGACTATTACGAGCGCACCTGAAGTTGATCGACATGAAGTGCGTAAACACTCCGCGTGGCCTAACCACTGCCGACAACTCTAGTACGACTCGGGTTCGTCAAACACGTCGTACAAGGCGAATAAATCTCAGCCACGAACTCAAAGCCAGTTACCGATTACCTAGACCATAGCATAACCCCATACACATTCAACCTTAACCAAAAAGCATGTGGAGTAGTCAGAACAGAAGTAACCAAGTAGTCCAATCATATTATCAAGCATGTTATAAGATACAACATAAACAAGAATCCATACACATGCCTTTCACAAGTAAAGCGAAGAAACTAAACAACTTATATGGAGGAAATCATACACATCCCTAAGGTAGTTGAGAATCCTATCTTAACACTCATATGCAGTACAATTCACCAAATACTTACTCATACAAACATTTTATCAAACACTTATACTACACCAATCAACCTACATGACATATGTCGAATTTTTAACATATACTTGGACAAATCCTTCCGACAAGGAGTTGTCACATACACAATCATCATGTACTTGCATCCCATAGCCACGGTAGGCACAAATCATGATTTCATATTCATTTAGTCATTTCAACAAACACTTAGACTACACCCTCCATCATACATATTATATATTAGTTATCATACATATTAGGGCAAATCCTTTCGTCAAAGGGTTATCACCTATATGACAATCATATATCCACGACAGTTAGTCATGGCGAGCACAAATGCAAATTCTATAATCATTCAGTCATTTTCACAAACACTTAAGCTACACATAATAACATACACAACGTATGTTGATACAACTTGTATTAGGGCTAATCCTTTCGCCCAGGAGTTATTATATATACATCTAGCATACATAGACGGTAGTTAATCATGGCAAACACACTTTCAAATTTCATACGTATACAGTACTTTCTACAAATACTAAGAATACGCTAAACTCCACATAGTTCGTATATAACTGAAACGCAAAACAGACATCGCATTTTGCATGTGAAATAACATCCACGTCAGGAATCTATCATTAACCGACATTGAAAGCTTTAAAACCATAACCTATACGTCTATAGTCCGCACCTTACGCCGTAGAAGCGTAACGAATTCGATAGAGACTCTAAGTCTTCGTCAATGATGGAATGACAACCTATAGCACGAGTTAAGTCAGCTACTTCGCTACTTACAACAATTAAAACCCTGGAACAGATTAGGGTTAGGTTTTCTTACCTAAGAACGAAGTCAGAATCGTCGGATTAGCGATACAAACGACGCGGTTAAGCATGTGGAGCGGCAGGGATCGAATCCCAGGAGCAACCCCAACTTCTCTCTCACTTTCTCTCTCTTTCCCTCTCTCTTTGCTCTCTTCTCTCTCCTAGGTTTTTCAAATTCGTATGGAATGAGAGAGAGAGGGTTTAAGACCCTTATTTAGGCCCAGAAGTGATGGGAATGACCCCAGGGCCATGGTATACTTAGATTATAGCCAAATGGGGACTATTTCGATCCAACGGAACACTTCTGGAGGCCCCTTTTCTGCGTGCGGTCGGACTTAAGCTCCCTGACATTGGATCTAGGTCGAGTTAAGGTTTTGGTCCGATCGGATTTACAGATCGACCGTGGCGGACCAGTTTCAATTCAACGGTCATCGCCACACGATCAGGGCCACGAGTACACTGACATGTGTATGAAATTTTTCCTGATCCGAGGGTGTAATTTGGTCAGATTCCGACGGTCTGAAACCTTATATTTGGCCCGCAAGCGACACGACTCAGTTTACTTAAATTCGGATTTTATTTCTAATTATATTCACGTTTCTCACACACTTCGCTCCGGGCTCAAGTTATGCATTTCTGTACACAGTCAGGACTTGATTTCCGAGATGGTTGTCAAGCCCAGTAAGGCAGTCGTAATCGTATGGTTTCGTAGTAATCGGACATTCGACGTGCGGTTCAGATCCGATACGGAGTTTCAATGTGCTCCCAAGAGCAACCGAGAATAAAGTTTGATCCTAGATTTTAGGGTAACCTAGCGTCAATGATTCTACAAGTTTTGGGTCTTGCAGATCGAATTTAAAGTGATTAGTGCTGATTTCGCATGTAATCTAGTTTAACACTAGTTAATCCTCATCTAATTTCTAAAGAATTTGGTTCTGAGTGATTTCTGCCTGAGGTGGTACTCGGTCTTTGTACGAATTTTTTCGGGAAGTTACACATGTCGTGCGAAAGCCTTTCACGGCGAGTTCCTATGCTTATAACTTAAGTGGGCCTACAATGATTTTTTTGAGAAATCCACTCCATCCATCCGTTTTGTGAGCTCATTCTAGGACACAAGCCAAAAACTAACCTGGATTCAATACTCAGGTGGGCCAAAAACGTGATGATTGAACGTCTACAATTGAAATATTCGTGTGGCCACAGAAGCTTTGAATCATGCTAATATTTGTGTTTTCATTTCAACCCAATAAGAACGACGTTATAAACGGTAAAGATGGCATGCAAACATCATCATAGACGTCAAGAACGTTTCAACGGCAGGAATTTCCCTACACATTTTCCTTTATTGCAGCCCACTTGAGTCATGGATCCTATTCAGTTTTGGTCTCAAGTCCTGAAATGATCTCACAAAACTGATGGAAGGTGTGGATTTCTCGCAAACATCACGGTGTGCCCCACCTAACTTTAAGTGCGGTAACTTCCTGTGGAAGGCTTTTGCACGAAATCCGCGTACGTGTTGACATGACGAGACATCCTAAAGTTTGGCAGGTGTACCGTGCACCAGCAGTGTATATTTGCATATTGACGTTAGCAAATTATGTGGGTCCCATCATGAGGTATGTGTTATATCCAAACCGTCCATCCATTTGGCAGGCTTGTATTAAGGCTTGAGCTGAAAAATAAGACAGATCTAAAGATCAAATGGACTACACTTCAAAAACCAGTGGGGGTTGAACATCTATCGTTAAAACTCTTTTAAGGGTCACAAAAGTTTCGAATCAATATGAAAGTTGTTTTTCCTCTACATTCATGTAGTTGTTACGTTATTGATAGATTGGATGGAAAAATAAACATTATGGTGGGCTCTACAAAAATTTTAACGGTGATTTTTTTAAAAAAAAAGAACTTAATCCGAACAGTAGCCAATCAGATCCGACTCAGTTTTTTTGACCAAGTTAGACTCGGTTTGGGTCAGTCTAACGTTACAACGGATCAAATTGGGTCAGATGACCCAGACTCGGTCCCGGATCTGACCAAGTTCGGGTTAGTCCATGCAGAACTCGGACCTGGTCGAGTTGGGCCGAATCCGATTCGACTCGGTCCGATGCCCAACTCTACCCACGAGAGTCACCTGATGGATAATGTAGATCTCATGCACATTGACGCGGTGATGAATGTGATGAGGTCAGCGTATCTGGATTCGGTAGAGATACCTCGTTTCAACACTTTCAACTTTGAGGTCTTGGTATCACTCCCTAGTGGGGGTGGCTAACCGTGAAGTGTCAATTTACAGTGGGGTGTACTAGCAAAAAGAAATAAGACACGAGGGAAGATAAGAAAAATAGTAATAAATTTTAGAAATTCGAAATTTGATTGATTAATATTTATTTAATGTGTATGTGTCCCTGTTACACTATTGATAATAAAAATAAATAAATCAAAATTCTTAATTACGAAATTAATAAAATTCTAATTCTAGTAAAAATCATGATTCTAGTAAAAATTATATAAATTCTAATTTTTAAAAATAAAAATTTTCAATAAACTTTTGCTGGAAGAGTCCTAACATGATTAAAAGTTATTTTTAAAAAATAATAAAATATTATAAAAAATGAAATTACTAAAAATAGTTTTTTTTTCTTAAATTTTTATTTCTGAGCTGAAAGCGTGCGTTTTTTGTGAAATGGACAGATGCAACCTGCTTTAGGGGTCAATTCACCTCGGACAGCCTGTTTCAGTAAAGATTGATAGGTTATACGCCATCTAACGATACTCGGATCAAAAGTTATAGCCAATTTATAGTTCACCTTCTTTTGGTCCAACCATGCTAGAATGTATCTGTGTCACGTTCTACATCAAACTCTTTCACTTGAAAAGAATTCATCTTCGAGTTACTCGAGAGACTTTACTCATTGTAATGAAATAATTTATGGCACTGATGTTTTTCAACCTTTTCCTTGTACTTTACATTAGACTCTTGAGCTAACATAATACATGTACCCATGCTCTTGTTGATTTGACTAGTATGAATCAGTTCCTTTACTTGTACCTGCAAAATCTAGCATCATTTCTGATAATGTGGATAATTAGTCAAACTTTTTCCTAAGACAAGATCATTGTGGTTTTGTATATCTCTTATGAGAGGCAATTCCTTAGGGAGTTCATTGAGCACAATTGCCTTGAACTCCTACAATATTGATTTCAAATCTTCTGGGATGTTCACAGGCTTCATATATTTTTCCTTTTAAACTAATGCATCTACATCTCCCGTCTCCTTATATTGTTTAATAAAATCTTATTCGGTTATGAGAAATCGTTCCTCAACTTTAGAAGTCTTTTATTGGTTCTCCATTCCCATAGGGACAATGATAGTCTTTCTACTTCCTTAATAAATATAAATACGTTATCTCAGCTTTATGCATAGTATTAACATTATATTATCATGGTCGACTAAGTAACATGTGACAAGCTTCTATGTCGACCACATCACAAAGTAGTACTTGATCCCTATAATTTTTACCAATTGAAAGCGAGACTGTATTGTTCGGTTACCTCTATTTTGTTGACCTCATTAATCCATTCAATCATGTATGGAGATGGGTATCTATCTATTTTCAATTGCAATTTTTCCACCATTGTTTTCGACACGAGATTCTCATTGCTCTTGACATCGATGATCATATTACAGACTCTTTAGTTTACAGTGCACATTGTTCGAAAAATATTATGCCACTATAAATTTATTTCTACATTTGGCATGTACAATGGCTTCCTCAAGATCAAAGTGGTGACCTACAATTCACCATCATCGGGTGGTGCTTTGCGAAAGTCGGGGTCGTGTTGTACAGTGACTAAGGGCGATTGAGCATCGCCTTAGGCTCGGGATAGAATTAGTGTATCTGCAATACAGTCAAGGGTTGCTTGCAGCTCTTGCATGGTCAACTGACTCTCTCAATGGAAAGTTTTCATTTTTTTTCAAAAGATAATGAATCCCTGAATTACCGTCCACAAGATTTTGGTCCATACCTTCGTTATTTGTCATCGATCTGAAGGGCGTCCTCGTTGTAATACTAATTTACATAGGGAATGAACGTGATGAGGTCGATCACCGTCTTCCTTAATGGGACAACTACCTCGAATCCGCGGAGCGTCTCTGAACTCCTCGTAAAGATACCTCAAAACCATGAGGGAAAATAAGAAAATAAAAATAAATTCTAGAAATTCAAATTTTGATTGATTGATAATTGTTTAGTGTACGTATCCCTCTTACACTATTAATAAATCAATAAAAATTAAACCAAAATTCGTAATTATCAAAAATAATAAAATTGTGACTCTAATAAAAATCTATATTATAGTCAAATTCTTCTAAAGCTTAATTTCTAAAAATAAAAATTTTAAATAAATTTTTGTTAGAAGAGTCCTCGCATGATTAAAAGTTATTTTTTAAAAAAAAATCTAAAACTCTAAAATTAAAAATTATTATAAATATCGGAATTACTAAAAATAATATTTTTTTTCTTAAAATTTCATTTTTGAGACGAAAACAAAGCATAATGGTGAAACGGACAACATTGTTCATTTTCTTTTAGTCCAATCATGTTACGAATGTACCTCTACCTTGTTATACATCACACATGAAGTCCTTGGGCCCACAAAAGTTGTAGGCACGCACCTGATTACCCTTAATCACGTCAACGTTTTCCATATTATAAGCAAAAAAAAAAAATAAAGAGAGAGTTTCAAACCTGAGATAATGAAATCGTGATTTGGAATTAAGCTGCATGCGTTGATGCATGCATCGAGTTTTCAAACTAAAATTTCTATTGCCACTCGCGCACTGAAATATTCAAGAGATGATTGACCGTGCACGTGTGGAAAAGGCAACTGCATGTGAGATCTACGACATTCATCATGTGGGGCCCATTGTTAGAATTCCCTGTCATAAATGTGAGGCTGGTCCACTTGTTAGGTGGGCACTGGGCAATGCGTGTGCGTGGAAAATGGATGGTTGGGAAAGCATGGCCAATGTATTTTCCATCTACATGTAGCCCACTTAATTAGCTAGATGAACACTCAGACATTTGAGGCCAGGGAATATAATAATGGCCTTACCTGATGAGTGGTCAGGATCTCACACTCATATGCTGTGTGCGCCTCGATTCTCGCATCGCAGGCGTTTGCTAGACAAGAAATCGTGTGAATCACGGGAGAAATTTTAATACTCTGGCAGAGGGTGATGTAAGATACACAGCCACTTAGAAATTGCATACGTGGCATATAATTAAGTCAAAATAAACCGTCCGAATTACATTTCCTAATTTTGATGTATTTTAAACTTCAGGATTGGTCGATATTATTTGGAAGTTCATAAATGAAATATATAGAAGGTCCTGTTTCAACAATCAAGTATCTAGAATCAATGGTTAGGATTGTTCAACAGCTGATTTTTGGATTGTCACGTATAGATAGTGCATTCCACAATATACCCTCGTCTTGTAAGAAAGGCCCATTGCAAGTCAACACGAGCTTTGGAATTTTACAACTTACTACCTAATTGCTTTTGAAATTACATACCGATACCTTTTTCATTTACCAAGACAAGGCTTTCACTGCCCGTGCACCAAAAATCCCCAACGTTGAGATGTTTTAGTTATAGAGATGTTGGCAGATTTCTGTACATTACTGGTGTACTATTTATATTATTATGGCTTCGATATTTGAATATCCTATGCTTTTTTTTTTCTTTCTTTTTTCTTTTTTTTCTTTCTTTTTTCTTTTTTTTTCTTTATGAATAGGTCATCCATTTCTTCGTCTATCCTGTCAACAGTTTAGATCAGCCAAGAACCTGACACAGTGGCTTCAAAGTACCTAAATAGAAAATCTCTTGGATTTAAAATACCCGGAATTTAGAATTCTCGGATTGTGTTGGGCACCTTGGATCTGAAATCCCATATAATTCGAAAGTAACTATGCACTTAAATTAATGTAGTGTATTTACAAGAGTTTGAATTTAATTAATAAATCAACTTTAATATCCTTAAGCAATGTATGTATATGATGTTTGACATAATGGTTGTAATAAACACATTGAAATATATATTTTGATTGACAAAGATGAAATTCTAAGCCTTGGATGAGCCACGAGCATAGGATTACAACTGAGCAAGTAACCAAAATTTTTTATCAATGTTTGAATTACTCATATCATTCTATTGAAGTAATTTTAGTGATGCAGTTGATAATCTGATTTTTTTTTAAGATATCATCGGTTGACCAAGTGCACAATAAATTAGTATCCTAGTGACACATGTGACTCTTCTCCTTTTAAAAATGAGAATAAGAATGAGAGGACTGAAAATCCAAAAGAAAGGGAGGAAATGCAAAACTCACCAAAAGTGAGGATTTGAAATTCCCTTTATTTGGAATACCAAATACCGTTGTATAGTAATGTATATCCTTATATCATACCGTATACATCTGACAACTATTGATTACGTTCTGACAAAGCTATCTTTTAACAATGTTTGGATACGTCGTAACCAACTTATGAATACGAGTGGTAGCTATAGACATATGTTCGGATGTAGACCGTATACATCATAACTGTGTTTGGAAGTTGAAAGCTATTTTTTACTCGCTTTTTCGGGTGCATGTTCGTGTACATAAACGGCTTTATATCTGTGTTTAGATATGATCCGGACATGAAGTAGATGAAGAGCTCGTTATGGCTACTGCTGCTTTGGTGGGATCTCTCTCATTTCGTCTTCTTCATCCATGGGCCGAAAGGGTAGATATGTAATTAAGAAGAGGAAGGTAGGTGTGAGGAAGGTAGTTACCAGTGTATGGTCACCGACAAAGAGGTGGAGGGGTTAAACCATAATGGAACTCTCATTCTCTTTAGAAAATGGTTTGTGAGATTAAGATCAAAAGCATCGCTAATTTAATAGGAAGAGCTTGATGAAGCATCTCTATTTCAGTGTACACAAATGCACCAAACCCATTCAATTGTCAATTCTCTCGTCAAAGAGATGTTGTAGTAGTAATTTGCGTTGGATTTGGATGAGAGTTATTGATTTACATTGATGTGACCAGGCTGTAAATGGGTGATGAAATTCATCGAGATTTGCATTCTATCCCAACATGGTTAGAAAGTAATAATGACCCTTTTTACTATGCAGTACCATGGTATTTGGTAATCCAAACTTGCCGTAATCCACCTTGCCAAACAAATCTTGGATTTAGAATACCCTCAAATCATCCCAATCCACATGCAATCCATTCTGCCTAATGACCCCTAAGTGTAACATGCAAACTTGGTCCGGGTATTATTACTCACAGCGAAGTTTATTTGATAATCTAGTAGAGCGTGATTCTTGATACATAGGCACTTAAGAAATTGTACACGTGGCATACACCAGCTCAAATTACAGCTATTAGATTGTGGAATGCACTGATGCTAAGTGGCAATCGTAAAATCAGGTGTTGAACAATCCTAACCTCTAATTTTAGATACTTGGTTGTTGAAAGAGGACCATTCTCTGTTTTTCATTTTTAAATATTCAAATAATAGCCAATCCTAAAGTCACAATATTAAATAAGCATGCAAGTGTTCTTTTCATTTTCTCTTTTTGAGATACATCAATTATAGGAACCGTAATTTGGATGGTTTAGCATGACATACATGTTTGCCATGTATACCATTTCTAAGTGCCCGTATATCATCCATTCCTAAGTACGAGGATATTAAAATATCTTCTCTTTTTTTCACATGCACCTATACCACATGGGTACTCATCCAAAGATCTCAACATTGAAATGTAGTTTGTCTACTACTAAGCCATGAAGCCGGACCAAAGTCTCAAAAAGATCTCGTGACTCGTAAGAGTGCAATTTCCTACTCCATCAAATGCGCGTTATGAAAGAGTTGAGATCAGAAAAGAGAATTCAAGGTGGTACCTGGATTGCATGGTGACCCATATACTATCTACTTTATGAGGCCTATTGTGATGTATGTGTTTTATTCAAATTGTTCATTTATTTTTCCAACTCATTCTACAGCACTAGGCCAAAATTGAAACATGTCCAAAGTTTAAGTGGACAGCACCACAAGAAATGGTGACAATCATATCCAAGAAATGGTGACAATGATATCCACAGTTAAAACCTTCCAAGGGACCTATAATGATGTTTATTTATCATCGAACTTGTTCATAAGGACGTCATACAAACTTGGATGAAGAGAAAACACAAATATCAGCTTGATTCAAAACTTTTCTGGTCGACCAAGCAGTTTTCAAAATTAAGTATTTAATCCCCACTATTTCCTGTAGTGTGATTTACTTGAGCTATGGTTATGCTTCAATTTTGGGATCGTGCCCAAAATGTAGCTAATGAAATGAATGAATGGCATGGATAAAACACATACATCACAGTTAGCCCCACGGAGTCCTACTAAATAGTGTTGGAGTCACGGTGCAATTTGCATCCTCGAGGCACATACGACCAATCATTGGACATGAATGGGCCCACCATTAGTATTCCTTGGTCCAAAAGTCTTGAGTGTTCCACTAGCCAAGTGTGCTACATGTAGATAGAAAAGATATTGACTATGTTTTCCTAACCACCCATTCTCAACTGACGCGTTGCCCACCTAACGAGTGGACCAGTCTCAAATTTTGGAGAGGTCATGCTAAGGGCCCCACATGATAATTACCATGGATCTCACATGCAGGCACCTTTCTACATGTGCATGGCCAGTCACCTCTTGAATATTTGGTGTGAATGGCAGTAGAAATTCTGGTTTGAAAACTCAATGACGCATATGCATCAAAGGCATGAATGGAATTAAATGCACAGTTCCATTATTTAAATTTTTAAAAAAAAAAAAAACCAATAAATCTAAATTCTCTTACATTTTTAGACTGAAAGGTATGGGAATGACGAAATCAACGAGGTTGCTTAATAAAAGTTATTTTAAAAAAAGTTACCCATAAATAATTTTTATAACAACTAGGTAGTGATTTGTAAAAGTCATAAATAATTTTTATAACAACTGGGTAGTGATTTGTAAAAGTCATAAATAATTTTTATAACAACTGGGTAGTGATTTGTAAAAGTCATAAATAATTTTTATAACAACTGGGTAGTGATTTGTAAAAGTCCCTATTTTTATACTTACCTAGTACGTGTGCACATCGAACTGGCAGAACTAGAGGTTGTGTTTGCTTGCCTCCAAGTGCAGAAGTTCGTAAGTAATATTCCGTGAATACTGGGTCAATTCCACAAGGAGATGAATTGCAAGAAGGAAAAAATCAAATACAAAATAAACTAAGTAATAAAAATTAAACTGATTATTTGATTTTGGAATTTTTGAATGGATATAATTCAATTGAATTAAAATAACACCCAAGCTTCAAAGTTCCACACATAGATTGGTGTTCCAAAATCATGATGACTTGGATAACACAACTAGGATCTGAGTACTATGGTCAGCCTAATCGGAAAATAAAACAGTTTAAATATGTTAATAAATGATATAAAATATTATAAAATAATGGATTTGCATCATTGACATATATTCTTAAGCGCCAGTGATTTTAAGTATTCAATATCTATAGGATAATGAATATCAAATAAATATAATAGGTTGAGAACCTCTCCTATCTAGGAAATCTGATTGATCTAGGGTAAGCCTATCCATCAATGTAGATCTCATATGATGAAAACATATGGATCTCACAAGAGGATAAAAAAATAAAACCTAAATAATAGATAATATGCATATACCATTCTTCTCATCATTAAAAATAATTAATCATCAAAACTTAAAGAAATAATAAACCCTTCTGCTTCCCTTATAGCTTGGGCTAGAGGGAACTTAGAAAAACATAACTAGAATAAAGAAAAAAAAAAAAAAAAAGGAACAAGAAAGAAATAAATGCAAATAGAAAATATCTAAAAGGGAAAAAATAATAATTATAAAATTGAAAACCCTTTAAAAACCCTAAATATTGCTCTTGAATGCTTCTAATCATGTTTAAGAATGCCCTAAAAAGCCCTATTTATAAGTAGGGAATTCCGATTTTTGTAAAAAGTTGAAAAACCTTAGAAATCGTCTCAAATATACGTATTTTTTCAAAATAGACTTCTCGTTGCTAGGGCTGTTCACGAGTCAAGCTAGCTCGAAAAACTCGCTCGACTCAGCTCGACTCAGCTCGAATTGACTCGGCTTAAATGGCCGATTCAAGCCAAGCCAAGCTAATTATTTGAAGCTCGAGTTGAGTTCAAGCCAAGTTCGACCAGAGGGCATTTCAACTCGACTCGACTCAACTCGACTCAAAGCTCGAACTCGAGCTCGGCTCGGCTCGATTAATAAATATATTAAATATTTTATTTATATATATATATATATATATATATATATATATATATTATTAATATAAGTTTTAAGTTTAAACTTAAAAATAAAATAATAAAAAACAAACCCTAGAGTCTCTACCTGACCGCACGCACCCCCTTCCCTTTCCCTTTCTTCCCTTTCTCTGCCCACTGCCAGCCGCACGCCTGCCCCGACCACCACCCCCTTCCCTTTCCCTTTCTGTTCTTTCATCAATGGAGGAGGATCAAGAACAAAATTCATTATTCTCTCACCCAACAAGCTCGAGCTCGACTCGAGGTAAACTCGACTCGACTCGAACCACTAGCTCGACTCGAACTCGACTCAACAACTTTGGCAAACAAGCCAAGCTTCAATGTTAAGCTCGAGGCCAAGCTCGAGCTCGAGCTCGAACTCAAGTACATCATCGACAAGCCAAGCCAAGCTTGGCCCACCTCGACTCGACTCGGCTCGATGCCCACCTCTACTCGTTGCATAGTTCATTTAAAACAAACTTACTGCTGCGCAGTTTCCCAAAATAAACTTCACAGCTTTATAATACACTTTTTCAGGACGATTTCAGGATTATTCACTTCAAATCTTCGATTTTCTTCATTCCTCACTTGATTTTCTTGGATCTTTGGCATATAAATTTTTTAATCTTGGTCTCCTAAGATCCAGCCCTTAACTTGGTAATTTTTTAGCATTAAATTCATGTTTTTAACACCCTTTTTCAATCCAAGCACTTAAATTCACCTTACAACACATACAGTAAAATAGAATATTAAGCGGATTCATGTTCATAAAACCAAGATATAAATGGGAAAAATTATGCAATATTTGAGTCTCAACAGGTTGGCACCGGATGACTCGATCCGGCTAACTTGACTCGTCCAATGTGCACATCGAACCGGTAGAACTAGAGGTGGGCACTGGACGGCTCAATCCAGCTAAATCGACTCGACCAACTCATTCCGATCCGACTCGACCTGAATCGAATGGGTGAGTCGGTCCGAACCGAGTAGGCTTCGCCCAATCCGAACTCAAACCAAGTTGAGTTTGAGTTACCTAGTAACTCGACCCGAAACTCAATTTAATTAGACCCGAATCAATCCGAAACCTGACTCTTTAACCCTACCCTGATCCAATCTCAAAATCTCTCTCTCCCTCCCTCATCCTCCTCATCTTTCAATCCCGACAACCACCCACCACCATCACCATCACCCTCCTCCTCCTCCTCCTCTCCTCTCGGTTTCTCCCTCCCTCATCTCTTAATTCGACTCGGTGCCAACTCAACCTGACTCGGTACTTCTGACCGGATCAGACTCAGTCCGAATCAGTCTAGGCCAGACTGGACTCGGATCAAGTCAGGCATGCCGGACTCGGTATCGAGTTGAATCGAGTTCGGGTTAGGCCTATTTCAAAACCAGATCGAGTCGAATCAGCCCTAACTCAGTCTGACTCAACTCGATGCCCGGCTCTAGGTAGAACTATGGAACTGGAACGGAACCGACTAAACCGTCCGGTTCGGTTCGGTTCTAGACTGTATCGGTTCCGGTTCCAAAAATCAAAGAACCGTTTAGTTTGGTTCGGTTCTCGATTTGGGGGTATGTAGAATCGAACCGATCCGTAGAACCGAACCATGGAACCAAACCCGGAACCGAACCTATATTTTTTGTTTTAAAAAAAAAATCATAATACCCTTCACCTATTCATGCCGACCTTGCTGCAGCTACGCCCAATCCCCCTCCATTCTCTCTCTCTCTCTCTCTCTCTCTCTCTCTCTCTCTCTCTCTCTCTCTCTCTCTCTCTCTCTCTCTCTCGTAGGTTCTCTCTCCCAAAAATGTGGAACCGAACCGGTTTTAACGGTCCAGTTCCGGTTTGGTTCTAGGGTGCTAATGGTCCGGTTCCGGTTCCGATTATCCTGGAACCGTTTCCAATTTCACCCCATAACCTGACCGAACTGACCCATGTGCACCCCTACTACATGGTCATTCTCCAAAAGACCACCACCACCTAATGATCAATATGGTATGGGCTACTCGTCATAGAAGATGTTCCATCATAAATGATATTTGCCTAGTCTGGGCTGATGGGTCTAAACAGAGCCTGAGCCCAGTGCAGTTAAATTCCAGGTATGAGCAACCCTCGGTCTTAGTATTCCAACCGACAGGCCTGGCATGTGGACTAATCCCTTAAGGTTCATTTGAGTCCAACCGACCCGATCAGACCCAATTCAGTTCAGTGCCTATAAGTTGCCTAGATGATTCATGCTCGACCCGAACAAGTCAGGCCAATTCACTTGGCCTCAGGTGAGAGCCTCAGGTGAGAGCCTAACTCCAACAAGCTACCATGAGTTGCGGTGTCTTTTAACTGTAGGCTCATGCCTAGCCCGGTCCACCCACAGCCTTACATTCCAGTACTTCTATACATAGAGTTTTGTTTTCTCGCATTTTTATTGGTCTACATCACTATTAATTAATTGTCAGCATTGCTGTATTAAATATAGTGTTATGCTTTGGACCAATCAGATTATAACAAATATAAATTTTCTGTTTGTTACCAGCAGAGAATTTTAATTCTTACACGCGAGGCCATTGCTAACTTAGCAAGTATACGAGACATCACAACACTGCATAAGGTGGATCCCACCCTGATGATGACTTGAGAGAGATGAAGCAGGGTTTATTCTTTAGTTGGGTCACACGTGTACATTGAATGAACGGCGTACACGTTGCTTGATAGGTGGGACCCATGTGATGAGCAGGTCATTTAAGTGATCTTTTTCAAAGTGGGTCCATCTCATGAGTTCCAAAGATACGATTTCGAAAATACTTTCTTATGCCGGCACGTGTGATACATGGGGCTAGCTAGCCACTATGAGTCAACTATCTCGCTTGGTGCAAAATGCCATCTGCTCACGTTAGCAGCATTCGTACGTCATCTGGCGAGACGAGAAATTCGATCATGCAATATCGCGGGGACTGCAACCGTAGTATATCCACAAGTGATGAGGGACCACTAATAATCTGGCGGGCATGATGCATGACACGTAGGCACGTGGAAATCACACACATGTCATGTGAGAAACGAAAACTGAACCGGCCAGACATTATTTTACAGGTGTCCATGAATCAGAGGTTAAGGTAATAATTTAATTAATCCGTCCATACACTTCCTCCTAGACATGAACCCAAATGCAATGGATATCTATAACTTGAGTAACCAGATTAAATGCCCACCGTTGAAAACCCAGTCGAGCTTCCATTCAAGGGTTCTGTGGGCCTACCGTGATGTATGTGTTTTATTCAAGCCACCTATCTAATATAAGCAAAAAAAAAAAACAAGAGAGGTAAAGATAAAAGCTTGATAGGAAGTAATGGGAATTGAACTCCTACCATTAAAACTTCATAAGCTTATCATCATGTTTATTTGTCATCCAACCGATTAAGATCATATATACCTAAATATAAGAAAAATATAAATATTAGCTTAATCGAGAACTTTATAACGGATTGGCTACTCCCCCTGACACTAGCTAATGGCTGGTGATCGGTGCTCTGTGGGAGGATTGGCTACTCCCCGTGACACCAGCTAATGGCTGGTGATCGGTGCTCTGTGAGACTCACCATGATGTATGTGTTTCATCCATGCCGTCCATCTATTTTTATAGATCATTTTACAGGATGAGACCAAAAATGAGGTATATACCAATCTCTAATGGACCACATTACAGGAAACAGTGTTGAATGAGTTTCAACTATTAAAAACATTTTGGGGGCCATAGAAGTTTTGGATCAAGCTGATTTTTATTTTTTCCCTTCATTTGGGTCCGTATGACATAATTAACAGATTGGATGTTAAATAAACAGTACAATGGACCTTAGGAAGATTTTAATGGTGGATATCCAATCTCTATTGTTTTCATGTGGCGTGGTCTACCTGAGATTTATATCCCTCATATTTTCGATATCAAGCCCTAAAATTATCTGTAAAAATGGATGAACAAAATGGATGAAACACATACATCATGGTGGGGCCCACAGAACACCGACCATCAGCCACATGGATGGTGGCAGGGGGAGTAGCCAATCCGTTTTCCATAAATTGTATACTCATACGGGTTTCAACACTAGGTCAAAGGTAGCCATAGGTGATGAAATAGCTGTACCGCGTGAGTTTTTTTTTTTTTACACGCACACACACATAACACACCCCCACACACTCACGCTTAGGGGTGTACACGGGTCGGGCCGAGTCGAACTGGCCTCAGCCCATCCAAGCCCGTTCAACAGCCACACAAGGTTCGAACCCGACCGGGCCTGGTCACCGGGCCAACATCTCTAGCCCGAACCGGGCCCGACGCGAGTTCGGGCCGAGTTCGGGCCAGTTTCGAACCTTCGAGTTCGGGCCAGTTTCGAACCTTACAACAAATTTATGAGAAGGGCTTTAGCAGGTAATCCGCGTCCCATTACAAGGCCCTCGATCAACGGTTTAGATAGTTGAACTATAGACTCCACAAAAAATCTAACTAGTCAGGACATTTACATACATTTGACAAAGCATAAAATAAAACATTTTATATAAATTAAATACAGTCATACAGGGGTCGGGCCGGGCCGGGTCGGGTCGGGCCGAGGCGAGTCGGATTTCGGATCGAGTCGGGCCGAACTGGGAGGTATCCGAACTCGGCTTGAACTCACTTTCAGGCCTAGAAAATTGGCCCGTCCTGACCCGAACTCAGTTCCGGGTCGGGCCGAGTCGGGCTTTTTTGGGTCGGGTCGAGCGAGCCAACCGGGCTAGCCCAGTTTGTGTACACCCCTACTCACGCTACTGGAATTTCACCACCCATGGATGCTCGAACCCTTGACCGCGTGCTGAAACTCCTGAGAGTCTACCTCCCGAGCAAGAGTAAGGATCCCACTACCGCGTGAGTTTGAGGGTGTGTGTACGTGTGAAAAATTTAAAAAAAAAAAAAACAAAAAAACTCATGGCAGGCCCCACAGAGCTCCGGGAAGAGGGGAGCCGTGTAAACCCGAATTAAAGACAGTCCACATGTCCATTTTTAAGCGCGTGCGTATCAATGGTTACACGTAGCCCGAATGTCAATTAACTCTTTTAATACCTGCACATGGGAACGGATTGGCTACTCCCCCAGCCGCCAGCCAATGGCTAGTGGTCGGTGCTCCGTGGGCCCACCATAATGTATGTGTTTCATCCATGCCATCCATCTATTTTTTCAGATCATCTTATGGTACAAGATCAAAAATTAGGTAAATCCTAATCTCAAGTGTACCACATTATAGGAAACAGTGTTGAATGAGCGTCAACCATTAAAAACCTTTTAGGGGCCATAAAAGTTTTCGATCAAGCTGATTTTTGTAGTGGGCCTTAGGATGATTTTAATGGTGGATATCCAATCGCTATTGTTTTCCTGTAGTATAGTCAACCCGATATTTATATTTTTTATCAATCTATAAAATAATATGTAAAAATGGATGAAATACGTACATCATGGTGGGGCCGGTGGCAGGGGAGTAGCCAATCCGTGCATGAAAGGAGGAATTGTATGATTCTCAAGACGAGGCTTTGAATGCTCGTGTCTTTGCCTCCGACAATGTAATCCAAACCATTGATCTCTGTATCATGGACCATGCCTCAAATATCCCCGGATTGGGAGATCTTAGCGACCAGTCTTGTAATCTTTTCGGTTGGAGGTGACCCAACGTAGCTGCATCTAAACTTATAGGTACCGTTCGCAGTCCGTTTAGGCTATGATCAGCCAGATTTATCTATCCATGGTGAATGAAACAAATCAATGGTCTGGATTACTAATCCATGGTCCCCACTTGTCAGAACTTAAAACCCGTGTATAACAAAGATCCTCGGGTCGATATCCTGTTTCCGTCGAGCGGACATGCTTCAATTTTGGACCCACGTAGCATCCTCACCGCAGAATCAGCGTACGTGCTGTTCTTGGAGGAATTAAATGATTTTTTGGCAGGACTGCGACTGTCAATAGACTGGCGACTCGCGCGAGTGAGATAGTGAAGGAGTTTTTACCACACACGTGCCCAGATGGTAAACGCATGGAAGATCCATGCCATTTATGAGGTCGGCCCCATTCTCTAGAACAAAAATGTGGCCGTTACACTCACCAGGTGGAAAGGGCAGGTAGAGTAAATAATCATCGGTACAAAGCAGACCAGCTTCATTTGTGGGCCAGGGCATATTCATCGTCAATCCAGTTGATGAATGGTTTGGAACTCGAACACTCGTGCCATATCGGCATGTGTGCCACAAAGCTCCGTCACTGAAAATTTTACGACTGTGTACCCACCTTTTATCCATTGGATATTCATGGAGCAATACAAACTTAACTTTCGAACTTAGACCTCCTCAGTGAATTTGAGGACGAAATTACCCCTCCCTTCCTTTCGGAGACGAACGCTGACACTCCTCCGACTGACAGTTGTACGAAAAAGGAAGACGAGCGCCGACGCTCCCCCCAACTGACAGTTGTACGAACGATTCAAAAGAGATCAAAGTTACAGGCCCCACAGTTATGTATTTATTATATCCACAACATTCATCCACATTTTCAGATCAATTCGAGGCATTATCTAAAATTAATATATCCAAAGATCAACTGGACCACACCAAAAAGAGCACCCGGAAAATTGATTTTTACCGTTAAAAATTTTGTAGAGCCCGCCATAACATTTATTTTCCATCTAATCTATTCATAAGGTCACGAAGGCCTGGATGAAGAGAAAAAACAAATTTCATAATGATCCAAAACTTTTATAACCCCCGAAAGGGTTTCAATGGTAGATGTTCCATTCCCCACGGCCTTTTACAGTGTGGTCCACTTGATAGTTAGATTTGTCTTATTTTTCGTCTCAAGCCTTAATATGAGCTCGCCAAATAGATAGACGGTTTGGATATAACACAGACCTTATGATGGGACCCACAAAAGCACACACAGAAAAGAAAAAAAAAAAATAGAACAGCAGTCTGGTCGATCTTTATTTTTATTTTATTTTTCTACAAATGAGAACTTTTTCCCCCTTTCATTTTTCTCTAATACATAATTATGTAAATATGTATATATAAGTATATAAAAATATTTTTCTATCTTTTAATCCATTTCTTTGTCTCAAGCATATCTCCTAAATTAAAATGAATTACTTAATGTACCACATATGATTTTGGGGGTAGGAGAAGCTAATTTAGCCAACCAACCTAGTTATTTTCCAAGATTTCATTGGGTCGATGGTCGAAAATTCATTTCATTCACTTCGCGGTCAGTTTCAATAACTTCGTGGTCAAACTAGAAATTGAGCGGGGCAAATATGAAATTAAGCAAGGCAAACTGAAAATTGAGCGAGACAAATATGAAATTGAGCGGGGCAAACTAGAAATTCAGTAAGGCAAACATGAAATTCAGCAAGGCAACCTAGAAATTGAGTGGGACAAACATGAAATTCAGCGGGGGAAACATGAATTTCAGCGAGGCAAACTAGAAATTCAACGGGGCAAACTGAAAATTAAGCGGGGCAAACTAGAAATTGAGTGAGGCAAACATGAAATTGAGCGGGGTAAACTGAAAATTGAGCGAGGCAAACTAGAAATTCAATTGGGCAAACATGAAATTCAGCGGGGTAAACTAGAAATTCAGCGGGGCAAACATGAAATTCAACGGGGCAAAATTGTCCCGCTCAATTTCTAGTTTGACCCGCTCAATTTCATGTTTGCCCTGTTGAATTTCTAGTTTGCCCCACTCAATTTCTAGTTTGCCCCGCTCAATTTCTAGTTTGCAAACCCCCTCAAAGAGGGGATTAGAAACCCCTTGGATTTGAAACCCCCGGTTACTTTATGCTCCCAAACAACCATAGGGATTGGAAAACCCCTCCAATCCACGGTGCCAAACGACCCCTAAGTGGATCATACCACGGGAAATAGTGTGGATAATGATTTTCACCGTTGAAACCACAGTAGGCCTAACCGTGATATTTGTTTGTTATCAAACTTATTCATAAGATCATACAAACATGGATTAATAGAAAACACAATTATAAGCTTGATCCAAAACTTCCGTGGCCCCTAAGAAATGATCAAAGTAGAAGTTCAATTCAAAATTATCATGTAGTGTGGTCTATTTGAACATTGGATATGTTTAGATTTTTGGGCTCAAGCCATGAAATTATTTGTTAAGTTTGCCCCGCTGATTTTCTAATTTGCCCCTTTCAATTTCATATTTGCAACACCAATTTTCTAGTTTGCCCCGTTGAATTTCAAGCTTGCCTCGCTCAATTTCATGTTTGCCTCGCTGAATTTCATGTTTCCCCTGCTGAATTTTCAGTTTACCCTGCTGAGATTCATGCTTGCCCCGTTGAATTTCATGTTTCTCCCAGTGAAATTCATGTTTGCCCTGCTGAATTTCATGTTTGCCCCACTGAATTTCAAGTTTGTCCCGCTGAATTTCATGTTTGCCCTGCTCAATTTCATGCTTCCCCTACTGAATTTCATGTTCCCCCCGCTGAATTTTATGGTCAATTTCATGCTTCCCCTACTGAATTTCATGTTCCCCCCGCTGAATTTTATGTTTCCCCCACTCAATTTCATATTTCTCCCACTTAATTTTCAGTTTGCCCTGCTCAATTTCATGTTTGCCCTGCTCAATTTCTAGTTTGCCCTGGTCAATTTCATGTGTTGCCCCGCTGATTTTCTAGTTTGCCCAACTCAATTTCATGTTTGTCCCGCTGATTTTCTACTTTGCCCCGCTCAATTTCACGTTTGCCTTGCTGAAATTTATGTTTGCCCCGCTGAAATTCAAGCTTCCCCCGTGGAATTTCATGTTTGCCCCGCTCAAATTTCAGTTTGCCCCGCTCATTTTCTAGTTGCAATGGTAATAGTGTATGATAAATATGAAGTGATATGCATTCCTCTGGCGTTTGGTTTTAAAGCTTGGTGTTCAATCGAAGACCTGCATTTGTCTGTCAAATTATGGATGATGTGTTCATTACTGTTCGCAGAGTGACAAACATACTGGATTTAATATTATATCCTGTTTTTATATTTACCAGTTTGCTGGACATGTAATTGGATGGAACTTTCCTAGTGACTCTGATAGTGTTTTTCCTATGCAGTCTCATATCCAAGTACTTGAATCCACTCCAGAGAACAGATCTGCACTTCTAATGGGTCTTGAATATCTAATTGGCATTTCTTATGTTGATGACACTGAGGTTCTTTTCTTTGTAATTGAGTTTGCATAGAGTTACCTTGTCTGCGTCAAATGCATGGATAGGTATGCTTGGATTACTGGAACTCTTTAGTCCTTAAGTTGTTTGAGGCACATCATAACCTTGACAACCGTGTTGTTGCTGCTGCAAGCATGATGGGGCTTTAAGTACTTTAGATATGATGCTTCTTGCTATTATTGTGCCTAGAGTTTTATAGTTTCAATACATGGCATGGGTTATTATTAGTGTGATTTCAATCCATGTTTCTTATTGCTATTGTGCCTAGAGTTTGGATACAACCATATGAGCTAATTAGCCAAGGATTGAAATTCAATTATCATTTTAATCATTCCAGATTGTAAATGTGATTATAACTCTCTACTTCCATGCTTTTCAATGCCTGGATCAAAGGTCGGGACCTCCATGGGATTACTATATCCCGGGACAGGTTCACCGACTCTGTTTGGCATGCCCGTCATATTCCGAGATTTTACCTTTCAATCCATCCTACCAGTAAAATAGAGGCATAAGAATTATTAGCAATCATGTATGTAGACTAATAATCAATCATGTATGTACACTAATAATCAATCATGGATAAGCTGAAATTGATTGGGGTGTGGTTTGGGTCAGTGCACGTATGTAGACTAATAATCAATCATATTACATCTTTTCCTTCATCAAGAATTACTAGCAAACATGGATTTTTACTGTTGCAGTTTATTAGGTACTTAAAGAAGATGTGGAAAGTCGATAATGATTTTTTGAGAACTCTGAAAAAGGGGGAATGGATGAAGAGCTCTAAAGGGTATGTAACCCCATTTGGATTGGTTTTCTTTCCATCCATTACAAGAGCTCTTTTACAAATAACAAACCTTCCTGTCATCGATGAAACATTCTATGGAAATAAGTTTGGTTGCTATACCGCTAAGTTCAATTTGTTGGGAGTTGTGATGGATATGAAAAAGGTGTACAAATTGACTGCAGATAATTTCACATTTCCTGAAGCTCTATCTACTATAACTAGAAAAAGTGTTCTACTGAATGTAGAGTCGGTTTAAGATCAATTATAAGTAACTTTTTTACTTAAAGTTACTTAATCACTTCAGTTTGAGAAGTAGGAACCAAGATAAGCTACTTAACGCATAGATAGCTTATATCAAGTTACTTACAATCCAAATTCCCCCATATTGACACTATTTTATCCGTTGCATCAGGTATACGAGGTATTCCTACATACACACCAGCTATCTTGATCCATTGCATTCAATCTGAATGTAGGCATTTCTTCCCCCGCTCAATTTCATGTTTGCCCTGCTGAATTTCATGTTTGCTCCGCTCAATTTCTAGTTTGCCCCGCTCAAATTCCAGTTTGCTCCGCTTAATTTCTAATTTGCCCCGCTCAATTTTCAGTTTGCCTCGCTGATTTTCTAGTTCCCCCTGCTCAATTTTCATGTTTGCCCCGCTCAATTTCATGTTTGTCCCGCTGAATATCTAGTTTGCCCCGCTCAATATCCAGTTTGCCCCGCTCAATTTTCAGTTTGCCCCGCTCAAATTATAGTTTGCTTTGCTTATTTTTATAGTTTGTCTCCCTCAATTTCTGGTATTTCCTCGCTCAATTTCTATCTCGATTTCATATGAAGCTTGTTCAAATTCATGAAATGCTACATTGTTTTCAATTATTTCTGATTTTGTACACTATGATTATCTTGTGGATTTTATGTTTGATATGTTTTTCAATTCATCTTTGCAGGTGACGAATATTCTGTTGTAATTCCAAACCCAAGCTCTAGGTATACACTGAAATGGTGGTTTGAGAAGGTGACAAATATTCTGTTGTAATCTCAAACCCAAGCTCAATTTCTACGTTGCCCTATGCAAGTTCTAAGTTGCATCGCTGAATTTCAAGGTTCCCTCGCTCAATTTTTAGGTTCCCTTGCTCGATTCCTAGATTCCCTCGCTCAATTCCTAGGTTCCCTCACTGAATTACTAGGAAGGTTTTGATGATAAAATAAATGAAGAAGCTCTAGTGCTAAAGTATATCACGCCACATGGTAGGGCTTAAACACAACTTGCCAAAAACCTCTTTTAGGGGCTCAAGGAGTTTTGGATCAAGCTGATATTTTTATATTTTCTTTTTATATAGGTTTACATTATTTTATGAATAGGTTTAATGACAAATATATATCATGATGACTTCTAAGAAGGTTTCAACAACAATATCATCATCGTTACTGATTCTTATAATGTAGGTGTGATTTACTTGCGTTTTTTTTATCTGCTTTCTTTTTAAGCTTGTGTTCTAAAATGATTTTCAAAATGAATGAACAATTTAAATAAAACACATATTATAGCGGACTTTATAAAAGCCCTTAGTAGGATTGTTCGATTCTAACTAAGTTACTCAAATAGGGAGTTTTGAAACTCAATTGAGCCATATGCAAAGTAAATTGTCTAAAAGTTATGCAACTTGCCTGTAAACTAGGGTTATATGAATTCCATATAATCCAAAGGGATGCAGATTGCCCACAACAACTTAGGGTAAGAACTCCTTACTATTGAAAGCTATGTGGGTCTTACTTCAATTCATTTTGACTATTCTTGTTATGAAATAAGACAAAAAATGAGACAAATCTTAAAAAAATGAATTGACTACTCTTATTATGATATAAGATAAAAAATGAGACAAATCTAAAAAACAAGTGGGTAAGACAATTGACCCGGTCGACCCCAACTAGCTGATTCAGTCGAACGGTTCCCTGGAGCTTGATACCACATCTATGGATTAGAGGTACCAATGGCTACGGTTATAATCCATAGCCATAGAGACGCAAATCCGTAGCTATAGACTAGCTTTCTTAAAAAAGAGGGATGGAACCAGCTTTCTTAAAAAAGCGGGATAGTCTCGTCCTTAAATTTGCTATCCGTATGAGGATGTCTAAGTTCGGAAGTTAAGTTCGCATTGCTTCAAGAATATCCAATAGATAAAAGGTGGGGTCCACAGTCATAAATTTCACCTATCTCAGAGGATCCACTGCACACGTGGCGTTTCAATGCATCAATTGGTAACAGCCAAATCCGTTCCAATGACATTGATGGAGCATTTTATAGGATAAGCTCCGGCCAATCTATTGTTCAGTACCGTTTGTGATTTCAGTAGAAGTGGGGCCCATTACTCGGTGATACAAACCAGTGATATTTTGGGCCTTACGGTAAATGGGCCATGCACCAAAAATTCTCCCGGATGGGGAAATCCTAAGCCTTTCAATTAGGTGGGCCAGAAAGGAACTGCTCAGATTAAACCCAATAAAAAAAAAAAAAAAACATGGCTCACGTAACTAGTAAAAAGACGAAATGTTGCTTAATTAGGTTATTTCAATTATGGGGACTTTTGTGCATGGATCATCAAACGTTTTGGATCACTCAACGCTGGGCCCCACCTGTATAAACTAAAAGCCCTGACACACTGTATTAGTGTATTTCTCTCAAAATACAGTGTAGTTTCTTGCATGAGCATTTTATCATACATAATTTATTGGGATGCAGACCTTCGGCCCACGATTTGGATGGCCTAGATTGATGCATACAATGTGCATGAACACGAACTCACATATGCCACATTAGTACATTCCTTTTTTCTTCGGTAATAAAGAGAGCGGATTAGGTGAGACCCCGGCATAACTCAAGAAGGTGGGCCCTCACCGTGGGGTTACCGTGGGCCCACCTTGATGTATTTACTATGTATCCATGTTGTCCTTCCATTTTTTACATGTATAAAAAACATAGCAGATCCAGTTATTAGGTGGACCATACCATAAGAAACAGGGGTGATTAACCATTAATGGGCCACAATGGCTTTGGATCAAGATTACATTTGTTTTTTTTTTTTTTTTTAAACCTTCGTGCAGCCTTACGTGACCTTATCAACAGATTGAATGGTAAAAAAACACTAATGAAGCATTAAGGTGTGCCATAAGAAGTTTTTAATGGTAGGACAGTGAATCACCACTGTTTCTTATGGTATGGTCCATCTAATAATTGGATTTGCTTAATTTTTGAGACAATTTCCTAAAATGATATGGAAAAAAGGATGGACAAGGTGGATACATAATACATATATTAAGGTGGGCCCCTTGGTAGCCCCACGGTAAGGGCCACACATTCTTGGAAAAAAAATTAGCATGGCAGACTCTTTCCTTGTATGCCTTTTTTTTTTTCTCTTCGATGCACGAAAACTTATGTTACGAAAGTAGATTTTTAAGGTACGAAAAGAAGATTTGTAAGGTAAAATAGCTGAGAAAAATAGAAATATTTTCGTTTTTATTGGTTTGTCTGTAGGATAGAAGTCTAGTTTAGTAAGATAGGTTTTGTTCGGGTCGAACAAAAAAAGGTGGGTGGTAGGCCAGGTCTAGTAAAAAATTACCCCAAGGTAAGGCCGGGGAGGTAGTACTACATTTGGTGCACACCTATGGGTAACATGAGTCGTTAACCTGGTGGGCCACACCGATGGGCCGTTGTGCGATGACCCTAGCCGTTAGATGCACATGGATAATTACGCAACTCCATATTTGACCGGGGCTAAGAGGCCTCATCTTATGGTCCACGGACTACTGAAGTGATTTCAGCTCTCTAGCTGGGCCATGGGCATGGATGACTGAAACATTTCAAGGTCCCGCTGCGAATAGGCCACCCGCAAAACACGAGTTGCCAAAGAGGGATCCTAGCCATTCGATCAATGGACGGATAAAGTCACAAGATAATCAACTGTTCACATTCAAGCCGCTCATGGCCGAGCCATTTCGCGGCCTACCTATGCTAATCTACGTGGCCCAGATGCCAGACCAGGAATTAACTTCAGAAGTCCAACTGCTACTTGCCTTTACCTATCATCATATAAAGGATTTAGATGTTACTAAAGGTGGGCCCCACAGCTTCTATAGGGTTCGAGAAAAATCAAATAGGGAAATATGATACATAGGCAGCGTACACACTTGATACACGGCCTCTAGAAGCCTGTATACCGGCATACATAATGTAAATCAAACGGAATAAATCGTGGAGTGAAGAAATTAACTCACGATCCCTAAATCAGATTTTTAAAATAATCTTAACCGTTGATTCTTGGATACTTGTTTGTTGAAATAAAACCATTGTTTAACTGTCCATAAATGTCCACATATCTAATAGTCTAGATAATCAAATAACTGTAAATTTTATCTCGTGATACATCTAAACAGGAAACCATAATTGGACGGTTTGATTTGAAATACTTGTGTGCCATGTAGGAAGTTTCTTTGTGATTTCTTAAGCGACTGCATATCATCCATCACACTCTGCCACGTGACTTGCTTTTCTTTTGTGTTTTTGGCTGGGGTAGGGTTTACAAGGTAAGACAACCAGGGATCGAACCTGGACCACTCACGCACACTCCACTGTCTTCGCCTATCATACACTGGTTCTAGATTCTGACAATCGAGACCATGGTTTAATCCGAACCATTGATCTGTTGTGTACCACCCTTAATGGACAATATCTAAGTACTTTCATTGTCAAGGCAATTATAACTAATTTTTCGAGGCCTAAAGATGGATAAGAAGATATATATAGTGAAACATTGCCCCAGCTGTTGTTTTTTTTTTTTTTTTGGTTTTTTAAACGCGCACCCGCCACACCGACGCACGCAGTAGTGGGATTTCACAACAACCTATGGGTTTCGAACCCAAGACCTCTTGTTGAATCTCCTCTGTGTCTACCACCCGTGCAAGAGTGGTAGACTCTCGGGAGTTTCAACACCCGGCCAAGGGTTCAAGCATCCATAGGTAGTGAAATTCCACTAGCATGAGTGTGTGGGGGTGTTTGTGCATGTGTTTAAAAAATTTTAAAAATAAAAAGGATTGGAACCCCGCCTATGTTGTACAAATATTCGGGCAGGTATACCGTATAATTCCAGGACTGTGGCTACCTTGACTCTAGGGGTGTACATCGAGCCGAACTGAGTCGAGCTAGGCTCGGCTCGACTCGGCTCGGTCACCAAGCACACTTGGCTCTAACTCAGCTCGGCTCGGCTCGGTCATCAAGCACACTTGGTTCTAACTTGGCTCGGCTCAGCTCGGTCACCAAGCACACCTGGCTCTAACTCGGCTCGGTGACTAAGCCAACATCTCTAGCTCGGCTCAGTCAGCAATCGGACCAATTCGAGCCGAGTTTAAGCCAATTTTGAGCTTTCAAGCTTTCAAGTTTTCGAGCCGAGTTCGAGCTCGAGCATTCGAGCCATGTTCGAGTTCATTTTTCGAGTCGAGTTCGAGCCGCTTTTGAGGTTTCGAGCCTTCGAGTTGAGTTCGAGCTCGAGCATTCGAGTTGTGTTCGAGTTTGTCTTTCGAGCCAAGTTTGAGCTCGAGCATTCGAGTTGTGTTCGAGTTCGTTTTTCGAGCCGAGCTCAAGCTCGAGCTTTCGAGCTGTGTTGAAGTTTGTTTTTCGAGTCGAATTTCGAGCTTTCGAATTTGAATTCGAGTTTAGTTTTCGCGATTATACAATGTCGGAACACGAAATTAGGAAGTTGAAAGTATCGAGTTAAATTTATATTTTTACTACATCTACATACATTTATTAACATAACAAAGCATAAAATAAAATATTAAATACAACTAAACACACTACTTTAGAAGAGATTCGTCTGCTGAGATCAAGCTGTTATCTAAATCTTCATATATGTACTCGTTCACCTCTCCCGAATCAGAAGGTGGAGATAGCTTTTTATCGCTCTCCTCTTGTATAGTTTGAATTAGATTTTTCAAACTTTTTTTGTGAGAAGATTTATATATAGTTCCCAACATCCTATAAAACGTACCAAGACTGGAGAGAAACTTAGTTGAATTCTTACTCTTCTTCTTTTTACCCATGCAGCTTAAACCTGCTTCGACATCATGTGGTATTGGAGGACATCGCTGATGTGTAGAAGCCTCGTCCATACTGTGCTTTAAGGCAAGTTGGAATTGTTCTTCTTCTAGTGCTAATAATTTAGCTTCCTCCACTGCCTTAGAAAGTTTAGATAGGGAGTGGAAGCTTTTTTGTTTGAATCAAGAACTACTTAGAAAATAACTTGGATTTCTTTTAGGGCTTTAAGACATGGTTTTGCACCACCCCGACAGAATAAGTGTAATCTGAGCCAATTAGTTTTGTTAACAAACTTGGCTCTATACAAATTACACAAAATCTTCAACTTTCCAGACTTTGGAGAATGGACTAAGGAACTATAGTCTCAAACGTCAATCAATGGTTCACTTGAAAACATATCTACATATTGTGTTAGAAAAATATTTTAGCAATGATGAAATGCCGACATAAAACAAAAGCAATTTTTGGATTAAAAAAAAAGTCATTAATGCATTGCGTGCATAGCATCCATCAACATAACATAAAAATAAAAATAAAAGAGTACCCGTTACATCATTTTCAATTCCAATAAATTAACAAGAAATGTTAATCTAACTTCATTAATGTTGTTGGTGTTTCATGTGTCGCGGCTCGATACACATTCTCCTCCTCTTCCTCATCAATATCAGAACCTCCAAAACTCGAATGCAACCAATCTTTAGGGCTGAAAGTCGGGCGGGTTGGGTCTGGTTGGTGCTCAACCCTAACCCAACCCAAGGTTCCTATACCTCAACCTTAACCCAACCCAACCCAACCTCGGGTTGGGAATTCTCGATCCAAGCCCAACCCAAGCGGGCTCGGTCGGGTTAATCGGGTTGGTCGGGTATATACGTGCTAATATTTTCGTTATTACATTAGCTTATTATATTCTAATATAGGACTTATTTTTTGTATCTATGATTTTATTAATTATATATGCGATTATTCATCATAAAGAACTTTATTTTTTTCTTTAAAAAAAAAGTTAAAATATAGGACAACTACTCCTTTAAAAGTCATGTAGCATAGCACGCAATCTATTTGGGAGAGAGAAATCGAGCATATCTTGTTAGCTTGAGTCATTGGAAATGATGTGGACAAATGAGACCCGATGTCCGTCACTAGTTTGCCTTCGACCCAAACGATCCACACTCAATTATAATTTATAAGTAACTTATATATTGATCGGGTTCGGGTTGGGTCGGGCAACCCGAGACCTCAACCCGAGCTTGACCCAAGTTTTATCGGGTTGGTGTTTGTATAGCCCAAGATTGAGATCGAGCCCGATACATCCTACCCAAGCCCAACCCAATGTCGAGTCGGTCACGGGTCGATCGGGTTGAACCTGCCCAATTTTCAGCCCTACCAATCTTCTGTACAAATTAATGCTTCCACTGTATCTGGTACAAGGGAACTTCGAGTCTTGCTCACGACCCTACTCCCTGTGTTAAAAGCAGATTCTGATGTCACCGTTGAAATATGAACTAACAAAATATCTCGTGCTACCGTCGATAGTGTAATGCATTTTCCTTCACTAGCTCTCATTTTCCACTACTCCAAAACATCGAAGTCTGAATCCTGTCGTGGTACGACTGACACTTTGAGATACATGTATAACTCTAATTTTTTCATTTTAGTGTCTATATTTTCTTTTGCTAAGAAAAACATGTAATCATCATCGAGCATAATGTCAGAGCTTGAAGCAGCATACGATCTAACTTCGTTAACACTTAGTGTGGACTCTGTGGTTGTGTACGTATTGTACAATGCTTCGATTGCTTCACGAACCTTTGAGGTTTCAGTTACTGCCTTTTCATTAGAATAAATCTTCATGAAGATGTACTTAACATAACTCATCTCGCACCGAAGATCAAGAACAACAACTAAAGACATTAACAAATGACAATCATCCCATTACTTATCGAACTTTATTTGCATCCACCTGTCATGAGTTGTAGAAAAAATGGACCTTCACTGACAGCTTTCTTTAGGGTTTCCTTGATCTTCCACACAGCTGGAAAAAACATATTTGTTGTAAGAAACTTATTGCCAGAAAATATCTTCGTACAGTCATAAAAAACTTTTAAAATTTTATGAACTTCTTTCACTTTACTCCAATCTTCTTCAGTAGGCAACCAAGCATACATTCTATCACGCGCTGCATATTCTGGAAATGCAAGTTCTAATTCTAGGGCCGAATCCAACATCTTGACGGTGAGCCCCTTATGTACTTCACACTCTCCCTCACATTCTCTATAGTTTGGTCTATTGATTTCAACCCTTCTTGTACAATTAGGATCAGAATATGTGCACAACACCAAACATGAAAATATTTTTTCCTTAAAAAATAAATCGTCAGTTGCCTTGAACTGGTTATGTAAGAATGATATTATACTGTCATTTGTTGAAGCATTATCTAAAGTTAATGAACTGATTTTTTTCAATGCCCTAATCTCATAGACAATTGTAAATGTAATCTGAAATAACTAAACTGGAATGGGGAGGTGGAAGGTGGCGAAAGCTCAATATTCTCTTGCAAAGTTTTCAATTTTCAACAACATAGTGTGCAGTCAATGAAATGTATCTCTTTCTTTGATTTTACGCCGTCCACATATCAGAAGTCAAACTTATCCTTGAAACCGAATCTAAAACTGCTTTCAGCTCCATTTTCTCACTTACGTACATCTTCATGTACTCCCTCTTCACAGTAACACGGGAAACCTTCCCAAACTGAGGATTAAGGAATGTACTGTATCCCATGAATATTTCACTCTCTACCATTTTTAATGGTTGCTCATCAATGATAATAAGCTTTGTAAATCATTCCTTCCGCTCCTTTTTTCAAACTTATAAGTGGTAAGTGTACCTTCAGAAGCAGATCCTTCGGACTTTGTAAACGATAGCAATTGTTGGCCTGAAGGTGAAATTATAGGTCTCCTTACATAACTTTGCCTATGTCTGTTTAAACAAGGAGTCAACTCCCCAGTATTTTTGTTGTATAGACTTTTACAGTGCAGAAATCTGATCTTAGTAACATTGTTAAATACTACTTCTTCAAAATCATTCCAGACAGCTGACCGTTTCTTTCCTTTATATGCAGCTGAAGACCCCTTTCCCTCAACAACAAGAGGTGATGTGGCTGACGCACCGGCACCAGGGGTAGTTGGGACTTCATCCTCACTAGCCATCTCTAAATATATAAAACAATTTCATCTAACCTTAGTAAAGAATTTCCTAAGTAGTGTATCATGTGTCTATAAATGTCCTTTGAACTTTCAACAATATCTTAAGCGTTTAAATCAGTCACCCATTCAATGTTGAATAGATAGTAATGCTTTTATTATTCAATTTTAAATGTCACACCAAAATTTCGGCAGAATCTCCCCTTATCTCTCCATAATATATTAATTTTGTATTTCATTTACACGTCAACTATCCACACAAAGTATGAATATTTGATGATGAAATAAATGTAAGAAATATATCCAGAAAGAATTAAGAGAGACGAACCGAAATAAGCATATGCATTTAAAATAAAATAAATGAAAACATTATTATCTCTTCAACATTGAACTGTCCAGAAAAGAACAATTTGAGAATTTATATGCATCCAAGAACACATTAAATCTATGTCTGGCAACATAGAAATCCTCAAATGGACAATCGATTATCCTATATTACAAGTCTACAACTAAAATAATAAAAATAATTAATATTTATGCAAACAAAAGAGCAAGCTGAAAGAATAACTATTAAAAACATTTATAAAAATAAAAGATATCCAATAGCCAATAGGTATAAGCATAAATTAAGACTAACTAACAAAAATAAAAAAAGTGCGTCTCTCTTTTAGACTCAACGGGCAGATCTGGTAGTTTCACGTTAAGACCCTTGAGCCGACGTGAAAGCGGGCTCCAAAGGAGCTACTGCTCAAAGAGCATAGCTAGAGGTGTTACTTCTTCTACCAAACGGGTTACTGAGAGCTTGGAATTGAATGAGAATATAATGGACCCTATATATGTGGCAGCACATGTACTTGAAATTGTACATTCATCAAGTGGACTGTGGACCCTTCCATAATACTTCATGTTGTGGCAAGAGATTCCACCCTTTTTTTTGTCTAATGCTACTTTCTAAAATGCCTAAAATTAGCAGGATTTATATGATAATACATGGTCTCCTGTTATAATGGTATACTGCCTAGTTTCACTTCTGACAAGTTTGGCCCATTATCTGATAATGAATACCATTGGTCTTTTGCGTTCCCCTACCGATGGCCTATGATGAGAAAATCTCTTTGGTAGAATAAATCTAACCATTCAATCTGTGACCTATGGATAGAAAATGTTTTCAATAAACTATTCAATTAATCTAATTAAAAAATCTCTTTAGTAGAATAACTCTAACCATTCATTGAGAAATTCCACCATTTCCCCATGTTTCCCCGTATCCCCAACCAGCAATACATGTAACAATACCGATACTACAAACACTGCTCACAATAAACCAAATATCCACATCTGATCACTCCCAAACAAATAAGGAAACGGACTAAACTCATAAAAGGAAACTATTTCTAGATAAAATTAGAGGCTGACTCTAAGTAAACACGACCATAAGATATAAGAAACTATCACCCATAAGAAAATAAGAAACAATCTTAAACAACTAAACCTAAATATGAAATTTGTTAAAACTACAACTATAGCAAAACGATAGCCACACTCATACTCCTATAAGTTAAAATATTGAAAGCAAAGTTGTTTTGTGAAAATAACTTCAACAAAACCAAGGCCTTATGAATAGATACTACAATTGCACATTACAGCATGACAATATAAAAATCATGCTAGTCCACTCCTTAAGTTGGCATAAATGAGAAAAATAGATATCAAAATAATGAGCAAATGATCCATATTCGATGCACAAGCCTGGCCCACCACAGTGTGAGTGAACCAGCCTGATGTTTTGGGTAATGGCACGTTTACTATGAGCCACACTTGAAGGATGGCTCATTCGATAGACAAATATGTCCACTGAGTAGATGATCAGGATCAACAGATCGTAGAATTTTCTAGCCATCTACATGGAAGAAACAATCCATGTATAAATAGAGATGTTTAATTTGTATTATTTACAGAGAGCACATGAAATAATTCATCCACAGTGGGCCCACTAGATGCCCCATAACCCATGGCCATGGTTAGTAACTGTAACACTCCGGATTTTTTGCCAACCTGGAATTAGATGTCCTTAGGCAAGGGGTTGATCCTAACCCCTTATTAACTACTCAAACCTCAAATCCTTTAGAAATTAGATGATATTAACTAAGTGTTAAACTAGATTAGCTGTGAAATTCAGTTGAACCACTTTAAATACGATCTGCAAGACCCAAAACTTGTAGAATCATTGATGCTAGGTTACCCTAAAATCTAGGATCAAACTCTATTCCCGGTTGCTCTCGGGAGCACATTGAAACTCTGTATCGGATCTAGACCGCACGTCGAAAGTCCGATGACCGCGGACTAAACGTTTAGGACCGCCTTGCTGGGCTTGACAACCATCTCGGAAATCAAATCCAAATAGTGTCTCGGGGCGATTTGCTTGAGCCCGGAGTGAAGAGTGTGAGAAAATGTGATTTTCTTTAGAAAATATATCTAATTTAAGTAATCTGAGACTTTTCGTTTGCGGGGCAGATATAAACAATCAGACCGTCAGAATCTGACCCAAATACACCCTTGGATCAGGGGAAATTTCATACACAGGTCAGTGTACTTGTAACCCTGATCGAGTTTCGGTAACCGTTGAATTGAAACTGGTACGCCACATGTGATCTGGGAACCCGATTGGAATGAAAACTTAACTCGACTTAGATCCAAGGTCAGTGAGCTTAAGTCCGACCTTTGGCTCAAGGGGGGGCTCCAGAAGTGCTTCGTTGAGACGGAACAACCTCTCTTTGGACATAACCTAAGTATACCTTGGTCATGGGGCCATTTCCATCAGTTTTGGGCCTATATAAAGGCCTTAAGCCCTCACTCTCTCATCCCATACGAATTTGGAAAACCCTAGGAGAGAGAAGAGAGAAAAGAGAAGGTGAGAGAGAGAAAGTAAGGGAGAGACTAGGAGTTTGTTCCTGGGATTCTATCCTGCTATGCTATGTGCCAATCCATCACTACCGTATCACTTTTCCGGTGATTCTGATTCCATTTTCGGGTAAGAAATCCTAACCCTAACCTGTTTGGAGATTCAAATAGAATAGAAGGTGGAATAGCTAACCTATTCCCTGTTATAGGTTGTCGTTGTGTCGCAGACAAAGACGTTGTGTTCAAACGGATTTCGTTTTGTGTCTACCGGTAAAAGGTGTGGACTTTAAACGTATAGGTTATAGTTTTCAAGGCTTTTAATGTCAGTTAATGATATATTACTGACATAGATGCTATTGCACATGTACAAAGTACTGTCCGTTTTGTTTTTTGGTTATACGTTAACTATGTTGAATATACTGTATTCCATATATTTATAGAAAATATCGTATACGTATAAAATTTGAAATTGTGTTGGTCATGATTAACTGCTTTAACTATCTTCTAGGATATTTTGTTGTAATTGAATGTGATTGAGGCTATTGTATATTCCAGGCAATCGGTAACAGGCCTTAATTTTGTGGCTAAGATCATTTCACCACAAAAGGCACGTTCGATGAATCCGAGTCGTACGATGGTTGTCGACAGTGGTATCTTGTCGATTACTTCAGCGTACGCTCGTACCAGTCGAACTTGTCTAATAACCCGATTGACCATAGTATATTCACCATGTTTGGACGCTACTGCTTGAACCTAAGGTACTAAACTTACCAGTGAAACCCCGTTAACCTTAGTACCTCGATCTGCTAAGACTCATGAGCCGGACATGGTGGTATGGGACACCGTGGTCGAGCTATCGGCCTACGTTGGGGCGATGTGCCTCCCCGTAGTGACCAGTGAGCAACCCAGACTCATGAGCCGAATACGGTGGTATGAGACACTGTATTCGAGCTGTCGGCCTACATTGATAAGGTGATGGGGGAGCGGTGCAACGAATGCGTGTAACAACCCTTTCAGCCCTTTGTAGTGACCTCGAGCATATTCTAAATTTGCGGTGATATGACGAGCCTTCCCGTAGTAAACAGAGTATAAACTATGCCTGTATTGATAAGGTGATGGGGGAGCGGTATAACGAGTGCGTGTAACAGCCCTGACAGCCCTTTACAGTGACCTAGAACCGCATCATCGTATGAGATTTATCTAGGACTGAAGACCCTAGAATGGATCATTGTTTGAGAATGATATAAGGGAGGTACCTTAGTTTCCCAATACTGCTGTATGAAAAGGACTAATAATAACTCGGTAATTACGCTCATAACATAGCACTGTATGTGCCTGGAAGATGTGGAGCACTGAGGGATGAACGCATGCCGCAGACGTAAGATGGTGTCGCACGAGGGAGCATTGGCGAGGGCATGCATCATGACTACATTTCATCCTTGCATTAATAAGAGTTGTTATGATTGTTTGACTGACTGCTTTATCATTGCTGCTTGACTGAATTGATAACATGTTAACCTATGCTTTATTGTTCCACTGAGTTAGTTACTCACACCCACGTTACGGGACGATGTTGTACACACCAACCAAACCTTGTTGTAGCTGCAGGTGATGGCGATGCTTATGAGGCGGAGCCGGACTTTTGCGACAAGGATGCTTTCTCGTATATGCTGTATTCTGGCGGCTTCATGTGAGCCGTGTCTTGATCGACAGGGTTACAGGGATGTTAACTAGATGACCTTACATCTTTTGTATCTTTTGAAATTGTGCTTGTAATTAATTAACCTGGTAACATTATCACACTCTGGAGACTTACCACAGTTTATATATTTTATATATCTATCACAGTCTTCCGCTTGCAATTTCACTTGTCTCTGGAGTATGATATGCTGTTTTGGCTTAATCTCACTCATGTTCAATGCACTAATATAGACAACATTCAATCATAATTTATTATGTTGCATAAGTGATGCGTTGGAACTCAGGAGTTGAGTTTATGCTCGACCCCTGATTTTTAGGGCGTTACAGTAACTGTGCAACTCCTTACAATCAGTTTGGAGACTTGTAAGCTAATTTTTAGCCTACAACTTCATATCAAAGGGCAAAACCTAATAATCAGATAATAGATTTTTACATATACGACATGGACGAATTAAGGAAACAGTGGGTCAATTAAATCATCTGTTATAATCTGTCCAAATCAGAAAAAAATCTGCAATTATTCAAGCAAATATGGCCAAATAAAAAAATAAAAATAAAATTGCAACTTATTCAAAAGGAATTAAGGAAATATGCCTAAATCAAACAAAAATATACCGATTCTGGTTCATACAGGGGCAGGGGCTTGTGTCTTACCGGTGGTTGGACTCAGACTGGTTTGTTACAGCTGTGGTAGGGGCGATCGGACTGGCGAGCTGCAGTGGCAGAGGCGATCGAATTGGCGAGTTGCAACAGTGGCAGGGGTGACCGGACTGGCGAGTTGCAGCAATGGCAGGGACTTAGGGTTTAGGGAAATGATCGGACGACAACGGTGCGGGTAAGGGAGGAGGAGGGAGATAGACGAGTAGAGAGGGCTGTGCAGGTAAGGGAGGAGGGAGAGAGTAGTGAGATCAGACGGTCGTGCAGCGATGCGGGTAAGGGAGGAGGAGGGAGAGAGTCGAGAGAGGGAGAGAGGGAGGAAGTGAGGGTTAGCCAACTTAGAGAGGGAGGAAGAGAGGGTTAGGGAGATTAGGGTTCATGCAGGCTGGACTGGCCGACTGGGAGGGTTTTTTTAAATGGGTAGAGTTTTTTAGTTTTGAAGGGTATATATACCCTGTTCCGAGTCGGGCCGCGTTCGAGCAGTATTCGAGCTGAGTTGAGTCGAGCTGGGGCAAGCTCTAACAAGGCTCAAACTCATTTTCGAGTCGAGTCGAGCGAGCCAACCGAGCTAGCTCAATTCGTGTACACCCCTACTTGACTCCACGCAGTCATTAGCTTGGTGTGCCTAAACTAACCGACTATCACCTTGGGGGAGATTTTGAATAAGATCTACTTAGTCCATCATGCTTAAAAACTGTAAATTCACGCAGTGTGGCCCATATGAGTGTCGTGATGTTCTGATTTTCAGTTAATCTATTCACACTTGTGTGGTGCATCAGATGAGTGGATTGGATGACATATGCATACTACGGTGGAACCCACACTCAGTTTGGATGATTTTATTGAGTGACTTTCCATCTAAATTGTTGTCCATGGCAGACCCCAGTTGAGTTTGGACATGATGGACGGGTGGATCTGTAAATCGTCCATGCACATTAGCCAATAACCCTGCTCCCATGTGAAAGAAAAGCCTAAAGAGGAATTGGATTAGTTGCGACCGCCACATCAATGTATGTATTTTACATTCCGCCTGTACTTATCGTTTTATAGCATGACCCTGAAAATCAAGCCGTTCCATTTCTCATGGAAGCGGATTGCTAAGTAACTCAACAGCATACCAAGTAAACTATGTGACGTCCACCATGATTTATGTATCTTATCTGCTCTATTTATTCATTTTACCCGATAATTTTTTGACTTGAGCTAAAAAGTAAGCATATACAATGTTCAAATGGACCACGCCATAGGAAATAGTTGAATTGAACATCTACCGTTGAAAAATACTTCAGGGTCATAAAAGTTTTAGATCAAGATTGTGTTTGTGTTTTCCCTTAATCCAGTATTTATGATCCTATGAATAAGTTGGATGACAAATAAACATCACCGTAGGGCTTAGAAAGGTTTCAACTGTGGAAATCATTATCCCCACTATTTTCAGTGGTATGATCCACTTTAATTTTGGATATGCTTTAATTTTGGATTCAATCCCTTAAATTAGATGGAAAAGCAGATGGACGGCTTGGATAGGCTACATACATTCAAGGTGGGCTAAACCGATTTTACTCAGTATAATAAGAGCCTAGTAGGCAATCCGATTTCATTTTTCACGTGAACCATATTAAAATAAATAAATAGTGGTGATTGACTATTAATAGACCATGAAAGTTTTAGGTCAATCTCATTCTAGTTTTATCCCTTCTTCTAAGTTGATGTAATCTTATCAATTGGTTGGATGAAAAATAAACATCAGGAAAACTTCATCGTGGGCTTAGTAAATTTTTAATGGTAGATCATTCGATCACCCTTGTTTCCTATAATACGGTCAACTTGATACTCGAATCTTCTTCATTTTTATGTCAATGCGTTAAAATTATCTCTCAAAACATATGTACGGACATGACGGGTATGGGGTACATACATCAGGATAGGCCGCATGGCAACGGCCGCACCGTCTTGGGTAAGGGGCTTACCTAATCCGCGTCCGTTACGGATGCTCGCACCAATGCCCGTACCGGACACAGCAATTGTCGGTTACATATACGATTTTCGGTTTGTATAAGTGGGCCCTCTGTTCATTCTTGGAAAGCTTTGATCCGTGGCCCATTCGCCAGAAACCATCATCAATCTTTCAACAGTGAAAAAGGGGAACATAACAGCGATTACCGTTCAATCAATAAAAATCAAAATACTAACAAGTACGATTCTCGCATCTAGTAACTTTTGTTCGGATGGTCCATCAATGGCGAGTCTGTCATATCGACGGTCTGGATTGCTGAATCATGGACTCACGTATACAGTATAAGATCCGAAAGTACATTACAATCTGTCGCCCCAGCAATGTACAATACCTCGCTCATGGTACGCTAGAATAAATACGTGAGCGGATCCGCTGCCGTGGCTGTATCCACCGTTTATTGGTCACCGAACAAAGGAATGCGTTGATTGGATTATTTTAATGAAACCCTTTTCTCACTGAATGGGAGCCGTTGATGATGTTTATTTTTAGTGTTAATTTCATGCTGCCAATTAAAGGGCTGCGATCGTCCATACATTGCGATTTGTGGGCCATGGGCCACTTCGTTTCCCCTGTCAGACAATCCTATTCGTTCAATAACTGTCTCGCTAATGGATCACGTGAAAGATTTCTTACCTAAGATCAGAATGCAACGGGAAAAAAGGCCCACCGATTGGATAGCGAGAGACTTGGACCATCCATCTCCCATCCATGACATGGCCCACCAGATGAATGATATGGATCTCCAAAAGGTAGGCCACTGTTGGAAATGCTGCGGAAACATGATGATCACCCGTGTAGAATATCCAATACGTGCATAAGCTGGGCCACCCGATGATGATCACCCGTGTAGAAATCCAATCCGTGAAAAATCTGGCCCACACCATGATGATCACCTGACATAAAAATCAGCTATATCTGCTCATCAACCTGGACACAAAATCAAATGAATGGACAACCCATGATACGTCTCAGTGTACCGGTGGGGCGCACTCCACCGGAAACGGACTGGCTACTCCCCCTGCCACCAGCCAATGGCTGGTGGTCGGTGCTCTGAGGGCCCACCATGATGTATTTGTTTCATCCATGCCGTCCATTTATTTTTTTTTAGATCATTTTATGGTATGAGACCAAAAATGAGTTATATCCCAATCTCAAGTGGACCACATTACAGGAAACAGTGTTGAATGAGCGTCAACCATTAAAAACTTTTTGGGGGCCATAAAAGTTTTGGATCAAGCTGATTTTTGTTTTTTCCCTTCATCTAGGTCTTTATGACCTAATCAAAAGATTGGATGTCAAATAAACAGTACAGTGTGCTTAGGAGGATTTTAATGGTAGATATCCAAACACTATTGTTTTCCTGTGGTGTGGTCCACTTGAGATTTATATCGCTCTAATTTTTGGTATAGGTCTATAAAATGATCTGTAAAAAATGGATGAACGGCATGGATGAAACACATACATCATGGTGGATACCACAGAGCACCGACCATCAGCCACGGGGCCGGTGGCAGGGGAGTAGCCAATCCGTTTCCCATTCCACCGTTCGCAAGTATTGAATATTCGACCTACATGACGTGCTCGAAGAAAAAATGGCTGTATCAGGATTTATGATACAGCTGCTGTACTGGATCATTTCTTTCAATCTCATCCATCAGAAAGAATGGATGGGCTCTTTTACGCTAAATTTTGGCTGGCTGTGTTTCATTCCCAACCGTCCATTTACTAACAAACAATCATGGAGCAACCATGAGGCACCATCATCCATCAGACGTGGGCCCACAAGTACGGACGCTACCCGGGAACAAAAACGCCTCTGGCATGGACCCGGCCATTATTTACTTTCCTATCACATCCGGACCGTGAAAGATGTGGGCCCTACCATAAAGATCACCTTGGACTGAAATAAGGATGGTCAACTCATCAGACGGGGGGCTACCCCTCCTGAATCAATTGACAGACGATGGTCCGACTCAATGCACCGTAATGGCACACCTAACGAAGCGATTGGTTCGGTCTGCCCTCAGGTGATCTTATGGAACGGTCTGTCTTTTGCACGGCTTGGATGACATCACACGCGACACTTTGGCGGGGAAGGAAGCACACGTGAAAATGCATGTACAACGTTTGTATGTGAAAATTTTTAGTCTTTATACGTATACGAGAATCGTATATGGTATGTGATACAGTATTTTGGTTTTTGCCATTTTTGGTTTTTCTAGAGAGAGAGGGGAGAGGGAGAGAGAGAGAGAGAGAGAGAGAGAGAGAGGCATATCTCCTCATTTTTCCGTCCGTCGCTCTTTCTGCCCGCCGAAGCTGCTCTCCTTCCGTCCGTCGCTCTGTCCGACCCAACCCTTCCAAAATCTCCGTCTCTATTCTTTTCTTCGTCGGAAACGGCCTCCCTTTCGCCTTTTTCAAGCTGAGGTCTTCAATCCAGGTATATACTCATTTATCTAATTTAGATCCCCAAAACCTAGTTGTAGCTCCCTTCCATCTTTCTACTCTCGTTTGAAATTCGATTGCGTTTGTTATTGGATTCTGATATCTGGGTTTTTTGGAGTATCGGATTTACGGATTTATAGATTTGGGTTTTCTGGGATATATATATATATATATATATATATATATATATATATATATATATTCTGATATTTGATTGTTTGCTTTATTTGTATTGAAATGGGTTTTTCTTTTTGGATATGTTGCTTTCTGGAATTGGGTTTTTCTGCAATTTTTTTTAAAATTTTTTTTCCGGGGAATAGGTGTTTGATGTTTGGTTATCGCTGTTTGTTGTTTTTTTTTTTTTTCGTGAAACCAGTAGTTTTCAGGTGTGAGTTTCTTTTACCTGAAATTTGGGTTTTTCTGTAATTGGGTTTTTGGTATGTTAGCTTATTACTCTTTGCAGTGGTGGGTAATATCTGGATGTTGGATTTTTACAAATCGGGTTTTGGGTTTGGGTTTTCTGCTTTGAAGCTTGGCTGTTTGGAATTGCAGATGGTCGAGGGTTCTTTCATGTAATGCGTTCTTCAGTTTTTGGCTTATTTCATTCCTTTTTTGGATATGTCAGTTTCATCCTAGAGGAGAAATGGGAATGGTGATAGTCTAATATTCATCTAACTGGAGTTGTTCTTTTGGCTCAGGTTTTTATTTTTATTTTTTGTTGGAAAACATTAGATGGTTGAGAGGTTTCTCAATGGTGTGTACATTTTGAGAAGATCAAGACTGTTTTCGTTTTCGGAGTATAGGCTTGAGTGATTATGTTTATTTATTTATTTTGTTTGGGTTGTTTGGGAATTTAGTGCATTTGTAACTGTGGGTGGGGTGTTTGTGAAGGAAGTTTCAGGGGAAATTGTTGGAGCGGGTAATGGCTGGGAGTATGAGTGAGGATAATGGGGCTGGGAGGTCTTCGGAGGGACTCTCGAGCGGACAGCGGTGTCAGTCTGGTGATTCCCTTATGGACTGGCGGTCGTCTGAGCAGGTGGAAAATGGCACTCCATCCACTTCGCCTCCTTATTGGGACACTGATGACGATGATGATGGTGAGCTCTACCCTCTCTATATATTTTGAGACTGTTGCTTCTCCTTGAGTTCATTCCTAATTATTTTTTGGGATCTGAGTTTTCCGTTGTTTTCCATCTTTTTTTTTTTTCAAGCAACAATTTTTATTGCCAAGGGGGCAAGCATTTCTAATCAAACTAAGAATCCCTAGGAACTCCCTATTTAGGCAAGGAGTTTGCGAGATCATTAGCTTCCCGTGGTATATTAACATTCAGGGTAGGGGTGGCAATGGGTGGGGTTGGGTTGGGTTGGGTTTGGTTCATAATGAGGATGGCTCCAAACCAAACCCAACCCCTTGATTAAGCAGTTTGAAAATCTCAACCCCAATCCAACATATTGTAAATGGGTCAAACCAATCCCAACCCACTCGACCTATTTAATTAAACTGCAAAAAAATAAAAATATTATTATTTTGTAGAAAAATATAAAAATATCGACCACATATTTCGAACTCTCAATTATTATAAAATGAAACCCTTATTACAACCAACTTACATCCATCATAACTAAGTTTGGATTTTTTTAAACAAATTATATTATTTATAATACATATATATAGTTAGCATTTAACAAAGAGGCAAGGGGCGAATCATATTTATGACCTACAGGGTTTGGCCTAGCAAACCCGAACCCCACTTGTTTAATTTTGGGTTGACAAAACCCAAGTTACCCAACCCATATGGAAAATAGGTTGATCCAAATCCTAACTTTCTGGTTGTGTATGGGTCAGGTTGGTGGGTCGGGTCAAGTTTTGCCGCCCCTAATTCAGCCCTATGGCAATATCGCAAATTTCATCCATAATGAAGGTTGTTCACGTATGCTCCTCCAACTTGGTACCCAATATTTGTTGTAGTTGAATCACTTTCAACGATCTTTCTTTCTTAGAAATGATCTTTTAGAATGCAAAGATCCTCTAGGAGAGCTCTAGCTTCCACTTTTGAGCCCTGTGGGACCGGAGTAAGAGTAGATGACCTCCACTGTTTCGTTTCGTAGGATGCCTTCGACCCCCATTAGTTGTGGATTCCAGAAAGGTTTTTTTTTTCTCTTGGGAATCCATCGCCTAGGAAATGGATTCTGTTAGTGAGGGTCTAAATTTGTGTTTGAGTCCTGTGAAAAGGTGGGAATTATCTCCCTAAATTTGATCCTTTTATGATTCTCATCTTTAAGATGGGTTGCAGAATTTTGAGAGATGGAGATTCCCATCCAACAATCATATTTCTGAGAAGGATGAAAAACCTCCTCTCCTAATAACTCTTTTTCAATACCCAAACACAAAATCTGGATTCTTGAGAATAGCTTTTCTAGTACCCAAACACTATAGACATAATCTCTTTCACTGGCAATTTTTTTTTTCCTTTGAAATAGATTCATGACCCATTTTATGATTCCTAGGAACGAAATGATCCCTAAGAGAAACCATCAAAGTGAAGTTAAAGAATGCTAGTCAGAGGGACTGTCTAAATAACCTTGTCTCATGGATTCCTTGCTAACCGTGTAGGATGACGTTTCGGTGAAGAGTGAGATAAATTAAAATTCCATCCCTAAAAATATTTTCTTTTGAGGGCCTAGTGGACAAGCATAGCTCTAATCTAAGCAATAAACAATGGGATGGACATCTCCTCCCCCCTAACTATTCTAGCATTTCCTTCAAGTCAAATATTCCATTAAATGTCATGCAGGAGTGTCCTCCAGAGAATTTTACCTCCAATACCAAAGCAAAGGACTGGCCAAGAGTAGAACAACTCAACCACTCTGTGCGGCATGATCTAATGACACCTTATAGGTCAAGGAAATATCCTCAAATGGTTCTTGCTTCATTACAATACCAAAAAAGTGATGGACGATTTCATCCTCTCGTACACACATGGCACGTGTTAGCCAAATGATTCATATGACTTTTTAATTGGTCACAAGTAAGAATGTTGCCCGCCACTGCCAACCAACAAAAGGCTGACAATGTTTCTGAGAATGAGAGAATGAGTGAAGGAGAATGTGAGACTCAGATATTAAGAATACAAGTCTAAGAGACAATGGATGAATGTGAGAGAATGAAAGATGAGAGAGAGAGAGAGAGAGAGAGAGAGAGAGAGAGAGAGAGAGAGAGAGAGAGAGAGAGAGAGAGAGAGAGAGAGAGAGAGAGAGAGAGAGAGAGAGAGAGAGAGAGAGAGAGAGAGAGAGAGAGAGAGAGAGAGAGAGAGAGAGAGAGGAACAAATGAATATGAGCTAATGGGTATTCTTGATTCTTGAAGAATGAATGAGTGAATGAATGAGAAATAAAAGAAAAAGAAGAAATGATCTTGAATCTTGATCGTGGATGAAACTTGATTATTGTTGTTGGAACTTGGATGGTTGAACACATGAACTTTGAGCTTCGAATTCAAACTTGAATGATGAATCTTGAATCCTTGTACCTTGATTGTTGTTTTTGAAGAATGAAGAGAGAAACTTAGAAGAGTTCAAGTGTAAATGGGAAATGAATAGTAAATTATAATTTGTAAAACAGAAAGAGATTATGATTTGTAGAGAGATTAAGAGTAAGAGAGAAAGAGTGAGAGATATAGAGGAGGTGGGGGATATGAGTGGCCCCCCCCCCCAACAATAAAATTTTTTATTTTTACCGTTGGGGCATATGGGATCGCATATTCTTCACATACATAAGTATGACTAATGCCATATGCGATCCAATCCATTGTATTCGCATATGCAATCGCATTTGACAACATCAGAGGGCACACACTTTTACTATTCGTTCTATGGCACCCCCCCTAAAGGTAGCAGCTTTTGTTTGGCCAACGGAAAGGAAAAGGGTGCTCACTATTGACAATCTTCAAAGAGGGCCCATGGTTCTCACCAACGTATGCATATTGCGCATGGATGATGCTGAGTCGAGAAATCATCTCTCCATCCATTGTGCGTTTGCTTACAGGGTGTGGGTTTGCTTCCTCGGCCTCCTTAACATCTCTTGGGCAATGCTAAAATCCATTGATGGTCTCCTTTTAGCCTGGCATGGTAGAGGATTTGGGAAGGGAAGACGGTTTGGCGATTAGTTCTAATTGAAGTGCTTTGGGCTATCTCACTGTTTTCTCAATAGAAGCGCTTCGGTTGAAGATGTTATTAGTAGAGTAAAGCTTGATGTTGTGGGTTTGGTGTCTAGCTTAGAAGCCGTGGACATTTGTAACATCTCTAGCTATGTTTGGGTTGTAATTCTTCCCGCTTTAGTTTTTGCTTTGGTGGGTTATCTAATGAAGTATCATTACCTTTAAAAAAAAAGGAAAAAAAAAACATCATCATGACCATTTTAGTCATAGCCTTTTTTTTTTTTTTTAAATTTATTTTATTTTATTTTTACAGTCACACCCCACGCACTCCCACCACCATTGGGATTTCACTGGCCTTATCTCATGCTTGCTTGCCATAATATCAGTGACAGTTTACCTACCTACATCAACCCTCCACCAGGCTTGGGGCCAGCTGGTGCATCTCTACCAAGCAGAATTATAAATTTACTTGTCAAGAATAAATCTAAACTAAGTGGCAGTTTTACATTCTTTTGTCTTTCTCCCTAGTGAAATTTAAGGTGCTACATTGGAATATATGAGTTGTACTTTTATAGCATTATAAGCGTGCCATCAAAATTGCTAATTTTGATTCATGGTCATGTAGGGCCTAAACCTTCGGAGCTATATGGGAAATTTACGTGGAAGATAGAAAATTTCTCTCAAATTAGTAAAAGGGAACTTCGAAGCAACGCATTCGAGGTTGGCGGGTACAAATGGTATGGCACCTTTGTGTATCCAGGTTTAAGTCTTGCATTTTCTTTATTTCTTACGCACTGCTTGTTCAAAACTATCTCACACACATTTTATTAATTGGAATTCTTAGGTTCCACGGGACACACAACCCAGCCTGATGTCTCCATATATATATATATATATATATATATATATATATATATATATACAGGTTTAGTGGTGGCAATGGGCTGGGGCTGGGGCTGGGTTGCCCTGAGCCTGGTCCTGTTCCCCTAACCCTGGCCCTAAGCCAGCCTTGATCCTTATCGGGCTGAAAAGGCCCTGGGCCCTGTTAAGGAAAAGATTTAAATGATCAAAGGTTTGAAATTTGTCCAATCTAAGATTTTTTTTGGGCTACCATTCAAAAGAAGAGAAAAAGGAACCTCTTTTGGGGCATCTTCCATCCATGATGAGTCCCATCATATAAATGGTTTGGATCATTGAAACATGTTTTCAGATCCAACGAGTGTCTTTAATTGGGAACCACCAACAAGCAGTCATTAAACTGGTCTTTCTATATATATCGGTGGCTCAATTGATTGGACCGGACCAATGGGCTGGTCCAGATTCATCATTGCCCCCTGGCCTAGCTTAGATACTGGGCCTAGATTTCAATCCCACCCTTCCCTCACACTAAGTTTTACAGGCCCACTTCCTGGTCCCTACAGGGCTGGACCATGCCACCCAGCACATTGCCGCTCCTAGGTAGGTTTATGCACATGGGAAGAACTGTAAGCGGTGCTTGAATATCTCACCCATGATTTTATTCTAAGAACAAGTCTTATCATTGGGTGCATTCAATAGTAGACACAGCTGCAGGTGACTTCTATTTCTTTTGCGATTTGTGTAAAATGCTTCTTGTCCCCTGTGGTGTGACGTCAGGTATTGCCAATGCTGTTAACACTTTGCATCTGAAAGTTTCTTGGCTTTAACCAAGCCACCAATATGCAACTAAGCCTATCGGTCGAGTTCATCAAGGATCTCTGGTTAGGCGTGAATGGAATCCACCTGTGTGATGAGGACAGAGACACAGATACTGGCACATTTGTACACATGCATCTGTATGCATATACTCACCCATAGTGTGTAGAATTATGCATGTGCCCTTGCATGCTGATTTAGAAGGTGATGAAAATGGCTTGCAGGTACATTTTAATATATCCCCAAGGCTGTGATGTCTGCAACCATCTCTCTTTGTTTCTTTGTGTAGCTAATCATGACAAGCTTCTTCCAGGTGTGTGATATGATCTTTTTAAGTTATGGGTGGTCTTTGTTCTCAGCTTTCCATGGTTGATATCTTAGAAATTAAAATTTTTAATTTTGTTTTCCAATATTCATCTAAGCCTATTGGAAACAGAACTAAGATTTTAGTTTTTAAGACATCAACTATGGAAAGCCAAGAACAATAATGGAAGGTTTAGATGACGACAACGGCAATGACACCGACAATTTTGTTTTCCATTATTGACAGGTTGGAGTCATTTTGCCCAATTTACAATAGCTGTGGTGAATAAAGATCCAAAGAAATCTAAATTCTCTGGTTAGTTGATTTATGAGATAACATCCAAGTTTATAGGCTGCAACTGAGCTTACATACTTTCTTGCTTGTCATTTTAATGGCCTCAGGGGCTTATGAACTGAAGCGAAATATTTTGCAGATACATTGCATCGGTTCTGGAAGAAAGAACATGATTGGGGGTGGAAAAAGTTTATGGAGCTGTCAAAAGTATCAGATGGCTTTATTGTCTCTGACACTCTTGTTATCAAAGCTCAAGTTCAAGTTATTCGGTATTTATATTTTTAGTGATTTCCGTTTCTAATACTTTAATATTGAGGGTACAACTCATAATTCTTTTGTATTTTTTGTGTTGTAACCTTGCAGTATCTGTATAAATGCATAGCATATAGGCACTAGTCATTTTATTTTGCGGATCTTTTGTTTATTTTGTTCATGGCTGCAGTATTTTATGTATTGATCTCACACCCTTGGAATATGGAAACATTGGGGCAACATCGGAAAATATCACATGTACCGTGTAAATGTATTGAAGTCTCAAGGAAACATTTGGGAACTTTAGGAAAATGGTGGAATTTTTCAATGGAACTAAAGGAGATGTTAAACAACACATGATTACACACTTAGAACTCAAATATTACAAAACATAATGATACATAATTGTTTCTTTGGAAGGCAAAATATTTTTGGAAGGCAAATATTTTTTCCTGGAAGTTAAATAATTTTTTCAAGGCAACAAAAATTTTATTAGGAAAACTCGCCAGGTGAAAGCTATGCGAGGAAAAAATACAAATCCTAGTGAAAAGCAGAGGACTACAAACAAACATTTACTCCTTTAACATTGGATGCCCGCCCCACAATGTCAACCTTGATCTTCCTCACCACCTCTTCCAAAGAACCCCTCCTATGTTGAAAACATCTTCTATTCCGTTCTCTCCAAATTACCCAAAGCACCACCTTTATAACAAGCTGCCAAGTCGCTTTTCCTTCCTTCGCACTTCCATCGTGCTAGGCCTACAAAAGATCATCCACCAGCTTGGACATTACCTACGAAGTGGTGAAAAAACCAAGTATTTCCAAACCTCTTGGATGAAAGGGCAATGAATGAAAATATGGTCAATCGTCTCCGCATCGTGCACGCACATAAGGCAAATATTGGCGAGAATCATAATTCTCTTTTGAAGAGTATCGATAGTCACACCTTTGGGCCAAACCTCCAAGCCACTTACCCAATAAGGAAAGGTTCATGGTTTCCAGCACCCTAATACCTGCACCACCCTCTGCTATCAGTTTGTAGACTGCTTCCCACCTGAGGAGATGGAACATCTGCTTTTCCTTAGCCCTTTTACATAAAAAGTCTCGCCTCAGCTTATCCAATCTATCCAAAACTGATTTTAGGCATCGGAATAGGGACATAAAATACAATGGCATATTCGTAAAGGCAACTTTGACGAGAGACATGCCCATCCAAGGACAGATGGTGATGGTTCCAACTAAAAAGCTTCCTTTCAATTCTCTCTATAACCCTATCCCATAGATGCTTTGCTGGCTTTCTGATACATGAAGGGAGACCCACATATGTTGATGAAGAGGATCCTACCTTGCATCCAGGGACCGTAACCAAATTTGACCCCTCTTTCTTTTCCATACATGCTCCCAACATCTCGCTTTTGTCAACATCTTCCTTTTCCATAAAACAAATGACAATCTTCTGCAAGTTATCCACCATAGGCGCTTCGACATCACAAAATAGGATAGTATCATCAATATACTAGAGATTATTGATCCGGGGTCCTGATTTGCCCCCTTGAAGCCCCTAATTAAACCTACTTCCTAGCCTTTGAGCAACATCTTACTAAGGGCCTCCGCGACTACCACAAACAACAGGGGTGAAAGAGGTTACTGCCTGATGTCCCTTGAAGCTCGAAAGAAACCTTTCGGGGATCCGTTAACTAGGATAGTAACCAACCGAATGCATTCACAAATCCAACTCCATCTTTGTCCACACCCCATTCTTCCTAGCATATGATTGAAAAATCCCAGTCCACATGAGCGTAAGCCTTTTCAATGTCGAGTTTGCATAGTACCCATTTTTTTCCTTGAGCCTAGAATCAATGCATTCATGGGCGATGAGAGCACTGTCCAAAATTTGCTTGTTCCCCGTAAAAGCTCCTTGGTTCATAGAAATAATATTAGTGAGAACCCCATGGAATCTCGTTGCAAGGATTTTTGCTAGAATTTTGTAGGGGCCTCCAATGAGGCTAATAGGCATGAAATATTTTAAACCTTTTGCTTCTTCTATCTTTGTTATAATTGCAATGAAGGACATTTTTGATAGACAGCTTCTCTCATAGAATTCGGAAATGGAATCCACCACATCTTTTTTAACTACATTCTAGAATAGCTGAAAAAATGCCGCACGTTTATCTCTACCCAGGGAGTCCACGGCAACTTTAATCTCCTCCTTGGATATCGGCCTTCTGAGGGTTTCCACATCCTCATTCGAAAAATTATTTTCATTGCATAGGAGACAAAACTCCGTGCTATCAACTAAAAGTGATGCCATGCAATTATCCAAATTGAGTTCATATCATTCAAATATCATATACTAGAAGCAATGTTGTGAAAATCATTATCGTAAATCGTAATAGGGGTTGAATTGTATTGAATTGCAAATTGTATTGTAAATTGTAAGATTTTTTCTGATATATATATATATATATATATATATATATATATATATATATATATATATATATATAAAACATGAAAAGATTAAAAACTCATCAATAATTCATTTACCATCAACTTGTACCAAAAAAGTAATACATACCATGTCATGATAGTGTTAAAGGATACTTATCTTTCCTTTTTTTTTTTTTTTTTTTTTTTTTTTTTTTAATTTTTTTTTTTTTTTTGTCTTTCAAGAATTTTTACTCAAAAAACATACAAGGATCCTTTAATAAGTTATGTTCTTGTTACCTTTCTTGAATGTAGAATCACATTCAAATCGTATATCGTAAATCATAGGATTTTGACAACTCTGCTTTTAAGTTGCTTTTGTTTGTAATCCTTTATCTAATTATATATTATCAATGGTTGACACAAATTCTCTTATTTATTTATGATTACTGCTTTCATCTGTTTGTAATTCCCTGGAAGCTTACATTTTTATTAACTAGTCTGCTTCTGCACTTGATGTTTTAGGGAGAAAGCAGACCGGCCTTTTCGTTGTCTTGGTTGTCAGTATAGGAGGGAACTGGTTCGGGTATATTTATCAAATGTTGAGAAAATCTGCAGGGGTTTTGTTGAAGAGAGAAGAGGCAAGCTTGGGACATTGATTGAGGACAAAGTGAGGTGGTCAAGGTAGATTCTGTTTCTCTACTCAAAATTAGTTATCATTCCATTAACCCTACTGTGTTTCAGTTGTAAGCTTTCCAAGTATTTTAATTATCGTTTTGTCCTCTATGTTGGCTTTGCCATATAAGACTGAACCCTGCTATGGCTGCTCCCAAAATTATGATCTTTGAATGTTACTCTCCCCACATGTGCAATGTGGCATGCTTGTGAGATCTAGGCTGCTAGTCAGGTGGGATCCACAGTGTTTGCTGCAAAATCAGGCTTGCCTGATTATCAGGTGGGGCACGTGCATATGTGGAATGTGGACCTTTAGTCATCTCCTTTTAGCTGTCCCTTTTTCTCTCACACATGTGACCCTCTTGAGCATTGGACCGGCCTAATTTTCAGCCACACTGCAGATACATCATGTGGCCCTGCCAATGAACGGCCCGGATGGCTGAATTTCACACATGTGAGAGTAGAATTCAAAATCTTACTTTTGTGTGTACAAGGGGATATTCTCTATAAGTCTAGAACCACCTATATTATGTTTCGTGAAGATAGCACGTGCTTGACCAATTGTTGGGATGGTTGCAGCTTCCGTGCTTTTTGGTTAGGCATTGACCATAATGCTAGGCGCCGCATGTCGAGAGAAAAAACAGATGCTATCTTGAAAGTAGTTGTGAAGCATTTTTTTATAGAGAAGGAAGTCACGTCTACATTGGTAATGGATTCTCTCTACAGTGGTCTGAAGGCTCTTGAGTGCCAGAGTAAGAACAAAAAAGGGAGAGCAAAGTTAGTGGAAATGGATGAAATGCCAGCCCCAATTGTCAGTGTTGACAAAGACATGTTTGTTTTGGCCGACGATGTGTTGGTACTGCTTGAGAGGGCTGCCGTTGAGCCTTTACCTCCAAAGGATGATAAGGGTCCTCAGAATCGCACCAAGGTAAGCTAATGAAAGCTTCTCTGCTTTGTTTTGCTATGATCTTATAATATTGAGTATTTAGAACTAAAGGATCACTCAAATGGCATTTGAGATCTGTAGATTGTAAATTTGTAATGACTCTTTAGCTGGAACCTGATTTTGTTATCAGATGGTTTTCTACTTCTGCTATGTCTCACCAGTTTAGTTTGCACATGTGTGTCTTTATATCATAAGATGACAACCATTTTGCTTTTCAGAAAAAAAAAAAAAAAACTTATGTCAACCATTATGCGGCAATCACAATCAATTGGTTAGATATATATGTTCGGGTATCTGACTTCACACAAGGGTGTGCACTTCAGCATCTGATGAGTTTGCAATCCCGATAGGTCCTGCAAGCACTCCCTGAATCTCACCTGAGCTGTTTCTAATGACCCCCACAATTCCTATGAGGCCTAGGCTGCCAAGCGAGCTACCATTGAAGTTAAGCTTCCATTCACCTTATAAAGGTGGGGATCAAGCATGATGCAGATTCGGAGGGGCACTTGGATCTTCCATGTCTAGGAGTGACCTTGAGAGGAGTTGGCCCAAGACCCAACCCAACCCTCAACGCAACACAAACTACCCAACCCACCTCACCCCTAGGTATTCAATACTCTACGCTAACAAAACTCATGTTGGGTTGGGTTAGTTCAGGATAAGTCAGATTAACACTTACAACTAGTAAACAATGAAGTGAAACATCTAATCATCAAATAACACTATTAAAATAATACATGTAACTATCATATCTCTAGAAAAATAATCTATAGTTGTGGGTGATTGCGTGTATCCGCTGGGATTAGTCTCACTTCAAAAAAGAGGTGGGGACACCTTGTCTTTTTTTTTTTAAAAAAAGTCTATGATTTGAACTTTTGATTCTTAGATTGAATGAGAGGGCCGTTGAAAAGTTTCTCCTCATTGTTCCAAATGCATTTATTGATAGTGATGGTTACAATTGTCCATTTAGTGTAAGTTTCTTCTGGTGACCCATTTAACACAAAATCCACAACAAGGGTTTTGATCATTAGATTACTCACCATGTGGGCTAGAGTGGTTAACGATGCACATTAGTAGTGAGTCATGACAATGGCACAAAAAAAAAAAAACCTCTTTTGATGGAGTCTTGAGTCACAACTCATGAATATTCAATGAAAAACCCCTCATAGGAGGGATTGGGGCCATGCATGAGAGATCCCACAAGCAACACACGTATCAGATATCCGTGCCATTCATCTGGTGAGCAATGTAAACATTTTGTGGACGAAAACGAAAAGTAACGGTTTTCCACTAATCATGACACCAAACTTTAATGTGGTCCTCTTTGTTTTGGAGAATTCTCATGGCAGAATAATAACCAACAATGTGCATGGTATCCCTAATTGGGTACTTAAGCATGAGCTTGTGGATCTTCCAATGGGAAGTGTTAGATTCTCTTGGTTGAATGGGCAGATCTCTTTAGCCATGTCCTTATTGGACAGATCTCGGGTTTCTCTAGGGTGGATCTTGAAGTTTCCCTTGTCCCACTAGAGAGGTATTACCAAGTTAGCCTCTAATCGTTGTCATATCTTATTCGAGGTTGATGAGATTAGTTGGGGTCATAGACCCTTCCACTTTGAGTTGGCTTGGTTTGAAGTAGAAGGGTTTTGATCTCTAATATTTTGTAGGTCAAGTGGGCTTCCTTCTCTTAAAAAAGATGAAGCTGCTAAAGGCTAAGATTCTCTTGTAAGCGTGGGGTGTTTGGCATCTGGAAGTAGGAGATGGACTAGATGCTTAGGGAGATTTAAGCTCTCGAGATCAAGGAGGAAGGTGGTGTTCTTTCGGATGTTAAGCGTATATATATCTAAAGCTAAGTTATCCTCCGATTACCTCTCTAGGGTCAAAGAGGAAGAGATAAAATGGTGGTAGCACTCGCGTGTGACCTGGCTAAAAGAGGAACATAAAAACACTTGAGTAATTTTCATAGGATTGTTAGTGTCAGAGCTAGAGCCAACTCTCTCTTCTTTCTTGATTAACGGTAATTGGGATCCTTTGCTATTGCCAGAAGTAAAGGATGCTCTTGTTGGGCGGTTCGGCAAATCCGGGAAGTTCTCGGTTCAGTCTTTAATCCATAGACTCTCTCAGCCTGAGTCAAGGGGGGAGCGGTTCTGTACAATGGACGTTTGTTCCTATGGGCTCCTCCCAAGATCACTGCGTTCACTTGGCTTCCGAGGAGAAGAAGGGTTCTGGCGATTAATATTTGAAGTATCGGTATTGCTACAAGTGTCGTTGGCCAGGGATACGGATAGAATATCATTATCACCGATTTGGGAAATGTGGATAAACATTGGGGAAACATGGTGAAAAAAGGTGGAATTTTTCAGTGAAACTTTAGGAGATGTTAAAATACACATATTTGCATATTTAAGAATCAAATAATAGTGAAAAAGACATATTGCACGTCTAGGAATCAAATAATAAGTTTCCGTTTAATGGGGCTTAAAAGCATGCACGGTTGACATAAGGAAACATTGGGGTAACATGGGGAAAATGGTGGATCCATTTATCCATCATGCATGCACATACATTCATACAAACACATGCATGATCCCTCCATGCATGCACGCATGCACACACATACCCCCACCTATATACACATCCCATCCAATCAACCATCCATCCATCCATCCATCCATCCATGCATGCATACATATACACATGCATGCATACATATACACACATCAACATGCATTTCATCATACAACCTTGCACCTATTAAAAAATTTGAAATGATTTTTTTAATAGATAGATTTTTGACATTGTTGATACATTGGTGATATTATCAAAATATTGTTGATACACTGGCAATACAAGTGACACCTATGTAACGCCCCGAAAATCAGGGGTCGAGCAAATCTCAACTCCCGAGTTCCAACGCATCACTTATGCAACATAGATAATGATGTTTAAATGTTGTCCATATTAGTGCATTAAACATGAGTGGGATTACACTAACACAGCATATCATACTCCAGAGTTGATGTAATTAAGCAAGCGGAAGACTGAGATAAATATATAAAGTATGTATGTGTTTCATAACCTCCAGAGTATGAGCGTGCTATCGGGCTGAATAAATACATAATTTGTTTCAAAATATACAAAGTATCAAAATGTAAATGTTCAACTAATCCAATGTCCCTGTAATCCCGACGACGCAGCTCTAGGTCTACACAGACCCGCCTGAGAGTTGAATGTAGGAGAACTCCTCTTCGTCAAAGAAGTCCGGCTCCGTCACGTAAGCCTCATCATAACCTGCATCTAAATCAGAGTCTGGTTGATGTTTTAAAACAGCGTCCCAGAGTGGGAGTGAGTGATCAACTCAGTGGTACTATAAGGCAAAGGTTAACATGTTATCAATTCAGTCAAGCAGTAATGATAAAACAATACAACAATCAATCCTAAGTACTCTTGTTAATGCATGAATGTTATGCTGTAATGATACATGCCCTCGCCTGCACTCCCTCAGCGACTTCATCTCACGTTCGCGCATGACAAACTCCTTAAACGTGCGCTTCCACGCCAAAGCACATGCAATGCGGTGTATGGTCGTTTTGGTCAATACTTAATTAGGCTTATTCATACAACAGATTTGGGAAGCTAAGGTACCTCCCTTTATATCATTAACCCAAACAGAGATTCATCTAGGGTCGTCAATCCTAGTTAATCACATACGATAGATAAGTTGTAGGGCGTCACTCCTAACGAAAGCAGTGGACAGGTAAGTTCAATTTATTATACTCGAGGTCACTACAGAAGGCTTGTCATCTGAGCGTAGGTCGACAGCTCGAATACAGTGTCCCATACACTACCATATTCGGCTCACGAGTTTGGGTTGCTCACTGGTCACTACGGGGAGGCTCGTCACCCCAGTGCAGGCCGACAACTCGACCACGGTGTCCCATACACCACCATGCTTGGCTCATGAGTCTTAGCGGATCTTGGTACCATGGTTGAAACGGGCTTTACATTGGTAAGCGGTATCTTAGATTCAAGTAGTAGCGTCCATACATGGTAAACACAAGATAGGCCAATCGGGTTATTTGATAAGTTCGATTGGTACGAGCGCACGTTGAATTAATCGACATGGAGCGCGTAAACACTCCACGTGGCCTAACCACTATCGACAATCACCGTAAGGCTTGGATTCATTGAACGTATCCAATGTGGCGAAATTAGTTCGGCTACTCAATCGAGAACCGTTACCGATTGCCTGGACTACGTAGTAGTCCCAATCATACTCAAATGCAATAGGTAGTCACATATGTTAATCATAACAGCATTTAACAAACAATTCAAACATAATTCTCATTTGAGCATTTTATCAAACACATTGAACATGTTGTTATACATATGCATTTCATCCATAAATCACATAGTAGCAATTTACATTACATGAAGGAAACTATAGATATGGATAAGGTAGTTGAGAATCCTATCTCAACACCCTTATTAAAAGCGATTCTTCAAACAATTTCTCATTCAGGCATTTTATCAAGCACTTAGACTACACATTACTACATACATGAACTAAATTAGTTATAACATATATTATGGCAAATCCTTTTATAAAGGAGTTGTCATACATACGACAAACATGTATTCTAGATTAATAGTCATGGCAAGCACAAATCATAATTGCAATTTCATTCAAACATTTCAACAAACACATGGAATGCATTATATATTTTCATAGTTCACACACATGTATAATTTATCGAATACATCGTATATAGGATCATAAGGCAGCAATCAAGTCAGACATAAATCATTGCTGACATTGAAATCCTTGAAAACAAAACCATAGCCTAAACATTTATAGTCCGCACCTTTCGTCGGTTTGCTCGTTTCGAACTCAGTTCGAATCTTACGTCCCCTTATGCAGAACAACGGTACCTAAACATCGAAATAGGTTAGCTATTTCGCTAATTCCTCTATTTGGATTCTTAAAACAAGATTAGGGTTAGGATTTCTTACCTAAATCGAAATTGGAATGACTCGTGTAGCTAGATGTAGAGGCGATCTAGTGCGTGTAGTTGTAAGAGAGGAACGCCGCCTTGATCTCCCAAACTCTCACTCTTCTCCTCACACTTTACTCCTCTTTTCTCTCCTCTCACCTAGGGTTTGAGCAAATTTTATGAGGGGTGAGGTGGTTTAAGGGCCTTATATAGGCTCAGAAGTGATGTCAATGGCCCCAGGGCCATGGTATACTTAGGTTATAGCCAAAAGGCGCCTGTTTCGGGCAAACGGAGCTCATCTGGAGGTCCATTACCTGTCTATGTCGCAGATTAAGTTCCCTGACAATGGATCTAGGCCAGGTTATGATTTCAACCCGGTCGGATTGGTGGATCGACCGTGGAGGACCTATATCAGTTCAACGGTCACCGTCATTCGATCAGGGCCACAAGTATACCGATATGTGCAGGGAAATTTCCCTGATCCACGGGTAAAGTTTGGTCAGAAACTGACGGTCTGAAGTCTTCAATTTCTCCTGCAAGCGAACGGCCCAATTCACTTAAGTTTTGGTTTATTTCTTAAAGATATTCGCGTTTCTCACACACTTCGCTCGGGGCTCAAGTTGTGCGTTTCTGGATACTATTTGGGCTCGATTTCCGCGATGGTTGTCAAGCCTAATAAGGCGGTCATAACCTTATAGCTTTGCGGTCATCGGACTTTCGACGCGCGGTCCAGGTCCGATACGGAGTTTCAATGTGCTCCCGAGAGCAACTGGGTTTTGAGATTGCTCCTAGGTTTTTAGGTAATGTTGAGTTAGGGATTTTAATGGTTTTGGGTCTTGCAGTTCGTATAGATAGTGGTTCAAGCTAATTCCACTGATTAGTTAGTTTAATACTTAATTAATTTTTGTCTACTTTTCTACAAGATTCGGTCCTTAGTGATTTCTGCCTGAGGTGGTACTCGGGTCTTTGTATGGATTTTTCCGAGACGTTACAACCTAGCATTTACATTGTCGAAAATATTGGCGATATAAGAGACCTGGAATTTGCACAGTCGAAAATATTGGCGATATAAGAGACACTTGGAATTTACATAATCGAAAATATTGCTGATACATTGGTGATATTTAGCAATATATCGTCAATGCCTGGAATTATGATATTACTAGTGTTATTGGTATCGCCGAGCCGGAGGTACAAATAACGTCGGGAATACTTCGGGCAATGCTCACAATTGACAATCTTCAAAAAAGGGGGATGGTGCTCCCCAATGCCTGCCCTCTGTGTTTGGGCGCGAAGGAGTCCGTGGATCATCTTTTTATCCATTGTGCTTTCTCTCGTGTAGTGTGGCCTGGCATTTTCTGATCTTCGGGCTTGGCTTGGGTGATGCCCAAGTCGATGGATTCTCTTTTTTGCATGGCATGGAGACTTGGGAGTTAGAGGCTCTCCTTGCTAACTTCTCTATGGTCGATTTTGCTTGAAAGGAATGACCAAGTCTTTCGTAACCAGTCAGTTTCTTCAGATAGGGTGTTTTATTGAGTGGTTTGTTTATTGTTTGAGTGGTCTTAGTGAGTGTGCATCTTTCAACTCCTCTCTATTTGTAGTTTTGGTTTTTGTTTTTTACTCTTTCTATTTTTTTCTCTGTTTGTATAGTTTTTTTTTTTTTTTTGGCTTTTGCCTTAACAAGAAAAAAAGTGGAAAATGCAAATTTAGTACGAATAGGTCTGCATACAAGGTTTAGTTAAAATTTAAGGCCAGGAGATCCCCAACGTGGAATCTTTCTTTACCTTGGCTTTACAATTCAAGAAGATGGAGAGATTTCTGAGGATGTTTCTCATAAAATTAGAGCTTGTTGAATGAAGTGCATATATGCCTATGGATGCGATGATCCTAGGAGATCACTGCACATTAATGAGCATATGCATATGTCATTTGTGGGATACTGCATGTTGCATAATGTTGCTTAATATCCTTAGTTGTATGTTGTTTGCGATGGATGTGGTGCCGATTGGCAAGACGTGAGAGTGAATGCTAAATGAAGAGTATATAGGAAAGCTGTAGAGTCTAGAGCTTTAAAAATTAGAAGAATCATGGAACACGTGGAAATTGTAAATTTAGTAGGAATAATTCTACAAGTTAGGCTTTGGCTAAAATTGAAGGCCAAGAGATCCCTCAAAGCGATGTTTTTCATTACCTTGGCCCTATAATTCTAAAGAATGGAGAGATTGATGAGGATGGTTTCCAAGCAAAATTAGAGCTGAGCAGATGAAGGGGTTGTGCATTTGGCAATGGTTTATGTATTGGTGTTGTACATTTATTGAACTCTTGGGATATATAAACATCGTCGGAAACTTTGGGAAATGTGTCACAAAAACATCGTGGGAAACATCGGGAAATGTCGCATGTGTCATGTAAATGTGTCACAATATGAAGAAACACCCGGGGAACTTTAGGAAAATTGTTGAATTTTTCAGTTAAACTGTTGGAAATGTTAAAAGATACATGGTTACACACTTTCTAATGATTTTTCATAAGAAATATTTTTCTCCAAAAAATAGTTTCGCTAATATGTAGATCGGCCTACACTTATCAGCATACTTTTTTTTCCACACTGAAATTACATTTTAAAAGGGTGATAATGAAAGAGATCTGGATTTCCCCAATTTCTTCAGTCTCTACCTCTAAAATCTAAATTTCTTGCTACAGATCTTATGTCAATGCATGAAACTCATGCATAGATATGCATTTACACTTGTTTTCTTCCTAATTTGTTGAAAAAATGACTTCAAACAACTAAAATCTAAAATTTCTCACCTATTGGATCTTGGCCCAATTTTGCTTCCCGATCATGATTCCTTCACCAAAGTTGTGTTTTGATGCAAAACAATTTGAGTGGAGTGGTCAAAATGCGCCTAGGAACAGTGCCCCCCGCCTCTTTTTTTAAATTTTTTTCTTCAATTTCCGGTAATATACGTAGACAGCCGACCGATATACCACAATACATGCGATATATCAAGTGATGCAGTAGATTTTCCGAATATACTGCACGGCATGTGTGGGATTTCTTCCCCTGGAGTGCTTCATTCGGCCTGGGTAATGCCGAAGTCGGTCTCAGACCTCCTTCGGGTGCGGCATGAAGGAGGGGTTGGGAAAGCTGGTAAAAGCTCTTTGGAGACTTCTCATTTTGGCTATATTTTGGGTCATTTGGAAGGGAGCAGAATGAGCAATGTTTCAGAAATAGGAGGTCCTCCGCACGTGATGTCATATGTATAGTCAAAGGTCTTGTAAAAGAATGGGCTTATCACGTAAATGCAGCTAAAGCTGCCCCTGTTTCATTCCTTTAGGAGTGATGTGTTGCGCTGTATTCTTTTCCCATTTCGACGGGTGTTCTAATAAATTTCAGTTATCTCTTAAAAAAAAAAAATCGAAAACATCTGAGTGTTTTTTTTTTTTTTTTGAAAAATCAAATACACCTGAGTGTAGCGTAGGATGTGCGATATTGATAAATATCAGCTGATATCATCAATAATTTGATCGCTGACACTTTGGATGATAACCACAAGCTAATGAAAATCAATGGAAAATTTATAAGTCTGTTTAAGCGGATGCTATATGGGTCAGAGTGTTGGGCAGCTAAGAAGTAACATGGAGTGAGCACTTCAGAGACTAAGGATGTTTGGATTGATGCGTGGGAAGACTAGGGAGCATATAATCAAGAAAAGGACAGCAACAGAGAAGTTGCCCCAACACGAATAAAATGGAGGGTAGATTGAGGTTTTTTTAGTTGTCTGCTGTGAAAACCAAAGATGGCTAAAAATAGCAGAATTTAGATTAGGGTTGAAGGGCCTGAAAAATGCTGGGATGGCCTAAAGGGACTTGGATTAATGTGGTGAGAAGTAATATGAATGCTTTAGATAGAAATGTCTGGCAAAATAAGATTCTTAAAGGTAAAGCTGGCATCAAATAGTTGGGAGAAGGTTACATTGCTGCTGCTGCTGATCCATATTGTGGAATGATTAAAGAAGTATCAGTTTCCTGTGCAAACTGGTTAGCTTTTTAAGCTTTATTGATAGGATGTGTTATGTTTTTTACTAGCTATCTTCTACTTCATGCCTTTCCAGATTTCCATGCAGATATAATCCTCTAATTTCTTTTTCTATGTTTACTTTTCACCTTCTACTTGATGACAGCTTTGCAACTATTAATTTGCATACGTAGGAGATGAAATGGAGTGGATTGAGATGGTTCAGTATTGTTCTGTGAAAACTATAAGGAGGGGAACTTTGCGAAGGTTGAAGGGACTTAAAAAGTGGATGAGTGAAAGATCTAAAAGGACTTGGATTGAGGTGGCATGAAGGGATACGAAGCTTGTTCGCTTACCGAGGAATAGGGCTTTATATAGGAATGATTATTAAGACATGATTAGTAAAGCTGATCCCAAATAGGGCATACTATGTTATAGATGATGATCATCTATTTTTTGAATGATGGAGAAGGATAACAGTTTCCTGTGTAAACTTGCTGGCTTTTAAAGCTCTCTATAGGATGTGTAAATTTTTTTCATTAGTTATCTTTATGCTTCACGGCTTTCCAGATTTCCATGCCCATGTGATATGGCATGTAAATTTGTATTTCCCTTTTCTGTGTTTGCTTTTTGCCTGGTATTTTATGAGGTCTTGCAACTGAGATTTTGCATTTGCAGGATGGAACTTCTGGAGAAGATTTCAACAAAGACTCAATTGATCGTGAAGAAAGGCGGCTCACAGAGCTTGGCCGTAGGACAGTGGAAATTTTTGTTCTAGCTCATATATTCAGGTAATCAACATGCCAGCATGGTTTGTAATCTCTGGTAGAGCTCTAGACCTTTTAACTTGTTTCCTTGGATCTAATCATGATTTTAGTTAGACGTAATATATATTAGTCTTCTGGCCAGAGACCAATTTAAATCCATTCAACTTGTTCTGGTTGTTATAGTTCAGCTATTGAAGAAAAGTTCTGCTGAGGCTACTCACATGATTATGATTAGAATCCTATTTGAGTAAACACATGCTTCCGTGCAATATGTGCGTGGTATACTTCTTGTTAGTCAGGCTAACTGCATTATTCCCTGGTCCAAAAATCAGGCTGGTCCCTGCAGCAGCTGGGCTGCCTGTGCACAAAAAGCATGTAGTGTTAAATACGAGTTGAGCAATGTTGTCTATTGTGAGTGGACCAGCCAGACATCAGGCCATTGCTCATACGTGATGATCTCGCTGATGAATTTGGTCTCACACATGTGCCACTATTATGCTTGCCTGAGATTAGGATTCTAATCCTACTCGAGTGTGCCTCTGTATTTCTCATTGAAGAAATTACAGAATTGCAGATGAGATTTGACAGGATTAAGCTCTGGGAGGGCACATTACCTTCAAACAAAAGGCATCGGGGTGTGATCGGGTGTGTCGGGATGAGTATTGCCTTCATTGAGGACAGATGATTCCTCATCAGCTTTCCCCTACCTTTTGTGTTCTTTGGACGATGTAATCTAAGGCCCCGTTTGTTAAATCTGAAGTCTAAAGCCTGAATCTGAAATCTGAAGCTGAATCTGAAATCTGAAGCCTGGATCTGAAATCTGAAGTCAAAAAACTTGTTTGATAATTATGGCTGAAGTCTGAAAATTAAGTACTGAATTTGAAACAATCTGTTTGTTAACAAACATCTGAAATGTTTGAAATATGTTAATTTGACACATTTGCCCCTATCTCCTGTTTGGAAATGTTTTACACCTGATGCAGATTTCCCGCTAACTTTGATCTCCTTTAAACCGTTCGTACAACTCAGAGCTCAATGATTGTCAGTGTTATATAGCTACTGTTTCCTCTCGTGTGGCCCACTCGAGTCTTGGATCCACCTCTTTTTTGTCGCTTGTACTAAAATTAGCTTGCAAAACAAATGAACGGAGTATATTTCCTAAAAACATGGTGGTGAGCCCCACCCAGCATCCAGTGTTTGTATTATCGGCGAAAAATCGATAATATCGCCGATATTATCGGTGTCGCCGGAGTCGCGATACCGAAACCCACTTTTTTCGTTTCTCTTCCAAATATCGGCGAATATTCGGCGATTTTATCGATTTTTAATGTAAAATACAGTTGTCGCCCAAAAATCGCGGCCCTGTCAAGGGATAACTGTAGCCGACAACTCCGATTCGACGATAAAAGGGATGATAAAATCGGGAGCTGCGTAAATACCAAAAAAAAAAAAAAAAATCAAGAAAAAAAGGAGAAAAAAGAAACTTTTGGAAGTATGTACCTGTAGAATAGGATCGTTGATCGGAATTAATGGGCAAATCTCGGCGAAGAGCGAAATCAGAGATTTTTCGAGATTTTAGGTTCCCTTCTGGAACCTCTTCTATCCGCGGCTTTTTCTGCGATTTTTTTTGAGGTTTCGGGTTTTGAAACCCTTTTACGAATCGGATTGCGTACTGTGTAGCTTTTATCGTGCTGTGTAAACTCAGTTGGGCTACTGTGAATGTGTGCGGGTTATCCACACCGTCCATACGTGTTTTCAGCTCATTTCAGTGGTTGAGCCAAAAATTGAAGAATTCCCAAAACTCAAGTGGACCACACCACAGGAAATAGTGGGAATAATGACTTCCACCGTTGAAACCTTGTTAGGGCCCACAGTGATGTTTATTTGTCATCCAACCTGTTCATAAGATCACACATACATGGATGAAGGGAAAACACAAATAAGAGATTCATCCAAAAGTTCTGTGGCCCCAAGAAATTTTGGACGGTAGAATTTTAATTCACACTGCTTCCTGTGGTGAGGTCCACTTGAGATTTGGATGCACTTGGTTTTTCGTTTGGAGCCCTAAAATTATTTTTTAAAAATGATGGACGGAGTGGATAAAATATGTAAATCATGGTAGACCCCACAGACTTTACTCAGTACGCTTAGCGTGCTGAGTTACTCAGTACGCAATCCGCGTCCCCCTTGCATCCTACCCCCGCTCAGAAGGTAATCCGTTCGAGCAGGGCTCTGTGGGGCCCACCGTGATGTAAGTATTTTATCCACACCATTCATCGCTTTTCTTAGATCGTTTTAAGATATAATTACAAAAATGAAGCAGGTCCACAGCTGCAGTGGATCACACCAAAGGAAGATACAGTGATAATGACACCCACCGTTGAAACCTTCCTAAGGGCCACCGTGATGCTTTTTTACCATCCAACCTATTCATAAGGTCATGTAGACGTTGATGAAGTGAAAAAACAAATATCAACTTAATCCAAAACTTCTCCAGCTTCCAAGAAGGTTTTAATGGTGGACGTTCAATCCCCAGTTTATGGTCCACTTAAACTTTATCTATTCTCATTTTTTGGCTCATATGTTAAAATGATCTTAGAAAAATGATGAACGGAATGGATAAAACACTTACATCATGGTGGGCCCCGCAGATCCCTGCTTGGACGGTAATTCGTCTGGCCAGGGGTAGGACGCAATCAACGCCCCTGGTAAAGAGTGACAGCGGGGTGGGTGTGCCGACCTTGGTGGCTTGGATGTCACCAAGTTCCGTAGACCCCACCATGATGTATGTGTTATATCCACACCTTCCATCCATTTGGCGAGATCAATTTAGGTCATGAACCCAAAAATTAGACAGATCCAAAGCTTGGGTGGACCACACCATAGAAAGCAGTGGGGACAATGATTCCTATTGTTGAAAACTTCCTAGGGCCCACAATGATGTTTATTTGTCATCCAAGCTGTTCATAAGATCACATAGTCATCGATGAAGGTAAAAAACAAAAATTACACGGATCCAAAACTTCTATGGCCCCTAAGAAACTTTCAATGATAGACATTCAAATTCACACTATTTACTGTGGTGCGGTCCACTTGATCATTGGATATGCTTCGTCTTTAGAATCAACCCCTATAATTATATGGTAAAGTGGATGGACGGAGTGGATAAAAGTATATAAATCACTGAGCCCCATAGAGTTGACTCAGTCCGCATAAAGTATTATATGAACCCATTTTGATTACAATTGGAGCGATGAACCCATTTTGATTACAATTGGAGCAATTTTGATTACACTGGGCCCCATAAAGTATTATATGAACTCATTTTGATACAATTGGAGTGATTTTGATTATAGTGGGCCCCATAAAGTATTATATGAACTCATTTTGATTATGATTAAAGCGATTTCTTATAGCAACGTATGCTTTTTGGGCCCCATTAAATGAAAACTTATTATTTAGTGAATTGTTTTGTAATTTTTTTTAATTTCTAAATATACAAATATGTGTATTTAGGCATGCCCTGAAGTTTTACCGAAAAATTCCATCATTTTCTCCATTATTCGCCATTTTTCTTCGCATTTCCAGTTATCGGCGATATTATCGGCGATAACGATATTATATCTTTATCTCCAGTCAGCGAAACTTGTAGCGATACCGACAACTTGAACACTGCCAGCATCCTTGCGCTGGAACTCCCTGCAAACTGCTTTCGCAGGAAATCCACGTCCATCCAATCCGCGCCCGGTGTACCACATGGAAAATCAGTTGATTCCTTCGTGTGGACTTGAGTCCTAAGCTCATGAACTGGACTTGAGCTATGCCCAGACCCAGTGCAACAAGTACTCGACTAGTGCACTCTGCTGCAGACCTGAATCACCAAATCAAGACAAAACCTCTCTAGTGAGCCATAAATGAAGAACTTCAGTGTCCCCATGAATATTTCAACGTGGACGTTTAGTTATCACGTTTTCAGCCCACCTGAGCATTGGATACGGTTCATCTTTGGCCTCATGTCCTAAAATGAACTCACAAAACGGATGGAAGGTGAGGATTTCTCACAAACATCCCAGTGGCCCCACCTGCGTTCCCAGCGTAGGAACTTCCCGCGGAAGGCTTTCGCAGGGGATCCGCATCCAGGACTAGACGGAAACGGATTGGCTACTCCCCCAGCAACCATGGTCGGTGCTCTATTAGCCCCTCCATGATGTATGTGTTGCATCCATTCTGTTCATCCAAATTTACAGATAATTATAGTGATTCAACCCAAAAATTATAAGGATATAAATCTCAGGTGGACCACACCATAGGAAAACAATAATGATTGGATATGCATCATTAAAATCCTCCTAAGGCCCACTGTACTGTTTATTTGAAATCCGATCTTTTTATTAGGTCATACAGGCCCAGATGAAGGGAAAAAACAAAGATCAGTTTGATCTAAAATTTTTATGGCCCCCAAAAGGTTTTTAATGCTCGATGCTCATTCAACATTGTTTCCTGTAATGTGGCCCCCTTGAGATTTTGATATATCTAATGTTTTGTCCCATACCATGAAATGATCTGAAAAAATAGATGGATGGCATGGATGAAACACATACATCATGGTAGGGCCCACAGAGCACCGACCATCAGCCATTGGCCGGTGGTAGTGGGAGTAGCCAGTCCGTTCCTGGCTTGGAGCCGTGTTTAACGGACGAGGATTTCCCGCAAAAGTCGTTCGCAGGAAGTTCTTGCCCTGGGATGCATGGTGGGGGCAACCGTGATGTTTATGAGAAATCTAACCCGTCCATCCGTTTTTTTAGCTCATTTTCGTACATACAATTGAAAATTAAGAGGATACAAGACTCAAGTGGGCCATACAAGATGAAACAGTGGGAAAGGAATGTCCACCGTTGAAACCATCCTAGCCTCCACCTTGATGTTTATATTCTATCCAAGCCATTTATAAGGTCATTTTCACTGGGAAGAAGTGAAAATACCAAAAATTAGACCGAGAAAATACCTTCGTGGCCATATAAATGTTTCAACGGTGGTCACTAAATCTCCACCGTTTCCTCTCGTGTGGTCAATTCGAGTTTTGAATATACCTTACTTTTTGCTGCATTTCCTAAAATGATCTCTAAAATCGGATGGACAGTGAGGCTTTCTCACAAACATCTCAGTGGGCCTCACCCAGATTCCTTGCGCAGGAACTTCTAGCAAAAGCCTTTCGCAGGAAATCTGCGTCCGTGTTTAACGAGGACGCGGATTGCGTACTATCCCCGCCCGTCCCTTGCTTCGAACGGGCAGTTCTGTGGGTGGGCCCACCGTGATGTATATCTACATCCAAACTGTCAATCCCTTTTCTCAGATTATTTTAAGGCATGAACACAAAAATGAGGTAGATCCGATGCTCAAGTGGACCACACCAAATAATAATCTTGGTTGTATTAAAATGCACATGTTGCATTAAATGCAAGATTCATCTGTGATGTGGTCCATTTGATCGTTGGATCTGACTCATTTTTGTTTTAACGCCTTAAAATCATATGAGAAAAGGGATAGAGGGTTTGGATGTAAGGATACATCACGGTGGGCCCGCCAATCTGCATCCGTTGTATGAACGGTTCAAAGAGATCAAAGTTACATGGGCACTGTGATTTTTTTTACCATCCAACTTTTTCATTAAGTCATGTAGACGTGGATGAAGTGAAAACACAAATATCAGCTTGATCTGAAACTTCTCCAGCTCTCAAGAAGTTTTTAACAGTGGACGTTCAATCCCCACCTTATGGTCCAATTAATCATTGGACCTGTTTCTTTTAATGGATCACACATTAAATTATCTGAAAAAGTTGATGGACGGTGTGGATCAAACACATAAATCATGGTGGGGTATAAAGAAGTTTCGCATGTTAAAGGTTGATTTTGTATTGCGCAAATAATTGAAAAGAAAAACTTTCCGTAATAACTTGAAAAGGGGTATTTTTGGAAGCAAAATTTTTTTGTTTAATGAAAAATCACGAAGCGCATTCCGCGTTTACCATTAAGCCAGACTCCTATCACGGAAAGAATTCGGTGAAAAACCACTTAGCGCTTTCCGTCTTCCGCGTTAACAACGCATTAACAAACATCACTAAACACGGAAAATTTTCCTCACTCCGCGTTAAGTGCAAAAATTAAGTGTTAACAAACATGGCCTAAGTGTATTCTTTTATTGGTTCTTTAATAACATTTACTTCCTTTCAAGAAAAAGGGCAATAATGGCAGGCTGTTTTTTTTTGAAGTCCCTTATCCTTAATAATTGACTCCCAAAGGGCAAAGATCTACGAACTAACTTATTCTTGACTAGATAAGAAGAAGAATCCTGCATCTTATTGCTTTCTCTGACATTTGCATGAGCTCTTCACATTACGATGAAACTTATGAAGATTGGCATGCTGTTAAAGACCTTTGTGACGTAGGGAGATGAAATTATTGCAAATTGAGGTACATGAGTCGTGATGAATTCCATTTGGTAGAAGAAGAATTGTGTTTGTTATTCTCGAATTTTAGTGACCTGAGTTAAGAGTTTCCAAGTTGGTGCTGCTAGAATTGGTCCATGGTGACCAATAGCAAAGAGTCGAAACCTGAGGTTTGTTTGGGCCATAGTTGGCAAAAACTCCATTTTGAACTCTGTAGTTGTGAAAAAAAAGCCTCATATTCAACATTTAAAACCATATATTTTGGAAGATAGCTAAACAAACTCATTTCTTGGCCAAACCTAATCAAATAATTTTTAAAGTGTTTTATTCAATGAAAAAAAAAAACCTTGAGGGTGATTTGCAAAATAGAGATTGGTGGACACAATTTGAGTAGAAAGTGGATAATTCTAATAAAAGTGGATGGATGTATGTAAGGATAACTCGGAAAGGTAATGTTTGGGAGAGTTAAAGAATGATAATAACCCACTATTCGATTACCTATATACATGATTGCTCAGGCCAATAGAAATTCTAATAATTTTAATTGGAGTTGTAACTTGAACTTATATATATATATACACACACACACACACACACACACACACACACACGCATATAGAGCCATTTTTTTGCACTCTGTTTTTTAAGTTGAAAATGAATTTAACCCAAACTTCCCGTTCTCCAAATTGACTTTTTAGTGATTGAGACCAAATTAAACACTAATTCCATTGGGTTTGTGCAAGCTCAACTCTTCTATGTGCAATCCATGGCCATGTGGAATTGCAGTTATTTGAGAAAGAGAGGCAAAGTTTGTCTTCTTTTCTTGGTCCGTGTGGCAAGGTAACTCCATAGGAGTAGAGACGCTTTCTCTTAGAGGCAGATAGCGAATTTTCAGAGTAAGTTCCAAGGGCCATTGGTTGTTTCTCTTAGGGCTCGATTGGGAGCTTGTAAATGGGAAATGGAATTCGAGGTAAATGAATTGGGAGTGAATGGCTTACAAGTTGTGTTTGGATAGGAGTAAATGAAATGCATTTGAATTCAAAATATTCCATTTGGATGGGAGTAAATGGGAGGAATTGGAATGCATTTGAATTTTTCAATATATTCATAGGAATATATGTGATATCCCAAATCAGCTTGAATATCCTAACTTAGTGTATATGTGTGATATTTAATAGAAGGATTGTAATAAGCCCATTAAAATATATATTTTAGCCAAAAATGAGGAAATTTTGAGTCTCAGGTAGGCCACAAACTTGCCAACATTTTTTAACCGTCCATTTAGATGGCCATACTTTAGGTGGTTTCGATCATTCTTTTGGTGTGATTTTATTGATTTAGCCGACATTTGCTTTGTTTTGGAATATCATTAGTGTGACACGTGTATGGTGGACATGTGCATAGCGGCACCTTTATTTACACATGCGACTCTCCAAGGTAGCTTAAAAAGGCATTTCATCCCATTTATTTCTAAATCCCCTCTCATGGATAGGATTTCATTTGCGTGCTCATTTACTCTCATTACATTTCATTTACATGCATTTCCATTCAAACACACCTTAAACACCATTTACCTCCATTTACCGTTATTTACCCCCAATTCCACCCATTTACCTCCGTTCACTTCTATTCAAACGGCCCCTTAAAGATGGGTAGAGAATTTTCTGAGGAGGTTTTGAGGGCCACTGATCGTTGAAGGTGATTTGAGATTGTCGTCTCTTGGACACCAAACAAGCGCTGTTGGAAATTCATGATAACCCTTGCTGGGTAAACATTCCGTTTACCTACATGCAAAGAGATGCTCATGAGATGGCTGGCATGTTGGCCAAGGCATGTATGTTGCCTCTTGCTTTGTATTAGCAATTCTCCTCCCAATTCAATAAAATTTCTATTACTTCTCAAAGGAGGGATGGAGGGAAGTTTTAATGCAGCTAAGGATGAGAACTCATTCCTATCAATGAAACTTTTTTTTTTTTTTTTGAAAGACAACCATTTTATTATAAAAGGCTAGAGCCTAAAGACTTATAGAGCAGACTAAGGAACAAAAAACAAAAAACTCCTATCTATAGTAACATTTGAAGATATTGCCCATTCCATTACACTTGAAAAGCCTTCTCAAGCACAACCAAAATTCGTCCACTACTATTTCTGACGCAACTGCTATTCCTTTCTCCCCAAATAAACCACAAACCCACCAATAAAGCCATTCTCCATGGGAACTTGCCTATCTTACCCACACCACTTCATGCCACGCAAAGAATAAACATTCAATTGATCCCAACTCTACCTAAGAGATCCCAAAAATCTGCAGAGAACCATCCCAAATTCCTCTTGCAAAAGGACATAAGAGGAAGAGATGACCTACAGACTCGGCTTCTTGCAGACACACAATACACACATTTGAGAGAGTCGTTCCTCTTTAACACATTATCCACTGTGAGCACCTTTTTCCTACCTACTAGCCAAGCCAACACTGCAAACTTTGGTGGAGCACCATATCACCAAACTGGAGCTGTATGAAAAACCTTATACCAAGATTTGATAGAGAAAACTCCTGATTTTTCTTTCCTCCACACCAACCCATCCCTCGTTTGGCATTGAAGTGGAGACACCTTACGTAGAACCAACAAGAGCTTTGCCACATCCCCCACCTCTAATTCCTATAAGTTCCTACGGAGTGGAGGGGGGTCCAAATCACTTCTTCAACTCAAAAAGAGAAACATCTATCCACTGGAATATTTACCTCTATTGAAATTCTAGATAAACTCGGAAAATCCTTGCACAACACCTTTTCCCCCAACCAAACATCCTTCTAAAATTGATTAATTTTACCATTTCCCAAAGAGAAATCTAGAGTCTCCAAAAATTTACGTCTTAAGCTCACTATCGATTTCCATTATGAAGTCGCCTTATACAAGGATGAGGCCCTTGTCCATTCCTATGGAATTTTGAAACTGAGACTTGATGAGCCCAAGTCTAATCTGACGTAGGGAGGGACTAAGGTTCATGCAAACCAAGGTTTGAGAACTCATTCTTGTGAAACCCTGAAACTGAGACTTAAATGAGTTCAAGCCTAATCTCACTTGAGACCATGGAGGGAGGGAATGAGTTCAAGTCTAATCTGATTCTAGAAATTGAGTTTTGAGTCCAAGTCTAATCTGACTCTAGAAACTCAAAGGTTTGAGTCCAAGTCTAATTCGACTTGAGGCTATTGAGCACTAATCAAAGTCATTGATCTTTTTCACTAAGAGAAAATGGAGAAGTCTGATGTGGGGAGTTAAACACGAACATGAAATGTGTCAACAAGAACATTGATAGAAAGAACGAAATTGTTAATCGTAGACTAAAGTATTTTTATGTTGAATCATTTGAAAATTGGGAATAAAGTTTTGTTGATGTTATCTTGTTTGATACAACTTCCAATTAGAGCCATGATTCTGATATTGTACTAGGAAAAATGAGTTTGAGATTAATGAAACCGGTACATTTAGGTAAAGGAAGTTTCTCTTCAATTAACATGATCCCTTCAAGACATTCTCTTTAAATTAACATCCTGTTTCTTTAATACTTGTCAATAACTCGGCTACATATCAGAGGACCTCGAGTTGTCCTCCTTGTAGGTGATCGCTGGCGAAGCCCGAGTTAGAAGATTTTCTGAATCTGCTAAAGCTTTTGGATGGAATACAACCTTCTCTAGGCGAAAAGGACACCTTACCTTGGTCGCTCTCCCCTTTTAGGCCACTCCTCCGCCATGCCTTTGCTTTAGCTGATGCAGAGTCCTCCCTCTCCCAGCTCTCACCTTTTCCATTCTTCTTCTGGTTCTATGGTAGTTCATTGAAAGTTGCTACTTTTGTCCGGCTGATTGTAAAAGGCAGAACTCGTACGATGGATAATCTTCAATGCCGGGGAATGATTCTACCCAACTTGCCTTTTCTACCTTGGAGATGCAGAATCCATCAATCACCTATTCCTCCACTGTCCTTATGTTAGAGCAGTGTGGTCTATTGTTCTCAAAACGTTCAACACTCCTTGGGCCATGACGATAGATGTGGTGACATGCTTTTTTCTTGGTACGTATGTCTTGTCATCGAGGAAATCAAGCTGCTTTGATGTCTCTCTCTTGGCTACCCTGCGGGCAATCTCGACGGAAAAAAAAAGCAACCGTTGCTTCATGGATCTTTTAGCCCCTACTTCCAGGGTGTCAACTCTATTTTTTGGGAAATGGAGGATCGAATGCCTGCTTTTCAGCCTCAGGTTCTTGGGCTTGTTAATGTAGGGGCATTTTCACACCGGGCTCGAGTGGGGTGGCATGTGGGATGCAGGGGCACGCTCAGGGTGGGTGACTCGTGTGAGGCGATACCCATGTGAAGTGAGGCCCACGAGGGGGGTTCGGCTGAGGTCCTAACCCATGGGATGTGGGGCTTGAGCTATAAGATAAAGGAATTAATTCACCATGCTTTATCAGTTCGAGCTTTTAGAGCAAGTGATTAATTTTCCTGCATCAAAGTGGTATTAGAGCAGGATGTCTCGTATTCGAGACTCCTCACTAGGGGTGATTAATGCAGGGGCATTTTCACACTTGGCTCGAGTGGGGTGGCCTGTGGGATGCAGGGGCACACTTGGGGTGAGCGACTTGTGTGAGGTGGTACCCATGCGAAGTGGGGCTACGAGGGGGGTTCGGACGAGGTCCTAAGTCCCAGCGTATGTGTGTGGGGCCTGGGCTATAAGATAAAGGGATTAATTCGCCATGCTCTATCAGTTCGAGCTTTTAGAGTAAGTGATTAATTGTCCTACATCAAATTTGGTATCAGAGACCATATGTTTAGCATATGATTTTTGTGTTGCAACTAGGTTAAGTCACATCTAGGGTTAGTAGAGCATATATTGCATATAGGATCATATTGCTGATTTCTTTAAAAAATTCATAGTTGGGAGTATCCTATTGCTGAATTTTCAGCTAGCTTTTCCACTTGTACCATTGCTGAATTTTCAGCATAGTAATCTCAGGTTGTCGCATTGCTGAATTTTCAGCTCGTAATTTTCACATTACACTCTTACTGAATTTTCAGTTTGGTACCTTCAGATTACTACCCTGCTGAATTTCAAGATAATATTTGAGGGTAACGGCTTGCTAAATTTCCAGACTAGCATTTCTTGTGTGTCCAATTTGATCTCTAGGTTGGTTTTATCGTTGTCATAACATTGTCCTATGACCTAGGTTTTCCTTTTGGAGTTTCCTTGTATATGTCCACTCGTTCTGGACATGTTTTTGGTGTACATCCCACTATGAATCTAAAACAGATTATCGATGCCTTTAACGTTATCAACAACTGTTTGACGGCCATTGAAGCACATAATAGGACCATCGTGACTTAATTGATTGTGACCAATGCGCGTGTTGATCAGCTTGAAGCCTCCCTTCAGGTGAACCCCGACATTGGGGAATATGTCCAATCACAAGCCGGGGATCAAATTGAAGGAATTGAGACTGTGCCACTTGCAATTGTTAGCCGCTCCGTAAGACAGATTGTAGAAAGTGATGATTGGCGTAGGAATTCAATTTTTCACACTTTTGCCAAGTGTGGTGGCAAAAACTGTAAGGTGATCATTGATAGTGGCATTTGCATCAATGTGGTCTCTGCTAGTACCGTGGACCGCTTAGGTATGCTAGTCGTTCCTCACCCTTAGCCCTATTGAGTCTCATGGGTTGATGCATCTTTGATTCCGATTTCTTAGCGTTGTCCCATTTCCATCCAGTTCGGTTCCTATACGGACACGTTGTGGTGTGATGTTTTGCCTTATGGATATAGGCCACATAATTTTGGGCAGGCCTTGGTTGTATGACTGGGACGCAACACTATTCGGTCGCTCAAATACGTGTTTGTTTCTGTATGACGGCAAAAAGATTGTCTTAAAACCTCTCTCGCCCAAAAGCACCCCAAAAAATGAGGACGTCAAGAAACGTGGTCGTGAAGATGTGGCAAAATTCCAGCTTGAGTCTCTTCATATAGTTAATGCCAAAGAGGCTGAAAGAGAGACTAAAACTGATTTGACCATGTATGCCCACGTGGTAAATGAGGTCATACCTAAGGTTATTATGGAGATGCCACCTGAGGTTACACCCGAGGGTAGTGTAGAGTTACCATATGAGGTGAGTTCGATATTGGAGGAGTCCAGTGTTGTTATTCTAGAGGACATCAGATGAGCTTACACCCGTGCGAAACATTCATGCATTAACTCTACCAAACCTTCATTACGATCAAATAGTCTCGGTGAAGAAGTGGATCTGGAAAGACAAGTAGATGAGCCTAGGACCCCTATAGATTGCATGCACATGTCAATGTTTCATAGGCCTTCAGAGTCTGCACCTGCATCTACACGATCTATGCATGACTTGCATGTGAAGATTAGAAAAAGAATCAATGTAAGTAATGAAACATATAAAATGATTGCTGACTCACACCATAGGTTTAAAGAGTTTATTGTGGGCAATGAAGTCATGATTAGAATATGTCAAAAAAGGTTTCCACAGAGAACCATAAAAAAATACAAGCTTGTAATGATGGACCATATAAAATCTTGAAAAGACTGGGGTTCATATACTTGACAGATCTTCCACCTAACATGGGTATTAGTTCCACATTTAATGTGGAAGATCTTGTGCCGTTTCATGGATCTTCCCCTAACCCTCACATGAACATTTGATGATGATGCTCCTGACCTGTCCCATAACCCATGGCCATTACCTGACCCCTCTTCTCAAGCTTTACCATCCATACCTACGAGAAGAGAGGAGATATAGGATATCTTAGATGAAGAAGCGATTTCCACATGACATGGAGGTTACCAGGACCACCTTGTTAAGTAGAATGGTATATCAAAGTCAGACAGTACGTGGATCACATAGGTAGAGCTTCAGCAACGAGACCTGGATCTCCCTGAGCATCACTGTAGCTTTTTTCCGGTAAAGGCAAAATTTCCTCAGCTGAGGGGAATTGATGAGGACATGCGAGCACCATACCAGAGGAGGAGGGCTGAGTCAGTCTCCTTATGGCTAGACGACCATTACATGGGGCCCACTTGGCCCAATTCACATTCCTAGCCACGTTGAAGGCCTCACGTGCATGTTCATGCATCTTTGAAGACCCCACATTGGGAAGATGCATGTGGGTTGCATATAGGAGCTTGATGGACACATCGAACCGTTGGATTTGGGTGGACATGATGATCGGATCGTTGGATCATCATCGGATATCTTGATTGTAGACCCCCATAGGCCGCGAAATAGTTTAGTTGTTTAGATTGTTTACATGCTTGTTATTTTTTGTATATGTTATATTTGTGTTGAGATTAGGGAATTAGGAACAACTTTTAATCTATTAAGCGTCTATATGTTGAGAATCTTATCTGAGAGTGTCTTTTTGTTAAAGGTCTTTTTTCAGACTATAAAAGAAAAAGATGGGTGTGTGAAGCTCTAATGCCATTAGATTTTGAGAAAAGAAAAAAGAAGAAGAGAAAGCTCCCTTGCTTTTCTTCTTCTTCTATCTTTCGTGTGATTTGGAAGAGAGGTTGGTGTGATGCCGATCTTTATCAACGGAGGTGCGAGGTCTCCATCTATCCCCACATCCTCATCCATTCATCCACCATAAAGGTATTTCATTTGAAATTCTTCAATTTTCCTATCCCAAACCTTTACCTTTCTTCTAATCCCCATTACCCATATCCATCCACAAGCCAAACCCTAAAAAAATCTAAAACCATACAAATCTAGCCACACGTGTGACCTCTCGGGTTGGCAATGTGGTCATCCCTTTGTCCCCATTGGTTTCCCATCACCTTTGAAGCAAAACCCTCTTCTTCCTTTTTCTAAACCCTAACCCTAATTTTACCCTAGGTAGTATTGGATCTACTACTTTGAAATAGACTTTTCCCTATGCTAATTGGATGTCCCTACATTCATGAGATCCTACTTTCCTTTATTAATGATCTTGTACGGTGATGTTTGGTAACATAGGATAGGATTATGCATGATATTCTTTTGTTTTTCTTAGTATTTGTGATGATAATGGCAAGTTTTGTTTTTTGTTAATTATCTTAATTTTGCTACTTGATCCCACATCATATTTGGTTCATGCATCGGTGACTCCTACATCAAAGTGGTATCAGAGTAGGACGTCTCGTGTTTGAGACTCCTTACCGGGGGTGATTAATGCAGGGACATTTTCACACCGGGCTCGAGTGGGGTGGCCTGTGGAATGCAGGGGCACACTCGGGTGAGCAACTTGTGTGAGGCGGATGGCTCGTGTGAGGCGGTACCCATGTGCAGTGTTAGAAATATCGGTATCGCTACAAGTTTCGCTAGCTAGGGATACAGAAACAATATCGATATCGCTGATAATCGGAAATGCAGGGAAACATAGGAAAAACGGTGAAATTTTCAGCGAAACTTTAGGAGATGTTAAACTGTACATATTTGTATATTTAGAAATAAAAATTTTTGCAAAACGAATACATACATAGCAAGTTTTCATTTAATGGGGCCTTAAAAGCATGTGTTGTTATAAGAAATCAATCCAACCAACCCCTTCGGCCTATTTAACCATCCAACTTTCCGTTCAAACATCGATCGATATTGCAAAATATCAATAGCACATGATATTTCACCAAGAAATCATCAACAATTGGAAAGGAAACGAAAGATTGTGGTCTCAATATCTCGCATGTTGCGATATCGATAATATCGAGATATTATCAATATTATGAATGACAAATTGAATACTACATACAACCATGTGCCCAGGAAAAAAAATTGAAATAATTTTTTTTTTAATAAACAAAAATCTAATGATATCAATATGTTGGCGATATTATTGAAATATCATCAATACACTTATGATACAAGCATTACTTAGAATTTACATAGTTGAAAATATTTCCGATACATTGGCGATATTGATGCATTGGCAATACAAGCGACACCTAGAATTTACATAGTTGAAAATATTGACGATTACATTAGAGGTTTTGATACGTTGGCGATACTTAGTTATACATTGCTAATACTTGAAATTTCTGATACTACCAGCGTTATCAGTATCGCTACCAGTGTTATTGATATTGTTGAGCTAGAGATAAAGATAATATCGGATATAATTCGAACATTGCCCATGTGAAGTGGGGCCCATAAGGGGGGTATGGCTGAGGTCCTAACCCATGGGATGTGGGGCCTGGGCTATAAGATAAATGGATTAATTCACCATGCTCTATCAGTTCGAGCTTTTAGAGCAAGTGGTTAATTGTCCTGCATCACTTGTTGTTCTTCAATTTTGAATTTGGTATTTAGGCTCAACTTTGGTTGTCTTGTCTTGAGTTCTATAACTATCTTCGGTTTTTCTTTTTTTTGTATAGTTATTCTTTCTTTCTTTTGTTTGTTTGCCTCTGCTTTTTTTTTTTTTTGGGTTGCGTTGGCTCCTTTTAATAATATTTGCAATCTTCAATAATGATAATAATAATAATCATAATGATGATAATAATAATAATAATAATAATAATAATAATAATAATAATAATAATAATAATAAAATTATAAAAAAAATAAAAAATTCGGCTACATACCGGTGAAAGACTGAATTGAATTGTGAAAACTCAGTTTTGTAACAAGGAAATGTCTAAATTGCTCTAGCCGTTTTCCGCTATTTCACAGTGAAGCTGATTCCTTGAATGACTGTTACTTTCCTTTAAAGTCCAATTGTAAGTAATGTAATTGCGAGTTGGAGCCTAATCCCTCAATATTAGGCACGTTGAGGTTGTGAACTCAGCCTTATTGGGTGAGTGGGTTTGGCGGTTCATAGTTGAGGAATCCTTGTGGAGAAAGAGTCATTGTGGCTAAATATGGTTCTTCCCCTATGGGATGGTGGATTAGAGATTCGTCTTTGTATAGGACTTCTTCTCTTTGGAAGTCAATTGGCAAGGTGGCTCTGTTATTAGTTGAGAGTTTGAGTTTTGTTCTAAGGGGAGGGTTCTAAAGTCGGATTCTAGGAGGATGCGTGGTGCATGGATTCTCTACTTCGTTCATCCTTTCCTGCTCTAGCTAACCTTTGCTTAGTGACAAACATCTCTATTGCTAGCTGTTTTTTGTCCCAAGATTCAAGAATTGTGTGGATCCCTCCCTGTCGTCAGGACTTGAATGATCTCTAGTTCAATGATCTGAAGGGCTTGTTCTCTCGCATGCAGGGGATCGTGCCCATGGTGGGGTCTCAGGTTTCGATGATTTGGCGGTTTAGCAAGTCTGGCATCTTCTCAGTGAGATCGTTCAATGCTATGCTGTCTCATTCGGAGCCCTGCGGTGGTTGAAGTCATATGGCTTCTTTGTGGTCTTATGGTGCTCCACTGAAAGTTGTGGCCTTTGCGTGGCTTGCTACGCAAAATAGGATCCTAACCATTGATAACCTGACTAAGAGATCCCTTGTGTTGCTGAATGCTTGTTTCTCCGCTTGAAAGCCGAGGAGTCCGTTGATTACCTGTTTAACCACTGCTCCTTCTCAAGACTAGTTTGGTTCGGTATTCTTAGATTTGCGAATGTGTGTCGGGTCATGCCTAGTTCAATCGGTATTCTCAAGACTCGTTTGGTTCGGTATTCTTTTAGGCATTTCTAGATGGAGGATCACATTGTTGGCTATTCTATTGGCCATCTGGTTGGAAAGAAATAATCGTCGTTTCCAAAATTTCAGAGTTTGAGCGGCGGGGACTTGTAATAGGGTTCATTTGTATATTAGGGAATGGGTTTCCTAAGGGAGTTTTTTTAGGAAGTTTGGTTTGTCTGTTTTGTAGTCTCGGTTTTGTTTCTGTTTTGGTTTTTCTAATTTTGTTTTTCTTTCCAGTTTTCGTGCTTTCATTTCTTTTTTGCTTGTTGTTTTCTTTTCTTTTCAACCTCTGGCCCTAATAAATTGCATCATCTTCTTTTAACCCCTGCCCCACACACACAAAAACAATTTGGTCATATTTTTATTTATTGAACAAAGTTACTGCAATTCAATTCAACAGTCAACCAAAACTCTTCATAAGAGTTCTTTATTTAATTATGGATAACCGGAATTAAATTACCACATTCCTGAAGTTATGTAATATTTTGAATATCAATCCTAAATTTCATTTTGTCACTTTGTTCTTGCAGTAATCGAATTGAAGCTGCGTACCAAGAAGCTGTTGCATTGAAGAGACAAGAAGAGCTCATTCGTGAGGAGGAGGCAGCAGGCCTAGCTGAAAGCGAACTCAAGGCAAAGCGTGGAGCAGCTGAAAAGGAAAAGAGAACTAAGAAAAAGCAGGTTGGTATCTTAAAAAAATTAGATCAGATTTTATCCATTGGAACCAACTCATGCACCCCTATTTGATGTGAATTTTCTCCTTGTTGCCAGTTTAGGTTGTGTTTGAATGAAGAACTACTGAATTGAATTGCAATTGTTCTAGTTTAATAAAGTGAAAATTGCTTGGGTAGCCTAGCATTGTTTGCGGTGTTGATTTCTCATCTTTGCCCTTTTGCTTCATCTCACCTTGCTAAGAGGGAGGGAAGAAAGGACTAAATTATAATTAACCTCCTCATTCTAATCTTGATAGCCTGAACTCCATATTTTTGTATCATTGTTTTCTAGTTGGATTTTAAATATTCATAAAAAAGGTTGGGATGCCATTGCAAATGCAAGGAGAAGCAACCGTATACATACTCTCATGGTCTACCAACGAGATTACAATTGAGGAGAAGGATGCCATTTGTGAGGCAATCATCAACTATCATTCTAGTCTTCTTTCAGCCGAGGAATGGATTAGGCTAAGACTGGATTATCTTGTTTTTTGAGCACATTGAAGCCTCTCACGCGACACAGGTGGAAATACCTTTGGAGAAGTGGAAGAAGTGGATGCAATTAAAAGCGTGGGGAGAGATAAGGCCCTTGAACCGGACAGTTTAGCCTCCTTCCAGGTCCTTTTGGGAGGATATTAAAGCAAATGTGATGTACTTCTATGTGAGGATTCATGAAAAAGAAGGATTATAAGGATATTGGTACCTCCTTTATCGCTCTCATCCCCAAGAAGGAAGGTGTGGGGTATCATTTTGAAGGTACTATCTGCTTTTTTACATGGTAGTCAAATATTGGATAACGCTTTGATTGCTCATGAGTGTATTGATTTAGCAGGGTGGATATCATTGCAAGCTGGATATGGAGAAAGCTTACAATTTTTTTTAATCTGAATTTCGTTCTTTATATGCTGTCGATTGTGATTTGGCACAAAGTGGAGAGGCTGGATGCAATAGTGTTTGGATTCAGCTCATTTTGCCATTTTAGTCAATGGTCCCCTAAGGCGTCATTTGGATTGAGGAGATTTGGATGACATGGATATTTCAATTGCTAGGTATTGTCATTGCTATAATTATGGTATTTGTGTTTGGACAACACAGTAGGGCATTGTGGTTCCCAAGATCGTAATACTTGCATTTGGCTATCTTATAAAGTGGAAATCACATGGTGTTTTGTTAGTTCTTTTTAGTAATTTGAATGGATAAGTTTGGCACACTATTCCTTCCGAAGAGACTCAAATTTTAAATAAAAATGGTAATTGTGTGATCGAAGTTATGAGCAAACTGGATGTTGCCCAGCTGTGTGAAATTTACACACATATGGTGCATGAGTAGAAATGAATTGGGGGGCAGATATGACTTGATGGTGTCCTAATGCATGCTTATGAATCTACTAATACTTTACCAGATGCACGGTTATGAATTGATGGCATCCACATGTGGTTCACTGGGTATATTTTGGATGGTTATGACTTTTGGCCCACTTGTATCCACCTCAAGCACATGAGCATGTCATCCATAATGAGCCTTGCTTCTTCTTCTTCTTCTTCTTCTTTTTTCTCCACAGGTCATAGCAAACAGATCTTAACATGTCTACTGTGAAGCTAAGGAGGGGTTCATCATGGTCCGCAGGTTGGGCCACACCTATTTCTTTTGGTTGTTATTATGGGCCATTGAATGGAAGGGCCCATTTGTCCACTACATCCTAGGCAAAAGCCAAAACAACAATAGTGCCTCCTCCAACCTATAAATATACCAACATTAAAGAAAAAAATATCAAACACCACCTCTTCGGTGACAACCAATTGAAGTGTCTTGATGGTCACAATCATCTGATCAAATGATCTTTAGGGAATCCGAGGGTAACACCTACTGGATGGAAGGTCCAGATCAATTAGGACTAGACGTTGCATCATGCAGAGTGGTTGTATCAGATCTCTTCTGCTAGCCACCATGGCTGCTATTTCTCATAGCTTGTCAGATAGGCAGCACATTATTGGACACAATCAAACATCACCTGTCCGGCATGCAACACATCAAACTCACATGCACCTTTGACAAATTCCTGTGGTTGGGCTCCCTTAAACGGGGAAGGGGATATCTGTAATCAGCCATCTAGCTTGCTGATGGAGGTTGGTGTTCATGTTCATGACTGTCACAACCACTGGTGTTAACCATGAAATTCTGGAGTCCGTCTCTCACAGGTTTGACCCACCCCTAGAAACCAAAATAAAATAAAATAGAGATTAGATTCTTTTTTTGTTTTTGCCGCTGGCTAGCCAGACAAAGCTATGAGCGGAGCAGTCATTGTGACCATTCAGATGGTACGCATCCTAAAATTCTGACAAGTGGTTGGTACTCGTAGTAAAATCCCGATGGGTAGGGTCCTGTGTTGAAGATATGTGGTTCCGAAATGGGTTTCTCAAGAAATGGGGGTGAGAACAGGAGAGGAGGGAGTATGTAGTTATGTGCAGGGTGTCCCAAAACGGTTACGTATCGGCCGTAACGACCGATACGTAACGGTAACGGTGGTACCCGTTACGCGATATGGGGCCGTATCGGCCGAATCCCTTTTTTGTACACGTAACGGCCGTTACGGGGCTGTTACGGGCGTAACGACTGTTACCGACCCGTAACGGCGTTACGGGCCTTAAAAAATAGAAAAAAATAAATAAAAATACTTACCTTTTTTTTTTCTTTCTTTTCTTCTTCTTCTTCTTTTTCCTCTTCTTCTTCTTCTCGGGAAGCTGCGGTTGCGGCCCTGCCGCAGTTGCGGCTGCAGCTGCTGCCGCGGTGGCCTGCTGCTACTTCTTCTCTCTCTCTCTCTCTCTCTCTCTCTCTCTCTCTCTCTCTTCTTTCCCTCTTTTTTCTTCTCCTCTCCCTCTCGGTTTCCCTCTCTCCCTCTCTTGGTTTCCCTCTCTCCACTTTTTTTTTTCCGGAGGCGTACCGCGCACCAGCTAGAGGTACGTGTTAGCTAAGACGAGCGCTGACAGTCCTCGAGCTCCGAGTTGTACAAACGGTTCAAAGGAGATCAAAGTTACATGGGCTCCATAGTGATGTATTTATTATATCTACACCGTTCATCTATTTTTAAATATCATTTTAGAGCATTAACCGAAAAATGAATCGTATCCAAAGATCGTCTGGACCACACCAAAAATAGCAGCGAGATGATGATTTTCACCGTTAAAAAATTCGTAGGCCCACCATATAATGTTTATTTTCCATCCAATCTGTTCAAAAGGTTAAAAAGGCCTTAATGAAGAGGAAAAACAAATTTCATATTGATCCAAAAGTTCTGTGATCCCAAAAAGGTTTCAATGGTGAACGTTCAATCCCCCACTACGTTTTTGTAGTGTGGTCCACTTGATAATTAGATCTGTATTATTTTTCGTGTCAAGCCTTAAGACGAGCTCGTCAAATGAATGGACGGTTTAGATATAACACATACCTCATGATCAGACCCACGGGACTTGCTTGCGTCAAATGAGTGGACTGGTATGCGTAACGCACGCTGAACAATTTAATAAAATGTACGCGTGCCACATGGGCCCCACCACGCTGTATGTATTTTATCCATGCCGTCCATCCATTTTGCCACATCATTTTAGGTTATGATTCAAAAAATTAGTAAGATCCAAATTTCAGGTGGACCACAGCATAGGAAATAGTGGTTATAGAATGCTCACCATTAAAAATTTCTTAGGGTCCACTGTAATGTTTATTTTCCATCTAACCTGTTAATAGGGTCACACTAACATGGATGAAGGGAAAACACACATGTCAGCTTGATCTAAAACTTTTTTAGCCTCGATAAAATTTTAATGATAGTCGTTTAATTATTATTGTTTCTTATGGTGCGGTCCACCTGAGCTTCGGATCTGCCTCATTTTTGGGCTCATGCCCTAAAATTATTTGGCAAAATGGATGGACGGTGTGGATATAACACATTCATCACGAGTGGGGTCCAAAAAACTTTGATACGTGTGTGCTACACTTCACAATCTCAGTCCTACCTAATTCGAGCCCTTAAAAAATGGTACACGAGACATGTATTAACTTAAAATTTATCAATTAAATTATGGATTGTAATTGCTAACTCAAAATGTCAAAATCAAATTGTTTGAATAGTTTTAATTGTTAATTTGTGGACGCTTATTTTTTAAAATAGGGCCTTTTGATTTTTTTTTTTTTCATGATTCGCTATCCAATAAATGTCCACCAATTCACAAGTGGGATAATGCCAATAAATTGCATGAATTTGAGGCTGATTTTGGGGCATGGATTGGTCCTCCAAGTCAGCCTCAAATTGGCAACGCGATCTACTTGAATTTAATTTCATTTTTTAAAAGAACTATTGGGAGAAATGATATCAAATTGTTAAGTATATAAATTGGATATTTATAAAATTAAATATATGAATTTTGTAGTCAAATTCAGGTTATCTGGTTCATAAATTCATCAGACAGTCCGATACAACTTTTCACCAAAGAGTGGACCGTTACACCACCATAAACATGTTCCAATTTATAAATGAATGCATATTTGGAATGCTTAGAATATTCCGGATTTAATCCATATTTTTTTGGCAAAAAAAATAAATTTGCGCCGTTACGCCCCTGTATCGCTGTTACGCCCCCGTATCCGTATCGGTTTCGAAGGGCACCGTTACGCCAACCGATACCGATACGGGACACCTTGGTTATGTGCACTCGCAGGTTAGGGTGGAGAATAGATAGTGCCAATCGAAAGTGACAATCCACTCTCTCTTTCCCAGTTCCCTACCATTGGGGTTGGGTCCTGTGTTGAAGATATGTGGTTCCGAAAAGGGTTTCTCAATAGAGGATTTTGAGATGATAGGGTTGGAATGGGATTCGAAATGGGGAGAGAACGGGAGAGGAGGGAGTATGTAGTTATGTGCACTCGCAGGTTAGGGTGGAGAATAGATAGTGCCAATCGAAAGTGACAATCCACTTTCTCTTTGGGCATCCCAGTTCCCTACTATTGGGGCTTGGGATATGCCCTACAAGCTTTACAATAACCAGTTCTCATGATTTCTAATGGCCCCCAAATGAAAGAATCGAGCACTTAGCGGACATCCAGATTTCCGGTGGTTGAGATGCCTTATATCCAAACAACAGCTAAAGGTTTCTTTAGGCGTAATTGAGGGCTCAAAGCAAGGAGACCCCCTCTATTTCTTTGTGGTTGTCGCAAAGGTCTTTTGGAAAATGTTTGAAAGGGCAAGAGATCATGGTGTAATCAATGGTTTTTCAGTGGAACATGCCAACTTCTAGATTACTCACCTTAAATTTGCCGATGGCACAATTCTTTTTTGTCAAGTGGACAAGGATCAAGTCAACAATCTTGAGAAAGGTCCTCACTAAGGTGGTCTCTAGTCAAAAGCTAAATCTCCAAAAGAGTTAGAGTTGATAGATGTTTGCATGAGTAAGACTGAGGTTGAACTCTTTACTCATCCCTTTTGTTGTAAATAGGGAAAGATCTCCTCAGCCAATCTCGGCGTCCATTTTTGCATCAGGAAGCTGGCTAAACATCTCTAGGACATGGTAGGAAGAATAGATAGAAAATTTTCGGGTTGGAAAAGCCACTACCTATCTTTAGGAGGGGGTACATCACCTTGATTAGATGTAACCTTTTCAACATGCTGTTGTATTTCATTTATCTATTCCGATGCCCGGAAAGCATCATTGACAAGTCAGAAAGGATTTAGAGGGACTTTCCTTGTGATGTGTTTGCTGTAAATAATTAGTTGAGCCACGAGATGTAAGTATTTGTATTGATGTATTGCACCCTTGGGATACAGAAACATATGGGTATTGCATGTATTGCAGAGCGTATCGCTGTTTTTGGAAAACGTTGGGAAATTAGTCGTTTTTTTCAATGGAAGTTCAGGAAATGTTAAAATAAACATCATTACACACCTAGAAGTAAAAAAATTACAAAAAACCAGTACACATAATACGTTTCCTTTGTGTAGGGTTCTAAACTATCAGCTGTGTGATGCAATTGTATTCAAAATTAGTTCATATAATTTATAAGCTATAGAAGACGTATGAAAATATAACCATTACATCAAACAACCAAAAAGGAAAAATATGGCCCTGTCCAAAATACAGCTCTGCGGCTGTGCCTCAAATCACATAGATTTACGTAGTGGCCCAAGTCATTATATTCATCTCCATGTGGATGACTGTAGTATTGCTCTTCCCTGAATTGGCAAATAATATGATCTCAAATATTTTCACAATATTTAATTAATTTTAAATTAAAATATTAAATAATAAATATAAATATCACTAATATTTCTATTATTCATATCATTTATTAGGACATTGAATGAATTAATTACTTGCACTAAATCTGCCCTATAGTGTACAATTCATTTATTTTATAATTAAAAAAATTAAATTTATTTTTGAAAATAAATAGATGGGTGTAGCTGATGTTAAGATCAACATACATTCATCAATACATAAATATTATGAACAAATATTATTGGTTAGTGTAATTTTTAAAATTTATTTATTTATTTTTCAATATTTTTTGGTTAAAATATTTGTTCTCAAAGATTTCAAGAACTTTTATCAATTTGTAGAACTTCAGCATAGACTCATCAATACATAAATATTATGAAAACATATTGTTGGTTAGTGTAATTTTTAAAATTTTTATTTTTATTTTTCAATATTTTTTAATAAAAATATTTGTTTTCAAAATTTTCAAGAACTTTTATCAATTTGTAGATCAACCTCCAAGCACTAACATGATTTTTCCACACTCTAATTGCTGGTTAAATGGGTGAAATCTGGAAATTTTAGGATTTCCCCCAATTACTCCAATTTTTCCCAAAACCGAATCACATGTCAAAATCCATGATTGAGCAGGCAAAATATGCAAAATCATGGATTACTAACCTCATTGGTCAAATTCTAAGTAATTTAAATTAACCAAGACTCTCCTAGGTTTCCTGTACCATATGCTCTGTGATCTTGATTTACCCACTCAAATCCTTCTTTTTTTTTTTTTTTTTTCCAAACAAATGAAAATGATTGGTCGAAATCCCCTTAGAAATTACTCTGAAAATTTTTAAAGAATGTTTTTCCTTTTTTTGAATTTTGGCTATTTTCCATTGTTTTTCGCAAGGGGGCTTTCACAACATTGACATCATTGATCAGGCTCATTCTTCAACAGGCACGCGGTTAGAGATTTCTCCTCCCACTGCTTGGGAGCTTCACGGTTTCACGTTCTATGTCACTTCCCGATGGGGGTTCTTTTCACCTTTCCCTCACGGTACTACTTCACTATCGGTCACCCAAGAGTATTTAGCCGTGCAAGGTGGTCCTTGCTGATTCACACGGGATTCCACGTGCCCCATGCTACTCGGGTCCATCGACATCCAGCTGATACATAGGCCATTTTCTAACGGCAGGGCATGTATTGACCCATATTGAGCATTTTATAACAGTGAAAAATTCAATATATCATCAATACATTACGATATATTCAACAATACGGGCGAGTTTTTCAACTCCCCCCTGTTTCATATCGGCTGGTTGCAAAATCGATGGTATTTGCCAATATATTGATAGTATATCGGCCGATACTATCGATATTTAAAACACTGATTGGGACGAGGCTTGCAAGTCAAAGGAGTTTGGCGGTTTAGAGATTAGGAGTCTTTAAGTTCATGAATATGACTTTCTTGAGGAAATAGATTGGGGGTTTGGGGAAGCGATCAAGAGAGTTTTTGGTGGAAGGTGATACCACACAATTAAGGAGTCAAGGCAGGGGATTGGTTCACTTGGCAATAATCTTAGTACTGGCTTCTCCGGAAACCAGTGTTCAAAGTGGTCTTCTATTCAATTGGGAATTGTTATTTCTTCTAAGGTTCAGTGCTTGCATTCAATTTTGGAGGACATGGTGTGAGGATAGGCCTCCTCTAGTTGGCTTTCCCCAGGTTATTCAGGCATTGGAGGAATTCATATCCTACTGCCATTCAAAGAAAGGAGATAGGATTGTTTGGGATCCTAGATTTCGAAGGGTTTGACCAATGATGAGATTGTTGAATTTGTTGGCCTTATGGAGTTGTTGCATAACCAGGTTTCTTGGACCCCGAGAATGATTGATGAGCATGTTCACCTGAGAAATTGGGCGGTTTTTTTCGAATCATTCTATGTGTCAATTACCATTCCCCTCTAGGATCCAGGATCCTATCGATCAAAGATGGTAGTTCATGGGGCCTCCTCGAGTGCTATCCTTTTGCTTGGTTCATTGGGATGAACAAGGTATTTGCCATGGATAATTTATTTAAGAGGCAGATGATCATTAGAAATGGTTGTCCTATGTGTCTGTGAGAGGCCGAGTCAGTGGATCGTTTGTTCTTACACTATTCAACTAGGAGATCTGGTGGAACTTTATTAGTCAGCATGGTCTTGATTCGGTTATGCCGTCTTCCATTGGGGATCTTAACCTACCGTTGTAGTAGCATGGTAAGCGCAATTGTCTTTTGTAACCATTTGATGGGCATAACTGTCAGAAAGCTGTGCTATCCGCAACCAGTTTTGCATAAAAGGCTAAGATTCTTATAATTAATTGGGTGAGGTGACCCTTTTCTTGGATTCGCATGGAGAAATTTATTTGGGGGGGGGGGGGGGGGGGGGGGGGGGGGGGGGGGGGGGGGGGGGATTCCTCATCATCCTTGTTATTTTAGCTTTTTATCCTTTTTAATACAATTTTTTTGGTTGCAGCTTTGGAAAAAAGTTGGGATTTGAAATGAACTCAATTGCAATTTTACTCAAGGTATCACATAATGGTAATAGCCAGCATATCCCATTGTAACGGATGAAACGTTTTTTCTCTGGGAAAAAATCTAGAAAATTATTGGTAAATTTCTATTAAAAAAAAAGTGAGGATCCCATATGTGTTCTTTAAAAAAAAAGGTTTTCTACATGTATTTGGTGGTGCAACAATTCATTCTTTGGTAAGAGTGTTGTTTGTAGGGTAGTGTCAACTTGTCGTCGAAATAGGCCCTAATCAAACACAAGTCAATCATGATTTGGTGGATTAGGTACCGCTACATGTAAGTACAACAAAACAAAGATGAAAAACAAAATGAAAACAAGTGGTAATTTACCCTTTTCCATATTCCCCAAAATTCTCTATTCTGCTTTGGTTCATTGAATCCCACTCAAATTATGTTTTGGTTGAAATGAATAAAGAAGTGGAAAAACGAGAGAAAATTGAAAATGAAATATTTTCAAATGGATCCTTTATGGTTGGATTGGCCTGTAATGGTTTATCAGCCGACATGAGTCATTATGGCCCTTCTTCTTCTTCTTCTTCTTCTTCTTCTTCTTCTTCTTCTTTTATAATAGACTGATTCACCCTGTATCGCGTAACGGGGGTAACTGTTTTCTTTATGTAACAGCTGTAAAGGTCGTAAACATAACTGGCTTTTAATACCATCATCCTACTTCATTATGAATACTAGGAAACATCATTACAATTCAGTCCCTCTCAATTGAACTTAATGTATTGTTCACAATTCAATGCAGATGTACATCCAGACACCACCTTAGTCTGTTATCTTCTACCTTTTGAATCTGCATTCATGCTGGGTTAGGCTTTTCACCTGACTAACATAGCATAGGATGATGGTGAAATCATTGGAATGGCCCTCCTGACAAGATTTTGTTGGCAACTAGCTTCTCTTTTAAATGTCTTTACACTCAGACTTGGTTTGATACTAATAGCAGGGCACGTATCAGTTTCCTAGTGCAACCTGCTTCATAGATGATTCTTGCTTAAGTATCTAACTTTATTTATCCCTCCTGGATTTATCAGAATTTTATGATGGAGAAAAGTAACATGTGATCATATTAGAAATCCAAAGTTGTAATTCTGGATCCGTAAATTTTCCATTTTCTCAGGATGGTCAAATGCTTGTTGATTCTATTTGGGAACTGTACAGATGGAAAGCAATTGACTGCTATTCCCTAGAGGTTGCGTAGTCTCATGGAAATCTAGACATGCATCCCTACTCCACATCCTGATCTTAGGAAGACTCTTCATCTACTACCTGGTTGTAGGCACCTGCAAAGGGTTGGCGAGTTCATCTATTCTATCCCCAGTTAGATAATAGTTGACATTCACAGTTGGTGCAAGCACAAAAGGATTTGGTAACATCAGGTTATCTCACACACCTCCTTGCGACATGTTTACAAACTCAGTGCCACTCATCTGGCAGGTTCCACCATGGATGGACCACACTGGAAAATTCTCAGCAGTCTGAGCATTCTAATTCCCCAAATGGAGGTTTTTTTGTCCATCAAGTTGAATTATTGGCTGGATTATTTATTTATTTATTTATTATTATTTTTGGGAGAAATGAGAGTTATTATCAAACTGAAAAAAAAGAAGAAGAAGAAGAAAGAAACATAAATCGGAGGGGGCGATGGTGATGAATCATCACTCCCAATACAAAGAGAAACAAAAGCTACATGAAGTATCAAAACACTCTATAACCATTTTTTGACGTTTTTTAAACTGTCCAGCTCCATTGAAACTGATCCTGTCAAATGGTTAGAATCATCCATTTCTTTTCCCCTTTTCTATTGATAGATAACTGAAACTTTATTAACCAAAGTGAAGTTGAAAAGTCCACACCCCATACGAAGCTACATTACCCACGCATCACAAATATCCAAAGGGTTTTACTCATGTGATTACACACATAATTTTGCTATTTTGAAGACCTCTTTACAACTGCCCCGACAGTTCCACTCTGCCCATAATGACCACAAAACTGCCAACAAGAGCTGCCACAAAATCTTGCCTCAGACTCTCCATACCCATCATGCCAGGCCATAACGAAAGAACCTATGGAATGAGCTAAAGGGGATGGGAATTTGAAGACATCCCCCATCTTATACTCATCTGCCTTTCCATCTTTAACTAGAAAAGAGAGTTCATAGCATAACTGTTTGTTAAACCGTTAAACTGGAAACATTACTTCATTTCTCTTAAAGGCTTGAACTTTCACACCGTCTTCACAATTCACATATACACACATTCTGGTCCAGGCTAAACAGAGGCGGAGCAGCCGCAAAGGAAAAGATCGAGGGAGGGAAGAGAAGTTGGATGTGATGGTGCAAGAGAAGCACCAAGGAGAGACCCCTTCTGCTAAAAGAAGCTTGGAGGACTTCCCTCTGAAGCAGGCACAGCCCATTCTCGAGAATCTTGACACACCAGAAGATGTTTCTAATGTGTCCGACACTGGAGATGATGTTTCCGAAACACTTCAACCCGATTTAGAGGACAGAGATGCCAGTCCTGTCAATTGGGACACAGATACATCAGAGATCCATCCTTCCACTGAAGCTAGTAGCAGCGGGGTGAGCTGCTTGCCTGTACAAAATGGGGGAGCAGAGAAGAAGAGCCCATCCGTTATGGACGACAGTTCTTCAACATGTTCGACAGACTCGGTCCCATCTGTTGTGATGAATGGGCCGTACAAAGGGAACTCCTTGCCAAACTACAAAGGTCTAACATCACCTAGCAGGTAAATTCAGTTTTAGTTCTGTGGTTGCATGGCTGAAATAAGTGGTTTGTGTTTGAGCTTTAGTTTGATTTTGCAGAGGGAAGAAACAGCGTAACAAAGACACACGCCAGCAGAATTCTTGGGGCAATGATCCGTATAATCCGCAATTAGATCCATCTAGCGATGTGGGAGCGCTGCGTGATGCGACTGGCAGTTGTGGTGGGGATGAACCAGAATCAGAGGCTTTCCTTCTCTCCTTGAAGGGTCGAATACAGTGGCTTGAGCAACATCTAGTTGAAAAGGTGCAATTATACTTATTTTCTTACTTTTTCTCTTTTCAAACAATAGACGGAAAGGTGGGGCTAAGAAAATCATATCTGAAGATCATGGCATGAATCAGCATGTTAGCTTCTGAGAATCGAGATATCCTAGTAAAAGCCCTGCTAATTGAATTCATGCAAATGAAATGAAAAGGGGGGCCCACCACTCATGTGCTAACATGACGCGTGTTAGAACCGGGCCATATGTTAGGTGTGGCCCATGGGAAAGATTCCCTGGCCCAGAATTCAGGTTGTTATGTTCATCAGATGGACCACATGTTGGAGAAATGGGAGGTTGGACGACCAAGAGTCCATATTACAGGCACACTCCAGATGGTGGATGTACCAGCCTGATATTGGGCCAGGGCATGTTAACAGTGGTAGACTACCTGACGAAGAGGCAGGATCTTGCATTAGTTGAAGCCCATTTTACATATGCACTCATGTGCGTCCCATTTGCAGACAATGCTAGTTATGGAACTTGCTGTCAAGCATGCACTTAGTGTATTCCGTATTGGTAACGGTCACCACTGTTACCGATACAGGTTGAAAAAAAATTGCCCGAAAAATTCTAGAAAAATATTTAGAAAAATTAGAATAATGTAAATATTCCAAATATGTATTCGTTTTTTTAATTTTAATTTTTTTTTTTTTTTACATATTTATGAAGTATAGCGGTCCGCTCTTTGGTGAGTGTTATATCTAGTGAATTTATGAACATGATTATGTGTCTCTAATATTTACACATCATAATCACGCATTAGAACTAGACATGTGAAAAGAAAGGCATAAATACCACTTTTTTCAATTTTTTTAAAAAATTGCCTCAAAGCTTTTATTCTCCCAAATCACTTCAATCTACGTTTTAAATCCTAAAAACTATAGTAAGAGTGGTCGAAAATCTGCCGTAGAAAATCTAGGAAAGTTTTTAGAATAAGAAAAATGGGAAATTGAGAAAATGGATTAAAAAAAAGTAGCATTTTTCAACCGTTACGGGGATAACTGTCATTATGCCCTGTAACGGCCATTACGACTCCCGTAACAGTTGATATGGTCCCAAAAACCAATTGCCTCGTTTCACCCTTGTATTGTGTAATGGTCACAGCCGTTACTTATACGTATCGGCCTTTATGGCTGTATTGTAACGGATACGGAACATCTTGGGCCTTATTATACTGTTTTCGAATTTTCATGCTATCTTTTCTTGTTCTTACTCTATGAGCTATGGCATCAGGAAGAAGAAGTTGTGTCACTGCAAAAAAAGCTGCATGTCAAGGACCAGGTTGATGTGGATGGATCTCCCAAGCAAAGGACAACAGAAGCATTGCCTTCTCCCAGCAATCCAATGAGAAACACACCCTCCAGGTCTCAGTCAAAGCAGGCTGTTGAAACGACAGCTGCAGCTGAACCAGCTGTCATTAGGCCAGCATCTTCTAACAGTCCGAGCCAACCAGAGAAAGCAGTTCATCTAATAACAAGGTCGCCCCAAATTCCCTCCATCTTGAAATCAGATACTCAAAAACCTGCTACTCCTCCAAAGGCTACAAGTGCACCGATCGAGAAGCCTGCAACTCAACAAGCATCAGCTATGTCAAGGCCATCAAGCGCGCCCCTCATCCCTGCTCCCAGGCCGAATGCACCTGTCGTGTCTGTGGTTCAGACCATGCCATTATTATCGCGGTCGGTGAGTGCAGCAGGCCGTTTAGGAACCGACCCATTGCCTGTCACGCATAGTTATGTTCCTCAGTCATACCGAAATGCCATAACAGGGAGAACTGTGGGTGCGAGTTCTGCCAGTTTTGCTTCTCGACCCTCTTCATGTTCCACAAGTCCATCCCCATCTTATTCTCAACCTCCTGCGTTGGCTTCCCCATCAATGCTTTCACCTCAGAGCTCTGCTAGGAAGGATCAAGTCAGGCCGGGCTATAATTTCGGCAATGTGATGCCGGGAATTCTGCACAGTCAACCACAATGGATTGACTGCTCCCAACAGCAGACAAACGGCATGGCATGTGGCCCATCACTGCTGAATGACATTGCAGGCCTTGACTTGTATGGTTCAGGCAGCAGCAGGTCCCGAACATACTATGCTAATGAAGTGCGAGCTGGTACCTTGCCCCGCCAATCACAGGGTACATCAGCGGATGAGTTCCCGCACCTTGACATCATCAATTACCTACTTGATGAGGAGCAAGGCACTGGAAAGGCGGGTGCAGCAATCCAGGGTTCCAACGGTGGATGCCACCACACTTTTAACCGGCAGCTCACATTCCCTGGCGATGGGGGCATGGCAGATGTGGGCTCATCGATCAGTTGTTGCAGGTTTGATCGCACAGCAAGGTATCCTGATGATGGAATTGATAGGATCTACGGCTCTTCTAGCATGCCTTACAGTGGACTGAGGGAAGTCGAGCCTCAAGTCAGTCTGTCAAGCTACACAAATGGGCAGATGGATGGGATGATGCAGAACCAGTGGGCCTTGGAAGGTGCTGATCTTTCTTTACTTGGTATGAGGAACCTGGAAGGTGATGGGTACCCATTCCATTTGCCAGATTACTCGAATTTGGCATGCGGGGTTAATGGGTTCTCCGTATTCAGGCCGGCAAATGGGCACTGAAGGCCCCCCAGCTTAAGAGTTCCCTTGCAATTAATTGTCATCAATTATAATAATGTATTTGAGGAAATTATCGGTCTCTCAGCTTTGGAGTGAGGTGTAATCTTTGATAAGGAAAAAAAGAACTATTTTGTAAAGAGTGATGATGCCTACATTTGCCTATGGTCTCTGCCCCGGCATGTTTGCTTATCGTTTTCTTCCAAATAGAAGAGTGCTGATCTGTTGCTGGAATTCCCGAGCCATCCTGCACGTCTGAGCAAATGTGTGATTGCCTCAAGTTGACCCATGTTGTTGTCGTGATGTAGAATTTGTTGGTTCAATCTTTGAAATGGTGCCCAGGAATCTACACGGGCCAGGGTTTGATGATTAAATTGGAAACTGATGTTCTCATCTGTTGCGTTTTCTTTGAATGAATGGGGGTTTATTTCTTTTAGCTCTCCTGTTTAAATTTGATTTATCTGATCCAAATAAAGATCATTACCTTGGAAGAATGTCTTGGTACGTGTATGTTCAGACTGGTTGGTGGATTTTATTTCCCAGGTTGGTGATTGAGGATGGTGTACTCCCACACTGATTTGTAGAATTCAAGAAAATAGGATTCTAGTCTATGATGCATCCAAGAGGAAAGAGTAGTGTGCTGTTGCTTTAATGCCTGATATCTGATGGTCCACAGAGTGAAGGATCGCCTGAGAACCATCTGTTGTATGAGCCATGTAGTCGATTTGGTTTGCCTCAGTTTATCCTTAATTTAAAAGGAGTTTTCTTCATTTGCGAGGTGGCAGCAGCACTTATACTGATTTTACCGGTTTCCAATGTGTTTGTTTTCAGCATTCAATCACCTTCTGTAATTGCACAAACATGCCCCCAATCGTGATCTCTCTGGCGTCAAATGTTTTTCATTACTGTTCTGGTGCAAATAATTGGAAGTGTGCTTCACATAGTTTGTATTGTATCTGTCTGGTGGGCACTCCAATGGAAACAATGGGAGTGGATTCATGATGGAGAGCCTGGATTCTGCGTGGGCCCACAGATGTGTATGACATCCAATTTATTCATCAAGTGCGCTCGCTATGGTGAATTAATGCTAAAAAAGCAGCCCAGTCTAATCATCAGGTGCACTTCACCATTTGAATTTGTGTACATTTTTTCAGCTTCGATTTTAAAGCATAATGTAATGAAAGGGTTTTTAAAAAATCCAATTCATTATATTTACAGGATCTTCATCTAAAAAGCTTCTCTCTAAAAAAATATAAAAATCTAATTTAACCCTACTCGTACTTAAAGCAGAATCACCAATGTCAATCTCAGAACGCAACCTCTTCTAGATGAATAGGGTAGAGAACCATCAAAATCTTAGTAGGGTCTAGATGTAACCTAAGCATCCGTGAAGCAGAGCCACACACTGGGTGTGTGGACGTGTAAAAAGTTTATCCACATATCCTCTAGACATAAAAATTTTGATGGAACAAGTGCAATCAGAAAAGTATTCAAGTCGGAGCATGATGAGTCCCTCTGGCTCGATACTTTAAGCAATTTGTGCCAATGCAAATGACCAAAGGGCCAATCCAAGGAACCATTCATGACACTCACACACACTCATGAGGGTTAGAAAATGAGGCAAACCAGTACCAAGTTGGCTCCAAGGACAAATGAACGGAGACTATCCATCTTCACACCAAGCTAGTCCTCTCACATAAGATGACAATTCAATCTCATTGCAAGTATGTTCAAGAAACTTATGATCATGGCCAATGCAATAAGATCCATGGAGCACAACTCTCCCTTAGCTATTACGTTGTTGTGTCCTTTCTTGAGTACGCAAGTGCGAGCATCAGAGGATATACCTCTCAAACCCACATGTAACATTGGTTTTCCATGGCACAACCTCAACACATTTATGGGGCTAACTATGGTGTGTGTATACCATCTACCTTGTGCATCAAGTGCGCCGCAAGAATCAACCAAATCCAACAGTTAGGTGTGCCCACCACTAGAAATTTATAGGTTTTCTTTGTATTTTTCATTGTTTTCAATGGTTTGGGCCACCTGGACAGGTTCAATGTCATGTACACACGAAGAGGGGGAGAGATTTTATGCATCCGGGTGCCATAATGATCCAATTCTCAGTTGGGCGGAGGGCTTGGGAACCCAGATATGATGTCCAAAAAGTCTTCCCAGTCAGAAGATCCTGACACTGGATCTGCAAGCTATAAATAGAAGGTAAAGAATATATATATATATATATATATATATATATATATATATATATATATATATATATATATATATATATATATATATATCTTCCAATCTGAATGGCCTTTTTAGCCTTTTATATTCTTCGGTATTAATTAAGAGTTTAACCCTACAATTCTCTTCACAGATCTTGCTTCCGACAACTCAAAACTGGAAGGGGAAACTCAACTCAGTGCCGTGTCATGGCATTAGTCCTGACCAGGATTCTAGGCACCTAGAAATTCGCTTGTATGCTTGAACATGACCATTCTAAGTATTAAAGAGTAGTGATCCAGTGGGCCGTGTATGGGACCCTTACCATGCACAGTTTCATTTGGACTCATGGCATCCACGTTAGCTATCCAGACTTTCAAATAGGTCAAATGCTCTCTTCATAGGCTCCCCTGAAAAATTCATACTGAACAGATTATCCAAATCATCCAAGTAGCAGCATGCATAACAGATGCAGAAGATAGGCCCAAGCATCTGTGTTTAGAACCATCTGATTGATGTGATTTTTGCCAATCAGAGGGAAAAAAAAGAAGAAGAAGAAGGGACTGAAGCTAATGGACAGTTCAGATAGGTGACATGGATGCCAACAAGGCTGAATGCAACTATGTGCATGACGAGGTTTCTATGCGCTTAGCCCACTAGATCATTACTCATTATTAATTATCAAAGATTTGTTGAGTCGACCTGATCCGGCTGGACATTTGAGTTAAAACTTCAGTTCTTGAACAATGTCTACAAGTGAGACTATAACTTGGTGAAAAGATTGTATGCACAGTGTGCGCCAAGAGTCTGTGTGCACACGTCTCCCCTCATTCACTAACGGTGAATAGGATTCTTGACAAGCATTTGAAAATCCACATTTTGAAATGCTTGATGGATTCCGACTACCTGCCTCATAATGGTGGAAGATGGCATGCACTGACGTGCATATTGAAGTCATGATCAACAGCTAAAGGCCAAATGATGGATGATAGACTTTTTTAAGTAAATACTGCAGGAAGATGGATTAAGAGCAAGAGCAAAAACATCCTCAAACTACTACATAAGGGCGAGTTTAGATGTACAACAATAAAATGCTGCCTGCCCATCCCATCCACTGGCAGGAGCCATTTTCATCTCAGACATGTTTAGCACTACTTACAGGACAGGACCATCATTTGTGGATGGAAGCATGTATACTGCAGTTTGTGTTTTGGTTTACATCCACTCATCAAAGGTCAAATGGACACTGTTATTTCACTCTTCTTTCCAGTTTGCTGCCAACTTGAAAGGGGTCTTTGGGACCTTCTGGCTTTTACTACTACCACATTTGAGAGGGTTAAAAGAAGATAAACCGTAATCAAAGACCCCAGCTGCTCAGATGATATGGTGATATACAAATATGACATGTTTCCGTCACACACCCATAGCCTCGTATGCTTACCATGATAGCCAAGTCGAAACTGTGACCATTACGACCATTGCCGCCAAACCATACTGCACAAAGGTGTCAACGTCGTCAACCTTCTTCAACTCTCTCTCCAAAAACTTCCATATATAGCGAACAATGCAATGCTCCTGCAGATCAGAACTCTTAGCTGCCTAGAAAGATTGCATATTAATGGTGACCAGGATTCTGATCCCACTCAATCCCACACATACCAATGATGTGAGTGTTCAATATCAGGCCATCTATCGGATGGCTCAACCATTAATGTGTCATGCCCTGATCTTCAGGGCACATCATAGACATGGTGGTTTGCTGGATAAACAGCCCGGAACCTTTGACACATGTGGGCCTGTGGGGAGAGTAGGATTCTAAATCGTCAGTCTTGCCACGCAAGTACACTTATCACAGTTCTCATAAATAATGTTGTAATGGTAACGAAACCCCTTTGATGGATAGATCAAGAGTGCTACAAGACTCACCTCTGTGATCAGCTTACTTAATTTGTCATCAGTTGTGCTAGTCAATGTTCTTCGCTCGGTCATGATAGCTGTGGGATCTGACGGCATCTTCATTGGTGATATTTTGGGATCTTTGCCTAAGAAGCCCGTATAAAATGAGTCCGTGTGAATCGTTTCCATGACTGACCCGAAAAAGTTTGTGACAGGAACCTGGTAAGAGAGCCAAATTTCTAAGAAGGTGATTCCTGTTGATGAAAAGAGAACCAAATATCATGATGAATTGAACAAGACTAGTTCATTCTCCATTATAATTTAGCCATCTAAATACGTCAAAGTCGAAACTCCATGATGGCTCTGCCGCTCTGATGCTATGGAAAATTGGAGATTGGTAGAGAAGGACATCAAAATCATAGATCAAGAACTAAATGAAAAACAATTAATATAATAGAAACCGCTATTACTGTACATTCTTCTTAGAAGTTCTATAAGCTGATGTTTCCATAATACATGTGGCAACCAAAACTTATATTGATCCCACAATTGTGTGCATTCAGTTGCTGTGAGTTTCTCCAGATGAATGGGGACCATTGCTCTTCTTGTTTTTTCTTTTTCTTTTTATTTTTTATTTATTTTTTATTTATTTTATAACTCTCCTTTTTTCAAGGTCACAAATAGGACAAGTCCACAATCTGGTTGCCTTGCTGTGGGATATCGCTCCAAGCCAGGCTTGGGCTCAATCGGTGTTTCAAATAGTGCTCGTAGTGTACACTACGTAGCGTAGCACTACATAGCATAAATCCCTTGTAGTGTACGCTACAGCTACGTAGGGTGTAGCGTTTGTAGCATACGCTATAATGGTTTTTTTTATTTAGCTTTGTTTGTTAAAAATGGTGAAAAACTCACATTATGAAAAACTTAAAATGTAAAGTTAAAATCAAACCTTTCTTTGTTTATTTTCACTTAAAGTGGCGGTGATCCTTTGTTAAAGTTGGTGTGAAACTCACACATTAAAAAACCTCTAAAACTAAACTTAAAAGAAAAAGGGGTTTCGAAAGAGGGTTTTTGAAAACCTCTCTTTGTATTGATGAGATCTGTATTGTACTTGATACTTTTAACTTGTGGGATTTTTATTTCTTTTTCGTAACTGTGAGTTGTGACTTGTAGTTTCAATTAGACTTAATTAAAGTGCTTTGCTTAGAAAGTTGTTGATGTGATAATTATTTGATCTGGTTTATAACTTCATATATCTAGATTGGCTTTTGACAAGTGATAATTAATAACTTTTTTGAACATGCTTATACTTGAAAAATAAATCATCTTTTAGGCATTTTTTATTTTTACTTTTTTTTTTTTTTCTTACTATTTATGATGTTTTTTCTATTTTTAAATTAAAAAATAGAAGTATCGTGTAACTCACGCTACACATTATAGAGGGCTGAATGCTGCGCAACACGCTACCGCTATTTAAAACACTTGGCTCAAGTCATTGTAACCTCTCTCTCTCTTTCTAACTAAACCAAAGGAGAGTACACTGGGATAACTGTAACTTGCTTATTTCACTGAGATAACATGAATATACAGTCGAGATTGAAGATTTGTGAGAGATCTTAACAGATACACATCTTGACAAATAAGGAATTATCCTAATCTAAAAAAGAGTATTCTAATCTGCTTTAATATCCTCCTCAAGCTCAATGTGCTCTAAAAGGAGTAACTTCAGTTTGAAAGGTACGATGAACATTTATTAAAAAACAAAAGAAAATGCAATTGTAGCATGAGACGACGAAACGACATATAGCATGAGGTAAGCGGTCATTTTTTATGCCTTCTAGGATCTGAACCACTGGCACTTCCAAAGATTGGTAAACAGCCTAGTGGCACTTCCGGCAGCCAGGATTTCATCCATTACACTTCCGGTAGCTAGTAGTTCAACCATTGCTTTTCCGTTGGCTTTGGATGTTTTGACAACAAAGAGGAAATAGGTCCAATCCAAATGCTCAGCAAAGAAACAAGGCCGTTCCATACACCTGGCACAAAAATAAGTCCAGTCCAAAAGCCCAGCACAGAAACGGGTCCAGTCCATATGCCCGGCACAGAAACAAGTTCAATCCATACTCTCAACACAAATGAAAAACACATCTTGTCAAAAGGCTTGGTACAAAAAAAATACGTGCAATCTTTGGTTCACTGAATCAAGGGTCAACGACCTAGATAAAAAACAAAAAACAAAAAAATGGATTAAAAACAATGGCCCAGATGAGGGGGAAAAAAGTAACAACTTGTCTATTTCATTACTAGACAGAACAAATCCGTTGACGGCGAGATAGTGGATGGGAAAGGTTCCAGCCCTACTTGTACAAATTAAAAATCAAAGAAAAAAATTTCAAACAAAGATGACGGTAAAGCTAATTGGATCCGACAATACGAAAGAGAGTGACAGGAAGAGAAGATCTCATGGACGGATCTAATCAAGAACATGATTTTAAAGGGAGGAAGATTCGAAAGGTCCACCATCTCCATCATCATCATTGTCGTCATCCGTCCTTCTTTGGATTTGGGCAGATTTGGTCAAGATCTGCACCGACAAATGCCGAATCTGGAAACTATGACAATGGTACAGATTGTAATGACCGATTTTGGGTTGGAGAGGGAGAGATGACGCCACATCTGGACAAACAAGTCTTGGAAGAGAATAGAGGCTGACATCCGATTTGATCGAACAAGGCAACGAATTCAAGCTATGGGTTGCTAGATGAGGAATGACAAAGAACCAAAGAGGATGAAAGACTATGGTGATGGTCTCATATATGGATGAAGCCTAGTCAAAGCGAGATGCCAGAGTAGATGGAGAAGAAGACCTAGGATGGCTACCGGATTTCCAGTTGCCTCATGTGGGATTTTCGGTATGAGATGGCTGCCGGAGCAGTTGAAAGTACAAGATTGATCAATTTGGGTTTCCGACTTGGGTGCGAGATGGATTTCTAATTGTTTGAGCTACACCAGAGATGATGGATATGTTGGAACGCAGCCGGACGATGAAACACGCCTAGTTGTTGGAAGGTTTTAAAGGTTGTTGTGGCTAATCGATTCCAAATCTGCTGGTGGCCATAGTGGTTTTGATGCGTTGGGGTTTCCAAATGGGTTTGGAGAAGGTATTGGTCAGGGTTCGCAAATGGATTTCTGGCAGGGCAGCAATGATGAGGCTATGGGACAACAGGACAATGTCAGATACAATGGGCTTTAACTATGAAGACGATGGTAGTACGACTTTTGGGGGGGGGGGGGGGGGGGGGGGGGGGGGGGGGAGAGAGAGAGAGAGGAGAGAGAGAGAGAGAGAGAGATATCTTAACAAATATCAAAATATCCTGATCTAAAATATAGCCCTAATCTACTCGAACAATTTTTTAAAAGCTATAATTGTGGCATTATCCAAATAGCTAGATTCCAAGAAAATTTTGAAATAAAACCATTTCCATGAAAGAAAATGCAGAAGGGAACTCATGTGTTAGTTTGCACCATTTAAAAAAAAATGTTTACATGGCTGAGACACTTTATACTACATAGTGTTTTTTTTTTTTGAAAGATAACTGAGAATTAGGGGGGGGGGGGGGGGGGGCACTACACGCCAAAAAAAAGAAAATCTACATCTTTCATGCCTACTACATAGATTGCCCACTCGATCAAAAGACGCTTAGCCTTGCTAGTGATAGCCGAAGCCGTGTTGGAAATGTCTCTAAAGCATCTATTGTTTCTTTCCTCCCACACCGACCACCAAATGGTGATGATTGCCATGCGCCAAATCCACATCCTGACCTTGCCGATGCTAACCCCGTGCCAGGTGTTGAGGAGGATATTGACCGAACCAGGAAGGCACCACATAAGATTGAACCTTGAGAGGAATTCTGACCAGATTGAAGAAATAAATGGGCATAACAGCAGGAGATGGTTGACAGATTCTTCATTTTTCATGCAGCAGAGACATATATTGATGATGGGCATCCCCCTTTTCCTCAGATTATCGACCGTAATGATCTTTTTGGCCCCTACCAACCAAGCGAAAGTTGCGTGTTTGGGGGGGACTGGATATTTCCAGGACTTGAAAGGAGGGTGAATCAGCGGAGGCGTGGGTTCGTGGATCAGCTGATGGTAGAGGGATTTAACTGAAAAGCTACTCTTCAACTTCCCAATCCTGAAGGTTCCTCCTGCAGTCTACTTTCCACACTATCTTATTGTCCGAGAGAGAGAAACAGTCGGCAACGAGAGCGTCACGGTTGTGGACGAGGCGAAATATGTTCGGGAAATCAGATTTGAGGGGGACCGCACCCACCCGGACGTCGGACCAAAACCGAATCTTGGTCCCGTTGCCAAGGTTGAAGCCGATGGCAGGTAAGACATCCTTGGAGATGGAGAGAATCCCCTTCCAAAGGGCAGAGGCCCTGTAGCGCGACGACTCTTTCGTCCGCCATCCACCAATCGACCTACCATACTTACCTTTGATGATTTTGTTCCAAAGGGAATCGTCCTCAGAACCGAGTCTCCAGATCCATTTCCCAAGGAGAGCTCTGTTCATCTTCTTGAGATCTTTGATCCCGACACCTCCCTGATTGGTGAGATTGCAGACTTTGGACCACTGAACCAAGTGGAATTTTTTTGAATCGTCTTGCATAACAATCCATATACCATCCAATTTGATGATTTAGCTATAAATGGTGTGCTACTTGGTTTCAACCGTACACATGGTGGCATAATTCAATGGTAAACCATACAGTTGAAATTACTGACTCGATTGTGGATGGTGGTACACTTGGTTTCTACCGCACACATGGCATGGTTTTATGGCAATCCACACTATCAAAATCGCTCACTCAACTATGGATGGCGGGCCATTTGGTTTCAACAGGACACATGGCATAGTTGTGAGACAATTCAAATCGTCAAAATCGTCGACTCAACTCTAGACGCTAGGCCACTTGGTTTCAACCATACACATGATATAGTTGCAGGAAAACCCCGACTCTCCAAATCGCTGACTCAACCTTGGATGGTGGGCCACATGGTTTCAACCATGCACATGGTGTAGCTGTACACATTCTAGACTGTCCAAATTGCAAACTCAATCATGGATGGTAGGCCACTTGGTTTTAACCATACACACATGATAGTTTTACAACAATCTAGACCGTCCAAATCACTTGATCAATGGTGGATGGTGGGCTACTTGGTTCCAACTACACACATGACATAATTGTACGGCAATCCAAACTGTCCAAATCCATAACTGTTGATGGAGCCCCACTTGTTACATGGACCAGATCTCATACATGTGTACAATATTGGAGTGTGTGGTGTGTATATGACATGCTACTTCATGTCATCCAAACATCATATAGCACTATGCACACAGGCTTATACCAATTGGTAGTTTTGTTGTTGTTGTTGTTGTTGTTGAAAGGTTATACCAATAGGTAGTAACACTGCCAAACACCAGATATCCATTGTCATCATAGCTGTAATCATTGTGGAATAACCGTATCCAAGCGAACGCTATCCACACTGCGCTATGACACGCACCAAACAGACTCATCGACCCATACTAGAAGAGGTACCGCGACAAAAATGTCATCCAGCAACATAATAAAAGCCAAAGGTTTTGCTGATAGGTCATGAAAAGCACAAAAGCTAGGCAATGATTAAGCCAATATGCTTCATGGGGTCCCTACATGCAATGATTCATAAAAATATCAGTGTAATGTTTTTGTCATATTTGCTTTTCATCCATATTTTGCAGTTCCAAATCAGCAGGCATAAAATGCTTCAAAGAATCCCACAGAAATAGAATTACCATTCCCATTCTTCAAAACAGAAAGAAAGAAATATATATATATATATATATATATATATATATATATATATCTACGTACATCCAAACCATACCTTGTCCAAAGGTCGTTGATATAGATCTGTTCGGTAATATGCAGTTGACATCAACATACTTGGATTGTACGAATTGAAAAGACTGTCAACATCCATAAATCAGTAAACAAAAGGTCATACTTGAGGAAAGATAATGCTTCATTATTATGGAACGACAAAGAAAACAGAACATAAACAACCATGTATACGATAAAATGAGATATTGAAAGATGAAAAAATGATGTTATAAATCACCACCATAGAACAATATTGATCTAGTGGTGTTCAAACTGGCCATCGTAGGAGCGCATCGTATTGCACTATTCTTGCATTCTTCTCCTCCAGAGAAAAAGAAATCAAAATGATTTTCAAAGAAACCTTTTTTTAAGAAAAATGATTTTGAAGAATGGAAGTTCGGTCATCTCGTAGCCCAAGTTGGAGCTTAAGGGCCCAACGGAATTCACTTGCCCGCATGGGGAGCCTCCCAGGGGTGATTGAGTGTGCTCAGATGGCAGGGAGGAGTAAGGTTCGTACGGTGGATAACTAGCAAAAATGACACATGGTTATTCCAAATGCGAAGTCAGTGGATCATCTGTTTTTTACATTGTATCTTTGCTAGAGCTGTGTGGGAACTCTTCTTTGATCTATCACAACATTGTTTGGTGATGCCAACATCAATCAGGTCCTTCCTAGCATGGCGTCGAAGCAAAGTGGGTTGTAAGGGGAGCAAATTGTGGAAGCTTTCTCTTCTTGCCGGATTATGGTCAATTTGGGCGGAACATAATTTGAGATATTTTTGCAACAGTAAGTGGCTTCTAGACGAGGTGTTCCGGAGGGCAAAGTTGGATGTAATGGCTTGGGCTCAGTTGCTCAAGTCTCTTGATAATGTATCTTGGGAAACCCTAGTTTTTTGGTCTAATTTGCTGTAATTTTGGTGCTTATTGTTCTATGCCCTTTATTTTTAAAATAAAATATCATTTTAAAGCGATAATATAACAAATTTTATTAAAAGAAAAGGCCAATAGCCAAAGAATACAAAGAAGGAAAACAAAACAAAACGAAAAGCTTTACAACTCTAACCAACTAACTGGAAACTAATCAGCACCCAAAATATTAGTTGCATGTGCCCATTCTATAACATTTTGTTTTGCCCTATTGAAAGCTTCTAGTAGACAACCCCTACGATTTTTGAAACACTGGCTATTTCTCTCCATCCAAATACCCCAAAGACCTGCTAATAAACATAGATGCCAATTCGCTCCAAAAAAAAAAGAAAAAAAAAAAAAAAAAACAAAACAAAAAAAAAACAAAAAAACAAATATTAAAACAAATAAAAAAAACAAAAAAAAAAAAGAAAAAAAAAACAAAAACAAAAAAAACAAAAAAAAAGAAAAAAAAAAAAATCAAAAAACAAAAAAAACAAAAAACAAAAAAAAAGAACAAAAAAAAAACCAAAACAAAAAAACAAAAAAAAAAAAAGGAGGAAAAAAAAAAATAAAACAAAAAAAAAAAAAAAAAAAGACAAAAAAAAACAAAAAAAATAAAGAAAAAAAAAAAAAAAAAAAAAAGAAAACAAAAAACGAAAAAAAAGAAAAAAAATAAAAAAAAAAAAAAAAAAAAAAAAACAAAAAAAATAAAAAAAAGAAAAAAAAAACCAAAAGAAAAAAAAATAAAAAAAAAAAAAAAAAAAAAAAAAAAAAAAGAAAAAAAAAAACCAAAAAAAAAAAAAAAAAAAAAAACTAAAAAATATAAAAAACAAAACAAGAAACAAAAAAGAAAAAAAAAAAAAAAATAAAAAAAAAAAAAACCCCACCCCCCCCCCCCCCCCCCCACCCACACCCCCACCCCCACCACCCCCCCCCCCCCCCCCCCCCCCCCCCCCCCCCCCCCCCCCCCCCCCCCCCCCCCCCCCCCCCCCCCCTCCCTTTTTCGTGCCAAGCTGAAAGAAAGTGATCTACTGAACTTGGATGAACCCATGAGACTTCAAAAAGAATGAGAAAAACAATCCAAATCTTTGATGCAAAAGAACAATGGATAAATAAATGATCGACCGACTCCTCGTTGTTATAACATAATAAGCACACATTTGGGATTATCATGCCATGTCTTCAAATTTTTGTCAACTATAAGAACCTTCTTTCTACCCACCAACCAAGCAAATGCCGCTACCTTGGATGGAGCTCCATAGTGCCAAACATAAGTTGTGGAGCATTCAACCTACTCAGCATGCCCCCCAGCTAGTTTCTTATAAAAAGACTTACTGAGAACTTTCCCGACTTTTCAATAAGCCATACCAAAGTATCTTCCTCTGAAGATAGTGGATGCTAACTTGACAAGAGCTCCAGAAGCTTAAAAAACTCCTCCATCTCCTCATCATTAAGATTTCTTCTGCAAGGAGGAACTCATATAATTGCCTCACCCTGAACGGTAAAGCACCCCTCTACTAGAATATGGGGCTCTATGGCTATGCCTGCTAATCGAGGAAATAAGATAATTTTTTATTCCCAACCTACACATCTTCCCAAAAGCGAATCTTCTTGCCGTTCCTGAGTGAGAATCCCACATTTTCCCAAACCTTCTCTTTGAAAGAATTCACCGACTTCCATAATGAGGATGCCTTATACAGTGAAGATAGTTTTATCCACCTTCCCCCTTCTTCAACACCATGTTTTCTACCCAATACCTCTTTCCACAAACTATCTTCCTCTATGGCTTTAGCTCAAGATATCATCCCACCACCTTCTGTGGAAATAGTTGATACTACACAGCATATAGCTAGCCTGACGGAACCAATTGATTTGCCCCGAATCTCCATACCCACTTTCCCAATAGTGCCCTATTCATTACCTCCAAATCGCGCAATCGTGCACCCCCCCTGAGCCAACGGTTTACACACTTCTTTCCATTTTAACATATGAAATTTATGATTATCTTCCGAATCTTGCCAAAGAAAATCCTGCATGATCTTTTCTAACTTGGCCACAACTGATTTTCGGCATTTAAATGTAGACATGAAATAAATTGGAAGATTTGACATTGCCAACTTGATCAAAGTCAACCTCCCTCCCAAGGATAGGCGCCTTCCCCTCTAAGATGAAAGTCTTCTTTCAAATCTTTCGATCACTTAATCCCATAAATGCTTAGCCGACTTCCCAATGCATACGGGAAGCCCCAGGTATGAGGATGGGAAAGAGCTTGCCCTACATTCAAAACAAGCCACATAAGCCTTGATTTCCTCCTTAGAAAGACCCACCCCCAACAATTCACTTTTACCAACATTGATTTTTAGTCTTGAAATGGCCTCAAAACAAGTTATAATTATACAAATATTATCGACTTTCTTATTGTCCGCCTCACACAACAACAGTGTGTCATCCGCATAATGAAGATATGAAATTTGAAACTCTGAGTTATCCACTCTGAAACCCTCCACCAAGTCCGTTAATATCCCTTGGTTTATAATCCTTCTAAAAGCCTCCATTACCATCACAAATAAGGAGATGATGGGTCACCTTGTCGCAATCCTCTAAAGGATGTAAAATATCCTTTCGAAACTCCATTTACTAGGACCGAATATTTTGCCGATCAAATACACACTCAATTCCTCCATTTCTCCTACACCCCAAAAGCTTGAACATATAATCAGGGAAATTCTAGTCCATGTGATCATATGCCTTTTCAATATCCAGCTTACAAACAATACCCTTCTTTCCACTCCTTTTGCAAGAGTCAATGCATTCATGTGCTATAAGGGCACTATCGATTATTTGTCTGCCTTTCACAAAAACCCCTTGAGCTTTAGAAATTACCTTGCTAATAACCATTCTGAATCTGGAAGCCAATATCTTTGCCAATATCTTATACAGACCCCTAGAAGATTGATTGGACTATAATCCTTTTAGTTTTCTGCCGCCGCTGTTTTAAGGATTAAAGTGATAAAAGTTGCCCCAAATTCTGTAACTAAATGACTTGAATAAAAAAACTCTCAGACGAAGTTAGCCAAGCCATGTTTAATCGTGTCCTAAAATTTTTGGAAAAAAGAGAGGGAAGCCATCTAGACTGGGAGCCTTGTCGCCTTGTCCTTCCCTAGCACTGATACTGCCTTTTTTATTTCCTCCTCTAAAACTGGTCTTTCTAACAAATCCGCTAACGCTGAGGATAAAGAGGCAAAAGAGATGTTATCAAGAAAAGGCGTCAAACATTCTTCCTTTCAAAGCAATTCTTTATAGAACTTCACAATTGCTAAACATACTTTATCCTTGCCTTCAATTCTTTCCCGTTCCACTACTAAACTTGTTATTTTATTAACGCGGGCCTGTGCACTAGCCATAGCATGGAAGAACTTCGTGTTCTTATCTCTCCCTCTTTTAACCAAACTGCCCAAGATTGTTGCCTCCATTTGATCTCCTCCTCTCTCAACCTTGCATTATATTTTGCCCTAAACACTTCCCTCCAACACCTCTCCTCCTCCGACAACTTCCATGCTCTTCCTTAATATCAAGTGCTTGAATATCTTGAAGCAATTTCATTGATTCCTCTTTGCAAATCTTCCAAACCTCCTTTTTTCAGACCAACTTCTTCTTTTTTAGCATTTTTAACTTCTGGGATCGCCAAAAACCTACATAACCTTCCGCCTTAAAAGGAAAGACACCATTCTCTAATTATTATTTTTTTCAAAAAACCTTCAACTGATAGTGATGCAGGGAAGGACGTGATGAGGTCAATCACCGTCTTCCTCCATCGATAAACGCCTTGAATCCACAAGGCACTCTCGAATCCACAAGAGAAAATTCTCAAAACCAGTTTGGAACTTCTGGCGGAATTTTGACCTATCTACCGGTCGAACTATGCTGAATTTTGTCGATTTCTCCTTGGGCTTCTTCTGATTCATGTGTGTTAGGAAGGTGCTTGATCCATGTCCTACACCAGACCCCTCCACTTGAAAAAAAAAACTCGTCCTCGAGTTTGGTTCACAATACGTGTTCAACTTCCTCGAGTTTTTCAACGGACTTGGTTCACGATACGTATTCAACTTCGGGTGTTGACATTTATTAGCATCTTCCTTGTACTTTGCAATGGACTTTTCTGATTTCTCCTGGACATCAGCATGAATAGTTACTACCTGAATTGCCATATTTTTCGCAACAACACATTTCAAGTAGTTTAGGCAATGGAAACAAGTCAAGTGCAGGTTTAAGAACTCGGGCATACAACCTCAAATTGGGCCTGGTCGGTAGATTGATTCTTCGTGTTGTTAGAGACAAACTCAACCTAAGAAAAACCAATCTCCTGCATAGGAGACAATTCATCAGGAAGTTTGGCGAGCACAATTGTCTTGAACTCCTGCAACACTGGCTTTACATCTTCTAGAATGTTCACGAACTCCTTATCCGCTTCCTTTTATACTAATGCCATTATCACTCCCGTCTCCTCGGTGTTTGATGAAATCCTGCTTGTTTACAAGATGCTGCTCGCCCACTTCAGAAGTATTGGGTTGGTTCTCTGTTTCCACAGGGGCCACACGTACGCCACTGACAAATCTGGCGGCCTGCCGCGATTCTGTCTCGACTAGGTCATCCCTTGTCAACAAACAAGGGGATTTCTCTGCATAATCCATCACCAATTAGCTATCGTCGCCTCTCACCGACAAGCAATAGGATATCTCTACATAACCCATCACTGATTGGCTATCTTTGCCTCTCGTCAACAAACAACCTCTTCCTTCTGCTCGAGATTTCTAATTTCCAACACTCCTTTCCCATGCGTGACCACATTGCAGAATGATCTCCTCTCTTACATTTCCAGAGTTGCATCTACCTTGAGAGATGAGAAGGTTCCATCATTGACATACTCTTTTCTTCTTTCTTGATTAGGGTTCAAATTTTTGCTGGAGTTATTGTCACGGTTAGCCTTTGGTTTCTACTCCTTTTTGATTTTTTTTCTTCTTTGTTTTTCACTTTCGGGCCATATCGTGCCTTCTGCACTACTAGCTTATGACCTCCAAAGCTAACCTGATTTAGTAACATCACTGCTCTCTCTACTTCCGTCTCTAAACTCATTCTAACAAAAGCAAAAGGTTATTTAGCTGAGGAGTTCCGAGATCGAGGAATCACAACCTCCATAACTTTCCCTGCTTCGCTAAAAACTCTCTCGAAGTTGATCGGGAACCATCCTTCCAGAAAGCCTTCAACGAACAGTGTTGGGTACTCATGAAGAGTATTTGGGATTTTCTTCATAGCAACCGACACCTTCTTCTTCCTTTGAACCTTTGTCCATGGCTCCATATTTTCTTCATTCCTCTCTTCTGCTTCTATCACTATCTTCTTTCGGAGCGATTGATGCATTGTTGCGAACATCCACCGTTTTCCTCCTCCACTCCACTGTCTTCATCCTCTTGGCCCAAAGACTGATCGCCAATCTTCCACCGGCTGACATCTTTCCCGACAGATTCAATGGTTCCAGAACACTCAAGGCCTGGATACGGGCTCGCTCCCTTGAATAAAATATCATTACTTATCAAAAGAAAAAGAAAAGAAAAGATATTAAAGAAACAAAAAAAAAAAAGTAACTTTGTAGAGAAATGCTAAGGTGACTCACACGACGGAAGATTGAAGAGATGTGCACAACATGTCCCAACTTGGCACACATGTGAGAGATGTGGTCCATTCATTAGGAGGGGTCCACCGTGAACCTGCCCAAAAGTCAGGCTGGTCCACTCATCAAGTGGGCATTGTAAAAGAGAAATGGACAATTAGAACAAAAGTAACCAATGTTTTATATTCAATGTACATGTATGTACTACACGATGAGTGGATCAGCCTGATTTTTGGGAGATGTGCCGACCTAATGAATGGCCATGTGATGAATGGCCCAGATCTCACATGCATCTTGTGTCACCTCTTCAATCTTTCCACAATGAATGCCTTGACCATTTCTCAATCCCTGTGAGGGAAGATAAGTTTACTCTTTGCAACAAAATTAGAGAAAAAGTAGTCTAGTCCTTTATGAAGGGTTTCACATACTATTACAAAGAAAAGATGGAATATTCTTGAAGGACCAAGGATGCTAACAACTTAAGTTGAAATTAGTACATTAGGTTCGAAAAGAAATTAACAATGTTTAGGATATGTAGAAATGAAGAGCATTTCAAAATGGTATTAATGCGAGGCATTTTTACACCGGGCTCGAGTGGGGTGGCCTGTGGGATGCAGGGACACACTCGGGGTGGGTGGCCCGCAGAACCCATGGATTTGGGGCCCGTGTGAGGCGAAACCCATGGATTTGGAGCTCACAAGGAGGGTTTGGCCGAGGACCTAACCCATGGATTTGGGGCCTAGGCTATGAGATAAAGTGATTAATTCGTTATGCTCTATCAGTTCGAGCTTTTAAAGCAAGTGGTTAATTGTCTTGCATCAAATTGGTATCAGAACGGGAGGTCTCGTGTTCGAGACTCCTCACTGGGGGTGATTAATGCGGGGGCATTTTCACACTGGGTTCGAGTGGGATGGCCTGTGGGATGCAGGGGCACACTCGGGGTGGGTGGCCTTCCTAGTTTCCTCTTAGAATAGGAAGTAAACCCCCACATGGTTCACTAGGTAAAAACCTAGTTGGGATAGTAGATGCTTCTAGCTACAAAGCATGGTTCACTTGTTGATGCCTGAAGCAGGCAGTTGAAAAAGGAAAAGGAAACGGATGCTTGTGTTTTTATGTTGTTTACCAGAGATCATGAGCTTAGTCAAGAGTGATCAAGTAGTAACTTGTCATTGGTTTAGTTCTGCAATCATGATTCTTCTCTTTCTTGTGATATTGTTATCATTTTTGGGATTGAGTCCTATTCTAACTCCATGAATTTTAATTGCTGTTTTGTTTTTGTAAACCTTCTATCTCATTTCATCAATAGATTTTTTAGCTCACATTGCTCAATTGTGTTCCAACCTCTGTTAGTCGGGTGTGGGGCATGGGTCTAGGTGACAAACAAGGTTGACCCCCAAAGCTTAGGGTACAGGGACACAACTATACATAAATATTTTGCATTTTTAGTATCAAAATATGTTGATACTTATCGTTTTTATAATTAAAACTATTTTCAACATATTTTTTTATAAATTTTTATATATGTTTTTATATCAATTATTCTCTAATATACAGTATTCAGGGATGAGTCATGTCCAACATGGACACACCCACACCCATGGTTTTTCATGTCTAACACGGTTACACAGGTACCGTGATGGATGCATGTACCACACTTCCATCCCAATGTAGGAAGCTCCTACAAAGATATACACTTCCAAATAACAGCCCAAAGCAATACTTGTCCTTCTTTTTAAATCATAATATCAAAACAATGAAATAAACTAGACATATTTAGATTGCCTACATTACATTCATACCTGCTCAGTGAGGCATTGTCATACATATTCAGCTGCTCAAAGAAGGCAAGGGTGTAGAAAGTGAAACGATCAACAACAGAGACACCAACCTGCATGGAAGAAACAAATAAATTATCTAAAAGTTTAACCAGTCTCTGAAGTCACAGGAGGTGAATATAAACAGAAATTGGCAGGCCCAATATCAAGAGGTATGATACGATATTCTTATGCAAAGCTGCTCTTACATCAGAGTCAAGATGATGAGAGTATGAATTTTGTCCTTTCATACTACTCCCAATAGCCAAAACCCCTGGAGAAGGAAGCTGCAATTTTCAAAAAGAAAATAAACATAAGAATTGTCAAGCAGATTGTGGTAAAAAAACATGAAGATAGTATTGGCTTCTTTCCAAAATTTCCAATCATATGGTAGTACTGAGAATGCAGCATCTACATAGTTATAATCAGCCAAAAGCACCAATATGAAACTCAAGAACGCCATACACTTATATGTACAAGAAAGGAGCTGGAAACACTGTAGAGTTTTTTCTTTTCTTTTTATTTATTTATTTATTTTGAGAATGGTGGAGCCCCTCTAGTTAGCTTCCAACAACACAGATTGATAAAAGTCCAGCTTCGTCAGGGAAGTCTATGTTAGGTCATTCTATCAGTTTCTTCTAGCAGGGGCAGTGGGGTGTCTTAAACCCCAAACAGCTACTGTTTGGAGCTTCCCGGGTCCCCCTAGAGAGTTTGCATTTGGATGGTTAGTGACCGATGATAAATTTTTAATTATGGATAATTTTCACATGAGGGTGATGAAGATTACAAATGCTTGCATTTTATGCAATGCGGATACCGTGGCGCATCCATTCATTCATTGCAAATTGTTGCCTGAATCTGGACATCCATCCTGGATCTATTTGGTCAGAGGTGGTCCATGCCATGATCTGTAGATGCTCTCTTTCAAGCCTGGAATTGGGGAATCCATGGGGAGAAGAAAGAGACAGCTACAATGACTCTCTTTGCTTGCAGTTAGTCTGTGGAAAGGAACACCACAACAGAACATTTAACAACAAGGCCCCATGGAAGGGCAGGTGACTTTTCGGGCTTCAGTCTTGCCCTTATTCAAGGATTGTAAAGGCATAATACCTTAGCAGCTGTTTAGATTGGTGGAAAACAGGATTCATCCGTGCAAAGGAAATCTATTTCCTCAGACATGATGTTTTCAACCGTTTCCAAAAGCAAAAGCAACTGAGAAAACCAGTTTTCCTTTCCACGGTTTTCTGCAAAAAGCTCCATTTTCATTTCCCAAAATAATAATAATAATAATAAGACAAGGAGTTTCCACTTTTTTGAGAGAACTATCACTTTTTAATCATTGACCTCTACATATGGGATGTTTGAAACATTCTGATTAAGTAAATTGTATAAGATAATACAAGAAAGTGACTATAATGCCCTTGTGTAGTAAATGAAAGGAATAAAGAATCTAAAGAAATAAGTAAAAGATTATACTTTTAAAAGTCCTCAAGCTGGAAATGAATGAAAATCAATTCCCAACTTATCCCGCAAAGAAGATTTAGGCAAAGCTTTGAGACCCCTTTGGTGAAGTTATTGGCCAGTTCTTTTGTGTGAGTATGAGCACAAGGTTGATCATCATAATGAAGAGTAGCAAGGTGGTCAAGGAAAATACCAACATCCTGCATCAAAAGTTGTAGCCTATCGAACATAGATGTAGCATGGATAAAGCATGATCGGCTTTTACACCATATATTTCAGTATTGGACATAGATACAATTCAGATTTCAGATCCTTGACCTAATTTTACCAGCCTTTTTATTGGAATCATACATTGTTCATTCCAAAGTCAACTACATCCATATTCTCATATCTATATTTGGTTTGTTAATCCCTGCAAACTTTCATTGAGGTGAATATATTCTCTCTCAATGAAATGAATCAAGTTTCACTCTCAATCATGTTCAGGACAAGCTTAACAACTCCCTTTACCAACACCATTGTCCTAGTTTGGGAAATGAGAAAGATACTGTTTGCATGGGAACACCCATAAATCCTTCCTCCCACTTACATGTGGCAGAGGGGAAGGTGGATCAGGACAACCAATCCAATTAAACCTACTGGGGATGAAACAATCTTAAAACCACATCAGCAGAATATCCTAGCCATCCAATCAGTGGCCATAAAATGGACAGTCATCACCATCATCTAAGCCTTGTCCCAAAAATTTGGGGTTGGCTTTTAAATGGTAGATTGGCAAACGTTTTACAATTGTCTGCCCACCAGACATCAACCTTCCTCTTTTACAGGGTTCTTGGAACTGACCATCGCAAAATTTATGGCCTCAAAATGGACAGTAAAAAAGATGGTTACAATCAGTAAATGAGGAAAAGCGATCCTAGAAATGTCCGAACGGTGTGGTTTTTGAAGTGTGGCTTACATCAGGGTCTGCTAGATGGATGGTCCTGATCCACCTCTGCACTTGTACAGTGGGATGTAGGTCCTATGGGAGTTCCTATGAAACCATTGTATTGGATCATTCCCCCCAGTTCATATATCATATAATTTATAAAGATACTGAAAATTGGCGACTGAATATAAGCCCAAACATATATATATATATATATATATATATATATATATATATATATATTGTAACAAGCAACAAACCTGGGAAAAGAGAGTAGCAGCTTGGCAAGTGTCTACCATTATCAGCAGCTCCTTGAATCTAAAAATATAAGAGACAACATTCAGTACACATTACCAAGGTTAGTATTCAATGATGGTAATGGTGGCCGTAACGACTGGCCTTATGCCCCTGTAATGGTTGAAATTTCTTTTAAAGGAAAATAATGTATTGATCCATCATGGCCCTGTATTGGCATGTTACGGGCTGTTTTTAAATTTTTGTGTTACAGCCCCCTATCGTGTAACAGTCACCATTGCAACAGTAATGTAATAGCCATTACAGCCATAACATAACTGCTTTTGAATACCATGCACATTACAGTCAAGAGGATGCATTCTTCTATAAAATATGCAAATAGTTACCAATCAATCAGATTTTATTTCTTTGAAATGAGCAACTCAGTCTTCCAGAGAAATTATCATGTATGAAGAGTTTAAAAGTCAACAATGCATAATTTGAATTCCGCTTCAAATAAATGACTGAATATCAACAAGAAAAATGCAAAAGCAAAAAGTCACAACAAAACAAGCAATTACAAATTCGCACCTACGCTTCTCTTTCATTTGCTTCACGACATCAGCTAAATCGCGACTTTGAAGCTCTTCATTGTCCTGGAATTTTAGAAATTCATCTCCTCCATGCCCAGTCATGTATAGAAGGATGTGGCTTCCTTCATCACTTAAAAGACGCTTTGATCTCGGAACAGCAGTCTCATGGCGACCAGTCAAAACCCGCAAAAAATTTTCGACTGTCACTTCATAACCTCGATAATCAACCTAAAGAGTCAAAAAGTGTGAATAACTTGGATATAAGATTTCCTTGGGTAGAAATTTCCTTTCACAGCAGTTGAAAAGGTGACAACATAATGTATGGCTAGTAATCATACAATATGTTTCATTACCGTTCTCTTTTTTCTTTAATTTGTAATCAAGAGAAATGCTATTATGATGCATGCTTGATAGGAGTTCTATGAAGTTCCATCCCCATCATACACATGGCAAACATGTATGATGATCAGAACCAGTGATTTGGTGGGCCACCAGGTGGATGGGTCATAGACTGATAGGCCAAAAATCATTTAGACTGAACAACTACGGTCATCAAATTGGTGCCAGTTTTGGCCGCTGAATGTGAACTGTTGCTCTTGTTTTAGTTAACCATCCAATTTTCGGGCTAGCCAACCAACATCGTAGTCCAATCCCCCCTTGCGTTCGGGGTAATGATCCATCAACCTGGTGGTATACCATTTTCTTCAATAATAATGGAAGAAAGATGAATTCTTTAAAGAGCAGGGATAATTTGCCCCTATCTAAACATGAGGTAATCTCTGCCTTGCCATGGTTGTAATCTTTTCTTCATTTGATAAACTTGTGATTTTTTTAATATCTTTAATGTTCCGGCGGGAGAATAACTTTGCTGTCTCCTTGCAAGGATTAAAAGATTAAGGGCGCGTTGGATGATATCCAAAAATGGGCTCGTTTCATTTCTGCACTCACAGCTCACATGCCATAAAAAAGAGCCGCCCAGTGTTCCTGAAAAAATCATTTGGCAGAGGCCATGATTCACGGCCTCCCCCGCATGTGTGCATGTGTCACATGAGTGCAAGATCCAAACCATCCACACAAAGCACCATGAATTGAAAGGGTGTCACTGAAAAATCAGTCCCATCAAATAAATAGGTGGGCCACAATCATTGACACAACCTGAATGATCGATAGAAATTCCAACAGACACTGAAAACACTTGTTGCACCAATTGGCAAAAAACTCAACATATGGCTTTGGGGTGTCACCCTATAAGACTTAAGGATTGTAATGAACTTATTGAGAGATCTATTAAAACCGTGGAGGAATATTAATGATCAGGAGCTGAGCCCGATAGTATGCTCCTGGATAAGCTTGGTTGGAGTGGCATTGATTCATTCCTAAGCAGATCACGATGCCACTTGTAAAATATCAAGATTGGGATTGAAAAGTCTAAAAGAATTGGTTACAAGACCAACCTCAACATTATCCCCATATAAGTTCAGCCGATGATTTTCATTGTTGAAAACCTGGGCAGGGTAATTGTTCCTAGCATTGCAAGCCATATCGTCTGCCAACATAAGTATTATCCTTTCATCAGGAATTCCAAGCCGTTTTACTGTCCTGGTAAAACAAAACAATAATTACCTGAACAATCTCTATAAAACCAAAAAGCTAATGAGTTCTATATGATATCATTGCTTACCTGTACAAGGATAATGTATTGGCCATGTGCCGATAGTTAAACCTGGTTAAGAATCACAGTGTTAAATCAACCACTAAGTACGAGAATGTGAACTTTTGAATGAGTACATAATATATCAGACACAAAAGGGAATATTAAAATTACTTTAAATAGTTGTAAGTACCCTAACTTGTTATACATTGATCTCAGAAACATAATGCTCTTAGATAATTGAATATGCAGTATACTCGTAATACTTGCAATAAGCTTTTATCTTGCAATAGGGAGTCATTAGCATCATTTCTGAAAAAAAGATTTCATATAAACTGAAGCCATTGTTGATGACCAATGTCTTTTAATGATTGTGTTGATAGTGTCGATATAGCCAAATACACAAATTCTTGAAGAGAATACAAATAAGATCATTTAGTAACACATGAGTTGCAATCATTTAGTAACAGGTGAGTTGCCTGTGAAATTTCAGCATTAAAACATGCACAAGTAGAAAACAGAATATTATCGACACACCCTACTGAAATTTCAGCATTAAAACATGCACAAGTAGAGAGAGAGAGAGAGAGAGAGAGAGAGAGAGGGGGGGGGGGGGGGGGGGGGGGGGGGGGGGGGGGGGGGGGTGCGGATTGGTCTTGGCCCGTTTTCATCTGGCCAAGGTGGGCATCTTCAAACTTTTGATTTCACTTGGAGGCACTGGTAGTTAGATATCTCTTGAAAACAGTATATCTGTTGCATTTCATTGACAGAGATTTCAAGTAAAAACACATCATCTTCAACTTTAGAAACCAGGAATTTGAACAAGGAAAGCATCGAGGACATTTCAAGAAGGTTTGGCTCCTGAGATTATATACAATCATTGTTCGAAGTATCCCCGATATAATCAAAATATCCTCGATATCATCCGTATCTCCAGCTTGGCGATATCAATAACACTAGTAATGATACCAATAACACTAGTAGCATCAGAAATTCCAGGTATCAACGATGTATCGCTAAGTATCGCCAATGTATCGATATTGCCAATGTATTGCCAATATTTTCGAGTATGTAAATTCCAAGTGTCGCTTCTATGGCCAATGTATTGATATCGCCAATATTTTCGATTGTGTAAATTCCAAGTGCTGCTTGTATCACCACCGTATCGGCGATATTTCGATAATATCGCCAATGTATCGATATCACTAAAAATTTGTTTATTAAAAAAAATAATTTCTATTCCAATTTTTTTTATGGGCACATGGTTGTACGTGGTGTTAAAATTGTCGATGATAATATCAAGATATTATCTTTTTTGAGAGATTAATAAAAAAATGTATATAAAAAAAGGCCGCAGGCCAAATGTACAGAAGAAAAAAACAACAAAATATACAAAAAAAAAACACACACTAAAGCCAACCCTTTGGGAATTAGAGCCCAATACCCATTCAGTTATAGAAATTTTAGCCATCCTAAAAACATCTACCGCTTTCCCCTTTTTGTTTCTAAAACATCGATCACTCCTTTCTAACCACAATGCCCACAAACCCGCAAGCAGGCTCAGCTCCCATATCCTTTTCCCAGATATCCCAATACCCCCCTCCATGCCACGCTAACAGAAAATTTTCTATTGAGCCCGGAAGCACCCATAGCACTCCAAAGAGCTGAAAAAAGAAGCCCCACATCTCCCTTGCAAAAGAACAATGTAGGAATAAGTGGTTCACCAATTCCGCATCCTTATAGCATAGAAGGCACATGTTCGGAATAACCATGTTCCTCATTCTAAGATTGCCGATTGTTAGCACTTTATTCCTCCCAATGAGCCAACCTAAAACTCCCACCTTCATTGGAGCACCATATTGCCAAATGTTAGATGTTGGAGCTGAAGCACCATTGGCCCCACCTTTGCTTAGAACTCGAAAAGGGATTTGACAAGAAATTTGTTGGATTTATCTTTCAACCATCTTAACGAATCCATGCTCAAAGCTATTGGAGGAATCTTCGCCAAAACGTGGAGCCTTGATAACTTTGAAATTTCTTCCTCTACCAAATTCCTTCTGCATGGAAGAGTCCAAATTACTTTATCATCTCTCCAAGAAAAACAAATAGATACCTTCATATTTGGGTTTGAAGCTAGCCCCACTAATCTTGGGAAATTGTCTCTCAAGTCCCTGATCCATCTATCCACCCAAAATCAAATATTTTCCCCATTTCCCACATTAAAACCTATTTCTTCCCACACCCTTTGTTTTAGGGATGCCACTAATTTCCATAAGTAAGAGGCTCGATACAATGAAGAGGATTTGATCCACCACCCGCTACTGTCTACCCCAGATTTTCCTTTTATAACCTCCCTCCATCTAGCTCCCCCTTCTACCCCAAACCGCCATACCCATTTCTCAAGCAATGTTAAGTTCATTTCTTCTAACTTCCTAAACCCTGCTCCCTCAAGTAACACCTCTTCCCACTTAACAAGATGGAACTTGTGCTTCTCTTCCAACCCTTTCCACAAATAATCCCTTCTACATTTTTCCAAAACATTTAGAACTGACTTTGGGCATTTGAACACCGACACAAAGTAAATTGGAAGGTTCAACATTAATGCATTAATCAAGATCATTCTCCCACCTATAGATACGTATTGCGATTTCCATTTGGACATCTTCCTCTTGCATCGCTCAATGACTTTGTCCGACATGTGTATTACTAGTTTGTTGATACATAGCGGAAGCCCAAGGTAGGTAGTCAGAAAAGATCCCTCCCTACAACCAAAGATCGTCACAAAATTTTGAATTTCTTTTGATAAACCAAATCCAAGAATCTCACTTTTAGAGATATTGACCTTCAAGCCGGAAACTGCTTCGAAACTAACTATGATTGCCCTAAGGTTTTACACTTTTGAAATATCCACCTTGCAAAATAGTAGCGTATTGTCCACATACTGAAGATGAGAAATCTGAAATTTTGATATGTCCACCCCAAAACCTTCAACCAACCCAATTTCTTCACCCTTTTCAATCATTTTAATAAGGGCCTCCATAATCGATACAAAAAGGTATGGAGAAAGAGGGCCGCCTTACTGCAACCATCTCGACATTGACAAAAAACCATTTGGCGAGCCATTAACCAAAATCAAGAATTTAGCCGACCTAACACACATTTGAATCTAAGCACGCCACTTGATCCCACAGTCGAGAGTACCCAACATATAATCTAAGAATGCACAATCCACATGATCATATACCTTTTCGATATCGAGCTTACAAACAACACCTTGGTCCCCTCTTCTTTTGCAAGAGTCAATGCATTCATTTGCTACTAAGGAACCATCTACCATCTGTCTGTCATCCACAAAAGCTCCTTGGGAAGCCAAAATGACATCTCCCAACACCAGTGTTCGAAATATCAGTATCGTGTTATGTATTGCATCCTTGGGATACAGATACGTATCTGTTATCGCATGGGATATATCGATTGTATTGCGTAATGTATCGCCGTTGTTGGAAACATGGGAAAACATAGGAAATTGGTCGAATTTTTCAATGAAATTTCAGTGATTGTTAAAAAAGACATCAATACACACTTACAAATCAAAACATTACAAAAAAACAGGTGCACATAATAGGTTTTCTTTGTATGAGGTCTTAGTCTATGTGTTGTCTAACTGAATTGATGCAAGTATATTCAAAGTTTACTCATATAATTTATAAATGTAAGAAGATATGTGGAAACACAAGCAATACATTCAAAAGCAAAAGAAGAATCACTAGATCAGGTTACATATATGATGCGGACACAAGCGCATTCAAGGTGTACCAACGAAGAAAGCGCCAACCACAAGTGTCGTCCTTCTGGATAGGCGACTATTGAGGAGCTGAAGACCTTTCACATGTAATTGGATATATAGAAGACCCCACTCAAGGAAGACACATGTGAAGGAAGATTGAAGAAAGAAGATTGAGCGCCCAAACTTTCCCGTACTTATGTTATTTGCGCGTTTTTGCTTAGTTAGGGGTATTTTAGTAAGTTTATGTCTTTATTTACTTATTCTAGGGATATTTTAGTAAGTTTATGTCTTTATTTGCTTATTCTAGGGGTATTTCAGTAATTTTATGTCTTTATTTGCTTATTTAAGTGGGCTAAAGCCCTAAATCCGAATTTGAACTATTGATTAATGAAAAGCAAACCCTTTGGTTGCCTCCTTCCTCTCTTCTCTCTAATGGTGCTGTTTCTCTTCCCTTGATCTTCCTCTTCTAATTTCTTCTTGTGCCCCTCCAACTTCTTCAAGGTAATTATTTCCTTCTTTCTATTCTACAGTTTTGGCTATTCCTTCTTCGATCAAAATCTTGAGAACCGATCTAAACCCTAAACCCCCAAATTCTCAAATCCCTAATCCGAGAAACTTCTTGGTTCTTCGGACTAGTGATCTTCATTGATCGATTGGGTGTGACCATGCAAGATCGGGAGGTCTCATCCCTCGCCGGATCCAACCTAAGTAATAATTGAATGCCATACTCCATGGTTGTGATGATGGCCCGCTTCATTGCATGTTTCCTTTATGATTTTCTCAATTATGATGATTACTACTAGAATTTTAGATCATTTATTCCTTTTATTTCCGCTGTTTAATTATGTTAATGAGCATGCATCATAATTAGGGCTGTCCTGCGTCAAATTTGGTATCAGAGCCTAGGCTTGCATGGTTTTTTTTGTCTATATCGAGTTATCAAATTAGGGTTTTGATTTTTAAGTTTAATTTAGAAATTTCCAGATTTAGAAAGTTTTCAATTTTAGAAACTTTCCAGATTTCCAAATTTCCAGATTTAGAAAGTTTCCAGATTTAGAAACTTTCCAAATTTAGAAAGTTTTCAATTTTAGAAAGTTCCTAATCTGAAAATTTTCCAGATTTGAGTTGTTTCCTGTTTCAACTTAATTGTGTCAGTTCAAAGTAGTTTTGCATTCATCGCATTCATCTTGAAAGTCATAACACCTAGTAGTCTAGTTGGGTAGAGTTTGGTTCAAGTCTTCATTGTATGCCCACGAGAAGAGGTAGAGGTTTCGGACTTCAACTTACTATGAATAACGAGCAGTTATCTGAGCAACTTACTCAATTGATACAAAAGATAACCACCCTAGAAGCGGGTCAAAAGCGTGAGTTTGCCCGCCTTGAGAACCAAATTACCACTACCATGACTAAGGTCGAGCAACTAGAGGCGTCCCAAAAGGAAAACCCCGCTGTAGGGTATAATGCGCACTCCCAAGTGGGAGGAATCATTGAAGAACGCGCTGCCACACGTGGTGGTAGTGAAGATAGAGATCGTGGTAATGGTCGTGGTGTGGTGCGAGAGGCACGAGCCACATGTGATCATCAAGACCACTATGATCCAGATGAGTGTGCGATGAAGAGTGTGAGAGTTGAAGCCCTGAGTTTTGATGGGCGCTTGGATCCCAAGGCATTCCTTGACTGGGTTGCTGACATGGACCACTACTTTGAGTGGTATGACATGTCGGAAAACCGTCAAACGCGGTTTGTTAAGATGAAGCTTGTGGGTCAAGCCAAGCTCTTCTGAACCAACACCGAGCATAGGATAGAGAGAGTTGGTAGAGCCCCTATCACACATTGGTATGAGATGAAAGAGAAGTTGAAGGAGAAGTATCTTCCTCTCTCATACCTTCAGAAGCTCCTTGACCAATAGCAATCTTTACGCCAAGGGTCAATGTCTGTCGCTGACTACATCGCTAAATTTGAAGAGTATATGATGCGATGTGATATCCGAGAAGACCCTCTAGTAACGCTCTCGTGTTTCAAGACGGGCCTTTGTGCGGATCTTCAGCGCGAGCTTATGACTCGGCCCTTAACGGACTTTGATGAAGCATATCAAGTCGTGCAAGAGTTAGAGCAATATCTGAAGGCTCCTGTCGTTCGTCGTTTTGAGTCCCGAGACTCCAGTGCTAGATCTAGTTCCCAGGGAACTAGACCTAATATTAGTAGTCAACCTAGGGCACAGGCGACCATTCCGCCTAGGCCTAGGGAGGACAAGGGCAAAGAGGTTCTTGGTGCCGGTCCTAGTAACATGAGCCAAGTGAGGTGCTATGAGTGTGGCAATCTTGGCCACATGTCTAATCAGTGTCCTACAAAGAGCCGTGGGAGAACCTTAGTTATAGGCGAGTCCCACGAGGGTGGAGATGACCAGGGTGACTATGAAGTTGAAGAGTATCACCCTGAAGGAGGACTTACTGATGAAGAAGAAGTGGATGGAGAAGCAACGCTTGCAGTAGTCAGGGGTGTGCTAGCTCAGTCTAGAAGTAGTGCTGACTGGCGTCGAAGCACTATCTTCTACACTATTGCCAAGTGTGGTGAAAAGAATTGTAAGGTGATAGTGGACAGTGGAAGTTGTCATAATGTGATTTCCACTAGCACCTTAGATCGCTTAAAACTGAAATTCACACCTCATCCAGATCCGTATAAAGTTTCTTGGGTTGACAAGACATCCCTACCTGTCACCCAGCAATGTCTAGTCCCCATCGAGTTTGGGTCATACAAAGAGTCCCTGTGGTGTGATGTTTTACTTATGGATGTGGGACATGTTATCCTAGGTAGACCGTGGCTATTCGATAATGATGTCACGATCTTTGGCCGTTCGAATGTGTGTACTTTTATATATAACGGTAAAAAGATCAAACTTAATCCCATGCCACCTGAGTATACACTAGGGAAGAAGAAGGATGAGAAGGCAAGTGAGCCTAGAGGAATGGGGAAATCCAAACCTAAGTCTCTACATATAATCAGCGCAAGAGAGTTTGAAAAAGAGGCTAAGGAGGATTCTATGGTGTATGCCCTTATGGCTAGAGAGATTACACCTGAGGTTCCATTAGAGTTGCCCCGTGAGGTGACCTCGGTCCTGAAGGAATACAGTGATGTATTTCCTGAAGACTTACCAAATGAGTTGCCACCTATGAGGGACATACAACATGCCATTGATCTTGTCCCAGGGTCTACTTTACCGAACCTTCCTCACTACAGGATGAACCCTGCAGAGCATGCAGAGTTGAAGAAGCAAGTTGATGAGCTTCTGCAAAAGGGTTTCATCCAAGAGAGTATGAGCCCGTGTGTCGTGCTTGCATTGTTGACGCCAAAGAAAGACGGCACGTGGCGCATGTGTGTGGACAGCCGTGTCATAAACAAAATTACCGTTAAGTATAGGTTTCCTATACCTAGACTTGATGATATGCTTAACATGATGGCCAGGTCCACTATATTCTCTAAAATAGACCTCAAGAGTGGATATCACCAAATCCGTATACGCCCAGGGGATGAGTGGAAGACGGTGTTTAAGACGAAAGATGGGCTGTATGAGTGGTTGGTCATGCCCTTCGGCTTGACTAACGCACCCAGTACTTTCATGCGGGTGATGACACAAACTTTGAGGCCGTTCATGGAAAAATTTCTAGTGGTATACTTTGACGATATTCTTATTTATAGTACCACTAAGGAATCACACCTTGAACATTTAAAGGTCTGTAGTGTCCTTAGGAAGGAAAAATTGTACGCTAATCTTAAGAAATGTGCATTCATGTCTAGCCAAGTTGTGTTCTTAGGATTTATAGTGTCATCTGAAGGGATGCGCGCAGACCCTGAAAAAGTCAGGGCCATAGTTGAGTGGCCAGAGCCAAGGAACATTCATGAGGTGCGAAGCTTTCACGGCCTAGCAACTTTTTATCGTCGGTTCATTAGGGGTTTTAGCACGATCATGGCTCCCATTACCGAGTGCATGAAAAAGGGAGAGTTCGTGTGGTCTAAAGCCGCAGTCAAGGCTTTTAAAGAAATTAAGGGCAAGATGGTGGAAGCTCCTGTCATGCGTCTACCTGACTTTTCTAAAGTCTTTGAAGTAGCGTGTGATGCGTCTGGTGTCGGTATAGGTGGAGTGTTGAGTCAAGAAGGACACCCAGTGGCCTATTTCAGTGAAAAACTGAATGAGGCAAAACAAAAATAATCCACTTACGACAGAATTTTATGCAGTAGTGCAATCCCTGAGACATTGGCGACACTATCTCCTACCGCAAGAATTCGTTTTATTTTCTGACCATGAGGCTTTGAGATATTTGCATTCTCAGAAGAAACTCAACCCAAGGCATGCCAAGTGGGTAGCGTTTCTTCAGGAATATTCGTTTGTTTTGAAACACAAGGCCAAGGTTGAAAACAAACCAACGGATGCCCTTAGTAGGAGAGTGGCGTTGCTTAACTCTTTGAGTGTAGAGGTAGTCGGATTTGAGCAACTGAAAGATGAATACCCCATATGTCCTGATTTTGGGCGTACTTACGCGTCGCTCTCTAGTGACCAGCATATTATGGGTGAATATGTTCTTAAAGATGGCTTTCTTTTCAAGGGAGACAGACTTTGTATTCACCGTATGTCCCTTCATGAATTCCTCATTTGGGAGCTTCATTCAGGAAGGATAGCTAGCCATTTTGGTCGTGATAAGACCATTGCCCTGTGGAAGATTGTTTCTATTGGCCAAGCCTCAAGCGAGACGTAGCCAAAGTTTTAGGGCAGTGTCGAACATGTCAGCTGGCAAAGCAAAGAAAACAAAATACCGGGTTGTACACGCCATTGCCAGTGCCACATGCTCCGTGGCAGGACATTAGTATGGACTTCGTGCTTGGGCTTCCCAGGACTATAAAAAAGCACGATTCCGTTTTTGTCGTTGTGGACCGTTTTTCTAAAATGACGCATTTCCTCCCATGTTCGAAGACGTCGGATGCGTCTCATGTTGCTCATCTCTTTTTTGATGGTGTGGTGCGTCTCCATGGGTTACCTAAAACCATAGTGTCTGATCGTGATGTTCGATTTGGAAGACACTGTGGCACATTATGAGAACTCGTTTGCAATTTTCAACTGCTTACCACCCACAAACAGATGGTCAAACTGAAGTGGTAAACCGTAGCCTTGGAAATCTTCTACGTTGTCTAGTGGGTGAACATGTTAAGACTTGGGACCTAATTTTACCAACTGCTGAACTTGCTTATAATGGGTCAGTTAATAGATCTACAGGATTGAGTCCTTTTGAAATTGTAAGTGGTTATAAACCTAGAATGCCCATAGATCTCTTACCTATGTCTGTTACCCAAAGGTCTTCTGAGTCAGCCGATGCATTTGCACGCCATATTCATGATTTGCATACACATATTAGACAGCGGTTAAATAAGAGCAATGATGATTATAAAGTTTCAGCTGATTCTCATCGTAGAGTGCAAGAATTTCAAGAAGGAGACTATGTAATGGTGCGAATAAGGCCAGAGCAATTCTCTCAAGGATCTGCAAAAAAATTACAAGCGCGTAGTGCTGAACCATTCAGGATATTGCAAAAGGTTGGGTCCAACGCGTATCGGGTTAACCTTCCACCTGAAATGAGCATTAATCCAACTTTTAATGTGGAAGATCTAGTCCGTGCCCATACTCCCATTGTTGATACATCGTCCCTTTCATGGCCTTTTTTCTGAGTTTGCTACCCAACCCCTTCCACCCCCTCCTCCACCCATTACTCATAAAGAAGAAATTGAGGAAATCTTGGATGACGAGATAGTATCCACAAGAGATGGAGGTTTCCAAAGGTATCTTGTCAAGTGGAAGAACAAACCATCGTCTGAATCTACGTGGCTGTCGGGCGACGCATTGCAGGGTATTGATCCAGATCTACTAGAGCGCTACAAAAGTTTCAACTCGTCGGAGTCGAGTTTTTCTCACCCGAGGGGAATTGATGCGGACACAAGCGCATTCAAGGTGTACCAACGAAGAAAGCGCCAACCACAAGTGTCGTCCTTGTGGATAGGCGACTATTGAGGAGCTGAAGACCTTTCACATGTAATTGGACATATAGAAGACCCCACTCAGGGAAGACACATGTGAAGGAAGATTGAAGAAAGAAGACCGAGCGCCCGAACTTTCCCGTACTTATGTTATTTGCGCGTTTTTGCTTAGAGGTATTTTAGTAAGTTTATGTCTTTATTTGCTTATTCTAGGGATATTTTAGTAAGTTTATGTCTTTATTTGCTTATTCTAGGGGTATTTTAGTAATTTTATGTCTTTATTTGCTTATTTAAGTGGGCTAAAGCCCTAAATCCGAATTTGAACTATTGATTAATGAAAAGCAAACCCTTTGGTTGCCTCCTTCCTCTCTTCTCTCTAATGGTGCTTTTCTCTTCCTTGATCTTCCTCTTCTAATTTCTTCTTGTGCCCCTCCAACTTCTTCAAGGTAATTATTTCCTTCTTTCTATTTTACAGTTTTGGCTATTCCTTCTTCGATCAAAATCTTGAGAACCGATCTAAACCCTAAACCCCCAAATTCTCAAATCCCTAATCCGAGAAACTTCTTGGTTCTTCGGACTAGTGATCTTCATTGATCGATTGGGTGTGACCATGCAAGATCGGGAGGTCTCATCCCTCGCCGGATCCAACCTAAGTAATAATTGAATGCCATACTCCATGGTTGTGATGATGGCCCGCTTCATTGCATGTTTCCTTTATGATTTTCTCAATTATGATGATTACTACTAGAATTTTAGATCATTTATTCCTTTTATTTCCGCTGTTTAATTATGTTCATGAGCATGCATCATAATTAGGGCTATCCTGCGTCAATACATGTTTGATTTTATGTTTGGACATAAAGATTGCAACCGATTTGCGAGAAATTGGGAATTTTTATTTTTTTTTCAATTTTCCACAACTCGGTCATTCTCCTCGACATCTCAAAATCGAAGCTCCCAATCCATGATTTTTCATGCACAACATGAAAAATCATTTATTTGTAACAATTTCACATTGATTTAACATAATTTACAGAAAAAAAAATGATCGGAAATAAAAATGCTCACCGGATCAAACATGTGGGATATATCCTACTACTTCTGCATTTCGTATCGCACAGGTGGGACACAAGATATATCGTGGGATATATTGGCCGATATCGTCAATATTTAAAACACTGCCCAACACTACCTGAAATCCAGAAGCCAACACCTTCGCCAAAATCTTGTAAGGGCCTCCTAACAAACTAATAGGATGGAAGTCTTTAACAATTTTGACTCCTTCCTTTTTTGGAATCAACACTATAAATGTGGCCCCTAATTCTGTCGTGATAAAACCTTTTTCCTAGACTTCATTCATGAATCGCATCACATCTCCCATCCCCCCCCCCCCCCCCCGAAGAATTTCTGAAAGAATGCCTACAGGAACCCATCTCTTGCCCAATTCTGACACTGCTCTCTTGATTTCCTCTAAAAAATATTGTTCCAAAGAAATTGCAGCTTCAGTCGAAATATCGTGATATTATCATTATTGCAACATGGGCAATATTGAGACCACATTCTTTTGTTTCCTTTCCAGTTGTCAATGATTTTTCCGCGAAATATCATGTGTTGTCGATATTCTGAAATATTGATGGATATTTAAATGGAAGGTTGGATGGTTAGATAAATGTTTGGATGTATAAATGAGATGGATGGGATGGTTGGACTAATTTCTTATAATAAAACATGCTTTTAGGCCCCCATTAAATGAAAACTTATTATGTATGCATTCCTTTTATAATTTTTTAATTCCTAAATATGCAAATATGTGTATTTTAGCATCTCTTGAAGTTTCACTGAAAAAATCCATTGTTTTCCCCGTGTTTCTCCGTATTTCCGATTAGCGACAATGTCAATATTGTTTCCGTATCCCTAACCAGCGAAACTTGTAGCGATATCGATACTTTGAACACTAGATGTACTTGTAGGTTGCTCCCTTGTCTACCAATGCCTGAGTAGATGTACTATTGATGTGCACATCCACATATATCAATGCCCGTCCAAGTGATTTGCCCTTCACCACTTGGCCCCACAAAGCTCCCAGGTACCTACTTTCAGCCCTTTGTCTTGCTCAACTTAGGTCGGGCCCAAACGCTTCTTATTAGGGCAATCCTATGCCCGATGATCGTCGTCACAATTCCAGCTCTTCTCCTTGCCCTTAGGCTTGCCATCCATAGTGTTAAGTTGCATTGACTCGATGTGTTGCTCCTCATTGTCTTCATCCTTCTTGTCTAGATTCGCTGAAAGGGCAGTGAACAAGTGTCTACTCGGGCATTTTCTTGCCATGTGTGGCCCATTGGTGTCTCATCTGTCCTTGCCATCCCTCATGTCCTTGACACTTTTGCCATTCTTGTCTCCTGATAGCTTGCTCAGCCCATCTTTGTAGTAGGAGTCTTCCTCTCGTTCTTCCCCTTCTTTCCCATGACCATTCCTCCTTGGTGATCTTGGACTAGAAGACTCTCCCATCATGAACTCAATCAGGCTCTCTATTGGGTCTTGCATGCCCCATCATTGCAGTTCTTGTTAGGCCCAACAATGCATCCTACCCATGAAGTTGAAGAGGAGTTTCTTTTGGGCATGTCAAGAACATCAAGCATGAGTGTCGAGAATACCTTGACATACTCGTGAATTGACCCTTGTGTGCTTCAATCGCTTTAAGTTCCATTGTGCCAAATACTCGATATTCTCGGATATAATTGCCATTTGATTTCCCTATTGAAGTCATCCAAGTGCCAATGATGTATGTACCCTGCTCCATGTCAGGACGACGCCTCCACCACAGAGTCGTCATGTCAATGAGATACATCGCCATAGTGCTCACCTTATCCCTCTCATCCTCTAGCGAGACGGCCTCGAAGTATGCCTCCAATTGCCATAAGAAATTACCTAGCTCCCTAGCTTCCCTCAATACATTAAAGGTCCTAGGTTCAGTGTCCTCACCTTTGTTGCCCCAGCCATGACCGTACCCCCATTGGCCACGGTCCTTTTCCATAGAGTCCAATCACCGCTCATCTTCTCAACCTACTCCCTCGACATGTTGAGTCTCCATCAGTGGTCTGGAACACCTTCCTTTCACGGCGTTGAGTGTTGGCTAATGTGTTTAAGGCACCCAACATCTCCCCTTTGAGTCCCTTGAACACATTAGCTAGCTCCACCATGCCATTAGCTATCACATCCATCTTCTCTTGCTCATCACCCACGACAAGCTCCACCTTTGCAAGATGTGCCTGCAACGAAGCCATCAAGGCACGGGACCTCTCCATCCTTGACTTGTTGGCACCATCATTGCGTTGCACTAGATTATTGTTGGTCACCTCCGACACCATAGTGTCTCCCTCCCATCCCACAAGCACTGCAATCCCCTTAACATGGCTCGAATACCACTTGTCATGGCCCAAGTGCTTCCCCAAGCGTAGACCGTGTGGCACTCATCTCATAGTTCCTTCGTGAATGAGTTGGCCTTCTGTAACGCCCTGAAAATCGGGGGTCGAGCATAGCCTCAACTCCCGAGTTCCAACGCATCACTTATGCAACATGGATAAAGATGATTAAATGTTGTCTGTATTAGTGCATTTAAACATGAGTGAGATTAAGCCAAATCAACAAAACATAATCCAGGGACAGTTGTAATACGCAAGCGGAAGACTGAAACAAACAAGTATAACTTATAAACCAGTATAAGTCCCCAAAGTATGTATGCGTTGCCAGGTCAATAATTACAAGTATTGTGTCGAAATACAAAATGTTCAAAAATGGTAGTCCTCTACAAAGTATGAACCCTGAAGCCCCGTCGATTCAGAACGGCTTACATGAACCCGCCTGAATACTGCATATACGAGAATGCCTCCTCGTCATCACAAAAGTCAGGCTCCGCCTCAGGAGTTGCGTCGTCATCTGCAATCAAGACAGAGTCTGGTTGGTGTTTAAAACACCGTCTCGTAACGTGGGAGTAAGTGATCAACTCAGTGGAACTATACAGCAAAGGTTAACATGTTATCAATTCAGTCAAGCAGTAATGCTGCATCAATAGCATCATCTACTCCAGCCTGTCAGTAGGGGGAGCCGGCTGAGGCATAGGTGGCGTCGACGTTGACTCGGAAGGATCTTAAATTCGCCTGGAATGAGAAGGCGGAAGTAGCTTTTCAGGAGCTAAAGGACAGGTTGACGTCCGCCCCTCTGCTAGTATTGCCAGAGCAAGGGGTCAAGTATACTATATACACCGACGCGTCTCATGTCGATTTGGGTTGTGTCCTTATGCAGAAGGACAGGGTGATAGCCTATGCTTCGCGACAGTTGAAGAAACATGAGGAGAATTGCCCTATGCACGACTTGGAGTTGGTAGCCGTCATCTTTGCACTGAAGCTCTGGAGACATTACCCCTACGGAGAGGAGTTCGAGCTTTTCTGCAACCACAAGAGCCTTCGCTATATATTCACTCAGAGGGACCTGAATATGAGGCAACAGCGATGGATGGAGACCTTGAAGGACTTTAAGTTCGAGGTTTCCTACCATCCTGGCAAGGCTAACCTTGTGGCAGACGCGTTGAGCCGCAAGAAGGCTATAACATTTACGGCTCGGCTGATGATAGCAGAGTGGGATATGGTAGAGTTCGTGCGGGACTTCGAGCAGAAACTCACCGTGGGGGAGCCATTCGAGAGTGTCGTGCATATTCGGGTGCGGCCACTTATTGATGACAGGATTATCGAGGCCCAGAAGGGCGATAAGCGGTTGTCTGAGCTTCGAGAGCAGGCTAGCGATGATGAGGATGTCGAGTGGAGAGTTGGTACGGATGGGGGCTTGCGTTACCGCGGCCGCCTGTGCGTCCCGAATCTTCATGATTTAAGACAGGAGGTTCTCGAAGCTGCACATAGTTCGAAACTTGCGATGCATCCTGGTAGCACGAAAATGTATCGAGACATGAAGAGGTCGTATTGGTGGGACAACATGAAGGCCCACATAGCAGACTATGTGTCCCGTTGTCTTACGTGCCAGTGGGTCAAGGCTGAACATCGCCGACCTCCTGGACTGCTTCAGCCCATGCCCATAGCTGAATGCCAGTGGAACTTCATCTCTATGGATTTCATATCGGGGCTGCTGAAAACGAGGAAGGGACATGATTCCATCTGGGTGATCGTCGGCCGGTTGACAAAATCGGCTCATTTCCTTCCGATTAGAGTTTCGAACTCTGCAGACGAGTTGGCCAGGCTATACATCAAGGAGATAGTGCGTCTGCATGGAGTTTCCTTGGAGATCGTGTCGGACCGAGACACGCGATTCACGTCTATCTTCTGGACTCGTTTTCAGGAAGCGAAGGGTGTGAAGTTGAAGTTCAGCACCGCATTCCACCCACAGACTGACGGGCAGACAGAACGAGTGAATCAGGTGCTAGAAGACATGTTGTGAGCTTGTGTACTGGATTTCAAGGACAGTTGGGACGATTGCCTTCATTACGCAGAGTTCGCGTATAACAACAGCTTTCAGGCGAGTATTGGCATGACTCCCTATGAGACTGTATGGTCGCTCGTGTAAGTCACCGCATTGCTGGGCAGAAATTGGTGAGAAGAGTCTGATTGGCCCAGAGTTGGTCCAGGCGACCTCAGAGAAGATCGACATTATCAGATGTCTACTTCTGACAGCACAGAGCAGACAGAAGAGCTACGCAGATACCAGGCGGCGACCACTTGAGTTTGAGGTTGGAGACCATGTGTTTCTGAAAGTTTCCCCCATGAAGGGAGTCCTTCGGTTCGAGAAGAAGGGGAAGCTTACACCACGGTTCATTGGCCCATTTCAGATACTTGATCGAGTGAGTGTGGTGACATACTGTCTTGCTTTGTCCACACCACTTGCGGGCGTGCACAATGTATTTCATGTATCTATGCTGAAGAAATACGTTCCTGTTCCTTCCCACATTATCAAGTGGGAGCAAGTACAGTTGAGCGAGGACGCTACATATGTACTGCGTCCGACGCGTATCCTAGAGAGGAAGGAGCAGGTGCTGCGCAGCAAGGTTATCCCACTTATGAAAGTGTTGTGGACGCATCACACGGAGGAGGAGGCTACTTGGGAGACAAAAGCTGAAGTTCGAAAGAACTACCCTCAGATTCTCGAGGAGTACGAAAAGGTACTAATTTTGAGGACAAAATTTTTCTTTAAGGGGGGTAGATTGTAACAATTCGGAAAAAATCCGTACTGAGACCCGAGTACCACCTCAGGCAGAAATCACTCAGGACCAAATCCTTTAGAAATTAGACGAAATTAACACAGTGTTAAACTAGATTAGCTGAGAAATTCGCTTGAACCACTTTGGATACGAACTGCAAGACCCAAAACTTGCGGAATCATCGACGCTACATTACCCTATAATCTAGGATCAATCTCATTACCCAGTTGCTCTCGGGAGCATCACGAAACTCCGTATCGGACCTGGATTGCACGTCGAAAGTCCGATTACCGCGAAACTAAACGATTATGACCGCCTTGCCGGGCTTGACAACCATCTCGGAAATCAAGTCTTGACTGTGTCCAGAAATGCACAACTTGAGCCCGGAGCGAAGTGTGTGAGAAACGTGAATATATTTAGAAATGAAATCCGAATTTAAGTAATCTGAGACGTGTCGCTTGCGGGCCAAATATAAGGATTCAGACCGTCAGAATCTGACCTAAATACACCCTCGGATCAGGAGAAATTTCCCACACATGTCAGTACACTCGTGGCCCTGATCGAGTACCGGTGACCGTTGAACTGAAACTGGTCCGCCACGGTCGATCTGTAAATCCGATCGGGCCATAAACTTAACTCAACCTAGATCCAATGCCAGAGAGCTTAAGTCCAACCGCACATAGAAAAGAGGCCTCCAGAAGTGCTCCGTTGGATCAGAATAAGCCTCCTTTGGCTATGACCTAAGTATACCTTGGCCCTGAGGCCATTTCCATCAGTTTTAGGCCTATATAAGGACCTTAAGCCCTCTCTCTTTCCTTCCATACGAATTTGAGGAAAACCCTAAGGGAGAGAAGAGAGTAAAGAGAGAGAGAGAGAGAGAGTGTGTGTGTGTATTGGAGATTCATCCTGGGATTCTACCCTGTCTCTCCACGTGCTTATCCACTGCTACCAAATCGTTATTCCGGCGATTCCGACTCCAATATTGGGTAAGAATCCTAACCCTAATCCATTCTAAGAATCCAAATAGAGTAACGAATGAAATAGCTAACCTATTTCATGTAATAGGTTGCCGTTGTGCCGTAGACGAAGCGTGGGTGTACGAACTGAGTTCGTTACGCGTCTACTGGCGTAAGGTGCGGACTATAGACGTATAAGTTATGGTTTTCAAAGCTTTCAATGTTGGTTAATGATAGATTCCTAACGTAGACGCTATTTCACATGCAAAATGCGATGTCTGTTTTGCGTTTCAGTTATATACAAACTATGTGGAGTTTAGCGTATTCTCTGTATTTGTAGAAAGTACCGTATACGTATGAAATTTGAAAGTGTGTTTGCCATGATTATTTGCCGTGTGTATATACTAGTTATGCGTGTAACAACTCCTTGGCCAAAGGATCTGCCCTAATACGTGATGTAGCCAACATACGTCATGTATGTTGGAAAGTGTAGTCTAAGTGTTTGTAGAAAGGTTTGCATGAGCGAGTAGTTGTTAAGTTGTGCTAATTAAGGGTGTTGAGATGAGATTCTCGACTGCCTTAAAGATGTGTATGATTTCCTCCATATACTGTATACGATAATACTTATATTATTTATGGAATGTGTATGTGTAAATTCATGTTTAACTTGTATCTTCTAACATGATCAAATGCTTATAGGATTTGAATTGTCTATTCATTACCGTTTGATTTCCTCATATGATTCCTTGTTAAAACTGAACGTAGTTGGGACTATGATATAGTCCAAGCAATCGGTAATAGGTCTTGAATTGGGTGGTTGAGGTTGCTTTCGCCACACAGGATGTGTCGATGAATCCGAGTTGTACTACGGTTGTCGACAATGGTTAGGCCACACGGAGTGCTCACGCACTTTATGTCGATCAACTCGATATGCGCTCGTGCTAGTCGAGCTCGTCAAGTAATCCGATTGACCCGATGTATTTTCACCATGTATGGACGCTGCTGCTTGAATCTAAGGTACCAAACTTACCAGTGGAAACCCCGTTAATCTTGGTACCTCAATCCGCTAAGATTCATGAGCCAAACATGGTGGTATGGGACACTATGGTCGAGCTGTTGGCCTACGCTGGGGCGACGAGCCTCCCCGTAGTGACCAATGAGCAACACCGCCTCGTGAGCCAAATACGGTGGTATGGGACACTGTATTCGAGCTGTCGGCCTACACTGATAAGGTGACGAACCCTTTGTAGTGACCTCGAGCATATTCTGAGACTGCGTTGAGATGACAAGTCTTTCCGTAGCGACTAGAGTATAAACTAGGCCTACACTGATAAGGTGACGAGCCCTTTGTAGCGACCTAGAACCGTAACATCGTATGAGATTTATTGGGACTGACGACCCTAGAATGGATCCTTATTTGGGAATTGATATAAGGGAGGTACCTTAGTTTCCCAATCCTGCTGTATGAAAAGGACTAATAAGAACCTGGCTAATCACGTGCATGCACTGCATTACGTGTGCGTTTGGCGTAGCAGGTCAAGTACTGAGGAAGGGTTTCATGCCGTGATCGTAAGATGAAGTCGCTGAGGGAGAGTAGACGAGGGCATGCATCATTGTTCATATCATTCTTGCATTAATAAAAGTATTTTGAGATGTTTGATTTTACTGCTTTATCATTACTGCTTGACTGAATTGATAACATGTTAACCTTTGTTGTACAGTTCCACTGAGTTGATCACTCACTCCCACGTTACGGGACGGTGTTTTAAACACCAACCAGACTTTGTCTTGATTGCAGATGATGACGCGACTCCTGAGGCGGAGCTTGACTTTTGTGATGACGAGGAGGCATTCTCGTATATGCAGTATTCAGGCGGGTTCATGTGAGCCGTTCTGAATCGACGGGGCTTCAGGGTTCATACTTTGTAGAGGACTACCATTTTGAACATTTTGTATTTCAACACAATACTTGTAATTATTGACCTGGCAACGCATACATACTTTGGGGACTTATACTGGTTTATAAGTTATACTTGTTTGTTTCAGTCTTCCGCTTGCGTATTACAACTATCTCTGGATTATGTTTTGCTGATTTGGCTTAATCTCACTCATGTTTAAATGCACTAATACAGATAACATTTAATCATCTTTATCCATGTTGCATAAGTGATGCGTTGGAACTCGGGAGTTGAGGCTATGCTCGACCCCCGATTTTCAGGGCGTTACACCTTCTCCAAGTGTACACATCACGTGCTAAGCACCAAAGCTCACTAGAATGCAAGAGAGAGACAAGTGTATGAGAGAACACCCTATATTTCACTAGAGCTCTCAAAACTACAACGCCCCTTGGTGCTTTACAAATGAGGACCCTTCTTATATAGCTAGGAAGACTCTAGAGCCTACACATGTATGCAAGGATTGTGCCGCATGGCATTCATCCCATGATCAAGAATTCTCTAGAACATTTCTAGAAGACTCCACACTTCTCTACACAAGACTATTGGAAACAACTCTACATCATCTACACAACTCTAGAATTTCCTCCAATTCTCTACATCCTTCTACCATTCTCTACAACTTTCCACACACTTCTACTCTATTCTAGAATTCTCTACACTTGGGTACAAAACCAGTACAATGTACAACATGAGTGTAAATTTGGCCAAGCCCATGACTTAGGCCCATGGAATGATTGGTCCATGACACACTGCTCGAAAAAATGGCGTTCATGACTGCATGACGGATGGGGAGATGTTAGTGATGCAACAGAAAATCATCAAGTTCAATCTGGAAGCTTTCCGTAGTTGATCTGGAGCTTAAAATCCTTCACAAACACACACGGATGTAGGAAAATAGAAAATAATGGATAAATAGGTAGAATCACTCTACCAATCAGATGGCATCATACCAGTGGTTCTAATGACATCTCACCAACAGATTAACAATTCCCACTGAAGGAAAATAAAAGGAATAACTTTCCATTCACTTTCCAAAATATTTTAACTTACTCCTATTGTGGCCCTTAGAGGTCATTATATAGGTCAAAATGTAAAAGACAGATCCAAAGAGATCTTACAAATCTGGACTAACATTTTTGGACTATGAGGCTGTGTCATAATAAATCACTAAAAGATTGGCACATAGGCTTCTACTAAACAGGAAAATTCCAAATGTAAAAGGGAAATAAGATAACCAAATGAAGCTTTCAAATTTGTAAATTCCCAATACAACCTTGTGATGGGTTGTTTATACTATAAGTCCATGTGAACTGACATTGGTAAGTTTTGATAACTATGCAACTTTCTCAATTTGAATGGATTCATCAAGTCTAAGCAACATGTTCCATGAAGTCCATCCGATCAGATTGGTAGACCGTACAAACCAATCAGACCATGGGTTGAGTCCTTTATATCATCCAGCCCCTTATCTGGTTTAGATCCTTGATCTAACCAATTTGGATACTTGAAATGATCTATATCAGAATGTAGATGGTTAAATGGTCAGTATAATTAATCTAGAAGGTCGGATTTGTCGATACATGATCAGGACCACTGGATGGCATGATCTTTTAGATCATCATCATCATCATTATCTAAGCCTTATCCCAACTAATTGGGATCGGCTACATGAATTCTTTTCCACCATTCACTATCAAGGGCCATAACTTCAGTTAGACCATAGGTCATCAAGTCTTTTCTTAATACCTCCACCACGTCCTTTTGGGCCTTCCCCTTGCCCTTTTAGAGTGATGCATCCTCTAATTATTGCATACGGTTCTAGATGCATCAATCAGTTATGAATACTTCTTAGTATTGTGAGTTGTGATTGCAATGTTCTGAATATTGGTATCTAGTGAGAGGGAATTGACTGGCCACATAAATGGCACAATACAGGGTGTGTCAGACCCATCTTCTTTCTTTCTTTTTTGGCCCAATTTTTTTTGAAATTTTATCATGAAATTAAGAAGAAAAAAAATGTAAGGCACTAGAATCTATCTTTTGTGTGTGTGTGTGTGTGTGTGTGTGTGTGTGTGTGTGTGTGTGTTTAACAAGTATCAAACGTTATATGAGACCATTCTTTGATAAGAATGATACTTGTTGGCCAGACCTGCTAAAAGTCAACCAAATAGTCCCTAATCTAATGCAAATCACACCTGGTTTGGTGGATTAGAGACCGTTAAATTGAAAAACAAAAAAAAAATGACGAAAAAATGAAAAATAAAAAAATAAAAAAATAAAAATCACGGTTTACCCGCCTTTCAAAAAAAAAAATCATGGTCTACCCCTTCTTCCAGTTTTTCTTTTTTCTTTTTTTCTTTTTTTTTTTTTTTTCCTTTTTTCTTTTTTTTCAAAATGGTCTATTCTGATTCGATTCTTTGAATCCCACTCAGATCGTGTGTTTTGATTCCTGAAGTAGACCTAGATCCAACCTCAAATGAGTTTTTTTTTTTTTTTGAAGATTGTGAGCTTTTAAACTTCCTCTATGGTTAAAATGAAGAAGTGGAAAAACAAGAGAAGATTTTGAAAAGGAATGGAAGGGGACCTTTAATTATGGCAATATCAGGCCATCAGCTTGTCCTGGCCTTGTGTATCAGCACAACACTGCCAATACAACCTTTTTTTCACTTTTTATTTTTAAGAAGGGCCTTTCCACCCTTGTACCACATAATGGGGAGGGGGGCCATACAGTTGCAATATGGCTGTATCTAACAGTTTTTTAGAACCATGGTGACTTCTGATTGTAGCTGTGAACCTCGCAAGCTGAAGCATAGTTTGCTTAAGGTTCGTTTAGTTATATGTATGGTGGTTTTTTTTTTTTTTCCTGCCATAGATTATGGATAATTTTATCTTGTGAGAGTATACTATCTACTGCTAATTTTCATTTTTAGAAAGTGTATAAGAGCAAAGAGATTTTATTCAATACTTGGCTGAAAGTTTAGAGGTTCAGTTTGTTTAAGTGGGGCCTGTGTACTTAGTGATCCAAAGTATTGATATTATGGGCCCCAGTATGCATATCCCAAGCATTAAAACATCCCCAAATAGGCAAGTCCTGATCATTTAATAGGTGGCCAACAAATATACTGTTTAGAAAGAAAAATAGAGCAACCATTTACATTCAGCCAGGCAAAAGGTCAAATATTCAATATCTAGGATCTTGAAATCTTGGGGATAATTGGTTCATGGGTCATCCACAGTGAGACCTATCATATTTTGACCAACAATTTAAATAGCAGTTTCAGATTGTGCCTTGTTGAAGCACCAAAACAGGTACACTATTCTGAGTTCCAACTTGGTCCGCTTCAGTCTCGAATCAGTGTGGTAACTCGTTTAATTGCAGACTGAAATGTTATGATTCACATTAAACCAGGTAGTATGGGACAAAAAATTTAACCATGTATTTCACTAAACCATGGGGCATTGATTACAGTATCGATGATATCAGCCGATATTATCGGTATCGCACACCGGCGATACAAAACACGCATGTAGTATCTGTTTTCCTTGATATCGCTGAAAATACTGCAATGAATTGCTTCTTATTGCAATGTATTGCAAATATTGCATGATATAGCGATATATCACACTTTTCTCCGTTAATATTTTCCTTAGTATCGTCAATACCTAGCGATATCGACAGTGCTAGGGAGTCTGCGGTTGAATGAAAAAAAATTGATTTTTTCTCATTTTCTTTAATTATTTTCTCTTCTAATCACATTTAAGGTGGATTTCAGTCATTCCTTTTCAATCTTTTGGAAGAAAAACAAAGATTTGGAGCTGGACTCAAGATTTTTGCAAATTTGGGGCCGATTTTCATTCGGTGAGTGTTTTTGCATTTTGATCCATTTTTTTTTGTTTAAATCATACGAATAAGTGACAAAAGGTTAGAAATGCTTGATTCTTCATGTTTTGCATGGAAAATCAAGGATTTGAACCTTTGATCTCGAGATTTGAGGGTAAGTGGTCCAAATTAAGGAAAATCGGGAAATTTCAAATTTTCCGTAATTTCTCTCAAATTAATTGCAATGTTATTGTTCAAACACGAAATCAAACATATACGAGGCCTGATCTACTGATTCATGTAGTTTTGGTGATTTTTCGAAAAAATATATATATCTTTAATTAAAAATATTAAAAAATAATTATTTTTTTCGAAATTCTACTTCTATTAGCGGTCAATTGGGCCCAATTTTAGAGTATGTAGTAGTGTTTGAAATTCCACTTCTTTTGCTTTTGAATGTATTGCTTGTGTTTCCATATATGGCTTCTTACATCTATAACTTATATGAATAGACCTTGAATATACTTGCATTAGTCCAGTCAGATAGCACATAGCTTAGGACCCTATACAAATGAGACATATTGTGTACACTTGTTTTTTGTGACGTTATGATTTAAAAGTATCTATTAATGTCATTTTTAACAATCCCTGAAGTTTCATTGAAAAATTAGACCATTTTCCCAATGTTTCCCCATATTTCCAAAAGTGCGATAACTTCCTTGATACGACCGATATATCCCATGTGATAACTGATACGTATCCGTATCCCAAGGGTGCAATATGTAACACAATACCGATACGGTAAACATTGACCATGGGCCTCATTACACAAACTAAAAATCCTAATAGTACTCTTACTGTGCAAATGTTTGGCATGAGCATTGTATTACCAGGTGAAAATGATTCCCATACCCCACCTTGGATTGATGAGCATCATGGATAAGGGGCATCCATGCATGGTATTGATGATGCATAAGGGAAAGGCCAGCGTTGGGATGATCTCGACCTTTCAATTGATAATGGGCGACAACAATGGGATTATATGGCATGACAATTTGAGGATCCAACATGGAGCTTTATTGATGAGGGTGTCGATGCAACGGGTGAGGGATAACATCATGCACAAATCATTCCCATAGTCATAGACTTAGCCAAAGTCATGCTTATCTCGTACATTGGAGAGATTTTGTACATAAGTATAGAGAATTCTATAAAAGAGTAGAAGTGTATGGAAAGTTGTAGAGAATGGTAGAAGGGTGTAGAGTGTGGTATAAAGCTATAGAGTTGTGTGGAAAGGTCTACGGTTGGGTAGAATGGTGTATTATTATGTAAAGATCTTTGGAAGTTTCTAGAGAACTCTAGTAGAGTCTTATGTAGAGAAGTGTTGAATCTTTTAGAAATGTTCTAAAAAATTCTTAAAAGTTGAATGAGTGTCATGTGGCACAATCCTTGCCATACATGTGTAGATTCCAGAGTCTTCTTCGCTCTATATAAGGAGGAGAGGTTCTCATTTGTAAAGTGTCCAAGAGGAGTTGTAGTTTTGAGAGCTCCAATGAAAATTATGAAATACAGGGCATTCTCCCATACGCCTATCTCTCTCTTGCATTCTAGTGACCTTAGGTACTTAGTACATGGGTTGTGCACTTGAGGAAAGCCGACTTGTTCACAATGGGACTCTAAGATGAGTGTTGCACAGTTTGCGCTTGGGGAAGCACTTAGATAGTAACAAGTGGCCATAGATCGAAAACAAAATCACTTAGACAATGCAAACAAGTGTGTTTTGAAACCCATGCCAAATAGCACGGTCAGAAATGTTTGGACCAAATTAGCCCCCAAAACAGGGCGAGTTAGCTTACAACCCAGTTAGGTGAGTGGATAACTGTCTTCTAGAAAAAACACAGCTAACCCATGAATACACTTAAAAATAAAAAACTCTAACCACTAGGCTAATCACACATAATTCTTTTAACTAGCTGTTTTCTATGAATAAGATGAAACAACTTTCCAGGACAAAATAGGCTAGAGTGGATTTAACCATTTGGACAAAACTTCCCAAGAAAACAGATCAAGGTCCAGTCAAATGACCACTTCCAAAGTTCCAATATCTTGTGTCGATAATTCATGAGAGTGGAGAGATTGAAAAGGATGTCACCCATAGAATTCAAGCTAGGTGGAATAAATGAAGATGTATCTCTGGAGTTTTATGTGATCATCATGTACCAATCAAACTAAAGGGAAAATTTTATACAATAGCTATAAGACAACCCGTGCTTCATGGGACAAAACATTGGGAAATTAAGGAACAACATGTTCATAGGACGATTGTACCTGAAATGAGGATGTTGAGATGGATGGGTGGCAAGATGAGGAAGGATACAACAAAGAATAAATGCATCCGAGGGAGCTTAGGAATAGCACCAATAGGTAATAAATGATGGAAAGTAGACTTAGATGGTTTGGTCATGTGCAACAAAGACCAAAAACTGCGCCAGTTACAAGGAGTTGGTTGGTGCAAGTTGAAGGCTCTTAGAGGGCAAGGGGAAGGCCCAGAAGGACATGGGTGGTTGTAAGAACACGTGATGACCAATGGTCAAACTGATATGTTATGGCCCTAGATAGAGTGGACTGGCAGAACAAGATTTGTGTAGTCGACCCCAGTTAGTTGGGATAAGGCTTAGATGATGACGACAATGATGCAAATCATTCAATTAGAGAACTCTTGCCTATCGAGTTCCATTGGACACTGTCTTAGCCAATTCCTTTGGCTAAAGATAAGACAATCCCACCTGACCGACCAGTACATTTCCCACCAATGGCCCATCCATGGTGGGGCTGACTTCATGAGCATTTCCAAATCACTTTGTACACACATCAAGTGTACAGGTAAGATCCCGAGGACTACCATTTGGGCTGGCACTGCGGACTACCAAAACGGGAAAAAAAGAAACCCAATTTCCAGAACGTAATTTTGCATAGTCATCTCATTCAAAACACTCTGCAATCCCATATACGTGAGAAGCAAACATGGAATCTACATTAAACTCCATACCTACCGAAAAAACCATTTCACGCAAAAACGAAAAGATAAAAAACTAAAGAAATAAAGAAATAAAAACCCACCATTTTTTTCCTACCAAATGTGAAGGGAAAAGTCAAAAAGAAAAACTCTCACGAAAGTTTTTTTTTTTTTTTTTTTTTACTTCAATTGAAAACATGGGGTAATTTTCATTGATCTGTAAAAGAATAGAGAAACGAGAGTTTGCAATTGAAAGAGGTGTTTGGTTACCAGAAGCGAGAGGTGCAAACCAAGACGGCCCAGTTGTTGGTATGCATTGATGATGATGATGATGATGATGCATTGGATTTGCAGAGATGGGTCGCTGCCAAAATCAAGATTAGGAAAGTGGTTTTAAAGCTTTCCAGATTCAGCCATCCCGACTTGGATTTGGCGATCTTGGAAGCCATTTTCATCTGTCTCTGCTTCTCTCTCTCTCCACAGGATGAAGAGGAGAATTCTATTTGGCGCGTTATTTGATACTCCGGCTGCATATGACGCTTGATACACAGGAACTTGGAAAATTGTGCGCTTGGCATACACTAGCTCAAACTATGCGGACGCGGATTAGCTACTGACAGGTTGAGCAGCGAGACTCGCTACTGAAGTGACGTCACCTAATTCCGTGGGTTCCAGCATGATGTATGCTTTATATCCACAAGGTACATCCATTTGGAGAGATCATTTTAGATCATGAACCAAAGAATGAATCAGATCCAAAGCTCTAGTGGATCCTATTAAAGAAAACAGTGGAGAGAAAGACACCCACCATTAAAAATTTCTAAAGGCCACAAAAGTTTTCGATCAAGCTGATATTAGTGTTTTACCTTCTTTAATGTCTTTGCTAACTTATGAACAGGTTGGATCTCAAATAAACATTACGGTGGACCTTATGAAGCTTCAACAGCGGGTGTCAATCTCGCCACTGTTTTCTGTGGTGGGGTCCACTCCAGATTTCTATCTGCATCATTATTTGAGTCATGTCCTAAAATGATCTCTAGAAATGGACGGACGGTGTGGATGCAACACATACATTATTGTGGGACCCACAGAACTTTGTGACGTCACCTCAGTGGCCAGTCTGGCTACTCAACCTGGCAGTAGCTAATCCGCGTCCAAACTATACCGACTAAAATGGAAACGGATGGGCTACTCCCCCTACTCCAGCGAATGGCTGGTGGTCGGTGCTCTGTGGCCCCACCATGATGTATTTGTTTCATCCATGCCGTCCATATATTTTTAAAGATCATTTTAAGGTGACCAAATATGAGGTATATCTCAATCTCAAGTGGACCACATTACAGGAAACAGTTTTGAATGAGTATCGACCATTAAAAACATTTTGGAGGCCATAAAAGTTTTAGATCAAGCTGATTTTTGTTTTTTCCCTTCATTTGGGCTTGTATGACCTAATCAACAGATTGGATGTCAAATTATGGGCTTCTATGACCTAATCAACAGATTGGATGTCAAATAAACAGTACAGTAGGCCTTAGGAGGATTTTAATGGTGGATATCCAATAACTATTGTTTTCATGTGGTGTGGTCCACCTGAGATTTATATCTTTCTCATTTTTTGGATCAAGCACTAAAATGATCTTTAAAAATGGATGAATGGAATGGATGAAACACATACATCATGGGGGGGCCCACAGAGCACCGACCACCAGCCACGGGGCTGGTGGTAGGGGGAGTAGCCAATCTTTAGAGGTGGTCATGTCGGGTCTGATCCGGTGGATCCAACCCGATCAGGCCCGATCCGACCCGTTCTGAACCGAACCGACGGTCTGGATCGGTGCGGATCGAGTGCGTCCATCTGGATCCGATTGTTTTTCGGGTCGGCTTCGGATAGTGGTCTATCCGGACCGATCCAATCCGAAAACCCGAGCCAAAAGAATCCGGACCGATCCGACCTGACCTGACCCGGAGCGGGTAGTCGGGTAGTATAAATACACACGGTCTACATCAAACTCTACTATCCACACACCATATTCAAGGCGGGACCGACCTCTTAAATGGCTAAGATCTCAAGGTGAGTTCCAAACCCTAAATCTCTTTATATCCACCGATCTAACATCTCCTAAAAAAACCCTAGCATTTTTCACCGTACGTGACCAGATCGAATGCATCCCGACGTATTAAAAGGCAAATCCATATATCTGAAATCGAATGCATCCTGACGTATTACAATAAGATACGTCACAAATCTAGCCGTGGAATGTGGACCTTTTTCGATCATCCAAACCGTTTATTTGAGAGGGATCCACATGGATGGGCCATTATCAAAAGATATATGGGGATGGGTTATTCCATCTTTGATTATGATAAGGTTATGGTGACTGTTCTTATTATCAAGGGCTTGAAATAATCTAATTGCAAAATTTAATTTTTTACTTTCCACCATATAAAGTGAAACTCATCGTATAAACAGTTTGGATCAATGGAAGTTAATCCAGATTCAAAGGCTAAAATCCCGATGTGTCGCATTTTAATACATCGGATGTATTTGAGCAAACCTCTTTGACGAATACTTCTACGGCTGGGGTTAGGAATAATTATAGCTGTTGTATAGCTGTTGTACGTGTCGTGCGAAGACCAGTAGTGACGCTCCTCGAGCTTCGAGTTGTATGAACAGTTCAAAGGATATCAAAGTTATATGGGCCCCACAGTGATGTATTTATTATATCTACACCGTTCATATATTTTTAGAGATCATTATAGAGCATTATCCAAAACATGAATAATATCCAAAGATCATCTGGACCACACCACAAATAGCAACAGAGATAATGATTTTCACTATTAAACAATTCGTGTAGTCCACTTAATAGTTAGATCTGTCTTATTTTTCGTCTCAAGCCCTAAGACGAGCTCGCCGATATAACACATACCCCATGATCAGACCCACAAAACTTGCTAACATAAATACAGTAATGCAAAGCCAAAGTGCACGTAAACGTTACACAGCTGCACTTTCGTGTTGTGCACGTTAACACCTGTGCCTCGAGCTCCGAGTTGTACGAACGGCTCAAATGAAATCAAATTTCCATGCATTTCACGGTCATTTCGCTTCAACTCACGGTCATTTCAATTCATTTCACGGTCATTCGAAACAAATCCATGTTGATTCACGGTCATTTCCATGTATTTTACGGTCATTTCGCTTCAACTCACGGTCATTTCCATGCATTCCATGGTCATTCCAAACAATTCCGTGTTGATTCACGGTAATTTCCACGCATTTCACGGTCAATTCGCTTCACTTCACGGTCATTTCCATGCATTTCACAGTCATTTCGCTTCAACTCACGGTCATTTTCATGCATTTCACGGTCATTCGAAACAATTCCGTGTTAATTCACGGTCATTTACACGCATTTCACGGTCAATTCGCTTCAATTCACGGTCATTTCCATGCATTTTACGGTCATTTCGCTTCAACTCATGGTCATTTCCATGCATTTCACGGTCATTCGAAACAATTCCGTGTTGATTCACGGTCATTTCTACGCATTTCACGGTCAATTCCCTTCACTTCACGGTCATTTCCATGCATTTCACGGTCAATTCGCTTCAATTCACGGTCATTTCCATGCATTTCATGGTCATTCGAAACAATTCCGTGTTGATTCACGGTCATTTCCACGCATTTCACGGTCAATTCCCTTCAATTCACGGTCATTTCCATGCATTTCACGGTCAATTCCCTTCAATTCACGGTCATTTCCATTCATTTCACGGTCAATTAGCTTCAATTCACGATCATTCGAAACAATTCTGTGTTGATTCATGGTCATTTTCACGCATTTCACGGTCAATTCCCTTCACTTCACGGTCATTTCCATGCATTTCACGGTCATTTTGCTTCAACTCACGGTCATTTCCATGCATTCCGCGGTCATTCGAAACAATTCTGTGTTGATTCACGGTAATTTCCACGCATTTCACGGTCAATTCGCTTCACTTTGTGGTCATTTTGCTTCAACTCACGGTCCTTTTCATGCATTTCACGGTCATTCGAAACAATTCTGTGTTGATTCACGGTCATTTCCATGCATTTCACGGTCAATTCCCTTCACTTCACGGTCATTTTCATGCATTTCACGGTCAATTCGCTTCAATTCATGGTCATTTCCATGCATTTCACGGTCATTTCGCTTCAACTCACGGTCATTTCCATGCATTCCACGGTCATTCCAAACAATTTTGTGTTGATTCACAGTAATTTCCACACATTTCACGATCAATTCGCTTCACTTCACGGTCATTTCCATGCATTTCACGGTCATTTCGCTTCAACTCACGGTCATTTCCATGCATTTCACGGTCATTCGAAACAATTCCGTGTTGATTCACGGTCATTTCCACGCATTTCATGGTCAATTCCCTTCACTTCACGGTCATTTCCATGCATTTCACAGTCAATTCGCTTCAATTCACAGTTATTTCCATGCATTTCACGGTCATTCCTAACAATTCCGTGTTGATCACAGTCATTTCTACGCATTTCACGGTCAAGTCCCTTCACTTCACGGTCATTTCCATGCATTTCACGATCATTTCGCTTCAACTCACAGTCATTTCCATGCATTTCACGGTCATTCGAAACAATTCCGTGTTGATTCACGGTCATTTCCACGCATTTCATGGTCAATTCCCTTCACTTCACAGTCATTTCCATGCATTTCACAATCAATTCGATTCAATTCACAGTCATTTCCATGCATTTCACGGCCATTCCCAACAATTCCGTGTTGATTCACAGTAATTTCTACGCATTTCACGGTCAAGTCCCTTCACTTCATGGTCATTTCCATGCATTTCATGGTCAATTCGCTTCAACTCACGGTCATTTCCATGCATTTTACATTCATTCTAAACAATTCCGTGTTGATTCACGGTCATTTCCACGCATTTCACGGTCAATTCCCTTCAATTCACGGTCATTTCCACGCATTTCACGGTCATTTCCAGGGAATTCCACCGTAAAAAATTAGGTAATTCGTTTAAAATACTGGTAACTTCGATGGACCTTGACATACACTCTTAATCAAAATCATTGGTCTTTCTTTTAACTGTTGCAGGTGTTGGAGATCTTGTGAAATAATGAGAACAGTTGCTTCTGTCTAACTTCAAAATCATTGGTCTTTCTTTTAACTGTTGCAGGTGTTGGAGATCTTCTGACTGGTGGAGATTTATCTTATTTTGCTCCTTTTTCCCTCCAGCGACTTAAGTAGAGTTGGAGAGATTAAAGCAAGCTCTAAATCCCAACAAATCCTTCCAGATCTTAATAAGATCACGGGCAGATATGAGCCGAAGATCCAAATGCTGATGTGTCAGCTACCAATTTGTCTATGTCAGCATAGTCCATGACGTGTAGCACAACCTATTGGTCCAATAGAATTGTCTCCGAGCAGCTCACGAACATCTCATGCCCCATCCAAAATAGAAATCTTCATTCAATGACAGAAAATATTCTTCACTATGCATCAACTAACAAGAGAGCTCAAAGCGAGAGAAGTTGTTGATTCTTTGCCTACCTGCTTGTATTAGCTCTCTTGTTAGCCTATTTGGTTACATCAATCAAGGTGTTTGGTTGGGACACCCTGTGGACAGCACAAAACTAAACCATTAGGATAAAAATATATATATGCTAAAACAAGATCAAGATTGACATCGGAATTGAGTTCTCGACCTATGAATCATTTATAGAAATGGATTCCAAGGAGAACTCTCACTGTCGGCTTTCAGGAGATTGATAGGGGTTTCAATTGAGTTCTCTTCTGATTTGTCAGGTTTCATCCAATTTTTTCATTTGTGGGCTTTTGCGACATTAATACTCTGCTAAAAATGCACAAGTTCAGTTGAATTACATACTTTGGAGAGAGGGAAAGAGGCACGAATTGAAATTCAGGTAACCGTTGCATGGAAGTCGGGTTCATTTCAAGCCCAGCTTGAAACTACAAATTAATTTGAGGTCACATTGTAAGATTTGAGGTCATAAGCTAAAGGTTGGTTGGTTCAGAACATGATTCTACAAATTTGGAGAATGAACAGAACTAGAATAAAATAACCTACTGAAAGGAACAGGTCCTAGAACTTTGTAATGACCAGAACTAGTAATCATGCTGAATAATGACGTCACTTCTAAGGGCAATTTATAATGACCAGAACTTTGTAAAACCATATTTTTGCCAAGTCCCCAACATTTCCCCATCCTCCAATCCACAATCCCAAAATTATCACAAAAATCTCAAACAGCTGAAAACCAAAATTATCACCATTCATTCATTAATTCACCATGGAATAATCAAAAGTACTACCCTAAGTTTGAGTAGTATAATCATCATCCAAAAAAGGAATAAGAAGCCCTTTACGGGCATACAATATCCAAAAATTTACAATTAACAAAATTTTGCAACTACGCATCAGGTTGGGTTGAAGGACCGGCCCCATGTGGCACGGTGTCATCTCGTCTGCATGTGATCATCAACATCAGGTCTTGCAGCTTCTTCTCCACTCGCTCGACAGCTTCTTTCGTCGCAACTGCGATCTTCGAGATCTGCGACAATCGTTGATCGTGCTGACAAAGTTGTTCATCTTGCTGGTGAAGACGGTATATAATCGATGTTCGACGGTCTCGGTGGCCAGCATGACGACGAGTATGTGAGACTGGTGAGAACGTCGGGTCACTGTGTTGGGGCCTCTCATCTCCAGTGTCTGCTGCCTCGGTGTCCACCGCATCAGTCTCAGCTCATTCAGCTTCGGTTTCGGCCATAGTATCAAGTGGAGCGGACGAATAAGCTGGTGTGTCAAGTAATTTCATTCTTTTTATGTTTGTTTTGGTAAATTTGTGAGGCTGTCGGGGACGGTCAGTGGTGGGAAGCAATCCCACATGTCGAGACAATAGACAAATAAGATGAGGGAATGGAATGTACACATCTCTAGTGGCTTGAATTGCCACGGCCAGCTGATGCAACATGAGAGTAGGCAGACACAGTTTCACTTTTTGGCTGACGGCATAGAGAATCCCCAATATGAATGGGGTAAGATCAGACCTGTTGGTGCTCCTGGGATAGACGTTTGTGCAAAAAATTGCGTGAAGAATGCGGAATTGTGCAGACATGTGGGTGGCACGCAGAGAGTTGCCCTCATGCCAAGGAGTGTCTTGGCCATTGCATACATGTTTTGTAATTTCTGAACGGACTTCAAGTGAGTTGAAGTCATACTCTGCAAAGCCTTGGGATCTACACGGAATTCCAATTAACTGACCGATAATGGCAGGAGTGATGTGAGTTGTGGTTTGGCCAATGGTGACATCTATGGCCGGGGGGTCAGATACGGGGGAATAACAGTAAGCTAAAAACCTGTATATTTGTTCATTCCGTGTCACTCCACCAAAGTCAAGCATACGAGACCAGTCAATGACCTCGAGCATCGGTACAATCCCATATGGAGCTAGACAAGACCTATCAACTTGTCTTTCATAGTCCATCTTCCTTCCCATAAACTTTTGATATAGATCCTCAGGAGGTGGTGGCACATTAGGGATTAGAAGTTCGGGTGGCGGAATGTTTCTAGGTGGTGGAGAGACATTTTGGGTCGCCGGCTGAGCATTTTTTCTCCTGGCAACTGTTTTAGCACGTTTTGGCCTAGGATTGGACGTTTCTCCCTGATGAACTGATTTACCCCTCTCTTTTCCCATGTAGATGAAAACTTGAAGAGGATATCCTGATAAAAGAAATAGAAATCAAGGAGATTGAAGAAGTGAATAGCAAGTAGGGATGAACAACAAAAGGAAAAGGGGCGAAAAATCTAGGGTTTTGAATGATTGACTAATAAAAGTGAAGTACCAACCTTAAAAAGCTCTGGAAAATGGCTGGAATTCACCGCCATCGGCTTCTTGGAGAGGATGCACCGCTGAGGAAGAAGAAAAAGGAAGGAATGAAACGGAATGGAGGGGGCGTAGTTTAAATACACGCACAAATTCGATATATCGAATGTCAATCGATATATCGAACTAAGCCCAACGGTTGGACATAAGGTTTATGGCTTTTCAAATCATTTTCAATCGAGTGTACTTCGATATATATCAACAAGATCTTCGATATATCAAATATTAATCGATAAACTCGAAAATTCGTGCTGGTTGTGTATTCATCCCTGGACAGTTTTGGGTGTTATTCGATATATGCATATACAAATCGAAGTTTAATCGATATATCGAAGCTTCGATATATCGATAGAGTATCGATATTATTGATAATTCGTTTCGGAAGAGCAGTGTGTCTCTGGACAATTGATGATCATTTTCGATATATCGAACCTGTGTCGATATTATCGATAATTCCTTTTAGAAGAGAATTTTGTCTCTGGACAGTTTCAGACCATTTTTGATATACGAAGTATGGTCGATATATCGACACCTGACATATCGATTTCAAGCCGATATATCGTTTGGTTGGAACGATGACTTAGTTCGATAACATCGAATAGAGTTTGATGTTATCGACAACTTAAGCCCGATGTCATCGTTTAAAGTTCGCTAACATCGATGTTTACATGCTTTTTCTTTACAAAAATTCAGTGGATTCTGTTTTTGCAATTGAGTGTCTTTCGATTGATATTGAAATTTCTTCCTTCGATATATCGAAAGGATCTCGATATAATCGGAAAATTGTTTTAAAACATCATTTCGTCTCTGGACAGTTTTGGACTACTTTCGATATATCGTCTGACATTTGATATATCGAAATGTAGCAAATGTTGATATATCATGTACATTTCGATATATCGAAGGGTAATTTTTACTCTTTTTTATTTCTAAAGTTTTTTTTTTTAATCTTTTTTTAATTTTTTATTAGGTTAGCTTGTTAGTACACACCCATGTCGGTACACACTCCATGTTATCCACCCCCACTACTAATCGATACCAAGACCTCAAATGTTGAAACGAGGTATCTCCATTCAGTCTGCCAGTTGAGCTACGGAATTGACTGTAATTGTGTATACTTGCCCTCTGCTTAGTATAAAGTGGACATATTCTACATAAGCAACATCCCTCTCCCACAGTTCTCACCCAACTATTATGAAGTATCATCCTTCAAATATAAATACGATTAACCATCCTGCTTGTGTAATTCAGATAAGGTATGGATACGAGGAGGAAGACATGTAAACTAGATATCTAACATGCCAGAAGCAACAGTTAAGAGAAAGACCATTGATTTTGAAGTTAGACAGAAGCAACTATTCTCATTATTTCACATCAAATCTGAAGGTTGGTTTACATGCAGATGGGGGTGCAGGAGATGTTAATGGACGAGAGAGTGATACAAGGAGGGCCATCATCTGCAGATCGAAGAACTTGGGTCGCAAGGAAAAACCACAAACTATGAAGGGAAGCGGAATCGACGGAATGGACCGTGAAATGCGTGGAAATGACCGTTAAATGGATGGAAATGACCGTGAAGTGAAGGGAATTGACCGTGAAATGTGTGGAAATGACCATGAATCAACGCGAAATTGTTTCGAATGATCGTGAAATGCATGAAAGTGACCGTGAATTGAAGCAAATTGACCGTGAAATGCGTGGAAATGACCATGAAGTGAAGGGAATTGACCGTGAAATGCGTGGAAATGACCGTGAATCAACACGGAATTGTTTCGAATGACCGTGAAATGCATGGAAATGATCATGAATTGAAGCGAATTAGCCGTGAAATGCGTGAAAATGACCGTGAAGTGAAGGGAATTGACCGTGAAATGCGTGGAAATGATCGTAATCAACACGGAATTGTTTTGAATGACCGTGAAATGCATGGAAATGACCGTGAATTGAAGCGAAATGACCGTGAATTGTATGAAAATGACCGTGAAGTGAAGGGAAATGACCGTGAAATGCTTGGAAATGACCGTGAATCAACACAGAATTGTTTCGAATGACCGTGAAATGCATGAAAATGATCGTGAATTGAAGCGAAATGACCGTGAACTGCATGGAAATGACCGTGAAGTGAAGGGAATTGACCGTGAAATGCATGGAAATGACCGTGAATCAACACAGAATTGTTTCGAATGACCATGAAATGCATGGAAATGACCGTGAATTGAAGTGAAATGACCGTGAAGTGAAGGAAATTGACCGTGAATCAACACGGAATTGTTTGGAATGACCATGAAATGCATGGAAATGACCGTGAATTGAAGCGAATTGACCGTGAAATGCATGGAAATGACCGTGAAGTGAAGGAATTGACCGTGAAATGCTTGGAAATGACCGTGAATCAACACGAAATTGTTTCAAATGACCGTAAAATGCATGGAAATGATCGTGAATTGAAGCGAAATGACCGTGAACTGCGTGGAAATGACCGTGAAGTGAAGGGAATTGACCGTGAAATGCGTGGAAATGACCGTGAATCAACACGGAATTGTTTTGAATGACCGTGAAATGCATGGAAATGAATGATGAATTGAAGCGAAATGACCGTTCCATGCATTTCACGGTCATTGTGGTGAATGATGAAATTTGTCACTGAGATTGTAGAACTGGGGGCCATGGTTGGTTTATCCAAGCCATTGATGTGAACGTTCTCACCATAGATGGATCACGCCCTCTAAATCTCCTAAATTATAAGATCTTAGCCACCAAATCATTCTTAACCATGCTGGTTTATACGAACACAACAATGAGGTTAGAGTTGACCAATTGGGGAGATTTCTCAGACATGACCCATTCATGATGGTTTCCTCCGTATCAATAACTTGGATAAGTATACAGGGTCAGGTGGAATAGATGGTTCTTGTGAGCTATTTTGGGTTTATGGTTAAAAGCATAGACTTCTTTAACTTAGCCACAGAATGTTGTCTTTTCAATTGTGATGGCATTCAATCTCCATTGTTTTTTATCATGTGGCCCACTTGAGCTTCTTATTTCCATGTCAATTTGGAGACATCATTTTCATCAATAGAGAAAGGGCCAGATTCATCATCTGGTGGAGGATCTGAAGTGGAGGAGGTGGGCCACCATCTTCCAATTGAGAATCTCTATTTGCATGAAGGGGGAGCAACATTCCGTGATTTAGAGGGTATGTTATTCCACCAATCAAGAGTCTTGATTTTCTTGAAAGGGCAGAAGGAAATGGTAATGTACTGGAGGGTATGTTACTCCATCGATTCAAAGATAAAGAATCGTCATCATGTTCTGGTGAAGGATTCCAAGTGGTTTGTGCTGAAAGTACGAGTGCTGGTGCCGACGCTTTCAGAATCCGAACTCATTCTTTTGAAAAATAGAAAAATGTGAATATTAGTAAATATGGATTTTCTTGTTGAGAAGAAAATGGAAGATGGATTGAAAAAACATAAAAGAGTTTTTTTTTTTTTTCTTCTTCGTTTTTGCTTCAAGAGAGACGAAGAGGTGAGAGTGGGGAAATTGAGGGAGAGGGGGGGAATGAAGTGGCCGCGTGAGATTTGAAAATAGTGAGAGTGTAAGTCGGTTTGAAAATAACGTTTCGCATGCGGCGTGCGTGAGAGGTGTCTACGGACACGGATTAGCTAGTGAACAAGATAGTAGCGAGTTGGCTACTGACGTCACGACGTTCTTTGCGCCCACTACGATGATTCTCGGTAATGAGACAAGGAATGAGACACAAGGAATGCGCCCACGACGATGATTCTCGGTCATTAGACAAGGAACGAGGCACAAGGAATGAGGCAGTTCCAAAGCTCAAGTGTATCTATCACTATTTTATAGTGAGATAGTGATGCCCACCGTTGAAACTTCCTAGTGCCCAACATAATGTTTATTTGAGATTCAATATATTTATAAGTTAACAAAGACATGGAACAAGGGAAAACACAAATATTAGTTTGATTGAACATACCCTTAGGGTCCATCATGTTCTGGTGAAGGAGATGTTAATAGACGAGAGAGTGCTACAAGGTGGGCCATCATCTGCAGATCGAAGAACTTGGGTCGCAAGGAGAAACCACAGACCATGAAGTGAAGCGGAATCGGCGGAATGGACCGTGAAGTGACGCGAATTGACCGTGAAATGCATGGAAATGACCGTGAAGTGAAGGGAATTGACGGTGAAATGCATGGAAATGATCGTGAGTCAACACGGAATCGCCGGGAATGGCTGTGGAATGCATGGAAATGACCGTGAATTGAAGCGAAATGACTGTGGAATGCGTGGAAATGACCGTGAATTGAAGGGAATTGACTGCGAAATGCGTCGAAATGACCGTGAATCTACATGGAATTTTTTAGAATGACCATGAAATGCATGGAAATGACCGTGAATCAACACGGAATTGTTTAGAATGACCGTGAAATGCATGGAAATGACCGTGAATTGAAGCGAATTGACCATGAAATGCGTGGAAATGACCGTGAATCAACACGGAATTGTTTGGAATGACCGTGAAATGCATGGAAATGACCGTGAAGTGAAGGGAAAAGACCGTGAAATGCATGGAAATGACCGTGAATCAACACGGAATTATTTGGAATGATCGTGAAATGCATGGAAATGACCGTGAAGTGAAGCGTATTGACTATGAAATGATTGGAATTGACCGCGAAGTGAAGGGAAAAGACTGTGAAATGCGTGGAAATGACCGTGAAGTGAAGGGAAATGACCGTGAAGTGAAAGGAATTGACCGTGAAATGCATGGAAATGACCGTGAAGTGAATGAAAATGACCGTTAAGTGCATCGAATTGATCGTGACGTAAAGGGAATTGAGCAGGGAGTAAATGAAATTATATAATACACAAACAAATCACAATTCAGACTGAAATCACTATTATGAATACTTCATTTACTATAAAATTATGACAATATATACATGACATCGTTTACATCATTTCACCCTGAATGTTTTACAAGAAATCATTTACATTAAAATTTACATCATACTTAAGACAACTATATCATATTTTATGGTCACTCAGGCAGTCATAGGTTATAGAGTTCCTAAAGCTGGGAGTGAATTGCTGTGAGTCTCTCCTTGATAAAATTTCGTCGCTGCACAAAATGTCCATGTATTTCATGACAAAAATGCCACAATCATATCCGTTCGACTGCTTTGGTACGGAAGTATCTTCTCTGATCGTCCAAGACTTCCCATCCGACGTAGACATATCTCCTGCGGTATGGAATAATATAGGCAAGGCCTCCTTCATCAGCTCGATATGTTGCCTGTGTAGACTGAGTGCCCTCGAATACAAACTGTCGAGTATAACGATTTCTCGATCTCGAGGGTGGATGACCATCAGGTACCAATGAGCGTTGGCATGGTTGACTGGTACGTATACTTATCCATGTTTGACAAGATAAGAAATCATTATAGACATCATAGAAATGGGTACACATAGCGTTAATAACTTGTACTGATACCATTACCTGTTCATACTACCACATGGCCTTCTGCCCTTCACGATGTTTAACAATACCGTATACTGTGAGTTTCTCCATTTCTACAACTGAACGCACATCGTCACCTCCAATGTCCCGATACATTCTCAATGCTGACATGGCAATGTCGATACATGGCTATTACAAACAACATACCGAATTAGAACATATATCATATAATGAAATAACATAATAACCATGATCCAGTTCATACAGTTACCAGGAAAAATGTGGGGCAGAACTTGCAGTCCTTTGTATATATAGTAGGAAATGAATCGTGCCTTCTCTCCAGGAAATCAACGTACTTGTCAATGGCCTAATCAATAAATATGGCGAATTAAGCTCTAGTATAATATAATTGTTGAATAATCATAGATGGATGTGTGTGAATTACTTACAACGCTATCAACCCATGCATTTTTCTCCCATATGGTCCTGAACTAACCAAATTCCGTCGTTTCTTTGTTTGCGTTGGCCCAACTATCCAATTCATGCAATTCCTCCTCCGATATTACTCTAAATGGATCAATCTTGTCTTGGAAGGGTGTGGGAGAACTACATAATTCTTTCGGTTTCTTAGTATCGGTGGCCTTGCTTGGAGTTGTTTAAATGACAAGATGGAAGTGAATGGAGAACGCTTGTATGCAGACGGCTTCAACACCCTCTTAGTTCTCCTCTTATATGCTGCAATGGAAGGCAGTGATTTCTCACATATATCGGCGTCTAAGGCATCCGAGTGTTGAACATCCATCTCTCTGTTCCCCTGATCCATACATTCCAATTCCTCATCCTCTATCTCAAACTCTTCCTTCTCTTTCTCTAACTCATTCTCCTTTAAAAACTGCATCTTCTCTAAAAGAAACGCCTCCATCTGCTTCTTTAACTCCATCTTACCCTCCTCCAGCTCTTCTTTCTCCTTCTTCAATACCTCATTTCTGATCCTTAGTTCTTTCTTCTCCTTCATTAACATTTTCCTCTCCATCTTCAAAACTGCCTTCTCATTCAACTCTTCCTTCTGTAACCTCAAGGCTTCCATCACTTTTAGCATTAGTTCCACCTCCATCCGTACTACTTCTCTCTCCCTCTCTATCGATTCTTCTCTCTCTTTTAGTGTCCATTCCTGCCGTATCAACTCTTCCCTATCTCTCTCCAACTGAACCCTCTCCGCCTCCAGCTCCTCCCTATCCTCTCTCGACTCCGTAGTAAGTTGCAATTTCACTCCCTCTCCTTCTCCTTCATCGCCACTTTCTTCCTCTCCCCCTTCTTCTCCCGCTTCTTCTCCCTCTTCCTCATCCCCACTCTCTTCCTCTCCCCCTTCTTCTCCCTCTCCCTGTCCCGATCTCCCTTCCATATCTTCATCATCTTCATCTTTAATGCCCTACAAAATGAAGCAATGTATGTATCAGTTATATAACATGTCAAAGTAAATATAACATAAAAGAATATTTTTCTGACATCTTACATCAAATCTATCATGGACCAAATGAACGGCCTCCGTCTCCAGCTCTTCAATGGCAAGCTCTAAGCTAAGAATTATCTCAGTCTGCAAGAGAACATTTTCATTTTCATATATATATATATATATATATATATATATATATATATAAAATTCAATAAGTGATCACTTAGCTTATTAGAAATTGACTTACATCTTCACTTTCTAGTATTTGATGAATCTTTTTCTACCTCCAATCCTTCCATCCTCGAAATTGTGTGAATCTTGGAATTTGAGAGGGAACGTATGAAATGATACATTGTCGGAGAGCCGGTACTCTCTCAAGGGTTCATAGCTATTACAATGAAATGACAAGATGATGTTAAATACATATAGTTTCGTATAAACTATAAATTAAAATAGACAAGGACATAATCCTTACTTGTAGGAGAAATATGCAGTCGGTGACATTGTAATGAAGCCCATGTGATGCCATCAAGGCATTATCGTTCCCTTCAGTCATCGTCTGGAAGGCCACACTACCCCAAGGGTAGTGTTTAAAGTCTTCCAACGAGTCAACAAGGTCGATAAATTCTGTACAACACATAATATTCATGTCGGTTCCCCTAACAAACCACTCTACACATAATATTAGGGCTACCTTTACGACATCTTCGTGCTTCTTGCTATCAACTATCCTATTAAACACCTCCAGTACATGTTTCTTTAGGATAGGATTTGAATTGAAGTATTTTTCTCTTATTGACTTCTTCAAACGAGGGATATTAAGTATGGAGAGGTCACCAAACTTCAGCCCTGTTATTAAGGTAAAGTCTATATATCTCGGAAAGCTTTACGCGGTTCCCCTGTATCTCGAATACAAGATTGCCTATATATCTCTCAATAAGTGAGTGAAAAATGGCTCCTATAAACCTAAATGATGGAATGTGTAATAAAAATGAGACTGAGGTCTTCTTAAATATATTTACTCTTCTGTCATTCTTCTCCAACCCACACTTGACGCTATCAAACCACCATGTCAAAGAACATCTGCATGATAAGGTGGGGGCCGATTTGCAAAATTCCTTATGCAAGGGTTTGTTGTCTGCAAGGATGAATGAGAAATTATATCAACGATAACATTCAATATTTAACGAACCATAATGTTAAAGTTTACTTGTTGTGAGTTTGCCGAGTTGGTGGTCAGTTATTGGCGAATTCCAAATGAAAGTACAGGACATATAGGTAAATTTTCACAAGTTTTGTGCCTGTTTCACTCATATATCAGTCAATTTCATGAAGTCGTCGGTAAATTCATACAAGGTTGTTGGTAAAAAAGATGTCAATATCAAGCAGTTATCGATCATTTTGACATTCAACAACTATGGGGCAATTTTACTAAGTTATCGGTCCGTGAAATGAGTGAAATTTACTGTGACGTGAAGGGGATTGTCCGTGAAATGCATGGAATTGACTGTCAATTGAAGGGAATTGTCCTGCAATGCATAGAATTGACCGTGACATGAGGGGGATTGTCCGTGAAATGCATGGAATTGACCGTGAAGTGATGGGGAGTCATTGGAAATGACCGTGAAATGCATGAAATTGACCGTGAAGTGAAGGGGATTGACCGTGAAATGCATGGAATTAACCGTGAAGTGAAGGGGAGTCGCCGAAAATGACCGTGGAATGCATGGAATTGACCGTGAAGTGAAGGGGAGTAGCTGAAAATAACCGTGAAATGCACGAAATTAACCGTGAAGTGAAGGGGATTGACCGTGAAATGCATGTAATGGACCGTGAAGTGAAGGGGAATGACCGCAAAATGCATGGAATTAACCATGAAGTGAAGGGAATTGACCGTGAAATGAATGAAAATGACCGTGAACTGAAGGGAATTGACCGTGAAGTTAGTTATATGTTTCTTGCAGTTATGAGTCAAATTTTACTTAGCGCTCAGTCAATTCCATTCACTTTGTGGTCATTTTGAGTCAGTTCACGGTCATTTTAACTTAGTTCACAGTCATTTTAGGTCGGTTCACAGTCCTCATCAATAACTCAATGGGTCCTCAGTCTATTAACTCAGTCGGTGCTCGTCGGTCTTCGTTTAGTTTCACATCTCATTTCGTTCTTTGTTTCAAAAACCCTTATTGTGGGCCATTTGAGCATTAACTTTTGTCCATCTATCAGGACATGCCATACCATTTAGTGTTTAAAATAAAATAGGGTTGTACACGAGTCAAGCTAACTCGAACGGCTTGCTCGAGACATCCAGAGTCAGCTCGGATTGACTCGGCTTGAAAGGCCAACTTGAGGCGAGTAAAGTTAAGTTCAAGTCGAGTTCGACCATGGTGTATTGCAACTCGACTCGAATCGAACTCGACTTGACTCAGCATGGACGAGTCAAGACGATCTTGGCCCACCTCGACTCGACTCAGCATGGACGAGTCAATTCGAGCTTCGCCCACATCGACTCGACCCGGCTCGATGTACGACACTAAAATCTTGTGGACCGTGAGCATATGACCGTGCGCATATATAGTATAAAATATAGTGGGGTCCACAAAAAGCGAGGGATTTGAATATACCAGTCGTTCGAAGCTTCTTATATGGGGGGACCATTTTCGTCCTTTCTTCGGTTCACAAAAGTCGAAAATGACATGCTTGGGGTCTGTATTCTCGATTGGACAAAGGGGAAATATAAAATGAAGAAAAGAGAGGGTTTTACTGGAAGGTGAATAGTCACAAAGGGGGAGAAGTAATCAGATAACCAGATTCGGTCGGCTAGGATCAGGGATAGGAAAGAAGGAAAAAATAAGATTTTAGGTGGAGATGGGGCTGGCAGCGTTCGAAGGTGCATCCGTTTTAGAGCAGGGGCATTTTCATCATGTGCAAGGGCGTTGGTACGCCTGGGAGTATTCTTGGAAACTAAAAAGGAATGGGCTTAAAAAGGTTGTGGGCCATATACTGTTCGTACAGTTGGAAATTTCTCTATCCGAATTCAAAAGAGAAACTTTGATACTCTGACAGTGTGTGTTGAATGATACACATGCACTTATAAATTACTTAGAAATTGTATTTTTGGCATACAAGTAAATCAAATTAAACATTCCAATTTGATGTAATCAAGTTTAGAATAAACCAAAATTAACCTTTTTTTGTTATACCACTATCAGATTTGTGGACATCTATTGGACAGTTGAAAATTTTTTCAACAGTATTATTTCAAGAAACAAGTGTCCAAGAATTAGAGCTTAGGATGATGAAATCAATTTGATTTTTGGACGTAACACCGGTTTTGTTTTAGTGTATTCCACTTCTACCAGTTTAAAGTGCCTGTGTATTAAAACGCACACAACTAGAGTATCAAATAACTCCCGATTTAGAAACGGCTTGTTTTTCCCGCCTTTATGCTCTTATCTAGTTATCTAAGATTGAGCCGTGCCGCACCCATCTCGATCGGGTAGAGAAGAAGGGTAGGGACGGGTTAGGGTTTTCGTTCAAGTAGAGAGGGGTAGTAAAAAAGTAATTAAAAAAAAGAGAGTAAAAATACTCTTTATAGGACCCGACTGGATCGGATCGGATCGGTTCAGATTGACCATTGACCCGAACTCGACTCATTGTGCTGTCGGATTTGAGTGGGCCTACTTGATCCGACCCGATCTTGGCCTTCGGTTCGGGTTGGATTGGATTCGACCGGTTCGATTGGGTTGAATCCTGCCCAACTCTAATTATGTATCAAGTGTCATATGCAACTAGTGTTTTAAATATCGACAATATTAGCCGATATATCCCATGATTTATCTTGTATCCCAGCTGTGCATACGAAACATACAAGTAGTGCCGATATATCCCACGTATTCGATCTGGTGAACAATTTTCGATTTTCAGTCCATTTTTTTTTTGTTATAAATTACGTTAAATCAATGTGAAATTATTACAACTCTATGATTCTTCATGTATTCGATGAAAAATCATGGATTTGGAGCTTCGATTTTGAGATTTAGGGAAGATAGGCTAAGTTGCGAAAAATTAGGAAAAAATCAAAATTTCTCAATTTCTTGCAAATCAGTTGCAGTCTTTGTATCAAAACACAAAATCAAATATGTATGTAACCTAATATACTTATTCTTCTTTTTCCTTTGAATGTATTGCTTGTGTTTTCATATATGTCTTCTAATGTTTATAAATTATATGAATAGACCTTGAATATACTTGCATAAGCTCAATTGGACAGTGCATGTATTAGAACCCCATACAAAGGAAACCCCTATTATGTGCACTTTTTTTTTTTTTTTTTAATGTATTAATTTCTAAGTGTGTATTGATGTCTTTTTCAATAATCCTAGGAGTTTCATTGAAAAAATCGACCAATTTCCCAATGTTCTCATGTTTCCCAGCAACAACGATACCTTACACGATACAACCGATATATCCTATGTGATAACCGATATGTATCTACATCCCAAGGGTGAAATACATTACACGATAACGATATTTAAAACATTGCATGCAACCAGAGTATCAAATAACTCACCATTTCAAAATATTAGCAACAATGTTTTAAATGGCATGGAGCATATAGCGTAGTGTTTGGCCTTCTATAGTGTGTAGTGCAAGCTACATGATGCTTAATATTTTTTAATTAAAATAATAGAAAAATATGATAAAATTTTCAAAATGCATAATGCCCAGTAGTTCTTGACTGCGAATTTGGATCATCAACCACATATTTCCATGCAAAATCTCTCTGCCTCCTTGCCTTTAGATATCTCTTAGTGCGACCTCTTTTTATTTATTTATTGAAACATCACAAATTCACAATATGGACCACAATTTGGATGGTCTGGATTGATCTACGTGCTCTACCATGATATGGACCACAATTTTGATGGTTCGGATTGATCTAATGTAGTGCCAAATGTGATGGGGATGAGTCACCACCATTTTAAAATAGGTGTTTAACTAACATAGAAGAAACACTAAAAGAAAGAAGGTTTTAGGTAGCGTACACTACCTGCGCTACATCCTACGCGCTGTGCTACATGTGGTATAGCTTACGCTACATGCCATGCAGCTTACGCTACTTGCATACGCTATGTAGGTTTTAGCTACGCTACGTAGCTTACGTTGTACACTACACTACGGGTGCTACTGAAAACACTGATTAGCAACTTCGAAGCGGGAGTGGAAGCACAGGTTCAAAGTGTGAGTTCAAAATGGGAGTGGCACCTTGGTAAGAATCTTCCTGCAATGCAGCATCACATTTTTGTACAGAAATCTCATATTTTTGTCCAAGCCAGACAAAGTCATAAACTCACATTCAATTGAAATAAGTTTAGCCGATCTAGCAGAGATTAACGCTAATATGAATATCCATCTGCTTGAAAATTTACAAACCTATGAAATCAGTATGATTTGTATCAGGCAATACAGCGTTTCAAATGAATTCCGGTTGGAATCCGTATTCAACTAAACTGGAGGAAAATGAATTACAACATAAGGAAAATAATCCAACAGATCTTACATCCAAAAGAATTATACTGGCGAAAAAAAAAACGGCTGCAACATTTTGCTTTGATGTTGGAGCTCACGGAGGATGTCTTATCTTCAAAATCCCATCACCAAAACAATGAATTATACAAAGGGGACGGGAGAAGGTCGATCCTGCAATTGAAGTTATCTCACTTGGTGGGGCATTCCCATTGGAGGCACCAGATAAGATGTTGCCAGGGGAAGCCAAAGAACAACCTTAATCCAAGGTGAAAAAGACGAGCAACTTTGTAAGGTCATCAAAAGTCAAAAGTGAGTGGGGACCCTAAAATCGATTCTAACAGGTAATCAAAAACATATGCCACTAAGAGAGGAAATCCGCAAGGGCATTGGGAAAATGAGTTAATCAGCACGTGGCAGTAAGAACACAAAGCCCGAGTTCTCACGAATGAGTGGTGGTGGGTCAATGTCAGCAATGTCAATCTTCTCCATTGACTTTGATATGTCATCAACCGAGAATGGTATGCTGCACCACAAGAGAATGCAAGTGAGCATTGACTAGAACTTCAATGAGCCTTAAAAGAATATGGACTGGACTACAGTCTTCATGGCATATTTCCAAGTCACCTACTAATCACTATATCTCTACACGTGGCACACATGTACATGATCCGGACTCTTCGTCAATTCCACACTACCGTGGATGGATCTTACCCGCAAAATAACTTCAATTGTTTAATCCAAGTGCAGATGGGAGGGCTTTTTCCCATTAAATGTCGACCATTTGTTGGGATTTTTCCTAACAATTCATTTGTAGTCCTCAATATCCTCCAACTGGTGGCAGGATTGTCAAGCCATTGTGATGGTTGTCATACATCCCATCCACATAGAGCCCACCAGATAATCATCTGGATCACCTAAATGTGTGTCATGTCTACAGAGTAAGAATGCTTGATAATTAGATTGGATATAACTGAGTAATATAATCTAATGGGTGAAAACATTTTTACCTCGAGTCATCATCCAACAGGAAAGAATTGCTCACGGCGTTGTTTGAGTCTTCAGTCATCAATACCCTCATGCTTGATATAACCTAGAAGGAATTCCATAGCACAAAGTAACCATGATCAGATGCTCTCATTCTACCATTGACTCAAATGATCATAAGCAGTTTAATAGTGAGAGCGATGATGATGATGATCCAAACCTAGTTTGAGAGTAATGGCATCCAATATAACTTACATCCGAGGACACACTATGTGTGCCGTACTTGTCATCCCAGTACATTGTACTGATCCGATACAGCTGTTGTATACTGAGCACCTGAGGATGGAGAAGTAAAGCTTGTTGAAATTCAAAGGAATTGTATGTAGAACAAAGAACCCAGGAACTCAAAGCATCACTTACAGGACAAAGGTCGTGGCTTATTTCATCCAACGTCTTCTTTGGCTTTTGATGTATGACCTGATCAGACAACAAACTATATCAATAAATTCTCGAATTGGGATCTTTCAGTCCTGCACCAGTGAGTTTGAGCATGGTTTCTCTCCACCTCTAATCATGCTTTAGCTAGCAATAGCATTTAGATTTAGGTTGTTTGTTGTGACGAAAATACAAGCATCGGTAGTTGGGTAGTACCGTAATTGATGTTATCAGACATCCTGATTTCTTGTTGCGGAAGAAATTATGGGGATCTGATGCATCGGGTGTATATAGTGAGGATACCCAGTCCATACAACAAGGGTCCACAATTTGGTATCTAATATGCTCTGCCGTGGATAGGGGATCCCTGTCCAATCTGTTGTTGTATTTTTTTTTTCCTTCCATCTTTCTGTAGGCTACGGACTGAAGGTTTAGGATCTTATTGTGGCATCCCCTGTCCATATCAAGGCCCATCAGATCAATGGTCTAAGAGAACTGAACCATGGGCCCCACTTGTATGGAGTAGCACATCAAGTCACTGAACGTCCTGTTGCGTTAGGATCCTATAGTTCCTATATTGCGAACACTATCACCTGAATCAGATGGAAAATGACAGGTGGATTTCATTGCTTTTTCTTTCCCAACTCTTGCTTGTTTAAGCTAACAAATTCAATAACCAGTGTTAGAAGAAGTGAAGGATAATTACCAGGAATCCTATAGCCTGTCTGATATGCTTGAGCTCATCCCAAGCTGACCCCGCATACTGCATTTTTGTTTGTTTGTTTATTCAGGGATTTTAAATAGAGGAACCATTCATAATTGGGACAGCCAAAATAGTAATAATAATAATAATAAAGCACCTCATCCGTTGCATTATAGCACCAATGTTCTAGTTCAGCCAATCCTGATTTGACGTATTCACCATTACTAAACGAGCAACACTCTCGCCTCAATAGAAGACTGAAAAGAAAGAAACATGGCTGTAAGCAACAACATTGAGTACTTTGCACAACACCTCATTCCTTTCTAACAAAAACAAAAGTGTATTCCCATACCTGTTGAATAGCTGTACATTGATGAAGGAAAATATCTGTGTGAAAATCTTACGAACCAAAAATGGGGGCACCTGAGAAGAGAATACATAAAAAGGGTCATAAATGGGGTGTCCATGGATGTAGTAACTTTTGTGTTTGGATGACACCTTCTGGAATCATTTTCCTGAAGTGCACCGCAAGAGCATACATTCGAGAGGAAGCACATGTGCCAGCGTAACACATGCACGACATCTGAGCCATGTAATGAGCAGGTCCTAAGATGTGAACATGCTTTCTCCTGAAATATTGGACACGAACCATTGGGTTTTTTCTGTTGGAGTACATTTGCAGTAGGCATGTGGAGTAGAGAGCAATTTTTCTGGAATGGACAGTCGCATTCCACCGAACCACATGGACACTAGCAATTTACTCAATTTTTATGAAAACCCACGTCCAGTGAAAACTTGTCTCAAGTGACAGCTGCAGCCAAACAGTGGAAATCTCTCACTATCCTTACTATGGGCATCTCCCAAAAATGCCACCATTTGCATTTTGGGTACATCCAAACGTCCCTAAAACAATGATCTCAACCATGCTTTAAACTCTGAAAATCAGACAACAGGTGAAGAAATGAGAAAACCCAACAAAGATTTCACTCACATAATTTGCTTTCAATGTATCCAAGAAAAGTCCTAGGCTCTTCACGATCCCTTGCCAGTGAGCAATCAGTGCTTGTTGAGCTGCGGCATTTGCCACCGAACGAGAACCCTTCACCAAACTTGCTCTAGATGTTCTCGGTGCCTACATGTTTAGTCCCATACACCGAAATTATTCCAAACAGATCACTAAACTGGAGGCAATATTATGAATCCAACCAAGCTGACATAACATGGACTTCACTATCATTTGATTATTTTCCCATTCTTTTCTGGGAAAAAAAAAAAAGAAATGAAAAGAAAAAGCAAATCTAAGTGTATAAAGTAAAGGAATAGAAATACCTGGATACACAACCCAAGCAAAGGAGAAATCTCTTTCTTGAGATTGTCCCGGATCATTCCATATATCTTTTCTACATATGCAGTTAGCTGTTGTTTAAACAGTAAAGCAGGGTATTTGGCTTCAACTTGGAGCAAGGTATCCATTCCACCAACCAATCCACCATTCATGAAAGAAACGTCGACACCTTGAGGGGCTCCACGGAAACTCTAAAAATCATTATATAACCAGTTGAGAACTGATAATTCATCAAAACCATAAAATTTGATTTAAGAAACATACTGACTACAAAAAACTGCAAAGAAAAAATGTTTCTTACTTGAGTCATCCTCCCAAATAGTGTCGCTGATGATGATCGACGGCGTTGTGGAGCCATGCCAGCTGCCCCGCTTGCTTTTAATGTGCGTTGGAGTAGCAACAGCAAAGTGGATGCATTCGACAGCCAATAGGCTAAGATGTCATTGTTCTCCTGGGTCTTCAAGTTATGGGGATTAAAGTTCAGAATGGTGTGCTGCATATAAAAATACCATGAGATCATAGTGCAGAATATCACAGTTCAAACCTCGATAGCATGACCAATCGTCTGAATAATCCGGTCAAAGACACTGGTGCGCTCTACTTCAAATGATCTCCATTGGAGAAGGCACTTATAAATAACACAAGCAGCAATCGGTCTCTTGCCTGAGAAGCCGAGGTGTTGTGAAATACACCTAATTAGTAAGTCTTGATTCTCCTGAAAGTAGAAACCAGCAGCAAATCAATCAGGAGCTCTTTAAGTCAGTAGCATGAAGCAAGCTTTTAGCATGAAATAAAATGAAATACAACCAATGGTAAGCTCGGTCAAGGTGAGGTGACCTGAAATGAATACCTGCTGTTTCTCATTGAGTGATTTCTGTGGTTTCTCCTCTACTTCAGAAAGTTCCCTTGGTGTCGTTACAGCACTTTGTGAATCCTAAGACATTTTCACAGATGGTCAGCATATGAAAGTGAAAGAACAATTCCTCGAAGAATATACACATGTAATCAGGTGGAAAAAAAGTATCCACTTACTGCTGCCATCTTTGTATCGACACTAATAACATGACCACTCTGACTCTGACAATGAATAGACACAAGATCTGTGTAAAACATTGGTAAGGTGAAATTTTGTTAATCAGAGATCATCAGGAAGATCTGATAGACTCACATGAATGTTCGATTTAGAGCGTCCCGAGAGAAACTTGGGATTGGGTGCCATGGAAAGAGACTGCTGGCGAATGACTTGATTTTCTGACTCTAAGTTCGTAAGCTTCTCTTCAAGCCTGGTTGTGAAGCATAAATATCCCATCAACTAAACTAGATGAAATAGAGAAGCATGGCACTTACCACTTGCAAATGTAAAGATCTGTAAATTGTCAACAATGGATTACAAGATGGTCTGATTGAGTCTAAGACATCAACAAACTTAATTTTAAATGGATATGTGTGTCAGTATCAGAGACGACAGATATGCCAGTCACAGTAGATCCAGGAACCTAACATAATGACATGTCGATATTTCATAATATTCATAATATGTATATGAAATAAATTAACACTAAATCACACCAATCCTCTTTGATAGCAGCGCATTTTCATTCTACTCTTGGTAAAACAATTTTACAACTTTGTACTATTGAATAATAAAAGTAGAACAAAGAGGTTGCCACTATAAATCAGGGTTGATGTTGATAACAATTCCCCAAATAATATAACAAATGTAAAAGTATGCCACTGACTAAAAGTAATTAAATATACAATAGTACCTTTAAGAATCTCTTTGAGGGGGAAGACTTATTCATCAACAGGAAGAAATCAGTCTCGCAGCATTGATAACTGATACTCCCAGGTCTCACAAAGATCTACATAAATTTTCATCCTAGGACAATGGATATCACTATCCTATAGAGGGATGATGCTTGGGAAAAGTTCAAGGAAAGAGTAGTTTGTTGGACATGCATTTTGACAAGTGTCAACGGGGGGAATCCCTAGTGGGGCCCCACCAACACCTTCCAGCAGGTGGGGCACCCCTGCCCCATCGCCTCTCTCCACCGCCCTACCCAACTGCCCCCCTCCCTTCACTTATGGATACACAGTGGAGAGAGAGAGAGAGTGTGTGTGTGTGTGCACGCGCGCGCATAGCAATGAAGAGAAGGAGAGAATAGGAGGGTACACTCTCTTGCTTGCTCGAGGTCAATACACCATCATCACCACTAGATCAGGTAAGTGAATTGGCTCATCTTTCCTTTATGTGGTTGATTTGAGTCAGCCACTGATTTTCGTGTTTCAGCTCCCCAATTCGATCGTGTAATCGCGTTGCTCTATCCGTAATAATAATAACTTAATGCAATGTGTTGCGCTTTTTCACATGTGCCCAACAGTGGTATCAGAGCGATGATTGGCACAATTCTGACGAGAGGAAACGGGTAAAATATTTCAATTGCCTCCACACAAACAGTATATGGGAATACGCACTGGGCAATCAATTTACAGCTATTGTAACATGTGTGCGCCAATGAGTGAAACTAGCCCACAACGACGTAACACTTGAACATCATAAAACGCATAAATTTATTGTCCGCTACATGCATTCCTAGATGTGATTTATAATGTTAATAGTTTATTGTTGGTGTCACCTGGCTATTGCCATGGAAGGATTCAGTTACCATCCTTTCGGCATCACTTGCTTTTGCTACACCCAATCAGGTATGAACTTTTGGGTTACATTGATGATGACCACACGATCCTGTGTTAATTTGTTTGAGTGATGCCAATTTCGGACCATAGATGATGATTGCACATGAAAAAATTAAATTGTATTGGATGTTTTTCCTGATTGGCTAATGTAGGATCATCTCTCACCTAATGTAGTGACAAGAAATGATGTTTAAATCAGTTGTGGCCAATATTTTGAAAGGAGAGAAATTGGATGTTTTCCCTGATTGACAAATATAGGATCCTCTCTCGCCTGATATAGTGACAAGCAACGAAGTCTAAATTGATTGTGGCCAATATTTTGCAAAGAGAGAAATTTGATGAGAACAACTTTAATGACTGGCGGTGGCCTGTTAGGATTTTACTAGATGAAGAAATGTGTTGTATATACTGACAACTGTTAGGAGAAAACAGAGATTAAAAATTGAGGATGATCTGATAGATATTTTGAAGCTTGCTCAAAAGAAATACAAAAAATGGAAGAAAAATAACAGAATTGCTAGGAGTATCCTGCTTAACTCCATGTGCAAAGAGTCGTTCCCTTTGTAAAAAATTTATGATACTACTACAGAAATATGGGATGCCCTGATTGAGTCATATGTTAAATATCAAATGCCAAGATCAAAATAATGAAAATGGAATCGATGCGTACAAAATGTCGGTTAGATGCACTAAAGGCCATATTAGAAAGATGAAACAGATGATGACAAAGTTTCAAAATGAAGGCTGCCTTCACTGAAAATCAGAAAATTATAGCAATATTTTGATCCTTTCCGGATTCTTGGTCCCACATCAAGGACATTCTAAATCACAATGAAGCAATTAGGAGTTTTAAAGATTTAGCCCATTATTTAAAAACATGAAGTCGAATTCAGAGTTGTTCAGTCTGGAAGTAGTGTGGTCTTTGCTGTTAAAAGTCAAAATAAAGATATTTGGTCAAGGAAAAGGTTTAGGAAATCAGGTAGATAGAGTGCTCCCAATAGTCAATCTAATCCACCCAATCGTCCACCCATTCCTTCTCGTTTCTGTCCATGCCCACCTCGCCACCAACAATGACTACCGACACCAATCATATCCCCACCTCAAAGCCCAACGACATGTATATCGACCTTATGTAGCAAAGGAAAGATAATAAGAAGAACGCCAAAGGACATGACGATGGTTCATGCCGTGTATGGAAGGTGATGCCATTAGGTTAGGACTTGTCCTGAACGTAAAATGGTAAACTTTCCACCACCCATCAGTTGTATTTGCACAGAGGTATTGATAGTCGATATAAATTTTAACTAATAGATTATGGATTTAGGGGCAACAAGGCATGTGACAAAGGATAAAGAAGATTTTGTGGACTTTCGGACTATCCCACTCAAAAGCCACAAGCTATATATGGGAAACAATACATCGAAGGACGTGATTAGCGTTGGCACATATTGCCCCAAGTCTAAGATAGGGCTTCTTTGTTACTTAAAGACACTCCTTTTTGCTGATAGGATGAGAAAAATGTAGTATCTATCACGTGTTTGGTTTGAGAAAATTTTAATATAAGATTTTGTAAAAGACAAAATTTCATTATAAAAAAAACAATGTAATACTTGCTAGGGGAAAATTATCTAGAGATTTATTTAAGCTAGATGTTGTAAATAACTTTTCATCAACATTAAACAATTAATCTTTTGTTGGTATGTCCGATGCTAATGTTGTATATGAATCTATTAAATAACGTAACAAATTGGGATATATTGGAAAAGATAGAATGATGAGGCCAATGCGAGATAGATTATTGGGAACATTGACAATAGTAGATTTCTCCTTTTTCAAATATTGTGTGTCAGGAAAAGTGCCTAGAAAACCATTCTCTAAGGTAACTAGATGTAAAGAATTATTGCAGATTATAAACAGTGATATATCTTCAAAACATATTATGAAAATGAATGCATTACTCATCAGTAAACCATGTCGTACACTCCTAAGAAAAATGGTGTAGCCGAAAGGAGAAATAGAACTTTGCTAGATATTCTCAGTTTTATGATGGCTCATGCAAATCTACCAACTACCTTTTGGGGAGATGCATTACTTACAAATACTTATGTATTAAATAGAGTTCCTTCAAAATCGGTTCCCAAAATGCCTTTTGAGTTGTGGACTGGTAGGAGACCGTCATTAGGTAATTTACATCTATGGGGATCATTGGGTCATGTTTTACATCCCGCTCCAAACAAAAGCAAGTTAGGTAAAAGTGCAATTGAGTGCACATTCATTCACTATCCCATCTATTTGAAAGGGCATCTGTCAGTATATAAAGACCACGGAAGATGGATTAAATTGATTCCTGAGATGTGACACTTGTAGAAGACAAATATTCCAGTAGAAAGAAGCTCATAATAGAAATAAAACTTTATGAGATGCTGGATGTAGTTCACAGAAGTGGGTGCAATAGCTTAAAAAGTGATAATTGGGGCATTTTCATGATTCATGAACACAGTGGGAGCATGTCAACTAGTGTTCCTGAGTTGCAATGAAGTTTGCGAGGTAAAATTACTAAAAGACATTTTGAAATAGAAGGAAGATGTATCGTAGTGAAGATGAACATGATTTGTATCAAGACAAGCTAGCACCCTAAATTCTAAAGATTGGATTCTTGTGATGAATGAAGAAATTGATTCGATGAAGAGATCATGTTTGGAAGCTACCTGATCTTCCAATAGGCTGCAAAGCAATTACAAATAAGTGGGTGTTCAAGATCAAAAGAGGCAGATGTTTCGATTGATAAGTATAAGGATTGATTAGTAGCAAAAGTTTCACAAGTGGAACGTGTTGATTATAAAGAAACTCTCCTTGGTGGCTAACTTTACATTGATTCGCATGAATTTTCTCATTATAGCATACCTAGATTTAAAGTTATATTAGATGGATGAGAAGACTGCTTTCTTGAATGGAGATTTATAAGAAGGTATTTATAGGGAACAACCTGTGGATATATTGAGAAATGTCAGACAAATAAAGTCTTTAAGTTCTTGAAGTCTATCTACGGGCCGAAACAATCCCCGAGGCAGTGGTACATGACATTCTGCGAAGCTGTTACTTCTTTTGGATTTTGTATGTGTGAAGAAGATCATTGTGCATATGTGAAGCGATCTTGAAGGTTTATCATTATATGTTGATGATATTTATTAACTTGCAATGATTTGGGAATGCTACTCTCAACTAAGGGAATGACTATCTTCGAATTTGGAAATGAATAACCTTGGTAAGGCAAACTTTATACTAGGGTTTGGGAGTGAAAATCACAAGAGATCTCTCAAAGAAGCTTTCGGTTTGTCGTAGGCATCTTATATTGATAAGATCATGGAACGATTCAAAATGCACAATTCCAAGCCAATCGAAACTCTTATCGATAAATACTCTATATTGAATAGAAATGTGTCCCCAATTTGATATTGAGAAGCAGTCTATGCCATCCGTACCTAATGCCAATGCAATAGGCAGCCTTATGTATGGAATGCTTTGTATCAAACCAGAAATATGTTATCTTGTAGGTCTTGTGAGCTGATGTCAAAGTTACCAAGGACAAGCACATCAGTAGGTAGTGAAAAGGATTTTCCATTGTCTTCGAGGAACGAAGAACAAAATATTGTGTTATCCATGCATTGAGTTAAGGGTGCAGCCTCATTCTTATGCATCCTGGGGAGATGATCAAGATGAAAGTAAGTCTCCTTAAGGTTATCTGTTTATGCTTAATTGAGGAGCCATTTCGTGGTGCAATAAGAAAAAATCTTTGACTGCACTTTCTGCTATGGAAGCTAAATATATTGCATGTTCTGATCCAAGAAGATGTGTTGATTATGAGATTTTTTTAAAGCTTTAGGTGTTCCTACTACTAAAGGTCCTTTCACGATAGAGATGGACAACACATTGACTTTCGACCTCAAGGAGGATCCAAAACACCGTAAGAAATCCAAAGCATATTGAGATTAAATACACTACGTCAAAGATCAAGTAAGAGATGGGCAAGTTGTATTTGAATATATTCCTACTAGAGAAATGTTAGTTGATCCTATGACAAAACCAATCTCTAGAGATATATTTAAAACACATGTCAGATAAATGGGACTCAAGAAAGCTTGATACAATTTTATGTGAGTTTTTTAGTTGTATTCCCCATTGTCTATTATGGTAGAGATCCCATTGTGTAGTATTTGAGACTTGCATAAGTATGTTTGGATGGAGTCGATGTACTCCTGAGAGTGGGTGATGTAAATTATTGATATTTTGTACTCAAAAATTATTTTATAAAATGAATTTTTTAAATACCTCTCACATTTATTCAAGTACAATCAAATTTTCTAGGCCTTGAGATCAACAGTGGTTGACCATGTACTCTATGTTGGTCCTTTATTTATTTTTTCACTAGCAGGCCGGTCTTTCCCCACTCGCACGGGAATTGATCACCCCTAACATGCCTATAAAACACATATTTGGGATGAGGAAGCATGGTGAGGTGCAACAACCTTCTGTAAAGATACAAAAGATGATGAAGTGTGAGTTAAGGCACGACTACCTCCAATCACAACTTTCTATCTATATATATATGTGTGTGTTTGTGTGTGTGTGTGTGTGTGTGTGTGTGTGTGTGTGTGTGTGTGTGTGTGTGTGTGTGTGTTAGTTATTGGATCCCTAACGTGTTAGGCTTGTTCAAATGTATTTTTGCACGTGTTAGTGTGTTGGGGCACAAAAAATGCAAGAGTCGATAGGACTTTGATTTGTTGCGCATTAAGGATCCAAGATAGGTAGCCCTGCCCATTTCGCAGCCCTCTCTCTATCTCCCTAGATCTCCCATTGCGCAACATTCTCCTATTTGTGTGGCCCTCTCTCTACCATCCCTCTCTTTAGAAAATCTGTTGCGTGTGAATAGTGTTGCGCGGTGAATAGTGTTGCGCGATGAAGTGTTGCGCAGTGAATAGTGTTGCGCGATGAAGTGTTGCGCAGTGAATAGTGTTGCGCGGGAATAGTGCTATTGCGCGGGATGGGGCCCGTGGCACATAACTTGAGGTCTCACATGTGTGAAAGCCTATAAATACCCCCTCCCCCTCTCATTTGCATAATCAGAAGTTCCAAAGAGAGGAGCAGGTACTGGGAATAGTGTTGCGCGGTGAATAGTGTTGCACGGACCCGCGCAACAGAGATGCATTGTGCGCACTCGCACAATAGGGTACACTACATACGAGCGTAACAAGTGTCCCCACATCTCTATTCTTTCCAGTTTTGTGGATTCTTTTACGGTCTGACCTCCAATATATATATATATATATATATATATATATATATATATATATATATATATATATATTCAGTGAATGTCGGCTTGGAGCAAGGATCTTGGACCCACATAACCCTTTTGTCGCCTCGACGGATGCAAAACACGCCGAAATGCTGGCGAAATTGTCATTGGATTACTTCTTTTTCATGTCATTGTGCTGATTCATTGTACTTTGTTTCAGAATCAAGGGAAACACGAGGATATAAATGAACCTAAAATTAATGAAATCTATAATAATGAATGTTCTTCTATTTTCTTCGTTATTATTGAATGATAATTCCCTTATCAAACCACATTTTGTTTCTTGTCGAAACATAGTGCTTATTAGCTTGTGCCACCACACCAGATTGCTTTAAGTTACCGGGGATGGGACTTTGGGAGTCGGATGACATTCACAGTGGTAGCGAGATTAGGAGTTGTTGGGCGGAACCTCTATTAAATAAGGTTAGGAGTTGTTAAGCAAGTACTCTAAGCTCTTTAGGCCGGACCTCTATATCTTGATGATGTTATGGCCTGTATAGAGCTAGCCTAGGAGTTGTTGAGCTAGCACACATGTGCTTTAGGCGGAACCTCTATTTGATGAGGTTAGGAGTTGCTGGGACAGTACTCACACACTTTAGGTGGGACCTGCGCATTGTAGACTTGACATATGCCTAGGAATGCCTACTTTGCGGCATGGGTGAGTAACTACATATTCAGAGCGTTGAGTTGGACTTCGCTCTAGGACTAATTTACCTGCTAATGCCTGATTCGATCTGACTAATGCATTGTGCGAGATAGTTGGTCTCGTAGGTGACTCTTGTGCCCTCATCTACCCACCTTTACATATAGGAGGATGAGATTGAGTGATGATACTTTAACGTACAATACGATTGTCATGATTGATTCAACCAGGGATGTATTGCTAAGAAAGTAACTTAGTTGATTCTAAATTGTGTAGTTGCATAAGAAAGACTCCTTGGTAGCAACACCAAGTTCTTAAGACCATGATTACACACTTTGAAACTTACCCTCCATGGCATTATCGAGTTTTGTGGGATGACAATTTGCAAATTGTTTTCATAAAATTATATATATATATATATATATATATATATAATTTATTTTTTAAAAAAACTTTGGAGAACATTTATAAAAGGATTTATAACTTGAACTCGATAAGAGGATAAGTGCAGATGTTGGCAGAGCAATCCTAGATCGATGGTTGTCTTCATTCGGTGTGGTCATGCAGGTTTAGGGAAGGCCTTGGAGAGCTTGGGAGGTTGTGCCCTAATGTGGTTTTTACTTAGAATATAGATACCTATGTAAAGAGACACTGGAATCCCAACTAGTCCCACTTCCTTGATTTTTATTAATCTTGTCAACCCAGGTCCTATAGTAGTATGTTCCCCACTACATGGTTGAGTGGGAGATGTTGGACATGTGTTAGCAGGGGGCAATCCCTAGAGAGGCCCACCGACACTGCCAACAGGTGGGTCACACTTGCCCCACCGCCCTCCCCAACTGCCTTTTCCTTCTCTTATTTAAGGAGAGGGTGAGGGGCTGTTAGGGTGATTGATGCAGGACATGAAAATTAAATATAATATGCAAGATTTCAGGCTTTAGATCATACTAATTTAGAAACAATCACAAAAATTCCACATCCCACATTAAGTCAAACATTCAACAAGGGGAATCTACGAAGGTCCAAGCCTACACATGTTAGGGCTGGATTAATTAAAAATTATAAACCAAACAATGCTCAAAGGAGAGTAGATTTATCTACACATGCAAAGGATTATTTCCCAATCCAAGGGATTCACATGTTTCAAATCGGGAAAGCCTAGGGTTTGCAAAAGTGGAATAGAACTTGGGATTTAGGATTATCTAGGGTTAAGGTTAGGGAAATAAGGTGAGAGAGGAGTGAAATAGAGGAGAGAGACAAACCCGAGGTGATCCACACGTGTGGACAGCGGCTGGGCCCAGACGCACGTGCGTGGGATCCTGGCTGCACGTGTGTGGGGCCCACGAATCTAAAATCGGCCAACTTGGGTCTGGTCGGCTAGGGGAGGTCCACCTTCACGCCAAGTTTCGGGCTGATCGGATGTCCGGTTTATGCACGGTGCTCCACCAAAGTTTCAACCTTCCTGTAGGGCCTGCTTCTGCAAATCTGTTGTAAAGGAAGGATTAACTGCAAAAAGGGATGGATTTGGAGATGGGATGGCTATGGGAGATGATGAAGATTGAGGGAAGGAGGTGGGGGCGATTTGGGATGGATGTGGCTTCGCACCACGGTAGTTAGCCCTATACCCCAAAAGCCGCATCATGTGCGCACACTATTACTTAGAGACGAAGTAACAAAAATAACAACTAATCAAAGTAATCTAAATCGTTCATAATGTTCCTAATAACAATAATAAGCAAAACTCAAGGTCCTAGATCATCTAGGGTAGTGGGCCACGATCATGAGATCCAATGGTGGGATCCACATAATGATCGGGTCCACTCCAAGGAATCAAAACACAGGCCTCTAACTAGGAGGCCCTCCGTGGATGTCATCATCGATCCAGATCGATGGTGGGGCCCTCCTCCTTGCGTACATGCTTGGCCGGGGGGGGGGGGGGGGGGGGGGGCGTGTGCTCGAGATGTCCCCATCAGTGATGTATGTAGAAGAGAGGGAGAGAGAGAGAGAGAGAGAGAGAGAGAGAGAGAGAGAGAGAATGGTCTCATCTTTCCTTTGTGTGGTTGATTTGAGTGGACAATTGATTTTCGTGTTTCGGCTCCCCAATCAGTCATGTAACTGCGTCCCTCAATCTGTAATAATAATAAAAGTAATGCACCGTGCTTTTCTGCCTCTGCCCAACAGAGTCTAGTTCGATCTTAATGCTGGTTCAACATATTGTGTGTGCATGCACCCGAGGAGTATCATACCTGGTATAATGGACATAATCTTGTGGTGTCTACAATGAATAATATTGTAACAAATCGTATAATTCATGAGATTAAAACGACAACTTATACTTACCCAAAGTGAGCTATGATAGTTTTATAGGAGTCTCTCTCAACAAGAGAAAGAGAAGCCATTCATCTAATATTCTCTCTCTAATCTCTTTATACTCTCTTCCTCTAAAAATATATTTTCATCGGCGTGAGAATTCCATTCTCACTTTTGATGTTATCAGAGCAGGTTGATATCTTGTTCATTCTTTCAAACTATGAGAACATTATTCTAGAGTGTGGCTGACCTCAGTTGATCAAAGCTTATCTTTGAGGGCATATTCTAAAAGAGGCCACTTTTTCATGAATTACACACATTTTTGGGTTTTTTAACACATAAAAAAGGTTAGTTATCAATTAATTCCTTAATCATGTAGCAACCCAGATTTGATCTCAACTGTTAATCTCTGTGGTTACTTGGAATCTAGACTTGAGATTTTGTGCCCCTAGTCAGTTTTTTTTTGCATTGAATCCATTTATGAATGTTCATTGATGAAAGGATCTCATTAGGACAGTTTTTAAAGGCTCATTCAGCCCTAATTCCCTTCTTAAAGATATTTTTCCCAATAATATAAGTTAAAAGACGTGACATAATTTTCCTTAATTAAAAGACGCGGGATGGGGCCCATTACTGAACCATGTGGATTTCATTACTTTTTATTTATTTATTGATGATACATCTAGAACAACTTAGATATATATAGCTTATGAAATATAAAAGTGGAGTATTTCATCACTTCCAAACTTTTCATTAGTGGGTTTTTAACTAGTTTCAGGTTAACGTCAAAACTCTCCATATTGACAATGGTGGAGAATATCTTTGAAAGGACTTCCTAATGTATTTGCAAGAGTATAGGAATTGAGTCTCAAACCACATGTCCGCACTCACCATTAAAAAAATGGAACCATAGAGAGGAAAAATTGTCACCTCGAAGTCACAAGAGAATTTCTGACCGAAATGTAGGTACCAAAATCTTTTTGGCCAAGATCTATTCTTACAACATGTTATTTAATAAACCTATTACTAACCCTTTTTTGGGTTGGTAATACCCCAATCAAGATTTTGTGTCCAATATCCAGTGTCTAATGTACCTTTAAAAGTCTTCGGTTGTGTTTGCTTTAGACATAATTTTGATTCTCATAAACACATTGTCATAGACTTCTCCTAAGTGAATGTTTGCTAGATATTCTTCCTGCAAAAATGATATAAATGCATTGATCATGTCACTGGGAAAAGATATGTTAGTTATAGATGTCACCTTTCTTTAAGATATCCATTATTATTTCACAAAGGTATACCCCACAAAGGCCAACCAATTTAGTCACTTCGAATTCCTTATGATACTACTATCACCACAATGACTCTTGATCAAAATAAGCAAACAAGGAACTCTAGTTTATAAGCGACTAAAGAAGGGCCATGATACATGTATTCCCATGAAGCAACATACCAAATCGACTAATACCTTAAGAACTGATAATTACAAAGGTATTAACTCTCTAACCAATTTTTATCTTGAAATTGCTCTTCGAAAAGGGTCACGCAGTTGTATTGCACAATTTATCGCTAAATTTGTTTTATATCAGTATTTGTCCTTGTCACGTAGGTCATTTTTTCCCTCACTCAATTTGGTGCCTATCTCCAAACGAATAGATGATGCCCCCAACATCCACCTTGGGACTTGCAATGGAAGAAGAAATGTTGACACTGGAAAAAAAAATCATATGTAGGAATTGATTGAAGTACTTGAAGGAAAGCGTCTGGTGGGTTGCAAATGTTTTTTTTTTTTTTTTTTCTTTTTTTTCCTCTGAAGAAAAATCATGGTGGAAGCATCGTTCCCCATAAATGTTGATTGGTAGCAAGGAAATTACTTAGACCTATGATAGTGAGACTTGGAAACATTCACTCCTATTGCAAAACTCAATTCCATCCGAGTTCTCATCTCCCTCATAGCTCATTTCAATTGACCTCTGGATCAACTAGATGTCAAAAATGCCTTTATTACATGGAGACCAGCAGGAAGAAGTGCACATGTCGCTGCCTCCTAGATTTACTCTTAGCAGGGAGGAGCAAAAGGTTTGCATGTTGAAGAAGGCAATATGCAGCCTAAAACAATCTCAACAGGCATAGTTGGATAACTTTAATAGCACTCTACTTAAAATTGGTTTTTAGAGATGCAACTCTGATCATTCCATGTTTGTTAAGCGAAAGGTGGAGTTACTATTACTATTGTTTATGTAGATGATACCACTCTCATAGAGGATGATGAAAACACTATTATGGAGTTGAAAAATCATCTATGGAATTGCTTTGATATCAAAGAGCTTGTTCCTGCAATATTTTCTTGGTATCATAGTTTCAAGACCCAAGTGTGGCATTGTTTTTCCCAGTGGAAGTGTACATTGGATTTACTTGAAGAAACTGGTTTCTTGGAGTGCAAGCCAGTTGACACATCTCTTGAACCAAACTGCATTATTTTAATCGATGATGGAGATCCACCTCCTAATCCCCAGGTTTATCAAAAGAACATGGGAAGTTAATTTATCTAACCATCACTTAGCTGGACATTACTGATATCGATAGTGTTGTAAGTTAGACTATGCATACTCATCTAGAAGCAGCAAAACAGATCATGCACTATTTCAACATCATGGGCGAGCTGGGAATGATTGACAACTTACTCTCCAGCTTGAGAGGGAGTGTTAGTGTACATGTGTGTATGACCCCATGGAGTATCATACCTGCGATGATGCACATAATCTTGTGCAGCCTACAAAATGTCTAATATTGTAATAAATCTGTACAACATGATATATCCTCTCTCTAATCTCTTTATATTTTCTTCCTCTATTATCTCTTTTTCTTTAGTGTGAGAATTCCATTCTCACTTTCACAACCTGCTCATTCCGCTGATAGGTCTGGGAATGGTGCTAGGAAGGCACCATCTGAATCACTCCTCTATTGTGCACCCCCCCCCCCCCCCCCCCCTCCCCCCCGACCCGGCGCGCGCGCGCGGGGCCACCACTACCACCAAAGCAATATATAGTTCTACTGTCCTATTTGTTCTCGTGTCAACATATTATCATATGAAGAGGGTGTCATTAGAATGGTACAGACTGAAGTAGGCCCTATTTATTTGTTAGAAGTTTTGATACGAAAACCATCAAGCTTACATTGGCTGGCTGTGTGCTTGATGAGTTGGTTGATTCTTTTGCCTTCGGTGCATTGTTCTAGAGAAGTAAAAACATAGGCAAAAAAGGTTCTATCGTCGTCACAGACTCACAGTCAGGCTCTATGCTATCTTAGCTACCTCAAAATCAAGCATATTCATTTTTTTTTTTCAGGTGTGAACAATAATTAAATTTGATTAAAAAAAAAGAAAAAAAAAAGTAGTGCCTAAAGTCACAAGTGGGAAAGATATGGATAGTGTGCACTTAGAATAGTACTAATTCAGAAAAAGGTCAAAGTTCAAGTAATCAGGGATGCACAATAGCACTGACTTATATCATTCTTAGAGGATCATAGCTACCTGCTCAAAGACTCCTGAAGTTGATTCACTTTTCCTTCCGTTTCTTCTAACTTTGTTCGTCTTTCTTCGCTAACTTGTTGTGATTCAGCCAATTTCCTATCAGAATCATCGGCTCTTTCTTTTTCTGACTGCAACAAGGCCTGTAAAGGAACAAAGAGATACTTATTATTACCAATAAAGGCTGACATAAATCCTGGCTGTGTGTAGATAAATAATAATAACATAGCTTCTTTAGCATAGAGAAGTTAACAGCTTTGCTAATCGCACGTGTGTGCAGTAAAGCTCATGTTAGCATGGCACATAAATGCGAAATTTAATCCATCCATCAGGTTGGTCTGACCTTACTATATGCAATGTTCAAAGTATTGGTATCGCTATGTGTTTTGTTGGCCAGGGATACGGAAACAATATCAATATTGTCGATAATATCGGTGATACTCGGAAATGCGAGACACCATTAGGGAAACATGCGGAAAACGGTGGAATTTTTTAGTGAAACTTTAGGAGGTGTTAAAATGCATGTATTTGCATATTTTAGGAATAAAAAATTACAAAAAGAACGCAAACGTAATAAGTTTCCATTTAATGGGGTCCTAAAAGCATGTGGTGTCATAAGAAATCAGTCCAATAGTAACCAAAATGAGTTTATATAATACAATGCAGGCACCATACAGTAACTAAGATACATAAAAGTAAATGAACTCAAAAACATACCTATCTGGCCATCCATCAAACCATCCAACCATCCATCCCATAATATATATACATCCATCCATCCATTCATCCATGATCCATCCGTCCATACATACATATAAACACATACAAACATGCATTTCATCATACAACCATGCAACCATAAAAAAAAAATTTGAAATGGAAATTTTTTAGTAAACAGTTTTTCGGTGATATCGATATATTGGTGATACATTGGAGATATTATCGAAATATCGCCGATACACCGGTGATACAAGCGATACCTGGAGTTTATACAATTGAAAATATCGGCGATACATTGGCTACACAATCGACACCTGGAATTTACACAATTGAAGATATTGGTGATAACTATACATTGATAATACTTGGTGATATATCACCGATACCTGGAATTTCTAATGCTACTAGTGTTATCACCTTATCGGTATCGCTACCAGTGTTATTGGCATTGGTGAATTGGAGATATGGATAAAATTGGGGATATCAGGGATACTATGAACAATGACTATATGTTTTCCCAAATATAAAATCTAGTCCAATCAGCTTATGGGCCCCAATATTGGAAACAGGAGGATGGGTTAGAAAATGTCAGCCAAGTTTTTCAGAGCCATACATTTGTTTTTCAAACTATGGCCCACCTGACTAGTAGATCAACTGGATTCTTGGGTTGGGGCATCAATAAAATGCTGCCATTCCAATGGATAGATTGGATCTTGGACCTATCACACCATTCTGTGGTGTGTACATGAGCTTTATTGCACACACATGTGAGCTTAGTCGAGAAGGTAATAATGGTAACTAGAACAAGTTATGAAGTCCACTGAAGTTTTGCAAGAAATTTGTGCATGGCACGTGAGAATGCAAATAGAAACCATGTACCATCTGCTCTATCTATCTGGATGGAAAATTTCAAACTAATATATGTGTATTAGTATTAGGGTGACAAAAGTGTATAAAAATATAAGTGTGCTTCTTAACAATTCAAAACTAGAAGATTCCATATTCTATCCTTTCTGCATTCATTAGTTACAATACATGTTCATATTGCATACAAAAAAATTGCGTCTTTCACTTATTGTATTTATTCGGACCTACTGAAGGATATATTGTATGTTGTATAAATAATGACACATACTGCCCTGCACTCCAGCTGCTGTGTGTTGTACAAGTCCCAGTATGAGTTCTCAAGCCTCTGTTTGCCTAGTTCATGACATTTTTGAAGTAATTGATGCTTAGACACACCCCTTCTGATTAACCCTTTCTCCCCTTCAAAAACAGTGCAACTTTGAACTACTGTATACCAAAAGTACAAAAGGAAAACTATAAAAAAAAGGGGCAGGTGAAAAGAGTGGCTTCTTTCTGTCCAAACACACACACTCAGTGTCATTTTATCGCTACCTAGAGTGAACAAATATATGTAAGCAAGAAACTTTCAGCTAATATGACTTCAAACATCGGCCTTTAAGTTTATGTCATAAAAACCATATGCTCTATACATTATTTTAGGTTCATTCCAGCCATCATGTAAAAACAACTACTGTAATCATCTGTTGATATGGTGGTGAACATTCTTTTCTTTTGTGGGTATTAGTTGTTAAATCAAACTTAAGACTCAAATTGCTCTTAGTGCATCTGGGAAAGCAGTGACTAAATTCTTAGGCAACGAGGATATTGCAGAATCCAGAATGAATTGTCCGAGTACTGTTAATTGGTTTCAGAGAAATTACCTCCAAGTGTTCCACCTTTGCGGTTAGGGCATTGGTCTTTTCAGTATCTTGGACAATAACTGGCTTTTCTTGGATAACGGGAGGTGCTTCTTCAATAGCCTTCCGTGCAGCCTCTCGTTCCTTGACAAGCAATGCATTTGTCTCATCTTGCATAGCTTGGAGAGAGTTCTGTAATTTGATTATCTCTTGTCCTTTTGATTCCTCCAGATCAGTCTGCACACATGATTTAAAGTTTTTGTAAAAGACCATGGTGTATCTGGTTTCATAATCCTTTTTGAAATTGTTATTTTGAAATAATGGATAATTGAAGAAATAAAGAAATTGAATAATCATCTGTGATATTAACCTATTTATGGTCCATACTCATCAATTGCAAAATACTTGTGATAGTGGACAGTCTTGGGTTTCTGTTTCTTATACAAGACATCAGGGTTTGTAGTTTTAACAATGGTTTGCCTGTAAAAAATTTCCTATCTGTGAAATATGTATATTACCCTTAAGCGTTTCTCAAGCTGCAAGCGCCATGTGAGTTCTTCCACCTGTTTTTCAAGCTTATCCTTTGCTTCTTTAAGTGCACCTGTTTCTCTTGCAGCCTGCGGAAATCACATGCATTCATAAGTACTTCAAATTGGTAATGAGAAAAAAGGAAAATTAATATATTTTGAGGAAAGATACAGGTTCAAGAATTAGTCCATATTGACAATTGGGTGAATTACATGGTGGAAAAATAATGACAGATTGCTGTAGTTACATTTGTATCTCTGCATTTCTAAGCAATTTTTCTATGGCTAAATGAGACACTGGATGAACTCATTGTTCCACTTAGATGATACAATATGGCCTCTCTCCACTGCATATGAAGAAGCATGTTAGTGAATGTCCTCGACTTTGTCTTACATCACAAAAAAAGAGCCAACATCTTGCAAATCTAATTGTTGAGAATTGAGATAACGATCAAGTAGCCCACCCTCCTTTTGTGGCACATCTTTACATTGATGCTACATTTTTTAAAGATACCCATGCTAGACAGTACGGGATAATGATGTAGAATCAGATGGCCCACGGTCAACATTGAAGGAGATAAAGGCCACTAAAATAGGAAGATGTTGCAAAAATTAAACATGCAAGTGGGCCCTACATGTACAAGTGATTGTGATTGTGCATATGTGATTTTTTTTTTTTTTGGGGGGGGGGGGGTGCTCATGTCATGAGCAAGAGTCACGTATGGAGAAGTCCTGTAGAGATAGTTTTGGTAGGTAATAATGGGCAGATTAGTAGAGAGAGTTGGTTTTAGAAGGAAGTGTAGGGAATACACCAATAGCACTCTTTCTTTTAGGCAAAATAAGAATTGTGAAGATTTGGAGTTTATTTTGTAGAAAAAAAAGGAGGTTCCAATTATTGAATTTGGAGGACTTTCAAGGCTTGTATTGGTAAATGTGTAGTTCACACGAGTTGTAATAGTAGTTGCATGGGTTTTTCCTTAGAGCATATTATAAGGGCTGATATCAATTTAAAGCAAGATCAGAGATGAAAGCTTAGATTACAATTCGATGCAAGTGCTATAAAAGGGTTAATTTCCAGATTGTTTTTTATGTTGAGCACAACTGAAACAAAAATAATAATAATAATAATAAAGAAAGAAAAGAAAAGAAAAGCAAGAGATAGGGTTGTGAGTTCTTTCTCCTTCTCTTATACCATCTGGTACTCTCTTTTTCATGAGTAGATTATATCAATTTACTTGACTCCTCTCTTAAATTCTATTTATGGATTCTCTCTTTATGTTAGTTAATAACACTCCTGATTCTAGATTTCTGTATATTTACTCTTAAGTAAATAAATGCATGTCTAAAAATTTCTTCATGCATTAATTGCAAAGACATTTTTATTATCACATGGTTTAGGTATATACAAAAGTGTTATCTCGATTGATATTTTAGGCTTCCCCATGTTCAAAAACTCGTATCTCTATATTACATCAACATATTAATGTCTCCATGTCCAAGTTAAAAAGATTGAAACCAAAATATAAATATCCCCATGTATTGCAAATGACTCTGCAAGCATGCCTCCTCACTAATAATTTAGAAATGCACATCACCATGGGGCGAATGTGTGTCACACAAGGCTCGTTGAATGCATTAGAACTAGCATACACCCACTATTGCATGGTATAACCAACAACAAGTTCATATGTTGCAGAAGCAAACTAACCAATATCATGTAATTGATGGAACTAGGTTGACCACTATCACGTTACAGTCTGTCTCACATTGAATTTCAAACATAAAATGGACAGTAAAGAATCTACTGACCATTTTGAGCTTTCTAAGTTCTCTCCTTGCAATCCTTCCCCTCCATCTACATTGAGAAACAACAGATGCCCTCTTCAACTTCTTATAATATGAATAATCTCTGTGACAACGCCATTGGGCCTGCAAACAATTCCTCAAGATGACAAATCCTTGAGAGCATCATATGTGTGTGTGAGGTCTCATACACAACTAGTTGGATGATGAAGTTATCTTCCTATGTGTAAGGTGGTCTTGGACACAACTAGTTGGATGATGAAGTTATCTTCCTACTAGTTGTGTGTAAGGTGGTCTTGGACACAACTAGTTGGATGTTGAAGTTATCTTCCTACTAGTTGTGTGTAAGGTGGTCTTGGACACAACTAGTTGGATGATGAGGTTATCTTCCTACAAGTTGTGTGTAAGGTGGTCTCAGACACGAGCAGTTGGATGATGATGTTATCTTCCTATTAGCTGTGTGTGAGGCTCTCTCTCTCTTGTGGGGCACACGTTATGTGTGTGTCAGATCCATATTGTCCATTAGATGCACCCATTGATGTTAGGCCAAGGGACTAAAAATCAGCCAAAACAAAAGGTTAGGTGGGCCACACCATAGCCAATAAAGATTTGCAGGAAACTTGTGGGACTCACCGTGTTGTGTATATGCCATCTAATCCATTCATCATGTGCGTTCCACCAGGATGAAGGGACACAACAAAATTAAGACCATTTCAAAATCGGGCCACACCATGTAAATATGGAGGTTTTAGGCATGATTTTACATTGTTTCCTGCAGTGTGTCCCACCTAAGTTTTGGATTGGCTTCACATTTTGGTTTCTGGTGAGCATGAGGGTGTAAAAACAATGAATGGGGTGGATCTACTTCAAGCATGAAGTGTCGCAATACACACACACAGAGTGTGTGTGTGTGTGTGTGTGTGTAGAGGCGTGCTATTATGGTGGTACCATGTAGATGTAGATCCCACAAGATGTATGCAGGCCATCCAACACATCCATCAGATGTGCCACCTCATATTACCCTTAAGTGCCAAAAGTCAACCTGATCCAACACTCGGGTGGGCCACAACACAGAGAACAATGTGAGAGAGGACGTCCACCGTTGACTTACGTAGTGGCCCACATAAATTGCAAAATATCTTGAGTTTTGGCCTGACCTTCTATCAAGGCCAGATAAAGGGTGTCAACAGCCTAGAGTCCATATACAAAGCATGGTGGGCCCTCCATGCAAATCAAGGGTGGGTGTTCCCTCCCAACTTGTACCCCATGGTGTGGCTGACCTAACTGATCAGCCTGATTTTGGTGCTCTGGTGGTAACATTCTCTAATGCATCTGATGGACTGGTTGAATTTCATTTATGCATCACATGGGTCCCACAACTTCTTGGTACCACGGTAGCTTATGGAGGAACTCGTACCATTGGAGTGTGCCCCATGTGTGTGTGTGTGTGGGGGGGGGGGGGGGGGTCAAATTTAATTGACTATATGATCCATGATAGGGTAGAATGGCATAACAAGATCATGTAGCTGATCCCAATTAATTGGCACAAGGCTTAGATGATGATGACGTGTGCATGTGTGTAAAAGTCTTGATTACACAGTTAGAGTAATAACCTGAATAATTGCTGAAGCTTTAGTTTGCTTCTTGAATCTAAACTCATTCCGAGCAGCCATTGCCCTATAACCCATTTGCAAGACTAGCACAGAAAACCGTAGCAGTTTGTAGGTCTTCCTAGATTGGTATCTACGCAAATTCTTTTGCATTTTCACTGCAGCTGCCTCCCTTCTCATGTGAAGGTAAAATTTACAAGCCAATCTTCCTACAAATAATAACACAATCTGGGAGACTCAGAAACAAGAGCTTGTAGAAAATAGATGCCCTAGAATGACACAGCACTACAAAAAAGAATCGAATGACACAGCACTACAAAAAAGAATCGGTCAAAAACAAAGATGAACCATTTCTCTTTTCTTCCAATAGATGGATAGCTATAGGGCTGTGAAAGGTCGGATCTTCCAGTAAGTGGATCAATCATAGGTCTGTGACCTGATTATTAATCAGAGTCCATTACCTGGTGATGGATCCAAACCAACAGACCCCAAATGTGGGTGTAAACACGGGTCTATTTGGTCCAGATCTGCCAAGTCATTGGGTCAACATGATCTATTGATTGGACTGTTGAGATGTAGGGCTGTAAAGAGGTCAGACCTGGGCTGGATAAGGGCTTGAAACAGAGCCTATCAGATTATAAGTAGGATCCCAAGACCTGGACCGAATCTGCCCCAACAGACCCCAAGGTTGGGTCCAAACCTGCGTCCAAATCGGGCTAGGGTCTCCTAGATCTTTGGATCTCCCTGACCCATTGACAGCCCCAACTGACCTGAAAACCAAGGAGCATGGGAGTATATCCTTGCTAAGAATGACCATAAATATTAAGCTAGAATGATACTCATGCTTTGAAGTGCATCAGATCGTTACCTCTGAAAAAAAGTTTGTAAAGCTTTTTTGTTTGTTTAACAAAGTTACATGTGGTGTGCTCCCACCTTTCTGAAAAAAAAAAAAGAAAAAGAAAAAGATGGTTGTACCTCTCCATATAGATTGCACATGGATAGTAGCCTTCCTCAATGCAATAAATTGCTTCCGAGCAATGTGTGTCCGTATTAGACCCTGAATGGTTTTAGCCGCATTGTTAAGTACCTCGGCTCTTCGTGCATCTAATTCAGCCATCTGACCAGCTCTCAGGAAAACCTTCGTTTTGCCTATCTGCAAAATCATTTGAGGGTCGTCAACCATCTCATTCACAAACATCACTTGAAGCATGTGAGTTCATGAGAAAAGTACAAACAGAGAGTGTATGAAATGCAAGGATGAAGCCCGGAGAAGATATCATTTTAGGAGTAATCATGTCATCTGAGTATGTTAATATGAAATAATGGCTGCATCTATGATTATAAACATCTTCTTAGGCAGTTAAGAAGATCATGAAATTACCTGAAACCCTTTCAGTCTTTTCTTCTCCAAAATCTTTTTGCATGCGACCTTTTCATCGTAGCTGATAAGGAATACAAGATTTCAGGGAACATCCACATCTACCCAACTTATATTGTTAGGCTACAATAACCTTTAAATCTGTGACACCCACATACAACATGGGCACACCGTGGATATGGCATACATCGATGGATTTTTTACACACACAACCGGAGAATCAGATATGATAAGATGCGGATAGGCTACCTATCTTAATGCATCTGGGTATCATAGCTCCAAAGATAAAATAATGGAAGTCTTTAATTTTTAAATTCAATCAGAAGTAGAACCAAAAGACAGTACTTACTTTCCCTCCAAAACTTCTGGAGCAAGAACGGCAAAACGGTGAAGAAATTCATAAAATTTTCGGCGAGTAGGGTATCCGGCACAACTAATTCTGATAGCTTCTAGGACACCCTACAAGGAAATTGATAATGAGCATTGAAAGCACGAACATAAATTAGGTAAATCTACAAATTGCATGATAAAAAACCAGATGAAGAGTTCAATTGATTTCAGAATGCACTTACACCACATCGCAATTGTTGCATGATATTGACATTTTCAAATATAGCTGGTTTCAGGAGATTGTTTGGCTTCACACATCTTATGTAATGAGGCTCTGTTGAATTCAATGTTTCCATCAAGGATTGCAGTTGTAGCTGCATCAATAAGACCATAACAGCGCAAATCATCAACTTTTCACTTTAAAGAAAACACATTTTGATGCCAGTGATACATGACTGAATATGGATTTTGATGTCTTTCATGGACCATCGAGGTATACTTGGATGCAAGTATCCAGTTTAATCAAGACCCAGTGACCAGGTTGTGATCACATCCCCTAGCATTCATAATGAGGCAGTAGCCCTCAAATGTCAGTCATACTCTTTTCCGGTCCAACGTTTGAGTTATGTAATGGCAATATGGACATCAGTCCCTCAATATGAATAGTAAGAAACTAAAGTCTTCCACTCTACTGAATTAATTATCACAATTCAATTTGATAGTGGATCCAAACATACCCTCCGGTGATTTCAATATCATTGTGGACAGAATAACAGAAGAATAGGATACCTTAAACCGAGAACCAATGGAAGAAAACTTAGAAGATTTGCTTGTCTCCTCCGGGAGGGGAGGGAAAAGACCTGATACAAAAGAACACTTGGAGGCACTCAACAAGTCTTGATGTTCTGCCACAACATAGTCTTTATTCTTGTCCAGAAACTGGTCAGATTGATATAAGACCTGGAAAATGAATGGAGAATTACATACTGAAATGAGATAACAAGTTTTTCTTTTCTATGAAATACCTGATGCCACAGGAACCAAAATTTACCTCTCCTGCATAATGACAGATGGTAAAATCAGTGCGAGACAGTTTCGGCTTGATAAAACGCTTGTGAGATTTGAATGTTTGATAGAGCTTCTGAGCAAATGTCTCATGTGTTGACTTTGGAAACATACTGTAAATAAAGAAAAGAGAAATCAGATAGTTAAGGGGAAAAATGAGGAAATTGATTGTGCCTCATGAAAAGGAAGCTTAGGGCCTATTTGGATAGTGGGAAAAGAAAAGAAAATGAAAATGAAGCACTCTTCCTTTTCTGGAACATTTCTTATTTTTGGATAACAAAAGAAATAGTGGATTCCACCAAGTAATCGTTATCCAAACACCATAGTTAATTTCTTAAGCACAAGATATGAGGGGTTTTTTGTGAGAGGAAAATTGAGATTTCCACTTGCTATCCAAACAAGATGCCCAAAAATGGAATCCATGGGAATCCATCATTGGATAATCATTGCACTTCTCTTTCCTTCTCTTCTTTTCCCACTATTCAAAGAGGTTAAACATTTTTTTCAGATGGCTGTTTCAAAGTTCTTCTTCTTCATCCAAAAAAAAAAAAAAAAACCATACCTTTCCACACAAGGAAAGGGATAAAAAAATATCATATCAAGGGTATAGAGACATTGTCCTACCAAGCTTCATCAAGGAGTGCAATAATACCTCCAGGTTTCTGCATCAAGAAATGATATAGAGTAAATATGCAGAAAGAAGGCTGCATCCAACTTTTAAATTGTACATATTCAGTCCTAAATCACTAGATTAAGAAAACATGATTACTGTAAACCTCACATCAAAATGCAATAAGGTGAGGACTACTTTGCCAGTTTGTGAAGGGTGGTATTCAAGCACAATTAGCTCATTAGAATAATGAAGGTTATTGTTTGTTAACTATCTGAGTTTACACAGACACACTCGAACCACCTCAGATGGTATACAAACCTGATGAAAAAATTTGTTCTGCTCGAACTGACATGACTTGAAACACTCTAAATCAGCCAATCGGCATGATGTCGAAAGCTGTTTTATGTGATTTTAGAAAAAGTTGTCCAAGTAAAGAAACACTAAAAAAAGGCTTATTGACAAATAGATTTTGTCCAAATCAAATCTAGCTATCTCCTCCTAGGATATGTACTTTGAACTTTAAAAAATCCGTTGAGATCCTCAATAAGAAAAACAATCTGAGACCTGAAGCTCAAGTTATTGAAATAACACGGAATCTATTTTATTTAATAAGCTTCAATGACATTTATAATTTATCTACAGTAAACAACGTCCTATATAAAATTTACCATATGCTCAACAATCATACTTATATAATTGAATAGAAGAGTAAATTATACTCATACTTTTCCAAGTTAACAGCTATCAGAGGGAAGAAAGAAAAGGGCCAAAACCTTTTCAATAAGATCCAAGACATCTTGGTTATCAACAAATTCTATGTAGCTCCAATCAATTTCCTCTTTTGTGTACTCTTCCTGCTCCATCTTGAACACATGCTGCAAATTACCAAAAGCACATGTTTTAGATATAATAAAATACTAAGTCAATGTTGACCTGCTGATGTAGGGTATGATACTTTACCTGGTTGAAATGTTGTTGCAGCTTCTCATTCGTGAAATTAATACAGAACTGCTCAAAACTGCACAACATGAAATATTGAATGTTAAGTAGGTAGGTGCTGTTGATTTTTAATCTTTTTCTTTATCGAGGGTTACCTGTTTGCCTTGAAACTTTCAAAACCATAGATGTCAAGGACCCCAATCAGAGACTTCGAGTTTGGATCTTGCCCAATTGAGACATTAATTTTCTCCACCATCCTGCAAATAAAATTTGTGCACCTTCACCTCTTATGTCCATGCCTCACGACATTTAAAAATGACATTCATGCATAAAAAAGAAAAGTAATGGGACCTGATAAGATCCATGAAAACATGCAAGAATCTTACCAGTCAAACAAGCGGGAATATATTGTCTTTGCCAAACCATCCCTGCTAACTGTTGCACCAAGAGGATCAAGGGTTCTAGTAATAACTTCTTCGGGGGTTATCATCACACGTTTACACAGTGCATCTTCCAATGCCCGAGGATCACACCTGAAATAGTAATAAAATCAAGGGTTACCAAATGACCAGTACATTAGATAAAGCATCAAGGACCTGCATGTAATAATAGAGCATGTCATACATGAGAAGTTCAGCTGTCATCTTGAGATGGAATTTAGCTTTGTCATCTTTCAGAACCGAGGAGTCGATTTCCTTCCCCTTTGCAAAATCAATATTGCCAATATGAAGAATGGCTGCAATGACTCTAAAGATCGCTTCCTGACAGAGTACTTGCATCAGGAAATGGCACTGACAATTGTTTTCCATTTTCAAATCCAGAAAGCAGCTGATTATGATTCAAATTTATAGTAAAGACTATACCTGTTCATGTTCGCTGATTCCAACAATATCCATAGCTCTCCGAGTTGCAAGATAGTCATGGGAATCACTCACACCAACAAGATCATAGCAATTTGATTGATTAAGATAGTGAAAAGATTTGGGGTTTCCCAACTTATACTTCTCAATATCCTGGTAATTAAGATAAAAAAATCAGTTAAAAAACATAGGAAAAACGTATTCAATATTTGAATCAATGTATGTGTACCAAGAAAATGGAAGATCCAGTTAGTGGCTAGAATTCTGGCAAGAAAATGCTTACTGCTTGTGGTGCAGCACAAAGAAGGTAGAAACAGTGGTAGTTGCGCTCAGGATCAGAGATTTGGCAAACTCGAGATCTCTCGAGAAGGTAGGTTCTGATGGCTGCACCTGATATCCTTCCATGCTTATCAAATTGGATCTCGACAAATTTACCGAAACGACTGCACCAATATAATCAAGATAGCAATCAATACAGTACATACATTCCATAATTTCAGGAAAAGTAGGATGATGATACAGCACAATATCAATTCAAATTCTTCAGATATGAAAGACGCACATGGCATTTTGAAGAAATCCAGAAAGTTTCATGATTTAAAAAAAAAAAAACAAAAAACATTATACCCACTAACCGTACACTCAAAACTATGTTGTGCCAGATTTCAAAAAGGCAAAAGACATTACATAGTTTCTCAATGAAACATACACTTGGAACTGTCTCTCACCTGGAATTGTTGTTTCTTACAGTTTTAGCATTACCAAATGCCTCCAGAACTGGATTTGACTGCAGTCACATCAGTTAGCACAAGCATTTCAGATAGATTCAGAAGTTACTGTTACAAAGAAAATTGATGAAAATAAAGGAGGACAACCCAAATGAGAAGGACAGAGAAAAATAAATTGAGCAGCAATGTTAGTGCGTTCATCCTACTTCCAGAACTTGTTGTTCAACTGTCCGTCCTTCAGTTGCAACACGCCCACCCAAATAGGCAAGATATCGCATAAGCATTTTGGTTGTCTCAGTTTTACCAGCTCCGCTTTCACCACTCACAAGAATGGAGTTGCTTTTTCCCTCATTAATCATTGCCCTGTTTCCAAAAATTCATTTTTGTAAATACACTCATATTTACTTACATCAATATGTGACAGCAATCTGCTGTGAAGGAGTACCACGAGTTCACCTGTACGCAACATCTGCAACAGCAAACACATGTGGGCTTAGCTCACCAAATGGTGCACCTTTGTACTGTTCCATCATGTGGGCATCATACAGATGAGGCAATCTTTGAAATGGGTTGATGGCAATAAGAATATTTCCGGTATAGGTCTGCAAAACATTATATAAATTAAAAAGATTAGGAATTAGGACATGTCTATCAGAGCCCATAATTGCAGTAAACAATAATCTTCATAGAACTAGCATCGGCTGAAATTGGAAATAAAAAGAGAAAACAATGTGTGCGTGCATGTGTGTGTGTGTGTGTCTATAGCTCACATAAATTTCGTTGAGTTCATATCTAGTTGACAAGTTCTGTAGGACTCCAGGCTCATGCAAATAAGAGAGCTTGGTCATGTCATCAACTCCACCGGCAGGAGCTTCCATGTCCTTTGGGTAGAATTTTGAAAGATTCGCAACAATCTGAAGAACATCAACATTGAATGTATGTCACTATGCTGCATGAAGATATTCTATCGATCATTACAGCCATAAAATTTTGTAGTTGCAACTTGCATATAACACAGTTATAATTTCATAGGCTACAAATCTGGATACTGAAGCTTCAAAAATTAGATAGAACTTTCAGAAATAATCACTTTTCCTGAAAACCTGGAGGATAGTAGCAGCAGCAACAACGGTAGTAGTAAGAATAAGATGATGATGAAGAAGAAGCTACACAAAACAAATATGAAAATATAACCACCCAGTAACAATGCAGACTAGGGTTAAATTGTTCATATTGGAATACATACACCCCCACATAAAAGACTAATGGATATCATATGGTACATCTCATCTAGGATGTCAACACATACATATCAGCTACCCCCTAAAACTAACAAAAATGATATGCATTACATTGGGCAATACATTTATGTGTGACTGCACCTGACTCACAAATTTTCAAAATGCTAAGTAAAAAAGTTTGTGAAAAAAAAGAGTGAGAAATTCAATGATGCAGAGAAATGGATAACACACACACACACACACACACACACACACACACACACACACACACACACGGATACAGTGTGTGTAGTTTCAGAAAAAGAAAAAGAAAGGTAACCTGGATCTACTATGTGATGCTCAATCAAAATAAACAAAGTTACTTCAATCCTGGGAATATACAGGCAAGACCTACATTTTAGTAATATAATACATCGATATGGTGGGCCTCATCATGAACCACGCCACAATATCCTCTCTATCAGATTACATCCTTGCCATTTGACAAAAATGGACATTTCAACCCGGTAGTTCAAAGCTAACAACAACCAGTTGGACATCATCCAATGAGGAACACTGGGGATCTTCCATCCACAATGGGGCCAGAATGCGAAGTATTCAGATCACCTAAGGTGGATCCCACATTTACAGGGCCAAGCAAATGTCAACTGAACATTTTATATTTCCTCTGACATATACCCACAGGAAGTAGAACCAGAAGCAAATTAGACCTTTAAGAATAAATATAGCTAAGATCCACTGGTCCTTTCAGACAAAGATAAAAGAACCAATGACAATTCCATGACTCCATTGCAGTTGGCACTTGGCAAGGTTCAGCCTAAGCAAATGCCCTCAAGTGCACTTGTGAACTTGAGCAGGCTGAGCATCAAGGGTGGGCCGTGGATGCATATATGTCTCAAGTTCAAGGCAGAGTACATGTCCATTTATAATGAAGCATTTTAAAGAATGCAGACTTGATAACATAAGCAGTGTGCATACCTTCTTTCCATTGGAAGCCTGAATTTCAGCATTAACGCCATCAATTCGCGTAACTTGCCCATCAATCCAAGATAATGCCGGATCTTCAAACCACACATAAGAACCCACAATAATGTTCACTGGAGTTCCCTGCAGTAATTTATCACATTTACTGGCATAAGTGCATATAATTTCTAAAATCAACAAAAGAGGCTGGAAAAAACCCAACACATTGACATGCATTGTACTATAGACATCTTTATCTTGAATATGGTAAATCATCAATCTCTTAGAACACCAGGTTTAAAGCAGTCTTCACCATTTAGCTCCAAAAATTCACAAACCACAATACTGAGATGCTCAAGATGTTCGAACTCATCACATGATCAGTTAACTACATGTGGCTTATTTTCTCGTTTATCATAGATTTGGTGCTTATTTTCTTTCTGTATTTGTCACCTTGGCCTTCTAACATAGAGAAACTAGGGCTTCATCCAGTCTTTTTCCTCTTAGGGATCGTTTGGCTGCATCCCACATGGAATTGGCTTCTGACTTGAAGGAATCCAAATCCTGGATTTCCAAACCTTGATTTTGCATTCTTTTGGTTGTGTTTGGCAACCTCGATTTTCACTCCTGTAGAATCCAGAAATATGTTTGGCAGCCTGGATTTTGACTTAAGGGGTCCTTAAAAGAGAGTAGGAGAGAGCAGTTATGACAGTTTGAGAGGATTGAAAATGCAGGATTTTGCAAACCCACCTTTTCTCTTGGACTTTAGAAGGGGCCCTTTTAAGGATTTCAATCCAAGTTAGACTTAAAATTCGGGATTTTGGGGTGTTTAAACATTATTTAGATTGAAAATACTTTCAATTCCTAACTGCCCAAAATCCATGCTGCCAGAAGTCCAGTTAAGATTGAGGAAAACAACATTATTACAATACGGGTTTCCCTAATCCTGTTTGGGCAGGCTTCCCTAGTTGCTACTGGTCTCTCTCAAAATAATCTCTCTGTGGTATTCTTTTGTTTTATTTCTTTTTCTTTTTCTTTTCTTTTTTTCAGAAAACCATCACTCTATGATGTTCATGCTGTCATATTTCCATCTGTTGTTGATGAGGCTTCTGGCTTCCTCTGTTATGAATGCATTTGCACCTTTCAATCCATAACAGAGGCAAATAAGTACGAAGCAAAAGAGCACAACCGCAATGCTTCTCATTTTCTAGTGCCACACCTTATGGACAGTGACAACTCGCACATAGAGAATGGTTGGTCCTAATGCCATCACTATTTGTGGGTTGTAATTGTAATCTTGTGCCTAATGAGGGAGATTTGACAAAGTGCAGGCTCTTCTAAAAGTTCCTAGGAAGCATCTAAGCATAAAATCGAGCTACAAAAGAAAAAAAAAAAAAAACTACAAAAAACTAAAATTCATGACAAAGAATGGCTTTAACTAGCGAAAGGACTGATTAGGCTATGTTTGGATGCTCGGTTGAATTGAATTGCGATAATTCAATTATTGAAGTAGAAATGACTAAAGTGGGGATAACAATGACATCTATCAGCCATAGGGGTTTGGCAATCATATTAAAATATTACAATTCAGTTCAATTGAGCATCCAAACACACCAGTACGTAACAAATCTATCAAATTACAAATAAAAAGAAAAGAAAGAACATTCAAATCTAAATTACAAATCAAAACAATTGAAGATTCGAAAGAATACAAAGCAACACATAAGCCTAAGTACCATTTTAAGCTGCCCAAGCAAGCCCGGCTATGTAGAATCTTCGCATTCAACTAGCAACATAATAAATTACAAGATCCAACGGTCTCAAGATCTCCTCTCAATATGGAAGAATCCGAATCAAGATCTCGCCGAGATCAACCCACACAATCGGGATTCATCTCATCATGTGAACCATTTTCTCAACCTTCAACTCCTCAATCAATCGACACATGCTCGAGTCCTGATCAAGAACTGCGGCCTGCGTCTTCGACAATCTGCCATCGAATTCTGTTGGGAAGAATGCCGGTGAAAGGGCATTTTCGATAGAGAGAGAGAGAGAGAGAGAGAGAGAGAGAGAGAGAGAGAGAGAGAGAGAGAGAGAGAGAGAGAGAGAGAAGCTGAAATGTCTGTTGGATTTCTTCAATGGTGTTTTGTAATTCGTTTGGTTTTGCGGTGTTTGGAGGTGACATTTTTCGAAGTGGCCTTTAAATACGGTACCGTTTCTTTCGCGCCCTCTTTCTGCTTTTTTAGTGGGTCCCCAGCTTCGTCGTCGAGCATTGAAATTGATACGGTAGTGACCGAAGAACCCGAATATGGTAGATGCATCTCTCTACCGTACACGTGGAAGGGTCTATTACCAATCAGGTCCGTCCATATAATGGGAGCTAGAATGGATAGATTACTTGTAGAAAGAAAAACTATTAAGAATTCTTATGGCTCTGATTGGTGACCCTGAAATCGACGGTAGATAACAAAGGTAGATAAGGGGCAATTATTCAGTGGGATTAAAGAAATTAAAGGAATGGATAGGATTGCTTAAAAGGTTTGATTTTTTAAAATATGAATCATCCATGCTAGGGCACAGTGAATGGATGAATCCGATTGATACGTAACCCTGCCACGTGTGGCATGGAGCGATAGCTCTACCATATGCCGGTGCATGAGGCGCTACTGTATCATGTACGCCATCTCATCCTATTCCTATTCTCGCTGCACGTGATAACGCAACACGTATGTGAGAGATCCTGGCCTTTCATGACTGGACCCAGTGGGGCCGGTCAGTCTTGTCATCAGGTGGCTCACATGGTTGCTTTGAATGAGGACATTGGGTTGAGCCTTTCACTTTCTTCGTACGTGTGGTCCACCTGATGGCTGGACCAAGCTGATCTTGTCAGTGGGACACGTTGAGTACGGACAACCAGATGAACAGCCCAGCACGTGTGGGGATGAAGAATCGACATCTGATCAATGGTCCGTAAATAGACGGCCGACACATTAAGCAATCGTTCACACTCACGGATTGCACGGTTAGGATTGGGCTATGGCCCATCCACATGCTATCATGAAGTGCGCATCACCGAAATTCTACAGAGCGCCTACTGGTGATACGGTGGGCAACCACAACACTTTTGTACGTGTGAGGGTTTTAAGATTCGTTGGCTCGGACCAACTGGAAGCGTATTTCGTACGCAGTAAACTCTGTGGGGCCACATGATTTATGTCTTTTATCCACGCTATCCAACCGTTTTAAAAGCTCCTTTTAGTCCATCATACCAAAATTTAAGCATATCCAAAACTCAAGTGGAACACACCACAGGAAACAGTGTGAATTGAATGCCTACCGTTGAAAAACTCTTGGAGGCCACAGAAGTATTATATCAATCTGATATTTGTGTATTCTATTCATCCATGTCTGTTTTTTTATCTTATGAACAGGTTGGATGACGAATAATATCACTGTGAGCCGTAGGAAGGTTTCTACAGCGGACATCATTATTTCCACTATTTCCTGTGGTGTGGTCCACTTGAGAGTTGGATATGATTTAATTTTGGGAACATGCCCCAAAATGATCTGTAAAAATGTATGTACGGTGTGGATAAGACACATACATCCTGGTGGACCCACAGAGTTTACTACGCTTTAGCGTACCCAATCAGCTTCCGACCAACTCGTCTGGTCTCAAATCTAGTTCAGGGGCGGCTTAACATTTTTGGGGCCTTAGGCAAGTCATAAAAATGAGGCTTTTTAGTTTAAAAATAAAAAAAATTAATAAATTCAAAATTAAACCATAAATTTACTTTTTGTCTTTTTAGATGCAAAATTACTAATTAAACTTTTGTATTCGAGTTTATCCAATAAATCAGTTTCAAAAGATAAAATCGCTAAACCGTTTAATCTATCTTAAGACATAATTGTTTGTAAATAATTTTTTATAATCTTTAGTTTTGAAAAACTTCTTTCTGTAAATGCAACTGTAAAAAGTATGGTAAGTAGTATTATATGTGCAATAAAATAATTTGAAAAATAATTTAGTTATTTTATTAGATTTAGTATTTCAGTTGGAATATTAATTTTTGTTTTTGCGACTTCTTTTAAAACTTTTAATTCCGAAAATAAATCCAAACCGTTAGAAAAATGAAGTTAGAATTTAATTTAGAAAAATGACGCTAGAATTTAATTTTTTGAGAACTTAATTAGCAATAAAGTAGGTAGTTGTGATCTTAGGTTTTATGAGAAAAATTTATTGGGAATGATGCTATTAATTTGAAAAGAGACGATAGAGTTAGACTATCATTATTGATAGTGCTAGTTTCTAGGATTTGTTTTTTATTTTCAATTTCAAATTTGTAAAATAATTTTTAGATGTTCCTATTTTGTAGGTCTTTCAATAAGTTTTATTTAAAAAAATTTAAGCTTTTTTTTCTTCTTAATTTTAATTTTGCTATAATACAGGGCTTTGATAATTAAAAAATTTTAATTTTGTTATAATATAGGGCCTTCATAATTAGGGGGCCTTAGGCGATTGCCTCATGTCACGCCCTGAACCTGGAGACCGGGCTCACGAAATTCCCGATCGCCGAATCCGGCGCCGACAGCCTCCGTAGTACCCCACTCTCGGGTCCCGGTATCCATATACCAGGTTCCGATCCTGGGATATTACAAGGAGGATTCCTGATAATCCATTTGATTCGTAATGAGCATAACCACAAGCATAACCCATGAACAATAACCACAAGAACACCATCACAAAATCCACTATGAACAAAAACTTTAAGTACAATGCGTCTAAAGGGAAATACAATATACGGAAGGAGATAAAAACTCTGAAAGCTCAGCTGCTCGCTCCTGCTGCGGCACAACTACGGCTGCGACCTGGCACTACCTGCACGCATCAATCGTGCATAAGCTTATAGAAAGCTTAGAGGGCGGTGTAAGTGTGTGCGAACGTGCTCAGAATGCAATGCCGGGGTAATGCGGAATCATGCTGATGAGTACGAAAATGCAACTAGCCGTACCAAGGCTATGCAGTACAAGATGTGAATGCTATCAGCCATACCAAGGCCATGCGATGCAATATGTAAGTCAAGCATGCCAATCCTCATACCAATACAACTCCTCACAAGAGCATCAAATCAGTACGGTTCTCAGTCTGGATAATCACCGGGGTTCAGTACACTCCAAATGGCACTGTCTCTCTCCAAGCAGCACAGTCCAAGTGAGCGTAAGAAACCTCACTATCCGCCTGGCCAATAGTCAGCCAATACCTATCCGGCACGTCGATAGCGAACCCATTTCCGAGCTGGTCAAACTCAGCCTAGTAATGCCCCCTGCTCTCGGGCGAGTAAGGCCACACCCCTTTCTAACCGACCACGACACAGTGGGAGACGCGGCCTCATGGTATTCGACCCTCGTGCGCTCATATATCCACTCGGTCTCGACGTTGGAGTCATCCTCTGGTACCATCGGGTTCAGGGACTCTCACCCAGGGACATCTATGGCGCCCCAATTGCTTAGAACAAGATTTTTTTTTTTCCGGTATCCAACCAGTCACCCACGATATATCTGTGGAGGTTATGGCCCTGATGTCGCTAGGACATATCACAATCACACAAATGCAAGTGCATGTATCACACTATCAGTCATGCAACCATCCTGCATGAAACACGCGCTCATGAGGGCAACTCCGCCTATCAGGGAGCCCGCAAACAGTCTGCCCGAAGGCATATGCAATGATCAGTCCTTTCTCACATCAAGCATACATATGATGCGTATGTGTATGGTCATGAGTCATGGATCTGTACTAAACATGTTACGTAATTATGGGCTCTGCATAAAGGAAATGGGCCTAGACGGCCTAAGAATTCTTAAGTATGGGCCTAAGGGGAGCGGTAATGCGGACATTTAACCAACATTGACCTCACAATGTGGACATCGAACCAACATTGCTCTCAGGGTATGGCCTACCAAAAGTACACATACCAAACGGGCCTTACGCATTACATTGGGTCTCGACCCATGGGCCTTTGAAACATCAAATGGGCCTCAAACCTTGGGTCATATACGTATCAAGTGGGCCTCAATAATGGGCCACCAATACACCAGGATAGGCCCAGTCACATGGGTCTCATATGCATATCAGAGTGTCTCAATATCGGACCACAACCACCAAGATGGGCCTACTTGCATGGCCATAAGAACATTAAGTAGATCACACCAATGGGCCCTAAATACATCATAATGGGCCACCTAACATGGGCCCACCAAAATGCTTATTTATCATCCAAACGGTTCATGGGGTCACAAGACCGTGGGCCCACTGTACCGTTTATTTGCCATTCAACCTGTTTATTAGGCCACATGGCCAGGGGCCCATCGTGATGCTTATATAACATCCAACCTGTTCAGCCAGTCACATGGACCAGGGGCCCACGGTATTACTATTATTATTATTATTATTATTATTATTATTATTATTATTTTTTTTTTTTTTTAATGGTCCCTCATTCAACACTGTTTTTCTGAAACGTGGTCCACTTGAGATTAGGATGTACCTCATTTTTGGACTCAAGCCTTAAAATGATCTGTTAAAACGGATAGATGGCGTGGATGACACACATACATCATGGTGGGGCCCACGGCTGGGACCGTGAGGCCCAGCCCGTCCGCCCGTCTCTGTCAGCGGCAGCAGCAAGCGGCTGCTGCTTCCTTTCTTCTTCTTCTTTTCTTCTTTTTTTTTTTTTTTTTTTTTTTTTTTTTTTTTTTTTTTTTGGGGCCCATCGAGATGTGATTCACAATCCAGTCCACCCATTATGTATGTCCCACTTGTCTGACCGTCCAGAACGAGTTTCAGCTGCATCCAAACATCAGGTAGGTCCCACCAAGTACTTTTATATGTTCTGGCATGTCTTCACATGGTTTTAGAGGGTATGGCCCACCCGGTGATCAGATCACCTCAAGACTTTGGCTCAACGCCTAAAAGGATATGGAGAAGAGGAGGGACGGCATGGATTCAACATATACAATAAGGTGGAGCCCTCATGAACAATGCCCAAATTTATTTATTTTTTTTTTTTAAAGGAGCCTCTGTTTCACGTCCAGCGTACAGAGACGTTGGATGTTAGGATTTTTTTTTTTTTTTTTGTTGAGGCCACCGAGATGTGATTCACAAATCCAGTTCACCCATTATGTGTGTCCCACTTTTTTAGCCGTCCAGACCGAGTTTCAGCTGTATCCAAGCTTCAGGTAGGCCCCACCAAGTACTTTTATATAATCTGGCATGTCTTTACATAGTTTTTGATGGTAGCCCACCTGATGATCGGATCGCCATAGAATTTTGGCTCAACGCCTAAAGTAGAATGGAGAATAGATTGGACGGCGTGGATCACATACATACATCAAGGTGGGGCCTGCATGAGCAGCCCACAAAAAAGTAACCTTTTTTTTTTTTTTTTGGTTAGCCATGCAGTGAGCCTACGTCCAGCGTCTCTGGACGCTGGAGGTTTTGGATGAACACTGCCTCACGGTGGGTCCCACACGTGAGTGGCCCACGTTAATCAAGGTGGGTCCCACGTGATCATGGCCCACCATAATATTAAATATTAATAAAATATTATATTATATCATTTAATCTAAATAGGGGGTGGATCTTCTCCTAAAATGAGGTGGGCCACCCTATTTGATGAATGGAGTAGATTTAACATATTGGTAGGGCCCACTTCATTCTAAGGAAGAGAGAAAGAAAGAAATAGAGAAAGACACGGCGATGGAGTGGAGGGACCCCGCCACTATGGGCCCCTCTTCAATCACAACTACATACATCTAAGTGGATCCCATCACTTGTGGGCCCTTAAATGGAATCAACGGTGGATCACCCACCTTGTTGGCCTCCTCCTTGCTTCCTTGCACTCCTTAGCTCCTTGCCTCCTCTTTCAATGGTGGTTGATGATGATCCAACGGTTGAGATGAGAGATGTGAGAGTGGGGAAAAGTGGGCCACACTTGGTGTTTGGGAGGGAGAGGAGGTTGGACGTGTGGGTGTTTTGGGAGATGAGGAATGGAATGAGAGAGAGAGGAGTAATGGTAAAAAGGAATGAGGTGGTATGGTGGTTTAATGAAGAGGTAATGGGGAGGTGAGGTTAGGTTTGAAATTTGTGAAAAGAGGTATGGTGAAGGGAGAGAAGAGTTGACTTGGGAGAAAAGAGGGAATGGCCATGAGTACTTGTTGTTGGGTGAGGTGTCATGGAGGTATGGTGGTGTACTTGACTTGATTGATGGGACATCTCGTAGAGATTCCCTCGAGATTCGCAACGTGCGGCGTTTCTTCGAACCGAACGCTGACTGACATCTTCCCACCTAGGTATCGGTTCGATGCGTGAGTCGCGGCGTTGGAACCGCGGCGACGGCGCGATCGCTAGGATACAAGTTTCGGATCGAGCCGACTTTGGAATACAGGACTCGGCTTAGGATCGTGCGCAACGTTAGAAATGGGTCGAGGGTTGCCGGAATTCGACCGGTAGAATTGCGGAAGCCGACCGAATGGTACGGTTTAGGTTACGGGTCTTACACCTCACCTGCCTACCCCTTTGAGCCGCCCCTGATCTAGTTGTACCAAACGAGTCGCTTGCTTGCTATCTCGAATTCTGACAAATGGAACCCACGGTTTGGTAATCCAGACCATTGATATGTTGATCCGTATCTTAGATGTAGCGTAACCGTACTACTGTAACGGTTTCGGCGGAAAGATAGAGAATTAATCACCTAAAGATATGCTTAAGGCGCGTTACAATGTCGTTATTTTTAAGGTGATATTCGCACCCTACTGGTGATTAAACCAATTTGCAAGAGGGTTATAACAAATCCACTTCCAAGATATAGTAAGCCTCTTTTGCAAGACCTAAGAAATGTAGAAAAAACTGTACCCCGAACACAGTTTTATAGCATACACCTCTGACTTCTATGCTGTTACAATTTACCTCCTGAAAACCGTTTGTAATTTACTATCTGAAAAACTGTTTGCAATTTAGCATCCGAAAACTGTAACTTTCTAAAAAACATCTAAAACCGAAAATAGATAAGAAAAATAAGAAGATGGAGAAGAGATTGTTGGAATTGTGATTTTCGGATTAACCCAAAGATGAGTTTATATAGAATCACAAGAGATGTTTTAAGACATTTTTTATAAAAAGACATCTTCTTCCATGGTGTCTTTTCAACAATGGTGGTGTCTTTTCAACAATGACATCCCTCCACAATTTCAAATTCAAATGATGCTCCATTTAACAAGAGACATCACTATTTATAAATAAATGGTCACCAACAATCACCAAAAGTTACAATCCTTTTTCTAAATTTTCTTTTATAAATTAAAAATTCTTTTTCTTTTTATTTTGAAAAAAATCTAACTATCCCCCACTATTTTTCAAAATACAGAGGTTAAGGTATGTAAGGAAAATATGCGCATATGAGAAGGTGTCTTATGAACTTAAACCTTCACTTAGTGTAAACAAATTAAAGTTGTATCAGAATTTTTAGTAAATATAGTCTTGAACTAAGTATTTTATATGACACAACTGGATATGTCACACATACATATATTTCAATTATCATGTGTTCTAAAATTATAGTACATTAACGGCCTTGTGCTCTGTCATGGATTCATGAGTTCATGAGAGTAGTCAAAACTCTCGAACATCAGGAAGCGGCCCCACTTCCAATACTCATATAGGTGAGTCTTTATGAATTCCCCTGTAACTATAGCACCCTTAAAATGACTCATTAAGAGCAACAGCTCATTCTCATTTTTATTATTAAAGGTACCCAACACTATACATATATCCAGGAATGATATAGATAAAAAACGTACAATGCTGCTTGAGACACTTCCTGGGAGGTACTTTGCCCATTGAACCTATTAACTTAGGTTGGGTTTCCCTCATCTGGTTTCTGTGAAATTGGCTTAAGTCTCATTCCTCTTGATGTGCTACTGACAATATCCATTGTCAGTCCCTTGGTGAACGGGTCCGCTAGATTCTGGATAGATTGTACATACTGTATTGTTATAACACCGTCACTATATAGTTGTTGCACAAAACTATGCCTTAGACCGATATGTCTGGATTTTCCATTATAAATCTTGTTATATGCCCTTAGATAGTGTCTCTTCACTATTACAGTAGATAGAGACCCGTAGCAAAGACCTTACCAATAATGGTATTTCTAATAACAAGTTTCTTAACCATTCTGCGTCTTTACTATTTGCCGCCAAAGCTATGAATTCAGATTGCATGATAGAGTGAGATATATAAGTTTGCTTCCTGGATCCCTAAGAAATGACAGCTCTTTTAAGTGTAAAAAATCATCCACTGGTATACTTGGATTCATTAGAATCAATGACTCAACTTATATCACTATACCCTTCAAGCGTATTAGGATAACCAGAAAAATGTAAACCATAGTTAATTATTTTCCTCAAGTATCTGAATACTCTAGAGGCAACATTCTAATTATCTAAACTTGTATTACTTGTAGAGAACATATATACATATATACATCTCAATTTACCTACTACAAAAGCAATATCAGGTCGAGTAGAAATCATAGCGTACATAAGACTGTCAATCACTTTGGAATACTCTAATTAAGATACACTACGACCTTCATTTTTAATTAACTTGATATTAGAATCAAAAGGAGTAGAAACTGAGTTCTTATGATTGTGATCAAACTTTTAAAGTATCTTTTCAATATAATGTGACTGAAATAGAGCTATACCATCATTGTTTCTTAATAACTTAATACCTAAAATCACATTAGTTTCACCCATATCCTTTATGTCAAAAGTAGATGATAAGAATCTTTTAGTGTTATTTATAACTTCTAAACATGTACTAAAGATTAACATATAATTTACGTAAAGATATAATTACTCATTTATTATCAGAGAATTTCGAATATACTCATTTATCATATTCATTAATCTTAAAGCCATATGAGGTGACTATTTTATCGAATTTTTTATACCATTACTTAGGTTCTTGTTTAAGTCTATATAGCGACTTGATCAATTTACACACTTTATTTGCTTGTCCTGGAACTATAAAATCTTCTGGTTGCTCTATATAAACCTCTTCATCGAGGTCACCATTTAGAAAAGTTGTCCTTACATCCATCTAATGGATTTCTAACTTATAAATGGATGCTAGAGCAACTAAAACCCGGATAGTTGATATCTTTGCTACTGGAGCATAGGTATTGAAAAAATCAATATGTGCTTTTTTGTGTAAATCCTCTAGCCACTAATCTGGGATTAAACCTTTCCGTGGTTCCATTTGATCTTAGTTTTCTTTTGAAAATCCATTTATAGCTTATTGGTTTTGATTTTGGGGTCGGATCAACAAGTTTTCATGTTCCATTTTGCAATATAGAATCCATCTTATCGCTTATAGTTTCCTTCTAAAAAGAAGCATATTGAGATCTAAGGGCATCATTTATTATTACCGGATCATTTTCTATGTTATATACCAACCCGATTTCCTCTATTATGTTATCTTTATCTCCTTCTATTAGTAGAAGGTAGAAGCCGGGTCTAAAGGATATACATGTTCTGATCCTCTTAGTCCTTTTAGGTTCTATGTCATCTTTATCGAGACTGTTAAGATCTTGATCAGGTATCTGAGAACTACTGTTTGTATTATAATCTTGAGATCTTATCTCTTTTCTAATTATATAAGAGAATGAGTTTTCATAAAACTCAGCATCTCTAGATTCTATTACGGTATTTACCGGGATCGTATGATTAGATTCTACAACTATAAACCTATAAGCCTTACTATTTTGTGTATATCCTATAAAAATACACTTAAGAAATCTCAACCCTATCTTAGGCTTTTTAATATTAGTAAGCCTAACTAAGGTTCTACAACCTCATACTTTGAAGTATGAGATATTAAGAATCCTATTCTTTCATAGTTCATATGGAGTCTTACGAGTCTTAGAATGAGGTATCCTATTAAAGATATGACAGACAGTAAATAGGATTTCTCTCCAAAATTCTGAACTTAAACCTGCATTATTTAGCATAGACTTTACCATGTTTATGAGAGACCTGTTTTTCTGTTCTGCTATCCCATTTTGTTGGGGGTGAATAGGGAGCTGTAATTTGGTTAATTATACCATGAGTTTTATAGAACTCTGATAATTCTAAGGATAGATTGTAACATCCCGAAATTTCCGTGACTCGGGTTTATGATTGACAAGGAGATCCTAGGTGTTATTCCTTTGTACCTATTGATTAGGTCCTTTGATTCCGAACACAGTTTTACAGCGTATACCCCTGACTTCTGTGCTATTACAATTTACCCCATGAAAACTGTTTGCATTTTACTGCCTGAAAATTATTTGCAATTTAGAGCCTAAAAACTATAACTTTCCAAAAAAATAGAAAAAACCAAAAATAGAGAAGAAGAGGAAGATGGAGAGGAGATTGTTGGAATTGTGGATTTTGGATTGACCCAAATATGGGTTTATATAGAATCACATGAGATGCTTTAAAACTTTTTTCATGAAAAGACATCTTCTTCTATGGTATATTTTCAACAATGGTGGTGTCGTTTTAACAATGGCATCCCTCCACCATTTCAAATTCAAATGATGCTCCCTTTACTAAGAGACATCACCATTCACAAATGAATGGTCATCAACAATCACCATAAGCCATAATCCTTTTCCCAAATTTTCTTTTATAAATTAAAAATTTTGTCTTCTTATTTTGAAAAAACCCAACACTTAACATTATTTCAGTTGAATTTGCATTGTTATTATATTCATAGAGCTATGGATAATATATCTACGGTCTCCATTACACAACCATAGCCCCACTTGTCAGAGCTAAAAACCTGTGGGCAATGGTCATGTATCAGGTTTACATAGCAGACACATCACAGCTGACCGCTTTGTATAACTTCTCAACCGGACAAGTCTTCGAGTCGACTCGGTTGAATCATCCGAGCCTATAACTGACTCATGAATCAAGCTGAGTCGCGTTAGCCTTATAGCATAACACTTGTGGTCCCGATTCCTTGACTAGATTGGCCTAGACCGAGTCCATGTGGACTCATCCTAGTCACGTAAAAAATGACCATCCCGATTATGGATGCAAATTGCAATTGCCTCGTGATCTAATATGACATGATTTGATTAGGCCACTGCTGTTAGAAATGAAGCCTTGCAAAGCATGTTCGAAAGTTGTTCGGTCAAATATATACTCAACCAAACCCATCTCTGATAGCAGCAACATGTAGCCCAATCAAATCCCACCATCTAGGGTTATTAGGCAATCCTCTTCCTTTAATTATTGATCCTTGGTCATCAAATCCAATTGTCTTCAATTGTCATGCTGCATAAAGCACTCTTTTCTCACACCTACAAACCAATGATGGTTATCAATCAACAAGTCACCCCATTTCCAAATTAAGAAATTGTTATCCCTTTGGTGTCGTACTACATGAATTTAGTGTTAGGGGCCTTGCACAAAACCTTAGGATCTAGCCTCCCAAAACAAATCAGAATTATGGGATAATAAAACAATGAAATAAATCAAAGCACAAACCACACGAAACAAGAGATTTTTACGTGGAAAACCCTCAAAGAGGTAAAAACCACTAGACCACGTCCAGATCAACAACCACTATGAAGTAGAACGTTACAACCTTCTTCACTTACGCAGGAGTGGATAAACAATAAGAGAATAAAAGAAAAACGGAGAGATCTCACTGATCACGAGGACGTAGAAGCGCTGAGATGTTGATTGCATAGTAGATCACCTCCACGAGCATAACCTCCATTCTATAAGCTTCCTCTCTCTCTTTTTCTCTCTCTCACACCTTTGATAACCCTAAACCCTTTAGCAAACCCTTGTAAAGCTTTAGGAAACCCTCTTGCATTACCTAGAAAGACCTATGTACCTCCTATTTATAGTTTAGGAAACTCCCTTTCGCACCCCTTGTGAAAGGGCCTAAAAAATCCACAATTCGCACAAAATCGCGGAACGAATTTGCGTAACCTCGACTGGTCGAACAGGGTCGAGCACCTTAGAGAAAATAATCAGATGGTCGTTGGACTTTGAGTTGAGCCCCACTCGACTGGTCGTGCACCAGCCCTCGACCGGTCGAGCAAAGCTCACGACCAGTCGAGCCTAGGGAAAAAAATCCCATCAAATCTCCCTTTTTTTGACCTAGGAGAGATTCACCTTCTTCAAGCCAGCCGAATTTCTACAAACCTCAAACTTGCCCTTGAGCAAAGCCATGGTCATTATGTTTGACCCATCATCGTCCGTGTGGACCTTCTCAAGCTGTAACACCTTCTGTTCCAAAGTATCCCTGATCCAGTGATACCAAATCTCTATGTGCTTCGACTTGGAATGTTGACTTGGATTCTTGCCCAAATGTATAGCACTTTGACTATCGCAATGGACCACGTGCTCCTCCTGCTTCAGGCTAAATTCCTGTAGGAACCTTTTCATCCAAAGCATCTCTTTACATGTGTCACGCCCCAGACTCGGTAACCGGAATCACAAGAAACCCGATGGCCGGTTCTGGCTGTAACAGCCTCCATAGTACCCCATTCTCGGCTCCTGAGGCAGGTTCCGATCCTGGGATCCTACAAGGAGAATTTTTCATAACAATATAATCATTACCAATACGAGCATACCCAAGATCATAGCAAGAACATCTGAGGATAGCAAAGGCACACATCGCAAAATCCACTATAAATTTGAACTTTTACAATCATCCATAAGGTCCAAAAGGACATACATGAGACAAAAAGGAAATGAGAGAAAGGTCGGCAACACTAGAGTCCTCAAATGCTCAGCTCTACTCCACACTCTGTTGCTACGACGCCTGCTTAGAATCTCCTGCACGCATCAATCGTGCATAAGCTTATAGAAGCTCAGAGGGTGGTGTAGGTGTGTGACAATGGTGCACAAAAGAATAATAGGTGTAAGATGGGAAACATGCTCAATGAGGATATAACCAGCCTTACCAAGGCTTATCATGAATACGATGTGATGAGTACTGGACGCCATACCAAGACAGTGCATGAAGGGGCTTACACAGTCAATGCTAATGCAATGCAAGTAATGTCAGTGCTCATATCCAAACCACAAGTCAAGTACATTTTCAATCATAAGGAAATCATTAGGGTCCATTACACTGCTGAATGACTGCCGCTCTACAGACCCCACACAATCAAATGAGTGTAAGAGACCTCACTACCCGTCTGTGGATAGCCAATCACCAGCAAGGCCTGACGGTAGCGGACCCATTCACGAACTGGTCAGACTCAGCCTAGCAATGCCCCCTACACCAGGCAGGTAAGGTCACACCCCTATCCAACCGACTACACGACAGTGGGAGTCGCGGCCTAACGATATAAGCCCTCGTGCTCTCATATATTCCACCCGGTCATGGGGTTGGAGTAGATCCTTGGTACTATGGAAGTTTTGAGAATTTCACCCATGGGCATCCTATGCACCCGGTATGCTCAACTAATATTTCTGGTGTCCACACATACGGCCATCCACAAATATTCCTATGTAGGCAAGGCCCTGATGAAGCAAGGGCGGATACCCACATGTTATACAAATGCCAGATGCATGAATCACACAATCACTCATGCATTAATCTCAAGCATCCATCATGCTCCAGAGGGAAAAACTCCACCCCTCGGGGAGATACCAACATACCCTATACAATGGCACGACCATAGCCAATCATACCTCAACCAAGCATGCATATGATGCGTATGAGAGTGGGCCATGAAGATGAATATGGATGTCAATAAGGTGAAGATGAACTCTCTACCTAACCATGAAAGGTTTAGGTACTTAACCAATTTCCTCATAAGGAATACTACCTCTAGTGGGGGCCCATTTACCTAGGGTAGCCCACAAGACTAAGGAGAACAATGATATGGGCCTAAATAGATGAGACGGGCCTAGTAAGGGTCTATGGTGGGTCTTTAACCACCCATAGAAGCCCATGGGCCTACCTTAGGGCCACCAATGTGGGCATCCAACCACAATTGATCCCCAAGAGGTAGCCCACTCTAATTGATCACGGATCAAGGCCCAAGGCCCACACAACATTAGAAATAAGAAATGGGCAGCCATAAACATACCACATACACTCATGTTGGGCTTCAGAAAGGCGGCCCAGGGCCTGTCCAAAACATGGGTTCAAGGAAAACACACATAGCCCAACCCATACATACCACTATGGGCCAATAAGGGAAGGGTTAAGGCCCAACATAAAGACCATTAATCCCATATATTGTGGTGGCCTAATGGGCAGCCCATTGCTCAAACCACATAGGCAAATGTCATGCTCTTAGTCAAGTAAGGTTGGGCCTACAACCTGGCTCAAGTATAAAGCTGATTTGGTGGGCAACCAAAGGCCCATATACTTGTGTAACCTGGCCCACTAACCCAACACAATAGTCTGATAAAAGAAAATGGTTAAAGAGTATTCTAAAATATAAGGGAGCAATAAATGCCCAATTTCCTCAATATGGTTGTAACGCCCTGAAAATCGGGGGTCGAGCAAAACTCAGATCCCGAGTTCCAACGCATTCCTTATGCAACATAGATAATGATGATTATGAGGATTGCATTGAAACATGAATGTGATTATACCAAAACAACATATCATACTCCAGAGACAAGTGAAATTGTAAGCGGAAGACTATGATAGATATATAAAATATATAAACTGTGGTAAGTCTTCAGAGTGTGATAATGTTACCAGGTTAAAGACTTACAAGTGTAGTTCCACAATGTACAAAATGAGAAAGTGTAATGTTCTCTATCCAAAACCCTGTAGCCCCGTCAACGCAAATCCAGGTCTACATAGACCCGCCAGAGAGTTGCATATAGGAGAAACCCTCCTCATCATCATAAAAGTCCGACTCCTCCTCGTAGGCATCGCCACCACCTGCAACTAAGACAGGGTCTGGTTGGTGTGTACAACACCATCCCGTAACGTGGGAGTGAGTGATCAACTTAGTGGAACAATAAAGCAGAGGTTAACATGTTATCAATTCAGTCAAGCAGTAATGATAAAGCAATAAATCACACATCCTTAAGTACTCTTGTTAATGCAAGAATGGTATGAATGTATGATGCATGCCATCGCCTACACTCCCTCAGTGACTTCATCTCACGTTCGCGCATGAACAACACTGTCTCAGTGCTTGACCTGTTACGCCTGAACGCACGCGTAATGCGGTGCATGCATATGATTACCAAGTTCTTATTAGTCCTTTTCATACAGCAGGATAGGGAAACTAAGGTACCTCCCTTATATCAATACCCAAACAACGATCCATTCTAGGGTCGTCAGTCCTAGTAAATCTCATACGATGTTGCAGTTCTAGGTCGCTGCAAAGGGCTCGTCGCCAAATCAGTACAGGCCTAGTGTATACTCTGATTACTACGAAAAGGCTCGTCGCCTCTACGCAGGTTCAGAGTATGCTCGAGGTCACTACAAAGGGCACGTCTAGGGCTGTCAGGGCTGTTGCATGGAATCGTTACACCACTCCCCCATCACCCAACACGGCTTCGTCATCAAAACATTGTAGGCCGACAGCTCGAATACAGTGTCCCATACCACCGTATTCGGCTCACGAGTCGGGTTGCTCACTGGTCACTACGGGGAGGCTCGTCGCCCCAGCGTAGGCCGACAGCTGGACCACGGTGTCCCATACCACCATGTTCGGCTCATGAGTCTTAGCAGATCAAGGTACTAAGGTTAAACGAGATTTTACTGGTGAGTTTGGTACCTTAAGTTCAAGCAGTAGCATCCATACATGGTGAACATACAAGGGCACATCGGGTTATTTGGCGAGCTCGACTAGCACGAGCGCACATTGTATCGATCGACATGAAGTGCATAAGCACTTTGTGTTGCCTAACCACTGCCGACGACCAACGCGCGACTCGGGTTTGTCAAACACGTCATACATAGTGAATGAATCTCAGTCACGACTTCAAGCCTGTTACCGATTGCCTGGACTATAACATAGCCTCAATCACACTCAATCCGTAACCAGAAAGCATGTGGAGTAGTCAAAGCAGAATTAACAAGGTAATTCGAACATGTTAATAAGCATGTTATAAAGCACAATATAAACAGGAAATACAAACACATGCATTTCCTAAGTAAGCGACTAAACTAAACAACTTGCATGGAGGAAATCATATACATCTCTAAGGTAGTTGAGAATCCTATCTCAACACCTACCTAAAACACTATCATCTAAGTACTTACTCATACAAGCATTTTCACAAACACTTAGACTACACTTATTTAACATATATAATGTATATTAGCCAAAACATGTATTAGGGCGAATCTTTTCGCCGAATAAGTATTACACATATATATAGCATATACACACAGTAATTAATCATGGCAAACACACTTTCATATTTTATACGTATACGGTATTTTCTACAAATATACAGAATACACTAAACGTCATAATTTGCATATGTAATTGAATCGCAAAACGAACATCGCATTTTGCATGTGAAATACACCCAGATCATGAATCTATCATTATCCGACATTGAAAGCATTGAAAGCCATAACCTAAGCGTCTATAGTCCGCACCTTATGCCGTAGAAGCAAGTAACAGACTCAGTTTAAACACCAAGTCTTTAACAACGGTAGAATGACAACCTATGGCATGAAATAGGTTAGCTATTTCATCACTTACACTAGTTGAATCTCTAGAACTGATTAGGGTTAGGATTTCTTACCCGAAAATGGAATCAGAATCGCCGAAAAAGCGATACGGTAGTGATGGATAGGCACGTATAATAGCAGAAGCGATTCTTAAGAATAACTCCCACTCATTCACTCACTTTCTCTCTCTTTTTCCTCTCTTTCTTTCTTCTCTCTCCCTTAGGTTTAGAAAATTCGTATGAAATATGAGAGAGAGGGTTTAAGCCTCTTATATAGGCCTAAAATTGCCGAAAATAGACCTAGGGCCAAGGTATACTTAGGTTATGTCTAAAGGGCATCTATTTCAGCTCAACGGAGCACTTTCGGAGCCCCCCTTGAGCCAAAGGTCTGACTTAAGCTTCCTGACTATGGATCTAGGTCGAGTTAAGTTTTCATTCCAGTCGGGTTCCCAGATCACACGTGATGGACCAGTTTCAGTTCAACGATCACCGGAACTCGATCAGGATTACAAGTACACTGCCATGTGTATGAAATTTCTCCTGATCCGAGGGTGTATTTGGGTCAAATTCTGACGGTCTATTGCTTATATCAGGCCCGCAAGCGACAAGTCTTAGATTACTTAAATTATATTTAATTTTGAAAGAAAACCACGTTTTCTCACACATTTCACTCCGGGCTCAAGCGAATAGCCCCGGGACACTATTTGGATTTGATTTTCGAGATGGTTGTCAAGCCCAGCAAGGCGGTTCTAATTATATAACTTTGTATTATTCAAACTTTCGACGTGCGGTCCAGATCCAATAAAGAGTTTCAATATGCTCTCGAGAGCAACTGGGTAATGAGATTGATCCTAGATTTTAGGGTAACCTAGCGTCAATGATTCTACAAGTTTTGGGTCTTGCAGATCGTATTTAAAGTGGATTAACCGGATTTCGTAGCTAAACTAGTTTAGCACTTAGTTAAACTTGTCTAAGTTCTAAAGGATTTGGTCTCGAGTGATTTCTGCCTGAGGTGGTACTCGGGTCTTTGTACAAATTTTTTCGAGGCGATACAAAAGGGGATGTGAGGCTTTAGGATTGAGTTCTGACTCATTGCCCAAGGACGTCTAACTCCAGGTTGGCAAAAATTTAGGGTGTTACAATCTACCCCCCTTAAAAATAATTTCGTCCCCGAAATTGCCTAAGGGTAGTAAGTAAAGATTTTATTATTCCTCTTGCTCAAGTTTTACTGATTTTAAGTTTATATGCGTGGTACGGCGTATACTATCTATGCTAGTCTGGCTCATGTTCGTTTACCCCCCTTAAAAATATCCTTTATCTCTTGCTTATACCCTGGTGGTTTGCTACAATTCATTCCTTTATCTATTTGATGTCTTGACAACAATTCCCATTTATTTAGAGTAAGATATTTTGTTTCAATGGTCGACCAATACGGAGAGACGGTTGTAATGGGCTTGATCCCGATACATCGATCGTCTACCTGACTAGGGTAAAAGGCTCATCGTAGCCCTTCCTAGTCCTGGTAGATCCTGGTCTTCTGCTCGGTTAAAGTAGTGAGTCCATTGGTAGTCACCCAGGATTGAGAATTGGGTCAAACCGCGAATGCTTCGCAGTTGTATATGCCAGTAACTCCGTAGTCTGATCACTCTAAAAAAAACTTAGGGAATGCTCATCAATGAAAGGGTTAAATTTCCTAGTCATAAGGTTGCCCATTGGGTCTTGGTCTAGGAGAGCCCTCATCTTAATTCATGTTCATGGTACTCGTACTCATACTTAGGCCCTTTCTGTAATACGAATTGGTTTAATGCTTAAACCCTAATTACTTTCCTTCTAGTAACCTTATTATCGACATTCTAAGAAAGGTTCAAAGCCTATTTAGTGACTTATCTTTACGTATAGTCCAATTCCATTCGATCCTGGGCCAGTGGGCTATCGGCCCACCAAGCCTCCATTGCGCCCTAACTCGACCGCATTCATAACCTTTCTACCCCCCTTAAAAACTTATTCAAGGCTCAAGAATCCATGTCTCACTCCGTACATCAGAACGAGGTGTAATTTAGACCTAGTTGAATACTGTAAGATATTCTATACCTTATTAGTGCATAAAGAATGTGGACAAAATAGGTTAATGAGCAGATTATCTTTCTAAGGCCATATGCACAATATGTATGCCCGAATGGTCTGTGATTCAGGACCTAATCTCTAACACTTTGTTGCCCATTTGAGAAATTTCTTAGGCCCGAGCAAAGTATCCCTATTGGCTATATGTTCTTAACACTTCTCAAAGGCAAAGTAACAAACTTTTGGTTGTAAGTGGTTTGGCCAACATGGAAGGAAAGTTGTGTAGTGGGTCTGAGCGGGATACATTAACCTTCTGCCAAGTTAGGACAGAAAATTATCATATCATTTCTTAATCCTAGTTGATCCCGACTTTCTGCTTGCTTGATCAGACCATTGGTAACTACTAGGATTGAGAATTCAATTCAAACCGCGAATACCTCGCTTATATATAGTTCTCTACTCCGTATTTCCGATTGTAATAAGCCCTTGAGAAGACAATCCTAGGGGGTGTGTTGTTTTGATCTAACGTTCAATCAGAGAGATATATAACTTTTCTCTAAGTGTGAATAGTGTCTAAGCTAAAACAACTTTTCTAAGAGTTATTAAGTAAGCCTATGAGTATTAGGAGGATTCAACGAAGGAATGTGATCTCACTCCAACTTAATCAAGCCAACTAACTAAATCTGTCTTTCAATTGTCTTAGCATAATCAGTGTTTTACATTCCTTAGTATAACCAACCAATAGTTGTAATCCAAAGTCTACGCTCATACGCTAGATGATTTCATACCCTTTCAAATTCAAGAAATTGTTTATCGCTTAGGGTCAAACGTTGACTGATTGGAATTGAGTTGCCCGAACTTGAATTTAACTACACTCGAGCACTACACACATGCTCATACTGGCTAAGAAGGTCCTAAGGTTCCCATTATTAATTTGTTAGATTTTCTATACTGCCAGATTTGTTTGTAAAATCTAGGAATACCAACTCTAGGTCCAAAACTCTAAGGGCCTGTTTGACCAATGGTATTAGGTTGTATTAAATGGATTGCATTAGTAATCCCACTTCGGGATTGGGAATGACATGTTTGGAAGGAGGGTGGGATGGGATTAAAATCAATTTCATAGGCTTTGAAAAATGAACCTTGTGTTGGAAAGTGTGAGATGAGATTGGTGGGTTTGGAAAGTTATGAGACACAAAATTTGGGTTTTGTGCTCATATGAGTGTGAAATGGTGAGGCCAAGAGGAGTAAGAGATGGGTTTAGAGGAGTAATGGTGGAGGGGTGGAAGGAGTTCACAATTGTCAAGTACAACTCCTGTCAAGCATTCTACACATTCGATACCAAAAGGAGCTTCATGCATTTCATTTAACCCAAAATCGTCACAATACATGGGATGTAGCCTTACATGGACCATGTCAGAAGATGCATGTGAGCTAATACAACCAAGGCTTCAAACATCTAAAATATTCTACCAACTACTACACTACTAGGTCCATCAACATGACAACACAAAGATACTAACGCACCAACAAACAAACTACGAGACAACGGCATGGATGACTAGGCATCCGAGTCTGACGACGGAGGAGGGGCACCCTTATCCTGCAAGCGGCACAGGACCTTATCCTGCAAGAGGCACAGGATAGACTTCAAAGTGCGAGTCACTTTCTTGAACTTGTGTTTCACGGGACCCCGAAGATCCATAATATCCTGTCGTAGGACAGCCTGACCTTCCTTAAGGCGGGCTAAACGGGCATCCCTAGCAGCCCGATCAGCGTCCTGCTCCGATGCTGTAGGAGGTGAGCTCTCCTCTATATCCTAGGCCCCCTCTTCCTCTTCCTGTTCCTCTTCTTCCTCTATTTCAGCTCCACTTTCTCCCTCACTCTTCCTCTTCGCTCTCCGTCTCATCCTCACTCTCATCAAGTCGGGCTTGCCGCTGTCGTAGCCCAATCTCCATCTGATTGAGAGTCGTCTCGCTGATGTGATGTTGAGGCACTGGGAGTTCTGCGCCAAGACTGTAGTCGAACTCACGTGCAATCTTACATATAAGTCGGCCGAAGGGGAGCGAATCAGTCCTTCTATTGGAGCGTGCAGTAAGAACTATCTGTCGCAAAACATAAGTAGGCATGCACAGCTCCGCTCTCTGCCCCACTTTGTACAGGAAATCCACCATTAATCGCGTACACTCGCTGCGATTGCTCTACCTGGGTAAACATTGAACGTGGAAATGTGATGGAGTAAACGGAAGTCGTCAGTCATATTGATCACTAGAAGGCTATTATTGGGTTGCCACTGAACCAGTCGACCACAAAGGAATCGTGTGCGGTGATCCCTTTCACGTGCACTCCTCATATTCAACTCACTTGCATGTACCTCACCAAGGGGCACCCTCAAAAGCCGAGATATTAAGCCAACGTCAATTGTGGCTTCTCGGTCTCTTCCACATGGGATCTTGAACTGCAAAGGCTCCAGCGTAGGTTCTTGAATGTAGGCATAGAAAGCTCGAACAGTGCTCGCATTTGCGCGGTACTCGTCCTCAAATAGCGGACCCCACCTGGCATCTTCCAGGTGCTCGAACAACAAGTATTTTGACCCTACGGCCCTCATAAACTCCATGCGACAGTTCCGCCAACAAAGCCCTTCTAACAGGAGCCCGCGGATCGAGATCTCGCTTCGTCTGAAACTCCCGATTAGCGCTTGTACTAGCGGTGGCACCTCTCGGTCTCCTTGAACGCATGGGGCGACTAGGCCCGGCTTTATCCACGGCACCCTTTCTCTTTCCCACAAGAGAAAGAATGGAGGAAATCGAGAAAATGGCCGTAATAAGCTCAAATAGAGCCATGGAAAAGTAAAGAAAAGGGAGGAAAGGGTTGGGCTTTTTAGGTCTCCACGGATTTGTGCCTCCAAAGAGTGTTTCAAGGCTCAAATGATAGGGGTTGAAGAAGGAAAATGAAGAGATAGGATGGGTTAGGGGGTTTACACGAATTTGAGCCTCAAATGGGGGGTTTGAAGCTCAAATGAGAGAGAATGGAGAGGGTAGGCAGCAATGAAGAAGGGTGTACAACAGGGTAGTGAAGAGGGTGTACGAAAATGGAAGAGAGGACGTTTGGTGGGGCGATTTGAGAGAGAAACAAGAAGTTTTGAAGAAAATGGAAAGCTTTGAGTGGTAGGTTGTGAAGAAGGGGGGTGTTAGGGGGACTTTTAATCGATCCACCCTGGATCAGTGGGCCACACAGCACCCCAAACCCGTCATCCCGAGTTGGCCCGCCGGGCTGAGCCCGTTTGGCGGCGGCCTCTGGACAATCCTACGAGGGCTCGCCACTTGGGCGAGGTCCTCCCCCCCTGGACTCTAAAAAGATATGGATCCCACCCTGGGTCCCCCTGGAAGTGCCCCGTTTGGCCCCTGACTCCATTTTGAGCCGATTCGGGCCATTTCGGGTAGTTTCTGATGTACATTCGCAAGTACCAATTTTCAACAACTGGGATGAGGTAAATTGTGGTCTAAACCCGTCAAGTGACGGTCTAGGGGTGACTTGGGGTTGACTCATGCGATCATGGATGAATACGGACCCGATCTCGGCGATCGATTTCGGCCATCCTAAGTCAGAGTACGTCAGTGTGCGTCGTGTGACCATTACCCAGGTCCAATTTAATCTAAATCATGCTCTGATACCATCTTGTAATGCCCTGAAAATTGGGGGTCGAGCAAAACTCAGCTCCCGAGTTCCAACGCATCACTTATGTAACATAGATAATGATGATTATGAGGATTGCATTGAAACATTAATGGGATTATACCAAAACAGCATATCATATTCCAGAGACAAGTGAAATTGCAAGCGGAAGACAGTGATAGATATATAAAATATATAAACTGTGGTAAGTCTCCAAAGTGTGATAATGTTACCAGGTTAAAGACTTACAAGTGTAGTTCCACAATGTACAAAATGAGAAAGTGTAATGTTCTCTATCCAAAACTCTGTAGCCCCATCAGCGCAAATCCAGGTCTACATAGACCCGCCAGAGAGTTACATATAGGAGAAACCCTCCTCATCATCATAAAAGTCCGGCTCCGCCTCGTAGGCATCGTCACCACCTACAACTAAGACAAGGTCTGGTTGGTGTGTACAATACCGTCCCGTAACGTGGGAGTGAGTGATCAACTCAGTTGGACAATAAAGCAGAGGTTAACATGTTATCAATTCAGTCAAGCAATAATGATAAAGCAGTAAATCACACGTCCTTAAATACTCTTGTTAATGCAAGAATGGTATGAATGTATGACGCATGTCCTCGCCTACGCTCCCTCAGCGACTTCATCTCACGTTCGCGCATGAACAACACTGCCTCAGTGCTTGACCTGCTACGCCTGAACGCACTCGTAATGCGGTGCATGCATATGATTACCAAGTTCTTATTAGTCCTTTTCATACAGCAGGATTGGAAAACTAAGGTACCTCCCTTATATCAATAACCAAACAATGATCCATTCTAGGGTCGTCAGTCCTAGTAAATCTCATACGATGTTGCGGTTCTAGGTAGCTGCAAAGGGCTCGTCGCCAAATCAGTACAGGCCTAGTGTATACTCTGATTACTACGGAAAGGCTCGTCGCCTCTACGTAAGTTCAGAGTATGCTCGAGGTCACTACAAAGGGCACGTCTAGGGCTGTCAGGGCTGTTGCACAGAATCGTTACACCACTCCCTCATCACCCATCACGGCTTCATCATCAAAACATTGTAGGCCGACAGCTCGAATACAGTGTCCCATACCACATTATTCGGCTCACATGTCTAGGTTGCTCACTGGTCACTACGGGGAGGCTCGTCGCCTCAGCGTAGGCCGACAGCTCGACCACGGTGTCCCATACCACCATGTCCAGCTCATGAGTCTTAGCGGATCGAGGTACCAAGGTTAAACGGAATTTTACTGGTGAGTTTGGTACCTTAGGTTCAAGCAGTAGCGTCCATACATAGTGAACATACAAGGGCACATCGGGTTTTTTGGAGAGCTCGACTAGCATGAGCGCACATTGTATCGATCGACATGAAGTGTATAAGCACTTCGTGTGGCCTAACCACTGCCGACGACCAACGCGCGACTCGGGTTTGTCAAACACGTCCTACGTGGTGAATGAATCTCAGTCATGACTTCAAGCCTGTTACCGATTGCCTGAACTATAACATAGCCTCAATCACACTCAATCCGTAACCAGAAAGCATGTGAAGTAGTCAAAGCAGAATTAACAAGGTAATTCAAACATGTTAATAAGCATGTTATAAAGCACAATATAAATAGGAAATGCAAACACATGCATTTCATAAGTAAGCGACTAAACTAAACAACTTGCATGGAGGAAATCATATACATCTCTAAGGTAGTTGAGAATCCTATCTCAACACCTACCTAAAACACTATCATCTAAGTACTTACTCATACAAGCATTTTCACAAACACTTAGACTACACTTATTTAACATATATAACGTATATTAGCCAAAACATGTATTAGGGTGGATCCTTTCGCCGAATAAGTATTACACATATATATAGCATATACACACAGTAATTAATCATGGCAAACACACTTTCTACTTGCTAGGAAAGAAAATTATCATATCAGTTCTTAATCCTAGTTGATCCCGACTTTCTGCTTGCTTGATCAGACCATTGGTAACTACTAGGATTGAGAATTCAATTCAAACCACTAATACCTCGTTTATATATAGTTCTCTACTCCGTCTTCCCGATTGTAATAAGCCCTTGAGAAGACAATCCTAGGGGGTGTGTTGTTTTGATCTAACGTTCAATCAGAGGGATATATAACTATTCTCTAAGCGTGAATAGTGTCTAAGCTAAAAACAACTTTTCTAAGAGTTATTAAGTAAGCATATAAGTATTAGGGGGATTCAACGAAGGAATGAGATCTCACTCCAACCTAATCAAGTCAACTAACTAAATCTGTCTTTCAATTGTCTTAGCATAATCAGTGTTTTACATTCCTTAGTATAACCAACCAATAGTTGTAATCCAAAGTCTACGCTCATACGCTAGATGATTTCATACCCTTTCTAATCCAAGAAATTGTTTATCGCTTAGGGTCAAATGTTGACTGATTGGAATTGAGTTGCCCGAACTTGAATTTAACTACACTCGAGCACTACACACATGCTCATACTAGCTAAGAAGGTCCTAGGGTTCACATTATTAATTTGTTAGATTTCCTATACTGTCAGATTTGTTTGCAAAATGTAGGAATACCAACTCTAGGTCCAAAACTCTAAGGGCCTGTTTGACCAATGGTATTAGGTTGTATTAAATGGATTGCATTGCTAATCCCACTTCGGGATTGGGAATGACATGTTTGGAAGGAGGGTGGGATGGGATTAAAATCAATTTCATAAGCTTTGGAAAATGAACCTTGTGTTGGAAAGTGTGAGATGAGATTGGTGGGTTTGGAAAGTTATGAGACACAAAAGTTGGGTTTTGTGCTCATATGAGTGTGAAATGGTGAGGCCAGGAGGAGTTAGAGATGGGTTTAGATGAGTAATGGTGGAGGGGTGGAAGGAGTTCACAATTGTCGAGTACAACTCCTGTCAAGCATTCTACACATTCGATACCAAAAGGAGCTTCATGTATTTCATTTAACCCAAAATCGTCACAATACATGGGATGTAGCCTTACATGGACCATGACAGAAGATGCATATGAGCTAATACAACCAAGGCTTCAAACATCTAAAATATTATACCAACTACTACACTACTAGGCCCATCAACATGACAACACAAAGATCCTAACACAGCAACAACCAAACTACGAGACAACGTTATGGATGACTAGGCATCCGAGTCTGGCGACGGAAGAGGGGCACCCTTATCCTGTAAGCGGCACAGGATAGACTTTAAAGTGCGAGTCAATTTCCTGAACTTGTGTTTCACGGGACCCCGAAGATCCATAATATCCTGTCGTAGGACAGCCTGACCTTCCTCAAGGCAGGCTAAACGGGCATCCCTAGCAGCCCGATCGGCGTCCTGCTCTGGTGTCGTAGGAGGTGAGCTCTCCTCTGTATCCTGGGCCCCCTCTTCCTCTTCTTATTCCTCTTCTTCCTCTATTTCAGCTCCACTTTCTCCCTCACTCTCTTCCTCTTCACTCTCCGTCTCATCCTCACTCTCATCAAGTCGGGCTTGACGCTGTCGTGGCCCAATCTCCATCTGATTGAGAGTAGTCTCGCTGATGTGATGTTGAGGCACTGGGAGTTCTGCGCCAAGACTATAGCCGAACTCGCATGCAATCTTGCATATAAGCCGGCCGAAGGGGAGCGAATCAGTCCTTCTATTGGAGCGTATGGTAAGAACTATCTGTCGCAAAACATAAGTAGGCACGCACAGCTCCGCTCTCTACCCCACTTGGTATAGGAAATCCACTATTAATCGCATACACTCGCTGCGATTGCTCTACCTGGGTAAACATTAAACGTGAAAATGTGATGGAGTAAACGGAAGTCGTCAGTCATATTGGTCGCTAGAAGGCTATTGTTGGGTTGCCACTGAACCAGTCGACCACAAAGGAACCGTGTGCTGCGATCCCTTTCACTTGCACTCCTCATATTCAACTCACTTGCATGTTCCTCTCCAAGGGGCACCCTCAGAAGCCGAGATATTAAGCCAACGTCAAGTGTGGCTTCCCGGTCTCTTCCACATGGGATCTTGAACTGCAAAGGCTCCAGTGTAGGTTCTTGAATGTGGGCATAGAAAGCTCGAACAGTGCTCGCATTTGTACGGTACTCGATCTCAAATAGCAGACCCCACTTGGCTTCTTACAGGTGCTCGAACAACAAGTATTTTGACCCTACGGCCCTTATAAACTCCATGCGACAGCTCCGCCAAAGGAGCCCTTCCAACCATCTTGGCCCATTCTTTTGGATGCCCAAATGGGCTCAGTTGAGGCTGAAATTTTACAGAGTGACACTTCCATAGGTGGGTCACACCCTCACAAAATTTTAAAATTTTTGAATATTTTTAAGTATTTTAATTAATTTAAACAAAATAGTCTGTCCAAAAACAATCGGACAGACCTGGACGTCCCAACGTGGTGGGCCAGTCCAGCCCTCGTCATGGTGTGCACAGGAGTCCATTGGCCGTGAAATTTGGTAGGTAGGTCTTACCATGAGTGGAACATAACTCTACAAAATTTCAGAATTTTTGGACATATAGAAATATTTTAATTTATTTAAAGAAATCAATCTGTCCTGAAAATCGGACTGATCTAGACACCATATTTTAATGGGCCGGTCCAGCCACCACCATGGTGTGTACAGGTGTCCATTGGCCCCAAAATTTTGTAGGTGGTCCTACCATGAGTGTACCACCTCCCTGTAAATTTTCATAATTTTTAGACATCCAAAAGTATTTTAATAAATTTCAGAATTCCAACCTGTTCAGGGTGGAATGTTGCTGGAATAGTGCAGAACATCCAGACTGTCCACCTCAATTGGACCACACCTTTGGGACCCTAATGAAGGTCATATGGGGATGAAATTTGAGTGACATCAAGATGAGATTTCCAACTTTCAAAAATGTATATTTTATGGGTACAAAAGGTCCCTCAATCAGTCCCAAATTCAAGCCCAAAGTCCAACAAAAAATCTGTCCAGAAAATTTCTGGGCAGCAACATGCACATGAAATAAAATGAGCGTAGGAACCAAAATAAGAGGAAATCACCCTATGGAATTTGACTTGTGATCCACCTTAGTGGGCCCCACAAATATCCAGACCTAATACATACCATAAAATCCATTGCATGTGTCCAAAAATGAGCAAATGGGGCACCTATGTTCATAGAGTGGACATACATGGGCTTCCACTCTCTTTGGATGGTCTGGATACTTCCAGGATACAAGGTGGGCCACACACATCCGAGAATAATAGATCAACAAAATAATAATAAAAATCAGCCACAAGGGAAGGGGCTCCGCCACATTGAGGCCCTTCCCTTCATCATAAACCACACATATCACTATATTGATGGGATTACAAGATCTACCCATGCATGCATCCTGTAATCAAAATTCAATGATGGAGATGCCATCTCCACCAAGGATCAAGGGTCTAGATGACCCACAAACCTATAAATCAAAGGAAAATCTCATGATGGGGTCCATGGAGAATGGTCCCATCATGGCAATCATGCATGCATAAAGTGGGTTGTTAGCCACACTCATGGAGTCATGTAGGACCTCCACCATTGATTGGTGGGTCCTACACACACCCAATCAAATGAAAAGAGACTAATCCCATGAATCACCCACCTTGAATCTTCAAGATTCTCTTATCTCAAAGCTCCTTAAGCTCTAAGGGTTATAGATCTATGGTTGAGATCATGTTCCAAGGGCTAGATGATGGGGGATTAGAGGGAGAAGGGGCTGGAGAAGAGAAGATGGAAGGGAAGTTGCTGAAAATTCTAACAATGGAGGGAAATGAGAGGGAGGGAGAGAATAAAGAAAGAGAAAGAGAGACCATGATGGGTTTGTAAGAGAATCCATCATTACCATAGGGAGGAGTTTACAAAGTTGTAGGTTAGACTAGGCCTCTTGGTGGTGTTTGTGGTTGGTGGTGTTAGTTCCATACAATTGTGTAGTGTGTGGGTAGTGTACCTTGGAACTTGTGCCAAGGGTGATGGTGGTCCACATGCATTCCACTTAAGTAGACCACATGAACAATGGTCATATAATGAAATGTACACAATTTTTGATCTACATATCGGATTTATGCGCGAGACACGGTGTTGGAACTGCGGCGATGATGCGGTCGCAATGGCATAGGTCTCGGGTCAATCCGAGTCGGTTCTACATAATCAAACTCAAGGATGACTGCAAACACTATCCAAAGGTCGTGGGTCGTCGAGATTCGAATGGTAGGACCGCGAGACCATGATGAATAAGATGCATACTCACACACACACATGCGAACTCGGGTCGGGTCTCACAACATGCCTATGTGACTGCAATGTACTCGGCCTCTGTCGCCAACAATGCTACGACCTTCTGTAGCTTACTCTGCCAAGGAATCGCTCCCCCTGCAAACGTGAACATGAACCCTGATGTAGACTTCCTGGAGTCTATGTCGCTTGCCATATCTGCATCTGTGTAACCCTCTAACACAGGTTTTCCGTTATTATAATATAGGCTCAACCTGGATGAGCCTCTTAAATACCGCAGTATCCATATCACCATGTCATAGGTATGGTTTTTATGCAAGGATCTCATCTCCTCTTGCATAGCTGTCAACCACTCCCCCTTATGCTCGTCAGCTAGGGCCTCAAAATAATATTCTGGCTCTCCCCCATCAGTCAGCATACTGTACTCATACGGCAAGTACCTCTTGGACGGCTGTCTGTCCCTACATGACCTCCTCACTTGTGGCTCAACAGGTGGAGCAAGTGGGGGCTGCTCCCCCGGTCCATCTTCTGAAGGAACTCCCTCGTCCTCTGCACCTTACTGTACTCCCCCGTTATCAGGCACCAGGGGAGGAATAACCGGATCCATGTCCTCTAGCTCACCTGAACTAGGCTGGTTCTTCTCTGGCTTACCAATGTCTTCTATACATTGATTTTCAAAGAAAACCACATCTCTGCTCCAGACAAGTTTCTTCTCGGTCGGATCCCACAATCTGTAACTGAACTTTTCATCACTGCACCCCAAGAACACATTGTCTGATCTTCATATCGAGCTTGGACCTCTTATCCTTTGGTACATGAACTGATGCCCTGCATCCAAATACCCTGAGATGACTGTACGATGGATCTTGTCCGGTCCACACCTTCTCGGGTACTTCTCCATTCAACGGGGCTGATGGAGACCTGTTTATCAAATACATCATCGTGTATATTGCTTATCCCCATAATGTCTTGGGTAATTTTGCATGGGATAACATGCATCTGATTCTCTCTACAATGATGCGATTCATTCGCTCAGCTACACCACTATGCTGGGGGGTCCTGGGAACCGTCTGTTCATGCCATATACCCAGAGACTTGCAATACTCATGAAAGTCGCCAATGTATTCACCACCATTGTCAGTACAGATGCACTTCAATGGTCTACATGTCTCTCTTTCGACCATAGCATGAAACAATTTAAACACGCCAAAGACCTTGTCCTTGGATTTCAAAGCATAAACTCAAACCCTCCTAGATGCATCATCTATAAAAGTGACAAAATACAATGCGCCACCCAAGGTTTTTGTCCTCATAGGACCACAAACATCAGAATAAACTAAATCTAATGCATGCACTTTATTAGCATGAGAAGCAGTTTTAATAAATGAAACTCTATGTTGTTTCCCTTATGGGTGCACATTTAACCGGTAGAACTGTGGAACCAGACCGGAACCGACCAAACGGTCCGGTTTGGTCCGGTTCTAGAGTGCACCGGTTCCGGTTTCGGTTCCAAAAATCAAAGAACCGGTGACATTGGTTCGGTTCTCGGTTTGGGGGTATGTAGAACTGAACCGAACCGTGAAACGATCCAACCGTGGATCCGATCCGAAGAACTGAGCCGTGGAACCGAACCTTGAACCGAACCAATGTATTTTTGCACACCATATAATTATTTTCTCTAGAACAATTATTTTCGTAAATGTATTTTTGCACACCTTATACAATATCTAAACCATTCATCAAATGGACCACAACATGGATGAACATGGGCTTGCAATTGGGCTGGATTATAAAAAGCCCCGAATCGTGGAACCGATCCAGAACTGAACCGATTTTAACGGTTTGGTTCCGGTTCGGTTCTAGGGTGCCAACGGTTCAGTTCCGGTTCTGAATTTTCTAGAACCGTCAGGAACGGTTCGGTTCCGGTTTCACCCCAGAACCGGACCAAACCGAACCGTGTGCACCCCTAGTTTCCCTGATAAACAATTAAGACAGGTTTTGAGAGGTGTACCTGTCACGTCTGGAAGGAGCCGCTTCCTAGCTAGTAGATGAAGCCCTTTTTCACTCATGTGGCCTAGACGCCTGTGCCACATGTCAATAGTTGAATCTTCCGTTGCGTTCAACCCACCCTTGCACACACTAACACTTGCCTTGTAAAGGGTGCAACACTTATTTTCTCTGGCTGTGATCAACAAACCCTTGATGAGCTTCTAACATCCACCAGCAAACCGGCTTTCATAGCCATCATCATCCAGTCTTTCCGTCGACATCAAGTTAAGGCGAAGGTCCGGGATATGCCTCACATCCCTGAGAACCAATGTGCAGCCCACATCAGTCTTTACACAAATATCACCGACCCCTATGATCTTCGATACACCAGAATTTTTCATCTTCACGGTCTCATAATCACCTAACTTGTAGCTTGTGAAGAAGTCTCTGTGTGGAGTCACATAAAAAGAAACTCTCAAGTCAATCACCCAGTCGGTGTCCTGACTCGTAGCCGTGAGACATACATCATGATCTGCAGAAAGAATAACTACAACGTCGCCATCTAAAGCGACCGCAGTAGAATCTGATTCATCTTCCTTCTCCTTTCATTTTCCTTTCTTGTCGTTCTTCTTACCACGACACTCATGCTTGTAGTAGCCCTTCTTGCCACAATTCCAGCAATCAACATCCTTCATGTTACTCGACTTGCCTCTTGATTTATCTTAGGCCTTCCCGCCCTTTCTGTTCTTTCCTCTCCCCCGTTCCTGTGTCACAAGGGCCTCTTGCTGAGTGGACCCCTGAAACTTCCTCATTGTCTCCACATTGAAGAGACAGCTGGTTACTTGTTCCATGGATATCTTTCCGTCTGGTGCGGAGTTACTTAGAGACACCACCAATGTCTCCCAACTGTCAGGCAATGAACTAAGCAAAAGCAAAGCCTGCAATTCATCATCCAGGACCATCTTCATAGCGGAGAGCTAGTTCACTATATTGCTAACGTCATTCATGTGCTCGGCCACAGAACCACCATCTTTGAACTTGAGATTCACAAGTCGCCTTATCAGAAAGATTTTATTCCCGGTTGTCTTCCTCTCATACAACCCTTCTAATTTCAGCCATAGGCTAGCGGCTGAGGTCTCTGTAGACACATGGTGGAATACGGAATTGTCCAACCATTGTTTAATAAACCCCACCACCTTCCGGTCCATCTTCTTCCAATCATCATCAGACATATCCTTGGATTTTGCTGATATGCCTAAAATTGGAGAATATATGTCCTTGCAATAAAGCGAGTCCTCCATCTTACCCTTCCATATGGTCCAGTTAGAACCATTGAGGCTGATCATCCTTGATGAGCCACCTTCCATAATTCAAAACCAATCCTACCCGTTTAATGAACTTAGCTCTGATACCACTTTGTTAGGGGTCTTGCACAAAACCATAGGATCTAGCCTCCCAAAATAAACTGAAATTATGGGATAATAAAGCAATGAAATAAATCAAAGCACAAACCACACGACATAAGGGATTTTTACGTGGAAAAATCTCAAAGAGGTAAAAACCACTAAACCTCATCCAGATCAATAATCCACTATGAAGTAGAACGTTACAACCTTCTTCACTCACGCAGGAGTGGATAAACAATAAGTGAATAAAAGAAAAATGGAGAGATCTCACCGATCACGAGGACGTAGAAGCGCTGAGATGTTGATTGCACAACAGATCACCTCCACGAGCATAACCTCCCTTCTACAAGCTTCCTCTCTCTCTCTCTCTCTCTCTCTCTCTCTCTCACACACACACACACACACACCTTTAATAACCCTAAACCCTTTAGCAAACCCTTGCAAAGCTTTAAGAAACCCTCTTGCATTACCTAGAAAGCCCTAGGTACCTCCTATTTATAGTTTAGGAAGCTCTCTTTCGCACCCCTTGTGAAAGGGCCTAAAAAATCCACAATCCGCACAAAATTGTGGAACGAATTTGCGTAACCTCGACTGGTCGAGTAGGGTCCTCGACCGGTCGAGCGGCCCACTCGACCGGTCGAGCACCTCCCTCGACTGGTCGAGCACCTCGGAGAAAATAATCAGATGGTCGTTAGACTTTGAGTCGAGTCCCACTCGATTGGTCGTGCACCAGCCCTCGACCGGTCGAGCGAAGCTCACGACCGGTCGAGCCTAGGGAAAAAACCCCATCATTTAGAAGACTTGTGACTTAAGATTTTCTCTATAGTGTGTGCTGTCTATAAAAAGATATAAAAGTAGAGAGAGGTGCAACTTCCTATAAGGATTTTCCTTGATAAGAGTTTGGAGAGATGTATGCATTATAAATTGTTTTCTTAATTTCTCTTGTTTTATTAAGAAAGCTCTAAGTTGCCACCTATGGAAGTCTAGGTATATTATTGAACCACGTAAATACTTATCCTTTTGTATATTGTTTTCTCCTTGAGTTTTAGGTTTTGGTTTGTCTATTTTCTTTTATAGTTTTATTTTGCTCACATCAGTTATATGCAAGTCTTAGTTGCAATAATTGATATCAAAGTCAAAGGCTGAAAAGCCTTTTAATATAAGATCGATATTGTATTGCAATTATGTTTCAGATACATAAATCAAGTTCTATTAAATTCAAGGTACCAAAGTTCAATCGATCTAATTATGCATTATAAAAAAAAAAAGTGAATGATATATTGGTGTTGGAAGGTTGTATATTAGCAATTAAAAAATTTAAAAAAAAAAAATTTAAAAAAAAAAAAAAAAACCCATAAAAATGAAAGATGGGATTTTTTAGAAGAAAAATTAATTAGGTATGACAAATCCTATTCTTGCATTGAATGATTTGGTTTTCTTGGATGTATCTAATTAAATCACTGTAAAACGTTTGGGGGTCAAATTGTAGAATTTGTAAAAGGGAAATTGTTAAATAAGATCTTTCTTAGGCACAACTGCATAATGAAGATGAAGAAATTATCCTCTTTAGAAAAACACTTGCATGATTTTAATACCCTAATTAGTATATTGGTGTTGGTCAATGTATAGATTGACGATGAAGAAAAAAGTTTCGCTTCGATGTCAGATTTATGAGATAGTTTATTTATAAATCTCGACAACGGTCCAAATCTCAACATGAAGTTGGCCATATATATATTGCTAATCATAGATTTTTACAGAAAAATACATAAAGAACCTTCTTGTAATGCTATGATGATTAGAGAAAGATTTATTGAGAGAAGTACCCGTGGGAGACAATCTCTATTTCAACATTGAAATCATGAGATCGAGTGCTCATGTAGTGTGGGTGGTGCGTGTTAAAAAAAAAAAAAAGTACCCATGGGAGAAATCGAACGAGATTTAAGTTCAAATAGCACAAAATAAGAAAGTGTTGGAATTATGAGAAGAATGGCCACAAATGCAAAAAGTGCAAACTAAAGAAAACAAATTACAAAATTCTAAAATCTCATTCACATCACCAAACATCACATTCAAAAGTTTTCCAAGGAAACATAGTTGAAAAAGATGATTCATTTGAGAACGGGAAAGTAATATTGACAATGATTTCATAAGAGAATCTGAACCATTAATGAATTTTATATTTGGACACTTTATTCTATATAATATTGCAAAGGAATCATTTTTACACATATTAACTATGTGATGACGACACAATTTACATGGATGACAATTTTATGTATGAAATTGTGGGAATTTGAGATGTCAAGATCACTATATTGGATGGCATGATATGTATCGGACATATGGAAGAGTACTTTTTATCATTAGAAAATGTTAATAAAAATAGTTACAAACTATTCAAAGAAAATAATCAATTGAAAATTATAAAATGAGCGACGGTTGTTATGAAGAAAGAGTTGATGGGCGGTCCATATCAGGTGCTCAGACATACTATGTATGGCAAAACTATTGTTGCTAATGTCATGACAAAGTCTGCTATTATTTGGCATAAGCGATTGGGTCACAAGAGCAAGCTAGAACTAAGGATACTTATTGATTGAAATTTATTTTATAGTTTAAAATCTATTAATTTCCATTTTTTGAGAATTGCCTGCTTAAAAGCTTTATAGAGACAATTTTCTTTCCTTAATTGTTAAAAATAAAGATGTTTTAGATTTTATTAATTTTAATACTTTAGAAACTCTTGTTGAATCATTAAATGGTTCAAACTATTTTATTCCTTTTATTAACAATTTATTCAGAAAAAAATATGGGTTTACGTGTCTCAAAGGAAGCGTGATGTTTTTACTTATTTTATCAAATTTAAAGCATTAGTTAAATCTAAAATGAAAATAAGATTAAATGTCTTAGATGAATAAAGGACAATAATATACTTTGAAAGATTTAAGAATTTTTGCAGTAAGAACGGCCTTGAGAGTCACTACATAATCCCCAATACTCCACTAAAGAATAATATTTTTAAATCATATTAGAAACATACTGAGTTTGATAAGACTCGAGTAGTGTTTTTGTGCATAAACCATTAATACAACTTGTTACTTGATGAATTATTCACCCACGACTGCATTAGATTTCAAAATTCTTGATAAGGTTTAATTTAAAAAATATTGTTAATTACTTGTTCCTTTATACTTTTTATATTATTGTTCTAGCACATTAGTGAAGAAGATTGACATTCTTCAGTATCATATTTATTGGAGGTAAAGATGGCTTATATTTATCATGATATGCACTGCATCAGACATTACACAAGTGCATTGGGTGCAATCGATTAGTAGATACATAAGCAGCCCAGGTAGAGACTATCGTGTAGTAATAAGTGGATCATTCATTACTTGGATGACACTTTTAATGTGATTATTTGTTATAATAGTCAAAACTTATAATTGATTTATGGATTCAAATTATGCAGGAAATCATAATAAAAGAAAATGTACAATAGGTTACATCTTCTCTTTTAGCTAGCGGTGTGATTAGTTGGATGTTGAGATTGCAATTAGTAGCATTATCTGTTACGGAAGCATTATACATGTTACTTACACAAGCATGCAATGAACATCTTTGGTTGAAGATGTTATTAAAAGAATTGAAATTTAAGCAGAAAGTTATAGTAATTTATTGTGATAGTGATACTGGGAAGGGTATGAAAAAGTGATGAGAAAGATCACCATCTTCCTTAAGTATCTAAAACTTTTAATCTATAAGGTAGTTTCTTAATTCCAAAAAAAAAAAAAAAAGGATAAAACTCCAACTAATTTTATTGAATAATGTTTAGTAATGTCTAATGTGTATTTTTCTCAATTACATTATTAATAGAGAAAAAATAAATTAAAATTCATAATTACAAAAAATAGAAAAATTATAACTCTAACAAAAGTCTTAATTCTAATAAAACTCTTTTAAAGCTTAATTTTCACCAATAAAATGTCCATATAAACCTTACTAGAATAGTCCTAACATGATTATAAGCAATTTTTAAAAAGAAAGAAATCCTAAAACTTAAAAATAAGAAAATTTAACAACAATTGTAATTACTAAAAATAGTATAAAAAAAAAAAATTAAAATCCCGTTTTTGAAATAGAAGTGTGCGTTTTCTCACAAAATGGATGGACATGACCCATAAAGTGGGTTGTTTTGCCCCAGACGGGATGTTCTTATAATAATACCCGGATAAAAAGTTATGGCCAATTGACGTTTCACACTTTAAACGACAAATTCTCCCTATCCAAATTGAATTTCTTCGATCTGGACGTGCTTGGGGCCCAATTACCCTATGTAGTATTGGGCTCGGATCTTACGGACTACTTCCACTTCTGTTTGGTATTCTTTTGGTCCAGCTATGTTACGAATGTGTCTGTGCCACATCCTACAGCAAACAATCAAAATGTATTACACTTAGCTAAAAAAATTGGTATTCCATACTCAAATCAAGCACATTGATGCACAATATGATTTTGTTTATAACATGCTGGAATATAGATATATCTCATTGCGTAAGATTCATACCAACAATAACATAGTAGATATGTTGTTAAAGCCTATTATAAGGAAGAAGTTTATTTAGTGTATGACTTTTCTTAAATTTATTGTTACATATTAATGGGTGACTTTGAATAGTTGTTATTATGAGCATTTTTTGAACTATTGGAAAAACTAATTTTAAATGGAATAATGTTAAGGTGGTAGATGTAATACACATTAAGATGTATCTATGTTCTCTACTTTGGAAACACCTCTCCCTTTCGTGCCATATTGCATGAAGCTTGATTTAAAAAGCTTATGGTGTGAGTTACTCTTTATGAAGTGTGTTGTCTATAAAACGAAATACAAGTGGAGAGAGATGTGCATCTTCCTCTAAGGACTACTCATTTAGAGTTTCCCTCCATAGTGAGAGTGTGGGAGGGAGGCATGCTTTGTAAGTTGTTCTCCTCATTTATTTTGTTTTAGAAAAGAAGAAAGCTCTACATTATTATCCCATGAATATTAGTATATTGTCGAATCACGTAAATCTTAGTATCAATTCTCTTATTTTTTCTTGTTAGCTTTTAAATTTTAATTTGATTATTTTTCTTTTGTGATTTTTCTTTGTCCTCATCAAATATATGCGGATATTTCTTGGAACAATTGTTTCGCTCAATTGCACCATTACACAGGCTTTGTTGCATGAACACTCTTCTTTCCCTACCAACAATGCTTATACAAAGTTTCTTCCACTCTCTTCTGAGAACCAACTTCGATACCAACTAAAATAACCTAGATCACTTGCTTTCGCAGGTTTTAAAGATCCTTTGATCAATTTCATCATAACTTAGATTTGTGGGCCATTGGTCATCTTAGAACATCAACACCCTTAACATCACTTGCATCAGTGTCTGTATAGGAAAGAATGAAAATGTACACAACTCCCCCAACAATACAAGATGACTAACAGTGCTCTAACTACTCATGTTCCTTTTAGGCTGGCCCACATCTCATGGGTCACCTACCATAAAAATACACTAATTGGATGATCCCAACCATCCAATCAATATTTTTATGAAAAAAAAAATTGAGTTATTAGATACTCTTTGCACTTTGCAGAGCCTCATGGTTGATAGGCATGCATGTTGAAATCATGCACATGTGATGCGGTAGACGAATTTTAACATTGAGGTCATTCATTCGAGTGCCCATATGGTGTGTGTGAGACTACTAACTAATGTAACTTTTGGTTTATGATTCTTGAAAATTAAGGCCCACAGTTTGGACGGTCAATTTCAGTTACTTATTTGCCTATTGTGCATTTTTTTTTAACGGAGGCTCTGGATGTAACGCTTAAGAGTTAGACACCATTTTTTTTAACAAAGGCTCTGGCTATAACGCTCAGAGTTGGTGTAACGGCCCGACCAACACTGTATGATATTGTCCGCTCTGGGTCCCACTGTGTTGGGGGCCTTGCACAAAACCTTAGGATCTAGCCTCCCAAAAACAAACTAGAATTATGGAATAATAATGTAATGAAATAAATCAAAGCATCAACCACACAACACAAGAGATTTTTACGTGGAAAACCCTCAAAGAGGTAAAAAACCACGGGACCTCGTCCAGATCAACAATCCATTATGAAGTAGAAAGTTACAACCTTCTTCACTCACGCAGGAGTGGATAAACAATAAGAGAAACAAAGAAAACAGAGAGATCTCACCGATTACGAGGACGTGGAAGCGCTAAGATATGGTAGATCACTTCTACGAGCATAGCCTCCCTTCCACAAGCTTCCTCTCTCTCTCTTTCTCTCTCTCTCTCTCATACCTTTGATAGCCCTAAGCCCTCCTAGAAAACCTTTACGAAACCTTAGAATACCCTAGAATAGAATACCCTAATCTCGTTTTGGAACCCCTTAAATAGAGAACCGTATGAATTAGAGTCACATAAGGAAACTGTGCATAAGCGAAGGAATTAGAGTCCAATAAGGAAACTGCGCTACCTCTCCTCTGAACTAAGGAGGAAAACTCCATCACACTAGACCTGCACAGTTTTATTTTCGGGGTTGCCCCCAAAAGGCCTCATACAAGGAAGGTCCTAACCATACATATAACCACCATTACTTCGGACAACTCTTCAGATGTGGGACAAGTTATGCTACAGTCAACTGCAACAGTAACTCGCCCAACGCGATAGCTCGCCTACGACCTCAGGCCCCGCCCACATCGCACCCGCCCACATTGAAGCAGTGACCGGGGCGTCACATTATCCCCCACCGAGGGCAGAGCCGTCCTCGGCTCTGATACCATTTGTAACAGACCGACCAGCACCGTACGATATTATCCGCTCTGGGTCCCACTGGACCCGCACGGTTTTGTTCTCGGGGTTGCCCCCAAAAGGCCTCGTACAAGGAAAGTCCTATAACCATACATATAACCACCATTACTTCGGACAACTCTTCCGATGTGGGACAAGTTACGCTACAGTCAACTGCAACAGTAGCTCGCCCAGCGCGGTAACTCGCCCAGACCCTCAGGCCCCACCCACATCGCACTCGCCCACATTGAAACAGTGACCGGGGCGTCACAGTTGGATACTGTACCGAACCGAGTCGAGCTTGGCACAACTCGGCCTGGTTCAGCCAACAGCCTATCCTAGCTCAAGTTCAACTTGACTCGATCTTACAGCTTGATTGGCCATCTCAGCTTGATTCAGTCAGCAGCTCAGGCCAGCTCGGGCTGAATTTGAGTTTTATTTTTAGTTATTATATAAGTAGACCCTTTTTTAATTATATATATAATATATTAATTAATTTATATATATAATATTATATAATTAAGTTATAACTCGAGTTGAGTTAAGCCAAGTCTGAGTTGGGGTAGAGCTCGATCTCAAAATTCTTCCGAACTAAAAAAAGTATGTTCGGCTTGACCTAAACCAAACTTTCGAGCCGAGCCAAGTCCAGCTTATCCGAGCCTAACCGAGCTAAGCGAGTTAACCGAGCTAGCTTGGTTTGTGTCCAGCTCTAGTAAGGGTCTCTCATGCATTTGGGTGCGGCTTTCGTGGATCCCCATGCGTGGGACTCCTGACTGTGGGGCCCACCTTGATAGATGTGACTACAACCATGCCGTACATTTGTCTTTAAAACTCATTTTAGGGAATGATCCAAAAAATGAAGCAGATCCAAATCTCAGATTGTCCATAGTACAACAAACAATAGTAACCGACCCTTAAAAACTTCTTGTGGGCCACAAAAACTTTGGATCAAGATGAGATTTGTGTGGTCACTTCATATAGCTCTTTGTGACCTTATCAACAGACTGGATGGAAAATAACTCTATGAAGTTTTTAATGGTGGGGATTCAATCATGACTGTTTCCTGTGGTGTGGTCCACCTAAGATTTGAGGATGCTTCAGTTTTGGGATCATGCCCTAAAATGAGCTTTGAAAATGGTTGGACGGTGTGGATTTAAGGCATATACATCACTGTGAGCCCCACAGTCAGGGGTCCCACCCACCTCAGTGTATCTGGGGTCTCACTTAATCGGCTCCCCATGCATTTTACCAACTAAACCCCTTTTTTTGTACGGAAGCATATGAGAACCGTTATAATTGACTCATAACCATATAAGAGGTTAGGTGCAGTTTGCTGGAATTAAAATAGGAATGGATAGTTTAAACAAAATGCCAGCATGCATGTTTCCTGCCACACGTGTAACCACCAGATTTTTGTGTATGGTTGTCTTGATGGTGGGGGCCACCTTATGCATTTCTCAGACATCCCACATGCTTGACGGGCTGACACGTGTACTGTGTGAATGAGTATAGAGTTGGGCCATGAGTATTATCTGTCGAGAAATTAAGTTCCCAACACACCAATGGTCTGGATCATTAGAGCTGGCCCCACGTGCACAAACTAACATTTTTTGTGGGACCCACGTAGTATCCAATCAGCTATTAAGCAGGAGCCGCGTGGCAGACATTTTTGAAACTATGAATCGATGATAGATTAGAGCCGATTTCGTGCCGCTTATGCCATATGCATCATTTTCTACCGACCTTCCAAAGACTTCATTTTTCTCCATCTTTCTCTCTTCTTGGAACCATCCTCCCATTGACAAAACATCCCCACCCCTCCTTATAAAATGGCCCACTTTCTCTACTCTTCTCACAATCCACCCATCCATTTTAAAAATGTACGGTCTAAGTGCCCATCAGCCTACAAAAGATCAGAGAAAGCCCATGAAAGTAGTGTTCATTCCAAACCCAAAGGTTATTGAAGCCAGTGCTTCTGATTTTAAGGCCATTGTTCAGCAACTCACAGGCAATGGTTCTAGAGCTGAGCGTGCTAGCTTGGTCATGGCAACGGTCACATCTCGGGCTTCTGCGGCCCACGCTTCTACGGCTGAGATTGCTAGAGAGGACATTGATGAGGATGTGTTGGCTATTTTATCTTCATTCAACTTCAAAGGTGATGATAACTCGGAGGAAATGGTAGCGAATTTTGATGGGCTGGGATCTCCATATGAGCTTGTTTTGTGATATAAGGCATCTGTATATGGTGATCCGAACCGTTTATTTCATCTAGTACAGATATTTGTGTGTCGTAGGCTAAAAATTACGGAACTTGGACAGTTCTAGCTATTACTACATTTTTTTTACATGGATAGGATTGTTCAATCATTGTGGTTTTTTGTTCTATGGTCCATCATAGAGTTGCAGGATGAATGAACGGTTCAGATCAGCATTGTCGTGGATGGATTGGATCTCTCTTGCTATGTAGTCTGTATAGGTTTCATTAGTTTCCTCTAGGAATTCACGATGTGAAAAATGTGTTTCATATTTTCTTTGATAAATGATCGTATACAGCATCTGTATGGGAGCTTTAGTGTACAATCGTTATTTTTGGCTCATGTGTCAGTCGTGTAGAATATCATATCCATGTAAAAGGTGGGACAGACCGTGGCCTGCATGAAATTCAGTCTCATCCACCCAAAACGTCAAGGACTATGGACAACCAATGAAATGGCTTAATATGATATATATTGGGCCCACCCAATGAGTGAATGGGCCTGATTTTCATTTCAAGTCATCATCATGGTGTAGCTCATCTTTTTCATGGATTGGACAGTGCAAAAATGTAAGATGACGGCGTGAAAGAAATGGACGCGCTGTGATGGGCCACCATGATGTGTGGGTTTTATCCACACCGTCCATCCATTTTGAGTACAAGCTCAAAAATATATAGGCAGTTCTAAGAGAACTTTACGACTGTGGACCCCACCTTTTATCCATTGGATATTATTGAAGCGATACAAACTTAAAATACGGACTTAGACCACCTCATACGGACGACAAATTCTAGGACGAAAATACACCTCCTTTTTACGGAAACGGATTCGCTGCTCTGCTGCCACAAGCCAATGGCGGATCGTCGGTGGTTTGTGGGCCCCACCATGATGTATGCTTTTCATCCATGTTGTCCATATATTTTTCCGTATCATTTTATGGTATGAGACCAAAAATGAGGTATATCCAAATCTCAAGTGCACCACATTACAGGAAATAGTGTTGAATGAGCGTCAACCATTAGAAATCTTCCCCTGTCTAAGTTGGGGGCCGCCTGTGATGTTTGTGAGAAATCCTCCCCATCTAAGTTCATTCATAGGGTCACAAAGACCTGGATGAAGAGGAAAAACAAATTTCATAATGATCCAAAACTTCTGTAACCCCTAAAAGGGTTTCAACGGTAGACGTTCAATTCCCCACTGCCTTCCTTTTACAGTGCGGTCCACTTGATAGCTAGATCTATCTTATTTTTCATCTCAAGCCTTAATACGAGTTCCCCAAATATATGGACGGTTTGGATATGACACATATCTCATAATGGGACCCACAAAAATTAGTGGGGATTACAACAGAAAAAAAAAAAAAAAAACCAGTGAGTTGGGTCGACCCGGTCGATTGGGTCAGAGCTGGGCTTATGTCTACGGATTATAACTGTAGCCATAACTGTAGTGCTATGCACTTTTTTCTCTTTTTTTTTTCTTTTTTTTTCTTTTTATATTTTTACATGGAGAACTTTATTCTACCTACATTTTTCTCTAATATATATATATATATATATATATATATATATATATATATATATATATATATATATATATATTCTTTCTCTGTTTTTTCATTTCTTTCTTTATTCATTTAACAAGAATATCTTCTAAACCAAAATTAGTTACTTGACGTACCACATATGATTTTGAGGTAGGAGAAGCTACTTTAGCCAACCAACCTAGTTATTTTCTAAGATTCCATCAGGTCGATGGTCGAAAATCCATTTCATTCACTTCGCGGTCAATTTCAATCAGTTCGCAGTTAAATTGGAAATTTAGCGGAGCAAATAAAAAATTGAGCGAAGCAAACTAAAAATTGAGCGGGGCAAACATGAAAATTGAGCGGGGCAAACTAGAAATTGAGCGGGACAAACCGAAAATTGAGCGGGGCAAACCAGAAATTGAGCGGGGCAAACTAGAAATTGAGTGGGGCAAACTAGAGATTGAGCCAAGCAAACTGAAAATTGAGTGGGGCAAACTAAAAATGAGTGGGGTAAACCAGAAATTGAGCAGGGAAAACTAGAAATTGAGCGGGGCAAACTGAAAATTGAGTGGGGCAAACTAGAAATTGAGCGGGGCAAACTAGAAATTAAGCGGGGCAAACTAAAAATTAAGCGGGGCAAACCGAAAATTGAGCGGGACAAACTAGAAATTGAGCGGGGCAAACTGAAAATTAAGTGGGGCAAACTAGAAATTGAGTGGGGCAAACCGGAAATTGAGTAGGGCAAACTAGAAATTGAGCGGGGCAAACTGAAAATTGAGTGGGGCAAACTAGAAATTGAGCGTGGCAAACTAAAAATTGAGCGGGGTAAACTAGAAATTGAGCGGGGCAAACTAAAAATTGGAGGACTACTTCATTATGAACATAAGGAAAACATCATTAGTTTCACCATTTCTTCTTAATTAAACTAATGCTTGCAATTCAATCTATTTCCATTTTGCATCCAAACACAGCTCATGTGTTAACTCGAACTATTTTTAGGAAGAACAGTTCTTAAGCTCCAATGATTAAAGAATAAGACACATACCAGAACATAGATTCCTCTGTCCTTAAGAATCCTGACATTTTGATTGAAATGGCTCAATATATGATGTATCAAAAGAGACAAGTATCAAAATGTGGTTGATATTTATCCGTACCTCCCAACCTCCTCAAACATCTTAACAGCATTTTGTTGTGCATTGTGTTCACACTAAGCATCAATAATTGTTGTAAGTAATTTGGTTCTTCAATGAGAGGAGCTATCTAAAGTACACAATACTCACCATTAGAGAGTCTAGAGTTCCTGAATACACAAGGTATCATCAGAAAACAATATTTCAGCAACGGATTTCCCATATGTCATCAGACCTTCAATTGCATAGGACTCATTGCATCAATGCATAGATGAATTGAATTGTAAACATTCACAAGATAATAACGTTTCCTAGAAGTGATGCTGAGGAACCAGCATTCAAACTATAGTTATGCTTCTTTTAAGTCACCTTGAAAGCTGCGGCATTACAATTGGATCCCACACACTCAATTTCTAGTTTGCCCCACTCAATTTTCAGTTTGCCCGGCTCAAATTCTAGTTTGCCCAGCTCAATTTTCGGTTTGCCCAGCTCAATTTCTAGTTTGAGCGGGGCAAACATGAAATTCAGTGGGGCAAACTAGAAATTGAGCGGGGCAAACCGAAAATTGAGTGGGGCAAACATGAAATTCAGCGGGACAAACATGAAGGTTGAAGGTTATCAAAGAAATTTAAATTTTTGACAAAAAAATTTAGACAATTTTTGGAGTTTTCGACATATCGAAAACTTTAATTAACATGTCGACCCGATCGATCAAAGCGTTTTGACTGGTTGACTCGATGGATAGATAGGTTACATAGTTTTGAGTGTTTTTATGCAATTTGTTTCTATTTCTAGTTTTGATTATATATACTAGTGTAATCGATATTAAGGTTACTGCTAGACATGCTTAAAGGTTTGAAAGGATTACACCTTAGACCATATCTCAAGTGGTAGACTAAGTGAAGATACCTCGTTTCAACATTGAGGTCTTAGTATTGATTCCCTAGTAGGGGTGGCTAATAGTGGAGTGTGCACTGACAGTTGATTATACTAACAAGCTAACCACACCCCCCCCCCCCCCCCCCCCAAAAAAAAAGGAGGGTGTGAAAGAATTTTTGAAGAAAGAAAAAGATAGGGTTTTTCTCATGGGTCTTCGAATCGGTAATGCAGTGCAAATGAGCATACACTAAGATTCTTTTAAAGAAAGATGATGTATAATCGTCAAATATTGGAAATGCAGTGCAAATGAGCATACACAATGTTTTCAGTAATTATGTCATTGGAAATGCTGACATTGTGATCACGCCTAGTCCCACTTTGATAAATGAGGTGATGATTATCGTGGTCTAGTGTCGATAGTTCCAATCGTCCAAATAATTCGGGATACTTTATAGGATCCATTAAAATATCTAGTAGAATCTCGATTGTTAATGAATTACCATATAATACATTGCATATTGAAGAATGGTAATTTCTAGTTTGCCTCGCTCAATTTCATGTTTGCCCCACTCAATTTCTATTTTGCCCCACTCGATTTCATGTTTGCCCCGCTCAATTTCATGTTTGCCCCACTGAATTTCTAGTTTACCCCACTCAATTTCTAGTTTGCCCAACTAAATTTCATGTTTGCCCCACTGAATTTCTAGTTTGCCCCGCTCAATTTCATATTTGCCCCGCTCAATTTCATGTTTGCCCCGCTCAATTTCTAGTTTGCCCCGCTCAATTTTATGTTTGCCCCGCTCAATTTCATGTTTGTTCCGCTCAATTTCTAGTTTGCCCCGCTCAATTTCATGTTTGCCCGTGAAGTGAAGAGAATTGACTGTAAAATGAATTGAATTGACCGTGAAGTGAAGGGAATTGACCGTGAAATGCATGAAATGAATTGGATATAGCACATATATTTGATTAACAAATTCCACTTAATTTTCCATGTTGCAAAACCTACTAAATTCTAGTGTTTAAATTCTACTACGTACGTCAAATGAGCCATTGTGTTATTTTCAAGTTGGATTTGCAAAATTGCAATTTGAGGGCCACTTCCTGTCATTCCCTCTTGGTTAAAATTATTGTTCTCAATTGAATTTACTTGAAAGTCCAGACACAATTCAATCATTTGCCGGAGAACTTGTTGCTAAACCCATGGTCATGATCATCATAACAAGATGAATTACCGATAGCTAATCAAAATGCTTATCTGCTCTTAAATTCTAAATATTTTTTTATTTTTATTTTTTGCAAAAAATAGAATCAGTGGACAGTTGTTGTTTGAGCAGTGTGGTGGGATCCATGACATTAAGGTGAGTAGGACCTAACTGTGGGGCCCACTGTGATGTATGTGACTATATTCATGCCTTCCATCCATAAAACAACTTGACCCGATCGACTGGGTCCCAACCCGGTCGACCCTGACTCGCTGTCCCACTACCCGCTTATTTTTGTCAATCGCTACGGTTATAATCCATAGCCATAGGGAACCCCTGCTTTTCGCTATCGCTTTTTTGAAAAGCAAGGGCATTTTCGCTTTTTCTACTGTGTTGATTTTGTGGGTCCCATCATAAGGTCTGTGTTATATCTAAACCGTCCATTTATTTGGCGAGCTCATATTAAGGCTTAAGACGAAAAATAAGACAGATCTAACTATCAAGTGGACCACACTGTAAAAGGCAGTGGGGAATTGAACGTCTACCATTGAAACCCTTTTAGGGGTTACAGAAGTTTTGGATCATTATGAAATTTATTTTTCCTCTTCATCCAGGTCTTTGTGACCCTATGAATGAACTTAGATGGGGTGGATTTCTCACAAACATCACAGTGGGCCCTGCTTGAGTTCCCAGCGCAGGGACGTCCGTCAGCGCTCGTCTCTACACGCCAGCCAATCCACAAGGCAGGGGTATTTTCATCCTAAAATTTATCGTCCATACGAGGAGGTCTAAGTGCGTATGTTAAGTTTGTATTGCTTCAAGAATATCCAATGGATAAAAGGTGGGGTCCACAATCGTAAATTTCTCCAGTTCCAAGGCTAAACCACACGGTGGGGATTAAATACTTAACAATTGAAAACTTTTTGGCGGCTATAGAAGCTGATATATTGGTGTTTTCATTCCTCAACTGATCTATATATATGACCCTATGAACAGGTTGGATGGCAATTAACTATAATGGTGGGCGCTAGGAATGTTTCAAGAGTGGGTGTCATTATCACCCTACTTTCTATTGCGTGGTCCACCTGAACTTTGAATCCGCCTCATTTGTAGCCTAAAATGACATGAAAAAATGGATGTAAAGGGATGAGTTCAATTATGGAAGCTCTCTATCAAAGTCTCATATGAATATTGTATAATTGTAGTAAGATGTTTATAGGATTTTTTTTCTATATGCATAGCCTGATATTATACGGCCAATATTATACAATCAAAGATCTACACGAAATTACAATATAGCTATACACGAAATTACAATATAGCTATTGACCCTCGGAAGACTATAAAAGCAATACTCAAAAAAGATCTCTACACCCTTGCCAATATACACAACCTCTCTATGCTGCGTAATGTTGTCTATCTTAGGTTTAGCCTTAATTTATGCACTTCTATCTGGGCCTGTTGTAGCAAGTTCATACCTTAGTATAGCTTCGTCCGCTATTGTCCAATGTCATTACTGCAGTACACCCTTATGAGTAGATTAAATATCCACAACATTTGTTATTTGATCCCACAGATCATCGAGTCCATACTTGGTAGATCACAATACTAGTCATGTCTTGCAGACTACACACCATAATTGTTTTGTCCACACAGGCAATCGTAGGTAATTTTCTTTATTTTTCTCTACTTAGTCTAATTTTCTTCGTTAATTCTACTAATCTTATTTACAAATCAATAAAATTGGCGATTCAGCCTTAGTTATTAATCTTATTCATCCATTATTGTATTACTAAAAAAACTCGAGCACCGCGATCACTGTTGAAAGAAAAATCATTAGCATAAGGTAAAAAAATTTATGTTGAAGGACTAACCCTCCCCTTCCAAATCGTCTAATCACTGCAACAATGGTGGCTGGGCAGTCAAGTCAACCTTCATAAGTTTGATCATACGATTAATTTGACGCATGGAGTCGTAAGCATTTAATCGAATTCGAGTCTGAGTACGACTCTGGCACGCCCGACACTCTCCTAATCACATATGTTTGACTAAATACTGGCTATTCATTAACATGCATGGTCTCATGTCTGATTGAACAACAACAATATGATCATTCTCTCACTAGAAAATGCATCTCCTTCTCATCTTATCAAGGTACTCTCCTTTTATGTTGTCTATACAAGAGGAACATATGTAAAGAAAAGTATATCCTTTTGTAGCGGGAGTGATTTCTCGGTGAGAAACTTCTTGTGTATAGGAAGAGCATGAAATAATACTGATATATTTTGTTTTAATGAAGAAGAAAGCTCCATGTTACTATTTCATAGACATAGACATATTGTTGAACCATGTAAATCTTTATACCTCTTGTCTTTTGCTATTCTCTTGCTCTTTTCTTTTCATGGTTTTGCTTTACTTGTGTTAATTGTAACTATTTTTCTGCAATAATTGGTATTAGAGAGATAGATCTTGAAAATCATTTTAGTACAATATTGGTGTTGGCATTCATGTTACATTTATTTTAAATGGTTGAATTGAATTTTACCAAATTTGAGGTGCTGAAGTTCAACTGATTTTGGTAAATAAATATTGTGTAATTACGATCAAAGGAAAAATAAAAATAAAAAAAGTCCATAGAAATAAAAGATGGAGTCTTTTAGGAGAGAAACTAATTAATTATGGCGAATATGATCTTCTTACACTGGTGCAAGCCATATAATCAGTTAAATTGGCCTAATTTTTAGGCCAAGCGATCATCACCATATAGCCCACCGTTTGTGCAAATCAAATACTCCATAAATGTGACACTTTGTGTCAAATAAAGCCTTTTGTCAAGAAATGATCTGATACCATGCAATTTCCTTCCTGCTAACATGTCACATGCAAAATATCAGATCTATGCAAAAATTGGACACACTATGATTATTGTTTGGTTTAAAAATCATGCATATCAACTCTTTAGACTGGCTGCACCGTCCACCAACCATCCATAAATAATGGACTATGGAAAAAAAAAGAAAAAAGAATTGAACTGAGCCTAGGTCTAGAAATAAGCATAGACCTAGGCTTAGTTTAATCCCACTAGAAAATGGTGTCAAACCAAAGACCGGGCTTGGCTGCAAGAGTGCAAGCTATGTGGCTTGAGCCCAGCCTAAAGCAGGCTTGGCCCAAAATCTTGATGGGCTAAATTGACACATTGACAATCCTAGGCTTTATATGCTCTAAAACCCCTCATTTGATGATACTTGGTTCAACAGGGACTTTTATCCATGCTTATCTATTATTTATTTGCATTTACCTAAAAAATAGAAATTGCTTCTTTCCTTGTGATTACAACTAGAGATTGCCTTGTCTATGTTATGGTACATGGTGGACCATTCTTTTATTGTACACGTGTAGTGTAAGTGTTATCCATCTTTAAGTATCGTGAATACATCACATTCAACATTTTATTCTTTTCATGTGTCACATTTACTACATATGTCAAATTGTATATGCAACGCATGTGACCTATTCGAATTGTACACCGTTGAGCACCTTATATGTGCCACATGTTCCATCATAAATCTTCTAGCACCCCCTACATGCACCGCACATGTCACTGTACATTTTCAAACAATAGACATACGCTACATATGCCAAGTTTTTTATGTACACATGCATCACTACATCATCAATATGTAACTCTTATCTCAATTAACTTAAGTTGGCTAAATATTTCTTTTAGGTACTTAGACAAGCGCCATGAAAATAACTAATCCAAGATAGCATGACTTGACTAGCCAAGACCTAAACAAGCCTAAGATAAACAGTTTGCTAAGGACTACACTTTTGCTTTGAACTATTTTTGGGCATTGAGCTTATTTATTATACCTTTTAAGGCATGTTTGGATTCCACCTACCACCAAAAAGAGTTTAGGGATTTAATTTGAGGCCCTTAAAATGTATTAGAAGGAAATGAGGATAATGTTGTTTCCAATCCTCTGGATTTCATTTTATTAGACTGCTATCTAATGCAATTTGATTGATGGTAATAATAAAACTGGTTAAGCATTTCCAGCATAACCCAAAAACCGCATTCACCCAACATTGTATGACCTTTACTGTGGGGCCTACCTTAATGTATGTATTCTTTATCCACTTTGTCTATTTCTTTTACTAGATCATTTCAGGGTATGAGGCTAAAATTGAAGCAGATCTAATTCGCGAGTGGACCACACCATAAGAGACAATTGTGATTGACCATTAATGGGCCACAAAAGTTTTGGATGAAATTGATATTTGTTTTCTCCCTTCATCCAAGTTTTTCTTTAACCTTATCAACATATTGGATGGCAAATAAACATTGCCGAAACATTTATGATGGGCCCTACGAAGTTTTTAATGGTAGGGTGTTCAATCACCACTGTTTCCTATACTATGAGATTTGAATCTTCTTCATTTTTTAGATCATGCCATAAATGATCCGGCAAAACGGATGGATAACGTGGATATAGAATATATACATCAAGGTGGGCCCCACAGATGAGCTACATCATCACCTGATTATATTGTTTTAATGTACTCCACCTATAAGCCTTATTACTCATTACGACTTGCTCTCTGTCAAATCATCACATGAGGATAAGTCACAGCATTCTTTAGCATAGTCCACCATACAACTTCTTTAGTGGCAATTTTGGTGTTGTTAAAACAATACCTGATTATAGTCTGCTAGCAAGAATTACACTCACATTAACTTCTTCGTCTTTGACAAGGTTCATATTGGTGCCTTTGATTATCATGCCCATGAAGTTAGAAGAATCACTCTATCTCTATAACATAATTAAGAAAGTCCTCAATGTCAAGTTACCCATTGACGGATGGGAGATTTAACTTATGCTGGTAATCTTAACAGTAACCAATGCCTTCTCGCCCTTCATGTCGGAGGATGAGACAGTCCATCTCCTCATCGACAGATTCATTGCAAACTGGTTGCATTCTAAGATTTGGCATGGGTGTTGGAACTGTTGAACTACGAACTAGCCGATAATGAGCCCCTTCGCTAGCCATGGGCTATTCATTGTCAGTAATTTGGTTGTGCTCCATAGTCTCCGTCAACCAAGCAACTGCTACTTGCAGCCCCTACATGATTTGTTGCATGGCCACAAACTTTACCCGAGTGATTAGTCGATTCTCACCGTCGAGGGAATTGTTGCCACCTAATTATTTATTAGAAGCCATGAC
>JAJHSJ010000001.1:105867200-106283526 GCA_021015155.1 Magnolia officinalis
TGTGTGGATGAATTTACTCTCCTTTAATTCTTGTTTGGTCGTATAATTTTAATTGATCCGGCCCTAGCATGCGTAGGCCTGGATCCGCATAAGATTCCCCTTGATTGAGTGTTTGAACTTTTGTATGGGATGTGGAATTTTGTGTAATTATTTCTGAACTAGTGTGATCTAAAGCCTGAGAATCTTGCACATCATACTTGAATTTCATGTCCTGCATCAGTGAGAGGCACGTATTAAGCACAAGACCATTTCTAGAGTGATTAATGCTTCTAACCAGCACACTACAAGGTAGATGTTTGTTTTCTTTTTCAACTACACACACATATACATACATATTATCTATACAAAACTAATTTAAGCATTTACAAATGTTATTAATTTGACTATTAAATATCGTATTGAGTCAAGTAAAGACTTGTCCAAGTCTTCAGGCTGATCCTGTCATAGAATTGAGCTCTAGATCTGTTAGGGCTTTTGAACTCCATGTCTACTATTTATCTAGGATCTAGGGATATCCAAAAGAACAATCCATTAAAAATATCCAAACCGTAGCCCAAGCGGTAGCTTTAAACCTATGATGTCACCGAGTATTGTGAAGGGAGGTGTCTGCACATATTTTCATAAAGATCCCTCCCTCCGATCATCTAATGGGAGACCACACGTGGTCCCTTGTGGGTCGATCAAAGATCCCTTATGATCAATCGAGGGGTAGGGTCTTAGACACAACATGATGCTTCAAAATCTGTATCAACGAAGTTTCAAAGTGATGCCAACGAAAAGAAACTTTATGTGAGGTGTCCACACATATTCTCCCTCCCTCCCTCAGTCCTATGCCCTAGCCCTCAAGTCTACATACATTATCTTGTTATTGAAGAAACTACTCACAAACAATGTTCACAAAATCATTCTCATATCACAAATCATAATAGGGGTTGAATCGTATCGAATCGCAAATCGTAAGATTTTTTACAATTTTCTTTTTTTTTAAATCAAGAAAATATGTATGAAAAATATAAATAAATCAGTTTTTTTAACTCATCTATCTTCCTTTTCCCATCAATGAGCACCAAGTAATACCATGTCATGATAGTATTAAAGGATTCGTATTCCTTTATTTTTTGTCTTTCAAGAAATTTCCCTTGAAAAACATATAAGGTTCCTTTTATAAATTTTGTTCTTGTTACCTTTCTTTTTTCTTCTTTTTCTTTTTTTGAAGGATTCTTGTTACCTTTCTTAAATGTAGAATCGTGGTGGAAAAGCGGCTTTTGATACTATAGACCGAAGAAAAAAGATATTTTGATTTTTATACATCATTCCATAATACATAAGTGATAAGTCAACATGATCGTAATCATTCATAAAAACATTATGGTTAAGTCATACATCAATTTGGTGTTTTGACTAGTTAAGAAGTAAAAGAGTACCCAAAAAAAAAAAAAAAGGGTATATGATTTAATGTTGAAGAGAATATATATCATTTAATCTCTTATAAAGAACAAATAAAATAATTTACCTTTTCCAAACGATTCTTAAAGTCCCCACTGATTTAAAAACATAAAATGAAAACCAAGTGAAGCTTAAAATAGAAGGGAACAAGTATAGTTTGAATCGTAAATCGTAGGATTCAAATCATAGAATCATAGGAGGATTCATATAAAAAGGGATTCAAGGTTGGGATCATATCGTTTTGCTTAAGATTTGACTAAAATCGTATATCGTAGGATTTTGACAACACCGCTCACAAAAGACTTCCTCTCTCTCTCTCTCTAGACATTTTTCATTATGGGCACTATGATCTATATACCAAAAAAAAAAAAAAAAAAACACAAGCTATTCCCAATGTTTTGTTAATCGATTGTTATATGTTATTTTAGATTATTAGTAATTAGTTCAACTATACGAATACTCTTTCATACTTTCGTTCATTTTTATTTTTTTATCGTCTTTTTTTTTTCATTTGTAATTTTATTTATTTAATTAAACTATTATTCATTCATGAACAGAAGTGCCCCCCAGCCTACATTTTTGGATACTACCATGCTCAGCACTTTGATGCTAGGCACATGCCACATGTCACCACTACCTAATTTTTTTTAATAAATCAAGTCACAGAAAAAAAATTGTATGCATAAAGGCCACGGTCCAACAAAATACAAGGAACCACATCTCTTTTTATAGACTGTCCCTACCCACTCCTGACTCTCCTAGGATTATCATCTGAAGAAGAGAAACATTAACACCGACTGATAGCAGACAAAATCATAGGCTTCCATTGTGTCTAATCCATGTTGAAGGAATCCGTGATAAATATTCCTGCTTAATCCTGATCAGGACACTGCCCTTGCAACCTGAAATTTTACTATGCAAGAACATTTGGGACAGGAGAAATCCAAGAATGATAGCCATTCACTTACGTTTCCAGTTATGCAGGAAGAACTGCCTGCCTGCTTCAAAGGCATTGTAAAACCAAATTATCATTACAATCAAACTGTGTATGGAAATCAATGCAAATTAAGAAAGAAGACTAAGACCCCATAGGTGAGAAATGGTCCCTTTCCATCCTTTTCAAGTCAGTTCAAGGGAAGGGGGGGTAATTGGTGGTGCCCGTCTACTGTTTATGGCCGAACGATCCCGGGCAGAGATCTTCTTTTTGGGAGCTAGATAGCATTCAGGCTCTCTGGAATGTCCCTTGGTGCCTAGGTGGGGACTTTAACATCATCAAATATCTGCAAGAGATGCGGGGTGGGTCACAAAGCACAACGAGCATGAGGAATTTCAATGACTTTATTGACAGATGTGGCCCGATCAATCTTCCTCTCCAAGGGACCAAATTAATGTGGTCCAATTTGCAAGATAATACAATCATGACACATCTTGATCATTTTCTAATCTCATCATCCTGAGAGGATGCTTTCCCAGAGGGCAACCAGCATGTGTCTCCCAGGAGACTATTTCGTAACCCTATATGCCTTCCCACTACAATTGAATCCTGTAGTCCAAGGCCTTTCATATTCAAAATCGTGTGGATAGATCATCCTCATTTTGAATCTCTGGTGAAGGTTTAGACTTCTTTCACAGTTATCAGAGAAGCTGATTTATCTTTCAGCAAAAACCTTCACCTTCTCAAGTCAGAACTTGAGTGAAGCAAGACAGAATTCAGTAATCTGAATGCTAAAAAAGCTGTCCTATTGCAGGAGTTTGCTGATCTTGAAAGAGAAGAGGAGGAAGGTGGCCTGCTTGACCCAGCTAAATCTGAAAAGATGAGGTTGCTGCACTGCTGGGATCTCTTCCCAAAAGCAAGGAAATCCAGTGGAAGCAGAAGCACTGTGATAAGTAGATTTGAGCTAGCGATGGTAACACGGCCTACTTCCACAAACTAGCAAATGCTAGAATAAGATCTAATTTCAGTTTGTATCCAAAGGAGGGAACTGCCCTTAAAATTAAAGATGATATTTGCAACTTTTCATTTCAAATTCCACCCAGCCAATGGTGTTTCTTCTGGCACCATGTCTGATCATCAATTGGAAAGCCTGGAGGCTGAATTCAGGAAGAAGAAATTAGGGCGGCAGTTTTCAACCGGAAAGGCCGTCAAGTGCTGGAGCAGACGGTTTTGTTTCTCACTTTCCATCAGGAGACCATCAGATCAGATCTTACATAGGTTTTCATGGAATTATATAATGAGTCATTTTTATGCAAGCCCCTCGGAGCCGCCTTCATTTAGATTATCCCTAAAAGAAACTTTCTAAATAATTTTCTGAACAGAAATTATATTACTAAAAAGAAAACTATATACAGCTACTATACAGACAATGCAAAAGAAGGGAGAAATCAATAAAGGCAACCAAGACTACTTATTCTACCAGGAGACGGGCCTCAACATCTTCTATATTACAACCTCTAAATAGGGAAACCCACACCTTGACCCTATGGAAAATCGCCCCTCCCCTGCCATTTTATCATTGAAAGTTCTACTGTTTCTTTTTTTCCATATTTAGCAAATTGTAGATAGCAATGAAAGTATCCGCCATAGTGCTGTTCTTTCTTGTCAAATACCATCTCCTTCCGAGCTAAAAAGCAACGATGCAATCGATTCCAACAAGATCCATTCCATTCAAAGAGGTTCAAGACTTCCAAATTTTAGACACAAATTCAAAACGAATGAAACATATGATTAATAGACTCCTTGTCCCCCACACACATTAGATATATGTCTGTAACAAATCATGATCATCTTTCTTTTCCAATGTTTGTCTATTGTGAGCAATTTTCCTTTTGATGCTAGCCATCCTAGCACCACCACCTTTGGTGCACCCAGCAAATGCCATATTTTTTCTTCCAGCCTTGGTCTGTCTTCCCTCCCGAATGATTTGACTGAGTGATGCAGGACAATTAACCACTTGCTCTAAAAGCTCGAACTCGAACTTTAGAGTATGGCGAATTAATCCCTTTATCTCATAGCCCCAGGCCCCACATCTCATGGGTTGGACATCGGCCCCCCCCCCTCCCCGTGGGCCCCCATGGGTACCGCCTCACACGGGCCGCCCACCCCGAGTGTGTCCCTACATCCCACAGGCTACCCCACTCGAGCTCGGTGTGAAATGTGCATTAATCACTCTTGGTGAGGAGTCTCGAACACGAGACCTCCCCTAATGGGCCACGCCCACCCCGAGTGTGCCCCTGCATCCCACAAGCAACCCCACTCGAGCCCGATGTGAAAATGCCCCTGCATTACTGAGAATGACCGTTTTTTTCTCAAAATTCCAGCACCACGTCTCTCTTGTCCGGCTAGAATGTACATATTTGTAAGTTGTAACTTCTCCTACAAGTGTACAAATTCTTACATCTCCTCATCCGATTAATCCCTGAGAAATCTTGGCGTCCATATCCAGCACCCTCCACCCTTTTGGAAGCATCTTGAAATGCTCTTTCCTTTGTCGGATGTAATATCATAAAAGTCTTCTAAAACCTTTGCAAAGGGATTCCCTGCAACACCATAGGTACTCTTGCCTCGTCACCTACTATGAAAGATACACTTTTTTCTTAAATTCCAGCTGGATAATGAGGCTCTTCAGGCGATCACTAGCGAATTTGGTTGCAGGGTCTTGCGTCTTAGCATTGCCAATTAAGACTCTCCTAGCTACCTTGCCAATCTTCTTGCTAGCTATTTTGTAGATGCCATGTGAAGTATGCAGCAAAACTAGAAGAAATCCAGAAGAAGAAAAAAAATCATGTAGGTAACTGATTGCTTCCAGTTTCATTTAGCTACGGGGGAAGAAGTAGACCATTAAGCAAAGGGGATTTACGCATCAGATCCCTTAAAAAGACCAACATTTCCCTTTTAGGAAAATGGTGGTGGCATTTGGGTACTAGTGAAGACTCAGGGCTCAAGTCGGTTCTATCCGCTAAGAATGAATTGGCCGATGACAGTTGGGACACTCTTTGGCCTCCTGTTCTTCTAGGTCTTCCATTTGAAGGGCTTGGGCACATCATTTTTGTGATAATCTTTTCAGACTTCGTGTGGGCTCGGGAACTTCAATTCGCTTTTGGTGTGGGGAATCCACTCTCATCAAGTTGTTTGAAGACCTCTTCTCTATCTCAAATTAGAAAGGTGCAAGGATTTTGCAAATAGTCACTTGTCTTTAGCAGGATTGGCATGGTGTATGATCCCGTCCCTTCCGTACCTTTTCCAAGCATGTGTACACGATGTCCAGCATCCTTGGCGGGCCCAGACTAGCCATGCATAGTATGCACCCTACTAACTGGGACCCCGAGATCTCTGCCGCATCAACCACCCCATCGTTGCAGTCGCAGAGGTGCCACCTGCACATATGTGCGGTGCTTCGTTGGCGAGATACACCGCGAAGAATCCTGTGTATCAAGTGTGCATGCATGGCGCCATACTTTCCAATCCACACATGTAAACTACACATGCTTCCCACACATGAGTGAGAGAATCTCTACCCATGTGCATGATGTCATCTTTTCATACCTCCCTCTCCCATGATTATCATTTCATAAGCTATAAGTAAACTCTTATATCATATCTTCATACCACACCTTAATAATGACATCATCAAGTCATACCATCCCATGTTATCCCCTTAATCATTATTAAGTCTTAACTATGGATTAATTACCTTAATCATAACCTAAGACAACTATAATTGCATTAACCCCATCTAACAACATCTTTAGTCATTTCTCTATAAATCTCATCCCTTGCTCATTTTTCATCCATTTTCTACACTAAGTAAGAGAGAGACAGAGAGTTGTGGAGTGATCTTGGTAACTGAATAAACTGGCCAGATGGCAGATAAGCATCATGGTGGGGCCCATGATTAGTGGGTCCCACAAGCTTTAGGACATGCTGATTTTTGTCTTCCCTTCAATCACACATAAGGGATTTGTTGAATGGGATGGATGGCATACAAACATCTTAGTGCGGCCCACTATCATTGGGTCCCTCAATCATCATCATCATCATTGATGCAGGACAATTAACCACTTACTCTAAAAGCTCGAACTGTTAGAGTATGGCGAATTAATCCCTTTATCTCATAACCCAAGCCCCACATCTCATGGGTTAGGACCTCGGCCGAACCCCCTTCGTGGGCCCCAAATCACATGGGCCGCCCACCCCGAGTGTCCCCGCATCCCACGAGCTACCCCACTCGAGCCTGGTGTGAAATGCGCATTAATCACCCCTGGTAAGGAATCTCGAACACGAGACCTCCCCCGTGGGCCCCAAATCGCATGGGTCACCCACCCCGAGTGTGCCCCTGCATCCAACAGGCGACTCCACTAGAGCCCAGTGTGAAAATACCCCTGCATTAATCATCCACCAAACTCAGGAAAACATACCAAAAGACAAGTGAGGGGGGTGTTCTCACCTTGATGGCTTCAATCAAAGGTTAAGATTAAAGGATGGCTCACCAAGATCTCTCTCTCTCTCTCTCTCTCTCTCTCTCTCTCTCTCTCTCTCTCTCTCTCTCTCTCTCTCTCTCTCTCTGTAGAAAATGAATGAAAATTGAGTAAGGGATGGATTTATAGAGAAATGACTAAAGATGTTGTTAGATAGGGTATATGCAATTATAGTTATCTTAAGCTAAAATTAAGATAATTAATGTAATTATAGTTGTCTTAGGCTAAAATTAAGATAATTAATGTAATTATAGTTGTCTTAGGCTAAAATTAAGGTAATTAATTTATAGTTAAAACTTAATAGTGATTAAGGAAGAGCATGGAATTGTATGGTTTGATGAGGTCATCAATAAGGTGTGGTATGGAAAGATGATGTAAGAGTTGACTTATATCTTATGAAATAATAATCATGACAGATGAGAATATGCGAAGATGATATCATGCACATGGGTAGAGATTATTTTACTCATGTGTTGGAAGAATGTGTGGCTCACATGTGTAGATCGAAAAGTATGGCGTCGTGTGTACATAATATACAAGATTCTTCACGGCGTATCTCGCCAAAAGAGCACCGCACGGATGTGTGGGTGACACCTCCACGACGACAGCGGTGGGACGGTTAATATAGCAAGGGTCTCGAGGATCCCAGTTAGTCAGATGCATATTACGCACGGCCAGTCCAGGCCCGACAAGGATGTTGGACATCGTGTATAAGTGCTTGGAAAAGGTATGAAAGGGACGAGGTCCTACAAATGGTGCCCATCTTTTCGTCGAGATCTTAAAGATGAAGAGATTGTCTCATTTGCTCTGATGATGGATATGCTTAAGAGGGGTCTCCATTCCAGTCAAAGGAACTGATTCGAGAATATGGAAGGCTTCATCAAATGGAGTTCTTTTTCTTTTTACTATTTTTTGTCTCATGGATGGCTAAGTTTTTGGCTGATGATCTTTGCGATGTTGTGTCCCCTTTCACAACAATATGGAGGCTGCAGTCCTGCTAAAAGTCGAAGTGTTTGTTTGGCTGGCCTGTTGACAGAAAATCCTAACCATTGATAATCTTAAGAAACAAGACTCGATTATCCTTGACAGATGTGTCGTATCCTGCTCTGCTGAAGAATCAGTGAATCGCCTCCTGCTTCACTGTCTGGTGTCCAGTGAAACTTGGAGGGGGTGTGATTAGGAAGTTTGGTCTGGAATGGGGTCCTGGAGACTTGCCAATCACGCTGCTGGCTGGTTTACAGCCGCTTACGATTGAAAACAAGATGTTGCAATTTGTTGGGCACATCACTTTGTGGATCATATGAGACTAAAGAAATGCTAGAATCTTCGAAGGAAAAAAAGAAAAAGAAAAAGCGATAATCAGGAGTCTTATTGATTGTATTTTCAGGTGGCTTGCTACGTGGTCCAAAGCAGATGTGAATTTTAGAAGCATCCCATCTGTTTTGTTCTCAGTCCATAAATGATCGCAGATCTCACCAATGATGTTCTCGAGTAAGCAATAGGTGGGAGGTTTACTTCAAACATGTTCCCAGGAAAGCAAATCAGTAAGCTGATCGGCTTTCCAAAGTGGGAGATACCAGGCCAGCGTTCCTCATAATCGATAAGAGGCTAAAGCTAATATCAAGGTCATATGTTCAGGCCCTGTTTGTTGTGATCTTATTTCCTAGTGTCTCTGCTGTAGCTTCCAGTCTGCTGGTTGTTTTTCTTTGTGTGGGTTTCAGCTCAGTCTTCCTTAGGTTAGCTGTTTTGTTGTACTGCTGATGTCTCTCTTTTTTCTTTTTCTAATAAATAGTGATTACCTTTCACAAGGAAAAATCAAAACTGCCATGCAAATCTTTTAGGGTGCATTTGGCTGCACACCAAATAGAAGGCAGAATGAATATTTTGATAGAATGGATAACCATCCATTCTGCAGAGAGTTTGGTGTGTGGAAAACTGTATCAGCATTATGAAGGTGCTTGAGTTCAGCCCAAATCTCAATACCCACTTCTCTCTTTTGATTTGGGGTGAAAATAGTCATTTCCAGGGTTCCCCAAATGCACATAGAAACAGATACTTCTACATTTCACAATGAATTTCTATTTCATTTGTGTTCTGGAGTACAAACAAATGGTACCTTAACCATGTCATATGACAATTGTTACAAGTGACATATCCACACCTCATGTGGGCATGCTTATAATTCAAACTTCATCAGGAAGGAGATGTGATGATCTACTGCACTTGTGTACAAGAAATGTTAACTTCATTCCTTATGCTCAGAATCAGGATGCTGCGGATAACCAAAAGCAAGAAGCTCAACTATACGACATTATACCAGTTAATCCCTCAAAGAAAGAGGAAACTCAGTATGCAAGATTCAACATGCTATTATTTTCAAATGCTAAAAAGGAAACAACTAAGTCAATGAAGAAATGTGAAAAAAAATCAGTTTTCTAGCCAGCCAAAGGTAGACTGTACACCGACCTCTCAAGGAGATCCAACAGAAATACTATGACCACATTGTAGTATCAAATTACTGGAAAAGATACTTACTCAGCACACTCATTCAGTTTCCCTGCGCTCTGATTGTCGAGTATCTGCAGAATCAGCGACTTGTTCTCATCCAAATACTGCACAAACAGAAAGGCAGAATGAAGTTAATGTACAATTATAAAAGGGTGAAGTTGATGCTTCGGGGAGGGGGGGTCAACATTTCGTTTAACCCCTCGACGTGGATAATTCCTTGGTTATTGAGCTTGTGATTTCAGAGCCATCATGCCCTTATCTTTGTATTGGGAACTCTCTTCCTTTCTTTAGCTTTTTTAGGATGCTCCTTAATCTTTCAAAAAAAAAAAAAAAGAGTAGATGTTCTAGTAAATGGAAATAAGACGACCCAAAATTTTTATGGAATGTGAGAAGTGAGCAAGCTGAGTCAGAAAAACAAAATTATCAGGATGTCATAGGGAAGTAACTTCTCAATTCATTTTCGACAACAAATGTAAAGCAAGAGGTAATTTCCCAAAGAGAATATTCTCATCTGCAACGAGAAGACTGTCACAAGTGCGACGCATCAACAGGTACAAATGCCGAACCTCCATGCAAGAGAGAATGTGCATGAGGAATGAGGAGGCACCCATAAGCTGGTGGTGTCCAAAACAGGCCAAAACAAAGGGTCCAACAGACGCCAAGAAATTGTGGCACACATGGAGATTGAACCTTTACTGTAAGAACTTTCTATGAGTCACTTCTGCGTCAAAGTCGTGCTCCACTCCCACTTCCTAGTAGTTTAAACTTCGCTAATATATTGGAACTATCTAATTCTATTAAGGGAATTTTAAGAAAAACTACCTGCTTTATATAGAATTTACATTCCGGTACCTTTTTCAAAAATGTTTCCAATACGCTACCTCATCAATTTGAGTAATTATCATTGGAGTACCTTCCATTAGATTTCTTAACGGAAGTTAGGGTCAGTGGTGCGAGCCAAGGGGTTGCTTGCTAGCGTAGGCCCTACCGTGATGTTTATGTGAAATCCACCCCGACCACCAGGTGCATCACCCCATGTTAGGCCCACGACCCAAAAATCAGCCCCATCCATCACAAGAACTGTTTCCCTTGGTGTGGCCCACATGACTCATGGATGGGCCTGATGTTTGGGTCCCAGGCGTAAATTTTTGTGACATCTAACGGTTGGAGTGGATTTCATATGACCATCATGGTGGGCTTTGTAAAAATCAAGAGTGAACGTCTCTCTCCCAACTATTTCCTTTGGCGTGGCTCACCTGAATCACAAATTAGCCTGATTTTTTAGCCTGAGGCCTAACATGGGATTACACGTCTAATGGTTGGAGTGGATCTCACATACACATCAAGGTGGACCCGTCAAAAACCAAGCATGGGCATCTCGTAAAATTCCCTTTCAATTTCTTTTTTTTAACAGCTGCAAGCAGGATGTTATACACTTATACTTGGATTTTTTTTCGGGGCCCACCGTAATGTGTATATGAAATCCACTTAACCTAATGAATCCCACGTTACGCCCACCGCAAAAAAAAAAAAAAAAAAAAAAAAAAAAAAAAAAAAAAAAAAAAAAGGCTGACCAATGATTCAAGTGGGCCACAACAAAGGAAGCAATTAGAAGAGAATGTCCGCCCTTGATTTTACAAGGCCCACCGCGATGATTATATGAAATCCACTCCAACTATTAGATGCCATGCCAAAATTTAGGCATGGGACCATGAAGGTAAATAGTTTGGAGGGTGAGGGTAGCTCTGTACATTGTTTCCAATTGTGTGGTCCACCTAATTCACAAATGGGGCTGATTTTTGGGCCTTGGGTCTAACATGGAATGATGCACCTAGTTGTTGGGATAGATTTCACATAAACATCATAGTGAGGCACACTTGAGCCACCAATCCCTTCGCTCGCACGGCCAACCCCAACTTCCATTAAGAAATCTAACAGAAGGTACTCCAATGATAATTATTAATTACTTGAATTAATGGGGTAGCTTATTGAGAACCTTTTCAAAAAGACACTAAAATGTAAATTCTATATTAAGTAGGTAGTTTTTGTAAAATTCCCTTCTAAAAAAATAGAATGGAGCATAGAGTACACAAAACAAATCACAGAAGAGAGAACCAATTCTCATTTAGTTGAATTATTCTAGCACCCTCTCCAACATTAGCGAATCAGCTCATAGATTAGCTGATGCGGAAACAAGCGTATTCAAGGTGTACCAACGAAGAAAGCGCCAACCACAAGTGCCGTCCTTGTGGATAGACGACTATTGAGGAGCTGAAGACCTTTCACATGTGATTGGACATATAGAAGACCCCACTCAGGGAAGACACATGTGAAGGAAGATTGGAGAAAGAAGACCGAGCGCCCAAACTTTCCCGTACTTATATTATTTGCGCGTTTTTGCTTAGTTAGGGGTATTTTAGTAAGTTTATGTCTTTATTTGCTTATTCTAGGGGTATTTTAGTAAGTTTATGTCTTTATTTTCTTATTCTAGGGGTATTTTAGTAATTTTATATCTTTATTTGCTTATTTAAGTGGGCTAAAGCCCTAAATCCGACTTTCAACTATTGATTAATGAAAAGCAAACCCTTTGGTTGCCTCCTTCCTCTCTTCTCTCTAATGGTGCTTCTTCTCTTCCTTTGATCTTCTTCTTCTAATTTCTTCTTGTGCCCCTCCAACTTCTTCAGGGTAATAATTTTCTTCCTTCTATTTTCCAGTTTTGGCTAATCTTTCTTCGATCAAAATCTTGAGAACCGATCTAAATCCTAAACCCCCAAATTCTCAAATCCCTAATCCGAGAAACTTCTTGGTTCTTCGGACTAGTGATCTTCATTGATCGATTGGGTGTGACCATGCAAGATCGGGAGATCTCATCCCTCGCCGGATCCAACCTAAGTAGTAATTGAACTCCATACTCCATGGTTGTGGTGATGGCCCGCTCCATTGCATGTTTCCTTTATGATTTTCTCAGTTATGATGATTACTGCTAGAATTTTAGATCATTTATTCTTTTTATTTCCGCTGTTTAATTATATTCATGAGCATGCATCATAATTAGGGCTGTCCTGCGTCATTAGCCTTTCACCAAACAGATGCCTCGATGATTTTTTTGCTATTGAATATAACGAAAATAATAATAATAATCTTCCAAACAAGGTATAAACGCAAGTAACAAAAGCTATAAGGCGTATCAACCAAATAAATTTACCACTTGTTATTCAGTAACCTGACTGGCTGTTTTGTCACAACAATGTAAGCAAAGGTCTGTACTGCCAATCATTAACAAATCAAGAAAAGATACTCATTAAAAAATTTCAAAGGACAAGAAAGGAAATGCGCATGAGATGTTCCAAGAATCACTGAGTGGGAAAAACCTAAAAAAGTTTCCTTGATTGAAGACCCTATTTGTTAGACGACTAAAAATGAGTTCATCTCATTTTAGTTAACAGTGATTATGTCAAGATCTCTAATACATAATCACTGTTAACTAAAATGAGATGAACTCATCTTTAGGCATCTACCAAACAGGGCTGAAAACATTGACAATAGACAAGTATTCTTGGTAGGTTCCTGAGAAATCGGTGAATTCTTCAAATAATTTTCCACCAACAAGTAGCTTGATGTGTTCAGTTTACCTTATCAACTAGTAAAATATTAGGAAATCATTATGCCAAATGGGTAAGCCTAATGCATATTACATCATACATGAGTACATTCAAATATTCCCATTGATCAACATGTCATTGAATGTGAGCAATGGCAACTATAACCTGAGAACAATCTAGGCTTGCCAGAAGAGGAAAATTCATGTACCACACTTGCATTTTAGATATCAAATCAACATCAATGCATAGAAAAGAATATTGGAATAGGAAAAAGAACGATTTACTGATAAAATCAAGGCTGAGATACAAAACCAAGAAATCCATCTACAAGTGTATGGTGCATTGGTGCTACCATTGAATATGTCCAATCCAGGACTAGTTGAGGCTTATAGGGAGGTCAACATGTATAGAAGCAGAAGTATAATCCTCAGCTGCACCTAATGGCAGATCTTCGACATATCCACTGAACATTATAAAAATATGAGGGTCATGGTGGATAAAACTGCAACCTTGTATTCATATAAATTTATCAAGAGAAAAACTAATTATTTGTATAAACTACCTACCACTTCAAATAAATAATTCTGATTTGCAATAATGGACTTCAATAAGAAGGATATGACAAATACAAGATGCTTCTGAAAAGCATCATATGGTTGATGGGGGGAAATAGTAGAAGGTCAAGAATTTAGACATAGATATGGCTGAGATACAATCACGAATGACACCATGGCATCACCTAACACTGTCAATCCAAATTGGGTAGATAATATTCAGAACAACATGAGCAATCAGCACCTCTTCTAGAGACTAACTCCACAACTACTGTGGGGAAAACCTTTGCTATAATCCCTTATGTCATCACTTAATTGAAGCATATGCATGAACATTGAAAATCCGAAGTGGATAGACAAATATTCAGAACAGCGTGATCGGTATCTCCTCTAGGTCCTTTACCTCCATAAATACTGCAAGGAGACCTCTTGCCATTCCCAAATGGCATCACCTAGTAGAATAATTTGCATAAAGAAACGCCGAAAATATGAAGTGGGCCCCACTAAACCCAACAACTTCAACTAGGACATAGCATTTAGATACATAAGCATGAGGCAGGAAGATACCACCTGAATATCTGTATGGGATGTCTCCACTGGGACCGTAATCGGCTCAAATCTTTTGGCCAAAAAATAGAGAGAGAGAGAGAGAGAGAGAGAGAGAGAGAGAAGAATCTACAATGTGTTTTTCAGGTGTATTCAATGTTATATTGGAGCATTCCTAAGTAGTATGTTGTCTATCTGTTGGCATGTCTTCCATTGTTGAGAAAAACTGAGTTTCATCTGCCTCTGCTGCATGGGCAACGCTGAATCGGTTAACCACCTCTTTATCCACTGCCCCATCCTCTCTCAGATCTAGGCCTCTGTCTTCTCCTGGTTCAACGTTTCTTGGTACCTCCCAAACTCTATGGGTATGCTCTTAAAGGCATGGCACGGGGTCTCCATTGGTAAGCAAAAATCTGATTTTTGGAGATTGGCCCTGCTTGCAGTTTGGTGGGCAATTTGAAAAGAGCGCAATGAAAGATGCTTCAAAGGAACCTCCAGTTCGGTGGGATCTATAGTGGCCAAAGTCCACTTCTTCATCACCGAATGGGCTGTTTTTTCTTTTTTCTCCTCGTTGTTGGTAGTTTGTTTTTCGGTGAGAGTTTGCTAGCCGCTTCCTCAGCGGCCCTTCTCTCCCCGTTTTGTTTTCCTCTTTTCCTTTAATGAAATTGCAAGTTTCCTCTTTAAAAAAAAAAAAAAAAAATGCTCAACATGATTAACCCAATCACTAAACTATAAGGGTGATGAGCTGGCAACAAACAATCGAGCTGCTGGTCTCACATGCATGTGTGTGTGCCTGCACACACACATGCACCACATACCCACAGGCAAGCAAGCAAAGCTAGAAGAGCTCATAAGCCACTCTAAAACAATACATTTTACATAAAGGGAGAATCTAATCCAAGAAAAAAAAAAAAAAAAGGGGGGGAAACTCTTTATACAATAGAAGAGAATTAGACACTTCGCAAAATGCTCCTTTGTCTGATTGGCCCTGTTGTAACAGTCTAGAGTAGAAACATCTCCTACAAATGGATGACAGAAAACAGAGACAGCAGTGCTAAATCGTTAGGACGTGAAAAAAGTTCACGAGTTTGACAAGTAGGAGCCTGGACCCACCCTATGAACAACCTGCATTTTTGGTCCAACAAGCTACATTCCCTATTTTTGTTCAATTCACGTGATATTAATCCAGGAGCTACCTACGTGCTAGAAACCCCCTTACTGATGATGACAACGACGATTATGATAGTAACAAAAATAATATCATATGGAAGCAAGGTTGTCTGTTCGAGAAAAAAAATGTCTCCACCTATTCTGCACACACACTATGTAATATCATGGCTGACGATCCTATGATCCGGACCATTGATCTGATAGACCCCACCAAAGACGAACCACGCCCAAAAAATCTACCCTATTGGACAATCACGACCGTTTAATCACTGGCCTGCAGACAGACAGCTAAGAAAAGAACACCACGGCGATCCACATTAAACTGAAAAAGAAAAACCCAAATCTCAGAAAGCTAGGATCTTCCAATGAAGGAGATTTCCAGGGAAAGAACAATTCTCGTTACGCGTCAATCAGACCAACAGTCTGGATCATAGAACCAGGGCCCCACTTGAACAGTGTGTACCAAAACCAGGAACTTCCCTTTTCGTCACAAATAAAACTCAGTAATTAGCAGAATCACGTGTCATTGAAACAAACAGATAAAACCCCAACTAAACCAAATAAACCAATGACCCTAAACCCTAACCAAAAAAAAACAGTGATAAATCTCAAGCATTCAAACCCTACTGAACTCCTTCAGAAACAACACCAACAATCAAAAACAAAAAAGGAAAAAAGAAAAACATCTGCATGCACCAAAAACAAAGCAAGAAGCATCAAGAAAACAACAGTCTTCTACTCGACATAAATCACCAAAGCAATCAAAACAGAGCAGAATCCTGAAAGAAAATACCATTTCCACAACCAATGCATCGAAAAAATGGGGAAAAAAAACAGCAGAGAGTGAAATGAAAGTTATGGTAAGAGAGAGTGAGACCTGTTGAATGATATCAGTAGTAACAGTGTTAGGGTTATGGTAGGTTGCTGCTCCCATCATGGGCTGCATCTGCATTAGGTGCTGCTGCATCTCTATCTCCTTCTCTCTATCCTTGGTGGCGAGAGCGACTGTGCTTTTTCTTCTCTTTGCTTTCGTTGAAGTTATAGAACCGCGCAGAGCGAGAGAGAGAGAGAGAGAGAGCCAGAGAGAGATTTATAGAATGTTCCGCCGCAATGTTTATACATTACCGTTCGGGCTTCCATTTTGTATAGAGATGGGCCATGGATCAGTGATCAGAACCATTGATACGATGGGTCCCACTTTGGATGGCTTTAATATACAAAAAAAATCACTCAAATAGAAAATATTCTATACTATAAAACTTGACCCAAAAATGGACGGTCAAGATCAAATATTCTATAGTTAGAGCCTACTAATATGGGGAATGTTTCGTTGGTAGGTCATCCAAACTCAACCCCACCGTATGAATGGTTTATAACGCAATAACGTAGACGCCGCGAAGTACAAACCGAATACCGGAAGTACGTACGGAGCGTTGATGTCTCCGCCCGAGCATGGTGAAGTGTGAGAGATAGAGGGTGTAGGGAGAAGCGGATTGGCTACTGATTCTGCCGCTAGCCAATGGCTAGTGGTCGGTGATCTGTAGGCACCACTATGATGTATGTGTTTAATCCGTGCCGTCCAACCATTCTTACATATCATTTTATAGTACGAGCTCAAAAATGAGGTTGATACAAATCTCAAGTGGACAGCACAGTGTTGATTGAACACCCACCGTTGAAAATTTCTTTGGAGGCCACAAAAGTTTTGGATCAAGCTGATATATTTTTTTCCCTTCACCTAAGGCTGTATGACCTAATCAATAGGTTAGATGTCAAATAACCATTAAAATGGGCCGTAGGAGGTTTTTAATGGTGGATATTCAATCACTGCTTTTCCCCCGTGGTGTGGTCTACCTGAGATTTAGATCTACCTAATTTTTGGGATCAAGCCGTAAAATTATCTTTCAAAATGAATGTACGGCGTGGATAAAATACATACATCATGGTGGGTCCACGTGGCACCGACACTAGGCTGCTGTGTGGGTACGACTGAGATTTTCTTAACAGATCCACCCCATCCATCTGTTTTGAAAGAGCATGATAGGGCAGGAAACTAAAAATCAGGTGCAGAAAAAACTCACGTGTGCCATACCACAGGGAACAGTAGGTATTGAACTTCCGGGGGTGACAGAAGTTTTGTATCATGATGATATTTTTCTACAGTTTATCTGAGTGGTAATAACCTATGAACGGTTTGGATAGCATATAAATATCATGGTCGGCTCCAGGAAGGTTTCAACGGTGGATGTTTCCGTTCCTGTTTTTTCGTTTGGTGTGGTCCACCTAAGTTTTGTATGTTCTTTATCTTTAGGTTACTGTCCAATTGTGGTCTTTCACAACAGATGGACGGAGTGGATTTATCAGGACTTCTCTGTGGACCCCATACAGCCCCGGGCACAGGTATCCCTGTCCCCGGGGTCGCAGGCAATCCGCTTCCGGTGTTTGGCTGGAGAGTTATTTGATGCTCTGGCGGAGTGTGATAGTTCATAAGTATTCACAGAGAAATGGTGTATACTGCATATATATAAATAATTAATTAATCATACAGATCACGGGCCCACTTGGGACAGTCCGATAACATGAAAACCAAACCACGTGGGCAACTTCGATGTGTATGTGTATGAACCATCACACTCTGCAAGAGTATCAAAACATTTCTCTCTTGGTGTTCGTCTCCCTCGCTCGCACGTGAGTGAAAGCGGCAGCACCAGCCACCTAAATCGTAGATCACGTGTCTACGTTACTCCTCGGTAATGACCCCGGCCTTACCCTGGGATTACCGTGGGGCCCACCTTGATATATATATTATGTATCCACGCCGTCCATCTGTTTTTATCAACAGATTGGATGGTAAATAAACACTACGGAAACATTAAGGTGGGCGTTAAAAAGTTTTTAATGGTAGGACGGTCAATCACCATGGTCCACCTGATAATTAGATTCGTTTCATTTTTGGGATAATGCCCTAAAATGATCTTAAAAAACGGATGGATGGCATGGATACTTATTAAATACATCAAGGTGGGGCCCATGGATATTTAATAAATTCATCAAGGTGGGCCGCACGGTCTTGGGTGAGACGGGGTATCACCTACTCCGCTCTCCCCTCGGACGGGTCTAAAAGACTAGAAAATGGCTTTTCAAAAATGGTCTCCGGACCACTGGAATCCTGTACAACACCCGTTTTATGCATGAAGCACCCGAGCTCTGCGGTACCACTTCATATAAAATCTACTCAGTTCATTAGGTGGGGAACCTTATATTCACCGTACACAAAAAATATTATACTGATAAAAGATGATGAAACGCATAGATAGGAACAATGTATAATGGCTCCTAAAACATATGTTGATCGGGTGTGGCCTGCGTTGGTTTTATACCACTCTGATTTTTCTATCTTCCACTCATTGTCATTACCTCCACCGGATGAACGGGTTTGATGAAAGATACAGACCATGTCGGCCCCACACACTAACCTATGGTTGGTGTCCAATCTCCAATGTTTCCATTGGCGTGGCTCATCTGAGTGGTTCATCTCGTAGGATTTATTCTATGTGGTCCTAACATGGAGGAGAACACCTGATGGACGGAGTGGATTTTACAAATGCAACAAGGGGTCCCACATTATCCGGTGTAAAACAAGTATTGTCCAGGATTCCGGTCCGTCCGTCCGTATCCCGCATGCCATGCGTAAGTCGTAACTGTTTCAGGACCGACAGTACGTTACACTCCATCCGTACACCGTATATAGCTATGTTGAGGGCGGATTGCCTACTAGCGTATTGAGTAAACTCTGTGGGGCCCGTAGGTGATGCGTGTATCTTATCCACGCCGTCCATCCGTTTTATCAGCTCATTTGAAGGCACAAATTCAAAAATGAAGCATATGAAAATCTCAAATATACCACACGATAGGAAACAATGGAGATAATGACATCCACCGTTAAAACCAACCTAGGGTCCACAGTGATGTTTATGTGTCATCCAAACTGTTCATGAGGTAAAACAGATTCGGATGAAAGGAAAACACAAATATGAGCTTGATCCAATACTTCTTTGTTCCCCATTAAGTTTCCAACGGTAAGCGTTCAATTACTAATGTTCCTATAGTGTGGTAAACTTACATTTTTGTATGCTTCAATTTTTGGCTCATGTCCTAGAAAGATCTGGTAAAACGGATGGACGGCGTGGATAAGACACACATCACCTAAATCTCGGAACCATAATTTGAATGGTTTGATTTGGATTGCTTAACTGCCTGCATCCATCACACCCCCACCAGAGTATCAAACTGTTTTACTCGCCTGTATACAGGCGATACGCCCATAGACGTATTCGAAAAGGGAGGTATTGTCCAGTGCTGCTGGAGTACTAAAAGTTATACTCCTGATTATAAAGGAACAGGTGAACAGCCCACCTGATCGATCTGGACTGTCCATATGGTCTGACCCACTTTCATGGACCATAGACGAAAAAATCAAAGTGATTGGACGGTTGTAACGACCAGACAGATAGCCTATGAACGGATGGTCAAGATTACTAATGGAGAATATGTATAATCACCAAATCGGTAGGCCCACCGTAGATTGCATGTGGTTTTAAAGAATGGCTTTCATCAGATGATCCGGATGCATGGCATGGAAGAGTGATGTTATGATAAAAATGGACACCTTTTGGATGGTTAGGATCATCCAAGGCTTCTGTAAGGTGGGCCATGCAGTATGAACTAGACATAATGAACGGTCATCTCTACGTTGTTGTTCAACTGGGAAGATTAGAATTGAGGTGCTCTGAGAGCCGCTCATCTTGTTGACCAAAGGTGTACAAAAGAAGTTGACCACCGATCTATCTTCAAATCAGTTGTGTGGCCCACCAGATGAGTGGCCTTGATTGATTTTAAGCACGTAGAATCAACGCCGTGAGTCAATTGCCGGATCCATACGCCTGGATAGATTGAAGAGTTGACTCGTGAACATGGGTGCAAGATCATCCAGGTCATTCAACAGGTGGGTCCACCATGAAAATGGCTTTGATGGATGATAGGACGGTCTTGGTCGTGTGCTAGAAAAAATGGACGGCTACAAAAATGATAACCAACGATCTACATTCAACATCGACATGCAGTACCCTCGTCTAGTAGAATAATCCTGACCGTCAAGCTGGTGGCCATGAAATGGAGACTGAATCCTCTCCCCTAATGAGAATTGGTAGAATGTGGCGCACAAGCTTACCCAAGGAGATGTTCCAATGATGGTAGACCAAGAGTAGAAGCATGCCAATCTGGTCCAACTGAATTGTGGGCCCACGTTAATCAGACAATCTTAACCATCTGTTTTCACATGTTGGATGTGGACAGTTGACTTTAGACCGTCCATTTTTTACAGCCACTAATTACATGGCAGCTGGGTTGATACCACGGGTGTGATTTATGTGTATGCCCCATAATGGAGCCCTTGATTTAGACAGCCTAGATAGAGCTGAAAGGACACGATGTATTCCATAGGTGGGGCCCACCATCCAAAGTCTGCCAATGGGATTGTCCATACCACCCTCTTTTTTCTTCTCCTCCCTTTTGTTTTTTTTGAAAAAAACAACACGGTAGATGAGTTCGTACAATGTCCTTTATTTTCCGCCCGGCAACTTATCTCCCCAAAGGTGATTTTTAATGTAACGACGTTGGTTTTTTAACAAAAATACCCTTACTTGTTAGGATTAAACAGTTTTAAAAAGCAGGAGTTTTTTCATATATGTGAATTCGTCTTTACAAACAAAGGTTTACTTTGCTGCTTAAGAATTTTATCAGGCTCCATGAAAAAATGTAGGTAATACGTTGGGTCCATACGAAGTAAAATCCCTATTTTTTTTCTAGAAAGTAGTGGGACGCGGATTGCGTCCTACCCCGCTCTGTGGAGTCCACCGTGATGTAACTGTTTTATCCTGCCGTCCAGTGATTTTTTCAGAAAATTTTAATGTGTGAACCAAAAAATGAGGTAGGTCCAAGGCTTGAGTGGACCACACTAAAGGAACCTTCACTGATATGACACCCACCGTTGAAACCTTTCTAAGGGCCCACGTGATGTTTTTTTACCATAAAACCTATTCATAAGGTCACTTAGACGTGGATGAAGTGAAAACACAAATATCAGCTTGATCCGAAACTTCTCTGGCTCCCAAGAAGCTTTTACTGGTGGACGTTCAATCCCACTTTGTGGTCTACTCAAGTTTTGGACCTGCCTCATTTTTTGTTTCACATATTAAAATTTTCTGAAAAAATCGTTAGACGGTGGGATAAAACAGTTACATCACGGTGGGCTCTACAGAGCACTGGCCGGACGGATTACCGTCCGGGCGGGGGTAGGACGTAATCCGCATCCAAAGTAGTGGGATGCAGATTGCGTCCTACCCTCACTGTGATCTAAGTGTTTTATCCACGCCGTTAAATATTGTTTCTTTTAAATAATTTTATCATGTGAACTAAAAATAAGGCAAGTCCAAGGCTTAAGTGGACCACACCAAAGGAACCTTAAGTGATAATGACACCCACCTTTGAAACCTTTTTAAGGGCCAACGTGATGTTTTTTTCCCGTACAACCTATTCGTAAGGTTATGTAGACGTGGATGAAGTGAAAACACAAATATCAACATGATCCGAAACTTCTCTGGCTGTGGAAGTTCAATCCCCACTTTGTGGTCCACTTGAGCCTTAGACCTGCCTCATTTTTTTGGTTCACATTTTCAACTTATCTGAAAAAGGCATTGAACGGGATAAAATACTTACATCAGGGTGGGGCCCGTCCGGGCGGGGGTAGGACGCATTCCGCGTCCGTATTGAACGGGAGATGATACGGTGGAACCAGAAGGACCGAAATAAGGTAGAACCGTCTGTTTTCTGTGTAAGTAGTAGGGTGATGTACAAATCAGGTCCGTCCATATGCAAGGGCCTAGCATGGATGATTTTCATCTTAAAAATCAAACTTCATCGTTCTGTTATCCACTTGATCAGTGGCCATTAAAGTGACGGTGGAAATAAAAAAGTTAATAATCACATATGCCGTGGGATAAAGCAATGGATGAGATTGCCTCATGGATTTGATTTTTAAAACGCAAGCTACCTACCCTGGTGGCAGTATATGGTCAGACCTGATAGAAACATCACCCTCCGACGTGTCGTGTGGGTACATGGATCTACCATACTCCGGTTCATCATCTACCATGCAGACCGCAGTCTTGATGTACGGCCCCTTCTTTTCCCACGAGTTATTTTTCCTCGTTGTAAGGGGACAAGCCAACAGCCCGCTTGGTTGAATCTGGACCGTCCATATGGTTCAACTCATTTCCATGGACCCAGGAGAAAAAAAAAAAAAAAATCAAAGCGATTGGACGGTTGCAACGACCAGATAGATGGCTTATGAAATGGGTGATCAAGATTATTGATGGAGGGGAGGTCCATCATAAATTGCATGTAATTTTAAAGAATTCCTTTAATCAGATGATCTTAAGAGTACCATTCATGACATGGAAGAGTGGTGTTATACCTTTTGGATGGATAGGATCATTCAATACTTTCATGGAGTGGTCCATGGACCAATTGGATGGTCATCAGTTGATTAGATTTCATCACATGCCCGGATGCAAAAGCATCCAAGCCACTCATCTTATTGGTTGAACGTGTGCAAAATAAATGGACGGTGCAGAAGTTGACCACTGACATATCTTCAACTTGCTTGTGTGGCCCACCAGATGAGCCAGCTGGTCCTGATTTAAGTGCATGGAATCGATACCGTGGGTTCTTCAAGACCAACGCTCTACGTTCAACATGAATGTGAAAGCCCCGTATGAGTTTGTCAGTGTATTGTTGCTGATTGAACAATCGTGGCTATCCAACTGGCGGCCATCAAATGGAGACCGAATCCTACTCTCTAAGGGCCTGTTTGGCCAGTTGCATTGGAAAAGGTTAGGTGGGATGGGATGGGATGGGATGGGATTAAAAAAACATATTTATTACCTATGGTAGGGAGTGTTCCCTGTTACATGGGATAAGCTTAATTTCATGTTTTGTATGAAATATGGCGGTACATTGAATGGATATACCCACCATCATTTGAAACTATTGAGAATAACACACATGTGTTATATCTAAATCGTTCATTTGTTTTGTAACCTCAGCTTATGGCATGGGCCTAAAAATGAGATAGATCCAAAACTTATGTGGCCCTAAAGAAGTTTTCAACGTTAAGTATTTAATCCCCGTTGCTTTCTATGGTGGGGTTCACTTGAGCTTTAGATCTACCTATTTTTTAGCCCATGCTCTAAAATGATCTCAAAAAATGGGTGGATGGTATGGATATAGCCCATACATCATGGTAGGACTTACACAACTTGCTAACATTGAGTGAAATTGGCACGGGACTCAATGTGATTCCATCTAATCTACTTCCAGGGCTTTTCCATTCTTCCCAAATATAGAGGGGAATTGGCATAGGACTAGATGCAATTCCATCCCACCTAATCCTTTCCAATGCACCCAGTGATCTGATTCCGGATATAGCAATCCCATGGATCTTAAGACAATTCACTGACAACACTATCATTATCTTTAGGGCCTGTTTGGGAGCGTGGATTTGAAACCCCCTGGATTTGGAACCCCTGGATTCGGAACCCCCGTTTTTGTTTGACACCTTGGATTTGGAACCCCCTGGATTGCAAAATTCGTGTTTGGGAGTATGGATTTGAAATCCCCTCAAATTTTGTAGTATATTTGTATGAATATTTAAGAAAACCAAGTAAATTATTTAAGATACTCAAATTGATTAAAATATACTACAACATAAATAATAGTTATAACAAGCCCATCAAAATATACACATTGGAAAAAAAAAAAAAAAAAAGATGTAATTCTGAACTTCTGGTGGGCCTACTAAATTTCACCATTGTCATGTATTAAGATAAATATATCTATTCTAATTTGGGGCCCGCCTAATATCTGGATATGCTCCAAATTCGGTCTCAACGCGTTAAATGAGCTGACAATGTAGATGAACGGACCAGATTTCTCACATACATCAATATGGGACCCACTTTACGTGACGTATACACAGGGTACATGTGCACCGGTCGTGCACCATTACAACCAAAGTCAGTCAGTGCACGCTGACTGACTCCTTCTTCTTCATTCAAAAAAAAAAAAAAACGCCACAGCGTTCTCACTATCCATCTGCAATTTTCTCAGTGGGGCCCGACCTTTGTTCAAATCATCAATCTGGACAGTCCATTGTGTACAGAAGGTGGGTATTAACCTCACCTGCGTGAACTTTTAACCCCATGCAAGTGATTGGAAGATCCTAGTCGTTAAACACAGGATGGACGGCGGAGTAGATAACCTCGCAGGCCGCACCGATTTCACTCCAAAAAGGGTCCTTCATGGATGTTTTTTTCCCTGAATCCAATTTACGGAGTGGATTTTCCACTTAACTTCAATAAGTGGTCCATCACACATCACAGAGTCGACGTACGTCGACTCTATTGCGAAACAGAGGCTCCGTTCACTTGTTGTGGGCCACTATCATGCAACAAAGGACCAATCTGAATTGTCCATCAAGTAGAGGGAGAAAAACTAATCGAGGTGATGTTAATCTTTGGCGGCCATGTCCACTCAAATGATCGTTACAGTGATCGCAAAGAGACCGTTCAGTTGCCGTTGCAGCTTGATTATCTTGGTCGGCCATATCATCAGATGATCAAAACGGGTGCGTGTGAATAGGGTTTTAAAGAAAAGTTCAAACAGTCGGATTTCCGACCGTTGAGCTACTTCAAAAAGCCAATCCAAGGTCCGAGCGTGGATTACAAATCTCCAGATCGAGGGGATTGCAAACCCACTGGATTGCCAACCCCCAACTACTTTATGGTGCCAAACGGCCTGGGGATTGCCAATCCCCTCCAATCCACGGTGCCAAACGACCCCTTAGGGTGTGTTTGGACGGGCCCATCCCATGGGATTGGATTGTATTAGGGTGGATGGCAAGTAATGATGGCTATGTCAGTGGATTGCTGGCAATCCCATGGGATTGCTATATCCAGGGAATTCACCACCGAGTATGTTTGGCTCGCCTGGCCAATCCCGGGATTGCTCCGTCTAACCAAACATGTCCCAAGCAAAATAGATGGGATTAAGAGGGATTGGGTGGATTTCAAGGTAATGATGGTAATGTCAGTGGATTGCTGGGATTGCTATATCCAACTTTTGCCTGTTTGGCACGCCCGGCCAAATCCCGGGATTGCTCCTTCCAATCCATCCTAATACAACCTAATCCCATCCACCCTGCCCGGCCAATCAGGCCCTTAAATCTCATCCAATCCACCTTAATCGGTTCAAATTTGCCTAAGCGCCTGTTTGGCCGGGCAGATCCCATGGTATTAGGAGGGATGGGATCAATTTTAAGATAATGATGATGGTGTCAGTGGATTGTCTTAAGATCCATGGGATTGCTTATATCCCGGGACAAGTTCACTGGGTCTATTTGGCACGCCGTGCATATCCCGGGATTTTACCTTCCAATCCATCCAACCAAGGGATAGGATTAATTTTAAGGTAATGATGATGATGTCAGTGGATTGTCTTAAGATCCATGGGATTGCTCATATCCCGGGACAAGTTCACCGGATTTGTTTGGTTCATCATGCCTATCCCAGGATATTGCCGATCCCATCCCTCCTAATACTGCGGGATCTGCCTGGCCAAACAAGCCCTAAGACATGTTTGGTTCAAGGGATTGGAAGGGATGGGAAGGTTTAATCCCAGGATTGGCCAGGCGTGCCAAACAGACTCGATATAGCAATCCCATGGATCTTAAGACAATCCACTAACAACACCATCATTACCTTGAAATCCATGTCATCTACCCTAAAACCATTCAATCCCTTCCAATCCATCTGGCCAAATGGGCTCGAAATGAGAGAGAGTAGAATGAGGCGCACAAGCTTAGGCAAGGAGATATTCTCATGGTGGTAGATAGGGGTGTACATCCAGTCGAACCGAGTCGAGTTGGCCTCAACTCATCTCAGCTCAGCCACTAGATGACCTTAGCTTGAACTCGGCTCGGCTCAGTCCTCGAGTTTAACTGGCTTGCTCAGCTCGGTTCAGTCAGCAGCTCGGGCCAATTCAAGCCGAGTTTGAGCTAAGATCGAGCTGAGTTCGCCTTTGCAGCATTTCCACAAACACCTGGACTACACCTTCAAAATCCCACTGTTTGTAAACAAGTAGTAATGGTTTTACAGGTATTTTATCAAACACCTTCTTAGTAACATAAAAACCAAGAAAGAGGGTGAAGGAAGTTTTGTTGTTTCCAGCATTGGAGATGGCTAATTTCTATGATAGAGAGCTGCAAGATTCATTTACTGACTCGATTGTTCGGATCGCCAAATATGTATTGAATATCCAACTGTTCATTCTCAACTAGTTGTGTAATATGGTGCAGGAAAAGATAGCTTCCAGATGGATTGACTGTGTAAGCTACCATGAGTAGAATTTCTTAATACCTTCCTTGCTACCAGCCACACTTCGTTGAGTTATTTCATCAAACACTTGGTGAGCAACATCAATATCAAAGTAACCGAGTCACCGAACTGGTTCGATCTGAGTTGGATTCGAGTTGGGTTCGATCTGAGTCAAGTCGAGCTGAACTCAAACACAGCCTCAAACCGAGTCGAATCGAGCTTTTTTGAGTTGAGTGACCTAATGAGCTAGCTCGATTCGTGTACACCCCTAGTGGTAGATCAGGTGTGCAGGGCATTCAAGCATGCTGATCCATCCTAATTAAACCGTGGGCCCCATCGGGTAGAGCATGTCCCAAATTCACATCCATCAGACCATCTCAATCATTTAGTTTCACATGTTAGATTTGGACAATTAATTTTTAAGTAATATTTAATAGTTACTAATTAATGGAAAAATGAATCGTCTGAGATTTAATTAAGTCAGATGCCGCACTAAAAATTAAATATACTTTTAATTAAATAAATTTAAAACATGCCTTGTATGAGCTCCTTTCTAATTTTGTAATTTAAGATGTGGATAATGTGGTATCCTTGCTACCAAAGATATTTTGGGTTAATTTAAGATGGTGCGATTTGATTAGGACATGGTCCGCTATTAAAAAGCATACCACGCCTCGAAAATCGAAACCCGAGTTGGCCAGGCCCGAACCCGAATTTCAGGACCGTGAGTTGTATTTAAATAAATATACATCGCAACCCACATTATTTCATGCATTTTTAAGGCAATCAGAGCAACTAAAATGGTACTAATAATTGTGATTAAATATTGTCCACTAATCAATCCTTAAATCTTTAATTACATTAACATAAATAAATAAATAATAACAACATACATTAAATTTAAATTAATTTCTAAATAAAAAATATAAAATATAAAAGTCTTCAATCTTGTCCAACCGGTTCTTCGTATACCAACCCTGCAAAACAGTCTATATGGGTGTGAGCGCGACGGCTCGTAGGGTCACATCCTTCCCAAAATTGAAAATTATACATTAACACAAATAAAACTCAATAATACAAATATGACTAATTACGAGTATTGAATCGTCATTGTACATGACAACAATAATAATGTATTTTTCGTAATAACAAAATAAGACAATGTCGTTATCTAAAATCATTTTTGGTTCAATCCAGGGCAGAGCGCCCGTGTGTGTTGATCCTTTTAGGGAATGACCCTCGGCAGAGCACCGGATCCTTTTAAGGAATGACCCTCGGTAGAGCACCTAGTGAATAGACTTTTAGGGTAAATACCCAGGGCAGAGCACCCGTGTGTGTTGATCCTTTTAGGGAAGCGCCCAGGGCAGAGCACCCGTGCTGATCCTTTCAGGAATGATCCTGGGCAGAGTACCCGTACCGTGCTGATCCTTTCGGGAATGACTCTGGGCAGAGCACCCGTAACAAATATAATGTAATGATCCTTTTAGGGCAGAGCACCCATAATTTAAATATAATTTAAAGTAGTTAACAGTGATCAAATGAATTTATTTCACATATCAGAAATCAAATAAATGCATTCTACATCATTTAAAATCAAAATCAAATAATCTAAATCAACAATACAAAATAAATAATCAATGTAATCAAATATATACACTAATGTAGTCTTTTCAATCGGAAAGATCACCTACCTGATGTGTTGAGTAGAAGTTGAATGACATAGTTTGGACGTTGCAGATTGGAGATGGATCCAATGGACGGTCGAGATTTCCCGATTTATAGGTTGGCTCGAAAATGGAAAGAGAAAGGAGGAAGAATCAGAGTGGTTTCAATCTGCGTGGATTGCATTGTGGAAGCCTTCCAAATTACTTACTGCAACGGAAGCTAGGTGGGTCCAACGAGATGTTTGTGAGAAATCCATTCCGTCCAGCTACTTTGCCGGGTCGTAATAATACATCATTCTAAAGGTAAGGGCCGTAAGGCAGATTTGGAATTTAGGTGGACCATAAGACTGGAAACAGTGGGGTTGAACGTTTACCATTAAAATCTTCTTGGGTTGATGGTAAGCGGTCTGGATTGTTTGGTGGGTTCCGCCGATGAAAAATGGTGGAAGAAGAGAGAAGAGAGCAGTTTGAATCGAGGTGGGTGTAGGACCCACCACGTTTGCCGAAGGAGAAGGAAGAGAGAAAGTCCAACAGGGAGTGGGGAGAGGTGACGTGCTTTTGCACATCTCTACAAAAGAAGGTTTTTTTTTTTTTTTAGAATGGGCCCCACAGGAATGATGTGACAAATCCACACCGTTCATCAGTCTTGTCGGGTCAAGTTAGGGCGAGGGCCCAAAAATGAGGCTCATCCAAAGCTCAGGTGGACCACACCATGAGAAACAGTGGGGTTCAGAATACCCACTGTAAAATAAAAATATGGGATGTTACAGAAAATATGTTTGAAAGTTGTTACATCAAGTACATACTTAATTGGGACCATCTTTGTCAAACGCACATGGCTTAGGGAAATGGATCGCCTATTGACACTGTCTGGCCAATGGCTAGTGGTTCGTGCTTTATGGGACCATGATATATGTGTTTCATAAGGAATCTGATTTTCTGGTGTACCACACACCAGCTATATAACTGGTGAGGTACTTGTCGTGCAAAGACAGTGCTGACCTCCTCGATGTCCGAGTTGTTAGAACAGTTCAAAGGAGATCAAAGTTACAAGGGCCCCATAATGATGTATTTATTATATCCATGCCGCTTATACATTTTTCGAGATCATTTTAGGTCAGTATCCAAAAATGAATCATATCCAAATATCAAATGGACCACACCACAAATATCAGTGGAGATAATGCTTTTCACTGTTAAAAAATTTGTAGGGCCCACCATAACGTTTATTTTTCATTCAATTTGTTCATATGATCACAGAGACCTGGATGAAGATGAAAATTTCATATTGATCCAAAACTTCTGTAACCCCTAAAAGGCTTTCAATGGTAGACGTTCAATCCTCCACTATTTTCTATAGTGTGGACCACTTGATCGTTAAATGTCTTATTTTTCATCTCAAGCCTTACTACGAGCTTGTAAAATAGGTGGACAACTTAAATATAACACATACCTCTTGATGGGATCCACATAACTTACTGACGTTAATACACTAGCTATATAGTTGGTGTGTGGTACACCAGCTAATCCGCCACCAGCTATATAGTTGGTGTGTGGTACACCAGCTAATCCGCCACCAGCTATATAGTTGGTGTGTCGTACACCAGCTAATCCACTTTTGTTTCATACATGTTGTTCATCTATTCTTTCATATCCTCTTATGTAGGGCTGAAAGTCGGGCGGGTTGGGTTGGGTCGGGTCGGGTCAGGTCGGGTTGGTGCTCAACCCTAACCCAACCCAAGGTTCCTATACCTCAACCCTAACCCGACCCAACCCAACCTAACCTAATCTCGGGTTGGGAATTCTCAACCCAAGCCCAACCCAAGCGGGCTCGGTCGGGTTGATCAGGTTGATCAGGTTGGTCGGGTGTATACATGCTAATATTTTCGTTATTACCTTAGTTTATTATATTTCAATATAGGACTTATTTTTTGTATCTATGATTTTATTAATTATATATGTGATAATTCATCATAAAAAAAACTTCATTTTTTCCTTTTAAAAAATAAGTTAAAATATAGGACAACTACTCATTTAAAAGTCAAATAGCATAGCATGCAATCTATTTGGGAGAGAAAAATCCGGCATATTTTGTTAGCTTGAGTCCTTGGAAATGACGTGGGCAAATGAGACCCATCATCATTAGTGTGCCTTCGACACCAACGATCCACACTCAATTATAATTTATAAGTAACTTATATATTGATCGGGTTTGGTTTGGGTTAGGTCGGGCAACTCGAGACCTCAACCCAAGCCCAACCCAAGTTTTATCGGGTTGGTGTTTGTATAGCCCAAGCTTGAGATTGGACCCGATATATCGTGCCCGAGCCCAACCCAATGTCGGGCCGGTCACAGGTCGATCGGGTTGAACCCGCCCAACTTTCAGCCCTACTTTTATGGTATGAGCGTAAAATTGAAGTTGATCCAAATCTCAAGTGACCTGCACAGTGTTAATTGAACGCATCCATTAAAAACTTCTCGGGGCTGTAAATGTTTTGGATATACACACACATTTTCCCTTCATCCAAGTCTTTGTGACACAACCAATAAGTTATATGAAAAATAATCACTTCAGTAGGCTATAGGAGGTTTTTAATGGTACACATTCAATCACTCATGTTGTCCCATGGTGTGGTCCACCTGAGATTTATATCTACCTCATTTTTGAGATAAAGCCCTAAAATTATCTTTCGAAATGGATAGAGAACGTGGATAAAACACATACATGGTCGACATAACACCAACCACTAGCCACCTGGCTGATGGCAGACGGCGTCCGTGGCCCAGGCATCCTGACATAACAGATCAGGACCAACATATCACCACAACCACACAGTTGGCATCCATGATTTTGAATGTCAGAGAGGCTGCATGATACAAACAATGCCAGGCAGGTTGCAGTTTGTAGATAGCGAGGGCAAGGTTTGGGTGCATCCCCAGATCCACTGAAGTTGGTGAATCCCTAATTGTGGAGTACACTGTGATATATGTGTCTTAAATCCATACCGTCCATTCATTTTGAAAGTTCATTTTAAATCATGGTCTCAAAAATGAAGCAGATCCAAATCTTGGGTGGACCATATCATAGGAAACAGTTGTGATTAAATTCTCACTATTAAAAACTTTATGGGGCCACCGGAATGTTTATTTGCCAGCCAAACTGTTGATAAGGACACAAAGACCTAGATGGAGAGACCACATAAATATAAGCTTGATCCAAAACTTGTGTGGCTCATGAGAAGTTTTCAATGGTTGACTACCACTGTTTCCTAAATTATGTTCCACTTGAAATTTGAATTTGCTTTATTTTTTAAATTACATCATAAAATGGGTTTTTATAATGGATGGATGATGTGGATATAAGCCACACATACATCACGGTGGGCCCCACAGGCAGGAATCCCATCCACCTCCTTGGATATGGGGATCCACCTACGCCCCCACCGGTACATTGTAACGTTTTCTGGGCCAGTTTGATTTTCCATAGGTTACTCGTGAATCCAGGTAAATTAGTAACTATTACGTTTTGAGCTTATTGGAAAATGTGAGAGTAATTCCACGTCTAAAATCAATACAAAAGTGTTAGATTTAAATATGTCGACCCACTTTAATGTATATGATGTATTCACACCCTCTATCTATTTTATTTGAACATTTTAGGGGCCTCCCCTAAAAAATGAAGCAAATTCAATGCTCAATTGGCCCACATGAAAGGAAATAGTGACCTTAAATTGTCTATCATTGAAAGTTGTTTCCTTCAGTGGGCTCACATTGAGGTTTTTTTAATTATCTGACCCGTTCAAAGGGTCACACAAACATACATGGATAAGAAAAAAACACAAATATTAGCTTAATCCTAAACTTTTAAGGGCCCTAAGAAGCTTTTAATGGTAGCTGTTTGATTCCCGATGTTTCCTTTGGTGTGGTCCACTTGAGCTTTGGATCTATCTCATATATATATATATTTTTTGTTTATACTCTAAATTCAATTGACATAACAAATGAGCGGTGTGGATAAGTCACATACATCACGATGGGCCCATGTTAATTTCGTAAAATTCTTGATTTAAGGGTTAAAAAAGTAACTTATCACACCTCCATCGGTAAAGATGTGGTAAATAATGATTACTTATTTATTTGATAATTATGATTGAGCGGAAAAACCAAAGAGCCCTAATTAAAGTGTAGTTCGAGAGATGATCAGGTATAGCTATGAGGAATGGAAACAAAGTAAATCATTTCTGGATTCTTAGGGCCTGTTTGGGCGGTGGGATTAGAAGGGATTAGGTGGGATGAGATTCATCTGTCCTGTGCCAATTCCAGTATAAAGCAGAACGTTACAACCGATCACAAGCACACACCGCTTGGATCAAACCTTCTTCACTCACGCAGGAGTGGATAAACGATAAGAGAAACAAAGAAGACGGAGAGATCTCACCGATTACGAGGACGTGGAAGCGCTGAGATATGGTAGATCACCCCTACGAGAATAGCCTCCCTTCCACAAGCTTCCTCTCTCTCTTTCTCTCTCTCTCTCTCTCTCTCTCTCTTACACCTTTGATAACCCTAAGCCATTTAGCAAACCATTGCAAAGCTTTAGGAAACCCTAGAATACCTTGGAATATACCCCAATCACGCATACACCCCTTTATATAAGAATTGAAAGAGGTAGAATCAAAATAGGAAACAAAATCCGCAAAATCTGTGTTTTCGCAATCGCATCTGCAGAACTCTTCGATGATATCGAAGGTCTCTCGATGACAGCTTCGATATTATCGACGGTCATTTGATGATATCAAAACAGGACCAAAACTGTCCAGCGACCAGGGGTGAAAATTTCATCAATTATCGATGTCATCGAACCACTCTCAATGACAACCTCGATATCATTTAAAGTCCATCGATGATATCGACATGACAAAAAAACTGTCCAGCGACCAACGGTGAAAAATCGTGCAATTATCGATGATATCGAAATTGGTTCGATTTCATCGATTCCAGCAATGAGGAGAAAAATCCCTATCACTAAAAAAATAAAATTTAAATATTTATAGATTAAGGGTTCGATTTCAAGGTTCAGTTCTACAGTCCACTTCATAGTTTAGGTGTTCTACAGAACTCCAAATTGAGAATAGAAACGAACTAACGTATTCATTAATTTTCAGAACTAGTGCACTACATAACCAGACTAAACCATGAGGTCAGGTCAGTTTTGGCCTGGTTTACTGGTTCTGTGCACCACTAATATAAATTTAAATATTTGTAGACTAAGGGTTCGATTTCAAGGTTCAATTCTACAGTTCATAGTTTAGGTGTTCTACGGAACTCCAAAGTGAGAATAGAAACGAACTAACCTATTCATTAATTTTCGGAACAGTGCACTTCATAATTGGACCAAACCATGAGGTCAAGTCAGTTTTGGTGTGGTTTACTGGTTCTGTGCACTGCTAATATAAATTTAAATTAATATTTATAGACTAAAGGTTCGATTTCAGGGATCAGTTCTACAGTCCACTTCATAGTTTAGGCGTTCTATGGAACTCCAAATTGAGAATCGAAACGAACTAACCTATTCATTAATTTTCGGAACCAGTGCATAACCGAGCCAAACCCATGACGTCAGGTCAGTTTTGGTCTGGTTTGCTAGTTCTGTGCACCGCTAATATAAACATCAAGGTGGACCCAAGAAGGTTAACACAGCAGGCATTTCTTTCCCACTTGTAGTATGACCTATAGGTCTCTTGGCCTAGAGTGAGATGAAAAAACGGATGGACGGATGGATTTACCACAAACATCACTGTGGGCCCACCTAGCTTCCCAGAGCAGGGAATTCACGTCCGGGATTTGTCAACTGTGGTACTTCACTGAAGGACATGGCCCACCAGATGGACAGCCCGGGGTCCAAATCCCATGTGCCACATGAGATGCATCTGACTTGAAGCAGCCTTCTCCAGTCGATGGGCCCGGATCGGTGGGGAACACGACATGTCAGTACCTATCCCTTTAATAGAGTAGGTGAGAGAAATAGCAGTTTCAACCATCCATCTTGGGGAGATGAACGGCCATTATTTCATGTCGGACTTTAAGGGTCTTTCTTAAATTTCCTTTTGTAATTCAATCAAATCATTAAAGAAAGCAGTGTCACCATGTTCCCTAGCATGATGGCTGTCTCTTCGGTTGGTTGGATTGGATTCTTATCTTTTTCTTTTGAAAGCAACGCTCTCCTTCGTATTCAAAGTGCTTTAATGATGCTAAAAGCATTGCATTCTGTTGCTTTTTCCAGTACGCCACTCCTATTGGACATGTGAACGGTTAAAATCATCATCTGATCGACTCGTTATTAGACGGTCATTTAGCCATCACTACACTAACATTTGGATGCAAGGAAAGTTTCAAGAGGAAAAAGAAACAAAAAAGTATACAGTGCAACAGCACGACATGTACATGTATGTAATGAGAAAATTATTGGGATTCATGGAAACTCAAAATATAAAATCAAGGAAGGAAATTATAATTCCACAAACAAATCTAATAATAAGAAGGCAATCTAAATTTTATGTTGATTGAGATCAAGTAGACCGTCAATAACATCAACATTAGGGCTGAAAGCTGGGCGGGTTGGGTCGGGTTAGTGCTCAACCCTAACTCAACCCAAGGTTCCTATACCTCAACCTTGACCCAACCCAACCCAACCCAATCTCAGGTTGGAAATTCTCAACCCAAGCCCAACCCAAGCGGGCTCGGTCGAGTTGATCGGATTCGTCGGGTGTATATATGCTAATATTTTCGTTATTACATTAGTTTATTATATTTCAATATAGGACTTATTTTTTGTATTTATAATTTTATTAATTATATATGTGATTATTCATCATAAAGAACTTCATTTTTTTTCTTTAAAAAAACAAACTAAAATATAGGACAACTACTTATTTAAAAGTCATGTAGCATACCACACAATCTATTTGGGAGAGAGAAATCTGGCATACCTTGTTAGCTTGAGTCCTTGGAAATAACGTGGACAAATGAGACCCGACATCACTATTTAAATTTCTAGAACTCTTAAGTTTTCGATAAATGGTTTACATAACACCTTAATGCAATGTGCGGGATTTAAATTTCTTGAAGAGTTAGCAATGCAGATCCTTCTATGCAAGAGATCTCTCTTTTCAAAAGTAAAAATAAAAATAAAAAGAATAAAATTTAAGAATAATAAATAAATAACTGTGTGAGAGAAAACTCATCTTAATAAGTAAAAAGAATCTTTTTCTTTTTCTTTTTCTTCCGTTCTTTTTCTCTTTCTTTTTTTCTTCTTCTTTTTCTCTCTTTCACTCTCACATCACTCTCAAAACTCCACACACATCCACGCCTTCACTCCTTTTTATAGCATCTCTATATGACACATGTGCATCACATGTACAAGAGGCAATGCCCTTTTCTTCTCTCGTTTTTGTCTTCCATTTTTTGATTTTTTTAAAAAGTAATTGATGTGTGTGTGTACGTGCGTGCCTAATGTGTGCATAAGAGGCGTGTATGACATCCATGTGATGAATGTATATGGTGTGTGATTGTGAAGCATGCATGGGCGCATAGATAGATATTGTAGATGGATGGACGGATGAATGTATGAGTTAAATGGATTGATGCACGAATGGTCTAAACAACTGAATTAATTGTTGTATGGTTGAAAGGAACAAATAATTTAATGGTTGAATGGCTAGATGGATGGATGTATTGATAAATGAACGAATGGTTAGATAGATTGATGATTTGGCATATGATCAATTAGATGGGTGTATATTTAGATTTATAAATAAATGAATATATAATTATATTTGAATGATTGTACACGTAGTTTAATGGATGGTTGGATAAAGCTCGCATCAATCAACAGTCACAATTGGCAAGGTCAAAATTAATCAAGATCATTTGTATCATGGTTTATAGATTTATTGCTCAGATCTGTTGTGTTTTTAAAATAAAATATAAATTTCAAAAATAAAAGTTTTATTTCAATAAGCAAATAAATATATTGATAATTAAAACTTTCTATAAATAGTGTGTGTAGTCAGTGCTTCTGCAACTAGGTTCCAAACTCCTCAAGGACGCACTTTATTAGGCAGCAGACAGGACACGGACAATTATTTGTTGTGAATGAGTATTTCTTGAAGAGTCACATTAATTTGTATCTCTTTAGGAAGAATTAATATCATCTGTGCAGGTACTCTCCATCCAACCTCTTGATATGGATTAAGTGAAGCCTTAAACATGATAGAACTAATTGTCTTATTATCTTTTTCCTTGTTTTCACGATTCTTTAATTTTCTTGAAATTATATATGGGTCATTTGGATCATGGTTCATAGACCTAAAAACTTTATTTGGACAAGTTTTTATTTGACTCAATATTTAATAATTAAAATTATTAATATTTAAAACAATAATATAAATGTAAAGTGTGTATGTATATATTTAACTACAATTAACTTGTTTAACACTTTTTAGGTGTCCTCCTAGCTCCCTCACTAATGTGGCGAGTTCGAGTTGCATTTCTCCATTTTGATGGAAATGGTTTTTTTGTTTTAAGTTGTATTGAGTTGACTGAGTCAGTGATGTGATTCGAGTTGTTTCATGGAAAAAAAAAAAAATCTTTTCAACTGAGTCATTTATTGTAAGTTACATTAAGTTGATCGAGTTAGCGAGTTGACTCACCAAAACTCACCTTGTCGAGAAGGAGCTTCCATTCTTGTTGAATTTCTTAGTGAATTGGCTTGAGATTCCTCCTCGTCCAAGTAGAGTCACCAAGTTTCAGAACTAGATGATGTTTGAGAGCATGACCAAGATGGTGGAGCCCATGTTATGACTCATTTAGATCATACCCCAACCATCCAATGGTCCAAACCATTTGACTATCTAAGGATCATGTCATGAACGGTTTAGATTTCGCCCAACCATCGGATACTCCAGACCATCTAACTCTGGTGGGGCCCACCTTACAAGAAGTTAGGATCTCACCTCAATCTTCCATGGTTGACTACTGGACTATGTTGGGTATATATTTGGCCGTGGTGGGGCCCATGTTATGAGTATCATCTAAGAGTCTACAGTAGCTAACCGTAGTAAAATGGTTATTTTTTTTCCTTTAGTGTAAAATCAGCATTTTAATAGGTCAGCACTTGACTTTAATGCCTCTGTGATCATTTTTGTCACCGTCAGCTGATGAAATTTAATTAAAAAATGTTTTATAATTGTATATGAAAAGTAGGTTGGCTAAGAAATTTCTCACATACAACAATAATTATGGACAGTTGAGTAGAAATGATAAAAAAATGCGTATGTATGGACAATGTCACCTCATTGAGTAGACATGATAAAAATTAGAAAATTTATGTCGATTCAATAGTTCTAACAATATGATTTATGACTTATAAACAATAAACGATTATAATAAAATGGCCTAATTCAAAAGGTTAGAATCATCTCATCAACATGATTCTTGCACCACAGATTGCTTCAATTAAGTTGTATAAGTGAATAAATTGCTTAAATTAATAATAAGTCACTATATACATATATAGTATATTTATATATGTGTGAAATGCTCACATACAACTAATGTAATACCTGACTAATTGACATGTGGGACCCATTATTGTGTTTATATGACATCTAATCCGTCCCATGAGATTATCCCATCATGAAAATGACATGTTCAAAATTATCAGATCGATCCAACTATCTAACTATCAAGTGAGGTAATCCCATCGTGAAAATGAGATGTACAGAAATATCAGACCGATCCAACTATCTAACTATCAAGAGAGGTACATCATAAAAAACCATGAACAATCATCCAAAAAATTCTCTAAGTGAGTATCTGATGTAGAGCGGGTCGCAAATAGTTTCATGGCCAAGATGGATCAAAAAAGGCCCGGTCGACGACAGAAGTGATCCGGACCGTCGGACCTTAGATCGGTCGTATCTCGTAATTCGGAATGAGTTAGCTGACGTAAAATATATAATTTTGGGGTAGAATGAGCTACTTTAGCCAACCAACTCAGCTATGCTGGGTTGCACAGCCCAGAATTACGAAAAATTCATGGATCAACGGTCGTTTCCTGTTTTAATTTCGTTTTTACTATAAATAGTAAGTTTTAGTTTGATTATAACTCTTCATCCGTCTGGCTTTAAGAGTTGCGCTCAACGTAAAAAGAGCTTAGAATAATTAGGAGAATGGTTTGGTAAAGCCAAATAAGACACTTACTATTTTTGGCCAAAAACCTTGCGCACTAGTAGACATCACGGCCATCTATAAATAGTAAGTAAGTCGCGATTTTTAGGAGTTTTAGCTGTAGTTTGATTATGATTTCTTTCTCATTGCTTGGTACCCCTATTTAAAGGGTTGTGAACTCGTTTTTAGTCATGAATTAATCAATTTCAAATTTTTTGGAATTTATTTCTTTTTTGCTGCTTTCTTTCCTCGTGGATTCGAGAAATCTACTCTATGGATTCAGAGTAGTTATCCTCATCACGTTCATTCCTGCGAAAGTATTCTATTTTTAATATTGTTGGATCGGCCCTCTTTGAAGAATTATAAATAAGTTTCCCCTCTTGTGACCGTAGCCTCATTGAGGAATCACGCACGTCTATTTTTAAAATGTTTGATAGCAATTGGTAAATCTGAACCGTAGGCCTCCATAAATGATTTGGAATGCTTCTTAGTTGCCATCCAAATAAAACTGGATCTTTGAAACATAACCCAATTTTCTTACTTTACAAGTGCACGTGGTGGCCTACCAAATCAATGACTTTACTTGCCCTGGATGACTTCCACGTGTACATTAGAGATGATCTCCAGCAAACACTGGGAGAAATATGTACATATTGTATAGCAGTGATGGGCTCGTGCGACGAGCCTCAGGGGCGATTCTCTTCTCGTGACAATTTATCACGTACAGCTGCCTGCATGCTTACTTACCATGCATCCCCATCGTTCCTGCCAAATTGTTATACGTGTAGAAAATCTGGTCCTTTAAAAAAGGTGACCCCGTTACAAATATCACCTCCATAAAATATCAAGCAGATCCACTAATTAGATGGGCCAGTCATGAATGTAGAGTTATAGCACCGATTATACATTGATTCAAATAGAGTGGCCCACTTGATGAACGGACAATAAAGGTTATACTAGCTGTTTGCATGGTATGGATTTTCTACACCAGTCTCACGTTTGCAGGAAAAAAAGGCTGCATGTCAAATCAGCATACAGCCGGCTGTAGGTAGTCCTTTGACACGTCATAGACGAAGTTGCCCGGCACTCGATCTCCACGTCAGGGCTAAACGTAGATATAAATGCGGTAGCTACTCGCGCGTGAAGGATTCCTCACCTCACTCTCCAGAACTGCCAATGTATCTGAAATGGCATCCGGGCCGTTCAACAGGTAGGCCCTACCATATCTGTACTGTGGCCCAACAATCAGTCAGATAGGTTTCTTGGGCTGACAACACATTTATGGGAAATGCACGGTCAGAAAGAACTTACCGAAAGTCCAATTTCAACTTGCACATTTGGCTAATTAATGACCAGATAGGCTTGAATTTAAAGTTCTTAGATCACACACGGTGAGACCCACTCGATGAACGAACCAGATCTTCCGCTACCTGCTAATTGGCACAGGTTGGTTGCGGGTAACCTTATCGGGTCCATCTATCAATGTTACAGGGAATTCCGACAATATCACCTAATATTACCTAATTTCTGGATGATATAAATCTGACCAATGAAATACTTGGGAATCAAGGTCAAATCCCACCGTCTTTTCTTAGGACCAGTTCGATCTCTGCCTTTGTAGAAAGCCCAACTAGTCAACGGTCAAATCATATGGTAATAGAATAATATTTTAGAATTATACAAGCTTGTATACAGGGAGTTATTTGATACTCTGGCAGAGTAGGTCACTTGATACACAGGTACTCATAAATTGTACATGTGATGTATATAAGTTCAAATAATATTGATTGAACAATCTTAATCTTTGATTCGTGAACACTTGTTTCTTGAAGTAGTACCTTTGGCATTTTCAGTTTTAACTGTCCAATAAATGTCCACAATCCCATAATCAGATAATCAAAGAAGCCTAATTTTCGGTTCAAGGTATTTTAAACTGGACCCATAATTTTAATTAACATCTTAATTTGAATTACTTGTATGCCACGTAGGGAAGTGTATTGTCCACCCCACCAGAGTATCAAAGTTTTTCCGATGCATATATAAATATTCTTATCTCCCACTACTGGATAAAAAACTACGCATATATAAATATTCTCATCTCCCACTACTTAATAAAAAACTACGTTGTCTTGTAAGTAGGAAAAATGGAGATAAATGGAGATTGAATCCTTACTCTTGCTTGGGTGGTAGACTCTTAGGAGTTTCAACACCCAGTCAGGCGTTCGAGTATCCATAGGTGGTAAAATTTCACTAGTGTGAGTGTGTGGGCCGGGTGTATGTGCGCGCGTATGTAAAATAAAAATAAAAATTTTTTAAAAAAAGAAGGAAAAATGGAGATTTTATATAAAATAGTAGTTATAATTATTCTTGCAAGTATCTATCCAAATAGAAGTGGGGTTTTGGAAGGAGAAGAAGAGGAGAAATGAGGTTTGGTTGAGTTGGAGAATATCTGCAAAGGGGTCTTGTCCCTCCATCTGATCCATCTGGGTGCACCCATGTCCCCAGGAAGCCGGGCCATGAGTGCATGGTCCAGGAAATGAACGTCGCTGGTGATGCTTTGGCTCATGCCAATGCGTACCATCATCTTGTAGTCCCTCTCGGCATGGTGAGTAATCATCAATGAGTCGATCTCCATAAGTGACCTTGGATGTTGGAAGAAGTTGAAATTTTCAATCTCCAAACTCCGCTTGATGATTTCGAAAATCCAAAGGATTGTAATTGACAATTTTTTTTTTTTCCTCTTTTACATGCATGGATTTTTTTAATTTATAATAATGAGGGTTGTTTAATTAATTAGTAATGAAAATTTACGATCCAAATGATCTTGTGTGATCGTAATTTGTGAATTTTCTAATAGAGATGATTTCAAAAATAGATTTGGTGAGAAGATGGTAAGTTACCATATAAATGATTCATATGGGACAGCTCCGTGTATGACATTCAACCCATGCAACAGGTTCATCCTACATTAAGATCACCTGTGTGAAAAAAAAAAAAGGCTAACTCAATTATTAGGCAGTCCACACCATAGAATACGATGAACAACTGTCCAAACACCTCCAAATCCATGTGGCGGCCCACCATGGTGTATATATATGCATTTAATCCATCCAAAACGGTCGCCCCACTATGAAAATGGGACACCTGAAAATCAGGCTGACCATTGGTTAAATGAACTCTATTGGAATAAGAATAATTTGGAAAGTACATATCATAGCCAAGCAACTGGCTATAATATATATGATCAGTTAAAATTGTAAGGAGTGTTTGGCAAGGCCAAAAATGTAGAAATTGTAACATCTTGATGATGAGAACAGATCCAAAATTATCTGACCAAACACTTTCTTCATCTTTTCTCTACTTCATAAACTTCGAATCACATTCTACGTACATTAGATTATATGTTTTGCCTTGTTTTTTTTTTTAAAAAAACTTAAGAACCTGTTTATAGATGGCTGAAAATGAGTTCATCTCATTTTAGTTCATTGTAATGATGTATAAAGGCGTGTTTGGTTGCACCAAATATCATGAAGTTTCATGATATTGGCCTCATGCAACCAAAGATATGAAACGTCATGATATTTGGTGCAACCAAACATGGCTTTTGAGATGATATATATATGTTTTTGGTAAGAATTAAAAATAATATTGATAACAAACAATCATGATCACTAATACATAATTACGATTGATTAAAATGAGTTCAGATGAACTCAAATATAAGGCTTCTACCAAACAGACTATTGAGCTCTTCCATGTTTTAGTCCAAGTTTTCCAGCAAAAATATGTGCAACCGTCGGGAGTTATAGGATTTTATACATGTGTCGCGCATGGTTTGGCGATCCAAACCATTGATTTGGTGGGACCCATGGCCGATGTATGATGCCATGAATATCTTATAGATCAAAGCTGTTGATTCTTACAATATTATGGCTTGATATAACTAACTTGGAATTATCCATTGGAGAGGAATTATAGGCTAGGCCAATGGTTCCGGAATCAGACCAACCATAGATTTGGTGGGACCCACCGTGGATGTATGAGAATCTATAGATTGAAAGATGTTGACCCTATGATATGGTATTGGTGGTCCACAAATAAAACTATGTGAAAAAATAATCAACTGTCAACTTTCAATAGAAAAAAATGTTAAATATATTGAAGGGTACTTAGGATCATTCAATCAGGCAGATTTACTGGGCATCCGTTATTAACATGAGTCCATCAGATGAACGGTCCACCTAACCATGGGCCATGCAATCATGTCCGGCAAATTCATCAAGAAATGATGAATTTTCAAATTTTTTCGTTGAAGTAAAATAAATACAATCAATCAGTTATTATAAAAACGGCATTCTCTTGTATGGCTGATCTTGTGCACTTTGCACCCAACTCAATCCATGAAGAAGATCATGACCGTTGATGTTGAATCTTAGTTTCTTTATCAATGGCAGAACGGATGATCATGTCGTGATTGTCAAGTGGCCCAGTAGGTGCATGGATCGCGAAGTTCCTCTGATTGAGTGGGCATGGACGGCCACCCTTCTTCGGCACATATGTGCACCCGGAAGGACCCGAAGACTGTCCGGGGCCTTTTTGTAGGGACTCTAGCACTAGAGATCCTTTCATGTCGAGAGGCCTTGTGGCCACTACTGATTGGACGGTCGAGATCAAGAGGATGAAAATGATGAAAATTAACGGTGAGAGATTTGTTCTCCTAGTAGCCATGACTGTGAAGAAAGAAATGATATTTGCTTGATGTGGGCTGATGGTTTTGATGATGATGAAGGGAGAGAAGGGCCGTTGAGATTTATATATGGCTTCTGTGGAGAGAATGTGTGTTTTAAGGAGACCTTTTGACTGAGACTGGATCGGGTTTAAGGAGAAATCCGAGTCGGGTTCGGATTTCAACGCGTTTTGCAAATGACCAGAATCAGAATATATAGACTTTGATTTGTTCTAAATCTCGCTTGGATTGAAAATCTCACGTTTTTTTTTTTTTTTTTTTCTCTCTTCTCAATTCTCATATCAATACGCAGAGCCATCTTCCCACGTTACACGTTGCATGGTAATATATCATTGTGGACCGTCCATCTTATTTCCATATCCATGGTTTGAAGTTGGTGGACATGGCTAATCCTAACCATTTGATCTTGAGCCTTCAAAGCAATGATAGAAAATGAAAGTGATTAAAAGTTGATATTATGTGCGAAAAGTTAACGAAAAAAGTAATGGCTAGGATTGTTTAAAAGGTGTGGTAATAAAGGATAGCCGTCCATGATAGGTCACACTGGATGGGTGGTCCTGATTCATACATTAGCCTATCAAATGTATCGTGGAGAGATGGCAAACCATTGGACCCAAGGCCCGGCGTGTCACGTGTGTAGTATCACTCTCGTTGGTAGAGCTGGTATAGACAGTGCACCAAAAAAAAATGTCACATGTGTAGGACATCCAATCCGTGCAAAAGGTCAGCCACACCATGATGATCGGCTGATATGAAAATCAAGCCGATCTTCATCGAGTGGGCCACAACATCAGAAAATCAGACCGCTAATGGTATAATCTAGTGTACTAGTTTGGCCCACTCAATCACTGGGTCTATCTAATTTTCATTTCTGGTGATAGTCATGGTGGGGTCCACCTTTTAGCCCGCCCAATGACTGGGTCGGCCTAATTTTAATTTCTACACGTCACATGTTGGTAGACTTTTGATACATCACAAGAAAACCGAGCCATTCACGGAAGTTCACTTCATACAAACCATTCATTTGATGGGCCTGGTACTGTCATTGGTCGGCCAACGCATGGATAAGCCATATCTAAAAAAGAAAGGGAATCAAACTATCTTAGCCATCCAATAAGTGGGCGGCAAAGAACGGTGAGAGAAGAGCTACCACTTAAGTAGTAAAGTTGACAACTGGATGGTTAGATTTCTCTAATCACGTTGATTCTTGGCCTATAGCTGATCAACGGTCCTGATTAAAAGACGTGATTGACACGTGTACCATCATGTTATTATTTCTATTTAAGCAATTAGGTGGAGGAGACATGGAGAGCAATTAGGAAAACTATAGTTGATAAAAGTTTAACGTTTACTTTTTACCGCTAAAAATTTTGTAATCAACGAAGTTCAAAATTTATTTTGGTAAAAGTTATGTAAATATTTGTAGTGACGAAAACTATCATCACTAAAAGTTCAAAATTTATTTACCGACGAAAATATTCGTTTCGTCAGTAAAAGTTGTGTAAATATTTTTAATTACGAATAAATTTTCGTCGGTAGAAGTTTTTTAGCGACGAAACAATTTGTCGGTAAAAGTTTTTTTAGCGACGAAAAAATTTGTTGCTAAAAGGCTTGCCTTTGCCGATGATTCAAATTTTTTGTCGATAAAAACCTTTTGCGTCGGTCTTTTGGCGGCGAATTTAGCGATGCAAATTTTTGTCACTAAAACGTTTTAAATACGAAAATTTAGCTTTTAGCGGCGAAAATTTTCGTCGGTAAAGTTAGGATTTCTTGTTGTGTGTCCAAACACCTCTAAATTCATGTGGCAGCCCACCATGGTGTATATGTGACATTTAATCCATCCAAAAGGGTCGCCCCACCATGAAAATGGGACACCTGAAAATCAGGCTGACCATTGGTTAAATGAACTCTTTGGAATAAGAATAATTTAGTAAGTACATCAAGGCCAAGCAACTGGCTACAATATATATGATCAGTTATAATTGTAAGGAGTGTTTGGCAAGGCCAAAAATATAGAAATGTAACATCTTGATGAGAACAGATCCAAAATTATCTGACCAAACACTTTCTTCATCTTTTCTCTACTTTATAACCTTAGAATAACATTCTACATTAGATTATATGTTCTGCCTTGTTATAAAAAAAACTTAAGAACCTGTTTATAGATGGCTGAAAATGAGTTCATCTCCTTTTAGTTCATTGTAATGATGTATAAATGCGTGTTTGGTTGCACCAAATATCATGACGTTTCATATCTTTGGTTGCATGAGGCCAATCTAGTCTTGTGCAAAAATATCGTGAAACTTCATAATATTTGGTGCAACCTAACACAGCTTTTGAGATGATATATGTTTTTGGTAAGACTTAAAAATAATATTGATAACAAACAATCATGAAAACTAATACATAATTACGATTGATTAAAATGAGTTCAGATGAACTCAAATATAAGGCTTCTAGCAAACAGACTATTGAGCTCTTCCATGTTTTAGTCCAAGTTTTCCAGCAAAAATATGTGCAACCGTCAGGATTTATAGGATTCTATACATGTGTCGCGCATGGTTTGGCAATCCAAACCATTGATTTGGTGGGACCCACGGCGGATGTTTGATGCCATGAATATCTTATAGATCAAAGCAGTTGATTCTTATAATATTAATTATGGCTTGATATAACTAACTTGGATTTATCCATTGGAGAGGAATTATAGGCTAGGCCAATGGTTCGGGAATCATAACAACCATATATTTGGTGGAACCCACCGTGGATGTATGAGAATCTATAGTTTGAAAGATGTTGACCCTATGATATGGTATTGGTGGTCCACAAATGAAACTACATGAAAAAATAATCAACTGTCAACTTTCAATAGAAAAAAATGTTAAATATATTGAAGGGTGCTTAGGATCTTTCAATCAAGCAGATTTACTGGGCATCATGAGTCCATTAGATGAACGGTCCACCTAACCATGGGCCATGCAATCATGTCTGGCAAATTCATCAAGAAATGAAGAATTTCTAAATTTATTCGTTGAAGTAAAATAAATACAATCAATCAGTTATTATAAAAACGGCATTCTCGTGTGGCTGATCTTGTGCACTTGCACCCAACTCAATCCCTGAAGAAGATCATGACCGTTGATGTTGAATATGAGTTTCTTTATCGATGGCAGAACGGATGATCATGTCATGATTGTCAAGTGGCCCAGTAGGTGCATGGATGGCGAAGTTCCTCTGATTGAGTGGGCATGGACGGCCACCGTTCTTCGGCACATATGTGCACCCGGAAGGACCCGAAGACTCTCCAGGGCCTTTTGGTAGGGACTCTAGCACTAGAGATCCTTTCATGTCGAGAGGCCTTGTGGCCACTACTGATTGGACGGTCGAGATCAAGAGGATGAAAATGATGGAAATTAATGGTGAGAGATTTGTTCTCCTAGTAGCCATGACTGTGAAGAAAGAAATGGAGTTTTCTTGATGTGGTGTGGGCTGATGGTTTTGATGATGATGAAGGGAGAGAAGGGACGTTGAGATTTATATATGGCTTCTGTGGAAAGAATGAGTGTGTTTTAAGAAGACCTTTTGACTGAGACCCGATCGGGTTTAAGGAGAAACCCGTGTCGGGGTCTGATTTCAACGCGTTTTGCAAATGACCAGAATATATAACTTTGATTTGTTCTAAATCTCGCTTGGATTGAAAATCTCACGTTTTTTTTTTTTTTCTTTTTTCTCTCTTCTCAATTCTCATATCAATACGCAGAGCCATCTTCCCACGTTACACGTTGCATGGTAATATATCATTGTGGACCGTCCATCTTATTTCCATCCATGGTTTGAAGTTGGTGGACATGGCTAATCCTAACCATTTGATCTTGAGCCTTCAAAGCAATGATAGAAAATGAAAGTGATTAAAAGTTGATATTATGTGCGAAAAGTTAACGAAAAAAGTAATGGTTAGGATTGTTTAAAAGGTGTGGTAATAAAGGATAACCGTCCATGATAGGTCACACTGGATGGGTGGTCCTGATTCATACATTAGCCTATCAAATGTATCGTGGAGAGATGGCAAACCATTGGACCCAAGGCCCGGCGTGTCACGTGTGTAGTATCACGCTCGTTGGTAGAGCTGGTATAGACAGTGCACCAAAAAAAAATGTCACATGTGTAGGACATCCAATCCGTGCAAAAGGTCAGCCACACCATGATGATCGGCTGGTATGAAAATCAAGCCGATCTTCATCGAGTGGGCCACAACATCAGAAAATCGGACGGCTAATGGTATAATCTAGTATACTAGTTTGGCCCACTCAATCACTGGGTCTATCTAATTTTCATTTCTGGTGATAGTCATGTTGGGGTCCGCCTTTTAGCCCGCCCAATGACTGGGTCGGCCTAATTTTAATTTCTACACGTCACATGTTGGTAGACTTTTGATACATCACAAGAAAATCGAGCCATTCGCTGAAGTTCTCTACTCCATCCAAACCATTCATTTGATGGGCCTGGTACTGTCATTGGTTGGCCAACGCATGGATAGGCCATATCTAAAAAAGAAAGCGAATCAAACCATCTTACCCATCCAATAAGTGGGCTGCTAGTAAAACTGAAAAATGGATAGTTAGATTTGTCTGATCACGTTGATTTTTGGCCTATATTTGATCAACGCAGTGATCCACAAGATCAACGGTCCTGATTAAAAGACGTGATTGACACGTGTACCGTCATGTTATTATTTCTATTTAAGCAATTAGGTGGAGGAGACATGGAGATGCACGAGAGAGATTTCTCGGATGCAACGGGCATCACCCTACGCGGTAGGGTACTTGTCACGGGTATCCCACGGTCAGATAACCCGATAGACACGGACCGGAATCCTCTGCAAGACCTGGGTCCACCTCCTTTTGCGTGTGATGTTCTGACATAGACTTTCATCCGTCAGATTATCCTTCTCATGTCTGACCGCACAGTCCAAAACTCAGGTGGGCCATCCATCAGGGAACAATGTACTATCTGATTTTAGGACTACCTATATATTCATCATGGTGGGGCCCATGTGATGAACGAACACGATGGAATATAGGCACCATGTGTGGGACCATAAAGATACCTACCATTAACGGTATAAAAATGAAAAGCTATGTGACCTGTAATAGAAAAGGAAAATCTACTTTTCAGGGAAACGGATTGGCTACTCCCCCTGCCACCAGCCAATGGCTACTGGACGGTGCTCTGTGGGCCCCACCATCATGTATGTGTTTCATCCATTCCATCCATTTATTTTTTTTTATTATATAATTTTAGGATATGAGACAAAAAATTAGGTATATCCCAATCTCAAGTGAACCACCTTATAAGAAACAGTGTTGAATGAATGTCGACCATTAAAAACGTTTTGGGGGCCATAAAAGTTTTGAATTAAGCTGATCTTTATTTTGTTTGCTTCACTTAGGTCTGTATGACCTAATCAACAGATTTGATTTCAAATAAACAGTAAAGTGTGCCTTAGGAGGATTTTAATGGTAGATATCTAATCACTATTGTTTTGCTGTGGTGTCGTCCACCTAATATTAATATACCTCTAATTTTTGGGATAAAGTCATAAAATGATCTGTAAAAATGGATGAACGGCAGGGATGGAACACAACATCATGATGGGGCCCACAGAGCACCGACCACCAGCCAAGGGGCTGTGGTAGGGGGAGTAGCCAATCCATTACCCTTTTCAGGGAGAATCTGCGGGTCCCCCGTCGGACTGAAAAGTGAATTGAACGGCTACCGTTAGAAAACGTGGGGCCTTGTAAGTTTTGAATGAGGATGATATTCGTTCCTATAGTTTATTACCATGTTAATAACATTATAAGCGGTGTGGATGGCCTATAATCATCATCGTAAGTTTTAATAAGTTTTCAACGGTTGAGATTTTCCTGTCGTGTGGCCTACTTGACTTTTGAATCTACCTGATTTTGGGATCCTGTACTAATGTTAGTGGGAAGCTATGTGGGCCCCACAAATATTCCTGTGAGAAAGACACTCCGTCCGTTAGTTTCTTAACCTCAAGGTAGGAAAGGACCCAAAAAATCAGGCATACCATTGGAAGGTTGATGGGCCCACAGATGTTTTGAATCAGGAGCCTACTGTTTATGATCCCAATATTATGAACGGTTTGGATTGCATGTAAGTCTCGTGATGGGCTCAACGAAGTATTCAACGGTTGACATTTTTAATTTCTATTTCCTGGCGTGTGACCCATGAGTTTTGAATCTGCGTGGTTCTGAGAAATACACTGTCCATTAGTTTCTCAAGCACACGATAGGACAGGACCCCAAAAATCATGCAGATTCAAAGCTACCGTCTGCCACACGACAAAAATCAGTGAGATTGAAAATGTCAACCGTTGAAATTGTTTTGGAACCTTCATGATGCTTATATGCCATCCAAACCGTTCATAACTTTATTACCACTAGGATAAACTGTAGGCATGAATGTCGTCCTGATTCAAAACTTCTGTGGTCCCCACAAATTTTCCAATGGTAGGTATTCAATACATGCTGTTTCCTATCGTGTGGTCCACATGAGATTTGGATCAACCTGATTTTTGGGGTCCTGTCCTATCATGAGGTTGAGAAACTAATGGACGGAGTGTACTTCGCACGGGCATATCTGTGGGTCCCAAATCCGCGTCCCTGATTGACGAAGGGATGTGATATATTCATAATACACGCTCTCGTGAGGAATGATTACAAATAATATTTTACGTGAACATACAACGTTTGTATTTTCCACTTTTGTATTACATCTGAGCCGTGGATAATGTGGGCCGCATCGTAAAGATCCCCTGCGACAAAAACCATGATGCTCCATTCATCAGGCGGCTAAACCAATGAAATCAATTTACAACCGACGGTCTGACTTAAAGTATTTTGTCGCTCACCTGATTAGTGGAACATTCCAATTTTTGATCTAAGCGATCTACACGATGAGGCCCACTCTTTTTACGGCTCGGATTTTAACTGGAGTGAAATATAATTGGAAAAAAAATTTGTTGTATGTTAACTGTAACATCCCGGATTTTCACTGTTTCGGATTTCCAAAAATTCTTGATTTTTTTTTAATTAACTTATACTATCACGTACTGACCATTAGCACTCAATGTTAGCTTATACACGAGTTAATTAATCCAAGATTAGCCCAATTTAATAGACCAGACAGGCCGTGATAAGGCCTGGTGCAGGCCGCCAAGCCAGATGACCCGTTTACACTTAACAACAGCCCGTGTGGGCCACCCAACGACCGAGAAGGGTCAGAAAAATCTAAAACTTTAGAAAATCATAGATCTCACTGGGCTTGTGGTCCATCGCGGACTGCGGACCCAGTGGACACCCAGAAGTACCATCTGGCGCTTGCCCAATGCACCCCACCAATGCCAGATTAAAATCTGGCACTGACAAAAGAAACTGAGACTCCGGGCCTTCCAGCCGTCGGATTTCTTCCAAATTTACGGTGAAGGTTTAATGTATTTTTCAACGCCTGCCCACCAAATCTGGGCCTCGATCGTGGCACGATGACCGTTGATCGCGAATCAGACCCGTACGACCAAACCCCATATCCGATCGCTCCCAAATTTTGCATGGCCCTTCATCAGGCCATGGATCACCTACCCTATAAATTTCATGGCCAGAGGGCCATCAGAAATGCCCCATCAATCAGAATGGCCCCCAAAGGGCCACTTAAAGGTCGGAAACGCTTGCTCAGATCATATATCCGTTCATCCGTTCGCCCTAAATTTTTGCATGGACCCTAGTCAAGCCATAGGGTACCTACACACCAAATTTGGTGGTTAGAGGGGTGTTAGGGCCACCCCAACACCAATAGGGAATCCCATAAGTCTATTTTAGGAAATTGTGGAAGCTTGGGGCCTTTTTCACCAAATCTGAAATTATAAAAAGGGCCTCATTTGGGCACCCCTCTCCCCATACGAATTTTGCCCTAGAAGAGAGAAAAGGGAGAAGAGAAAGAGGAGAAATGAGAAGAAAGAGAGAGGGAAGAAGGCATGGTGGACTCTCAATCAAGGTGGGGCCCAAGAGGATCAAACCCACAACCTCCTACACCTTCTTCAAGAAGAAACCATGCACCACAACCACCAAAATCGTCCATTGATCGCCTAGGTAAGGCTTCTTATCCTTTGTCTTGAAAACCCTTTTGATGAAGGGGGATTTTACATAGATTTCTCATGAATGAACTTGCTTTAGGGATTCCGACCAACCGGCCCCCAAATCGACGTTCCTAGGTCATTTTTGAGTCTCCAACGAATCACAAGGTGCGGACTATTGTTCTTAGGTGGCCTAGCACCAATTTAGTACGAGCTTAATGATTTTGATTGTTTGGGTGTTGTATTTGAGATTCTAGAGAAACCTTAGGAATTTATATGCTTGTTGGAATGGTATGGATGTGCATGCTTAGTTCTCTCATTATGTGTTCTTGCCCCTCACATGATTGTGTGTATGGATGATCACATGCTCATGCTTGATGTTGTCTTATATGTGTGTTTCCTAATATGTATGATTCATTACCCTTGTGCATGTGATTTCTTGAGATGGAGGAAGCACTTAACTTCCTCACCAACCCACACCACACACACACACTTTGTTCATGATATTATTAGCTTTACTTGTTAGTAGAAGTTTAGAATTTTTTGTTGAGAAGCATGAGAACAAGAGGTTGATTATTTTTAGACGATGCATTGATTGCCGGCATGCTATGAATCACCCTCCATACCTTTGGGTTGGTCAGGAATCATGAGGAGAGACGGTAGTCCCATTGGTAGGACTACGCTATGGCTAGACCTGTGGGTTTGGGCGGGTGTGTTCGAGTGGCTGTAGTTCGACTACATGGGTCCTTTGTGCCCGATGTCACTCGTCTCACACTCGCTTGATCCGTGCGGTCTAGCCTACTTGCTGACCAACCCTATTTGTTAACCCTGTTGCTCACATATGTATGGAACCTGAACCACCCTACAACCATTGTATCCCATCACTAACCCACTTGAAATTGGTCCACAGCCTCGTGAGCCGGGCATGGTGGAATGGGACACTATGTCCGAGCTGTCGGCCTACGCTGGGGTACCGCGCCTCCCCGTAGTGACCGCGAGCGATCCATTCCTTTCGGCACTCCTCATGTGCTTGGTGTCGGGGATGAGGAACCCGACGGGATCACGGACCGCGAGGTCTCGGCCTCACGCGTTGATGGGGTCTTGACCTCGCAATCAGCTTAGGGCATTGATACGTAGGGTGAATCAGAATCCCCAACCTGCTGGATGAATGGACTTAACTAATAACTCGGCTAACACGATCGCATTGCACGCATTAGTTAGGGTGGCGACTCGGAAGTCGAGGTCGCTCTGAGGGAGTGTTGTCATATGCGATCGTTAGATGAAGTCGCTTGAGGGAGTGTTGTGGCGAGGGCATGCATCATATCATCCCGCATGCACGCATTTTAAATAAGAGTTATTAGGTGTTGATGATTGTCTGCTTTTCATTAAATTCCTATTACAATTGATGCCTGTTGTAACTTGAGACCAATAGTTCACACTGAGTTGATCACTCACTCCCACTCTGGGATGGTGTTTTAAAACACCAACCAGACCCATTCATAGATGCAGGTGACTCAGGGCATGAGGAGCCTGGCGAGGCGAGCTTGGACGAGGAGGACGGGCTCTCCATCGGCTTGATCGGGCTGGATTTGGATTTGCTGAGCCCGCTTTATTCTTTTTGGACATAGCCTTCTTTTGTAGTTCTGTTGGGCAACGCCTTGGGCGACCCTTTATTATTTTTGGACCTGTATATATGTGAGTTATCCTTCATTTCAATAGACTGGTGTGATTGTGCTTCGTGCCTCAGGTTATTCCAAATTGCGCAGTTAAATTTGATTAATCTTAAAAACCATAAATGCATGATAAGTGACACTCGGGAACTCGGGAGTTGAGTCGATGCACGACCCCCGATTTTTCGGGGCGTTACATTAACACACTGTTGCATGTGATCATTTCTCCTGGCTTGTTGGTACATTAGGAGTAGAGCCCGAATATGGTAGAGTAATCTCCCCGTACAGTACACCTTGTTGGGTAACTTACCATCCGGACCATCCATATAACGTCTCAACTGTTAATGGAAAAAATAGTGAAAGTACACATTGATCTGATAATCCTAACCGTCTGATCATTGGCTTTCAGAATGAGGGGCAGATACCCAAGCCGGTATATTAGCATATGCAAACAATATCTTAGGTGATCATAGCCGTTGATTAGTTGGGTCGCAAGTTTCTGGCCTTGTTACAAAGATCTTTCTGATTTTTTGCTTACTATATATATATATATATATATATATATATATATATATATATATATATATATATATATATATATATATATATATATATATATATATATATAATGGGTAAAAATGGACCTGCTAGACAACTAAATTTGTAGGAAAGCAATACAAGGGTAATAGCTCGGAAAGGAGGCCATGAACAAGATCAGGCTCAGACGTCAAGCACTATCCCTGCCACCCATCCAAACACAAAATCACAAGTAATGACATCGGCTCTTGCTGATGTCTCACTATCATGATCAACAAATGACTATAACTATCGACCCAACCTTGAAGATAGGAGCCAATCACAATCAACAGTTTAGCTCAGTCTACAGGGCCTCGACTAACCCGACTTAGAGGTCGACGTTGGTTGTCAACTATAACCTCCTCGAAAGCCGACCATTGGGAGATCTCCTTTGTATATGAGGATGATTAATTCCTCGAGATCTTTGCCGAGAATAATGCCGAGGATAACATCTTATATCTCGGGGACAATCCCTTACAATTGCATGGCAGATTCATATGGAACAAACACCAAAAGAATATAAATAAGAACCCACGAGGGTCCCCTGCTATAGCCACGGTCCTCATTGTTATTTAGTTTTGTAGGTACACGACAGTTTAGCAGGAATGATCAGATCTCAGCATCAACATATATAAACTGTTTGTTTCATTATTTTTAAAACCAACCATTCAATCCTATTGGTTCAACGGTTAATAGAGTTTATAGTACATGCATGTGGTGGCCCACCAGGTCATCTCACAAAACCAACCATTTCTAGGATTACTCGTGAGAAATGCTGGTAAATCTCATTTTCCAACATAGCTGTGAAATCGATCATATAAATACAATTAAAAAAAATCATCATTAGTTACATCAAGTGTAGTTAATTAGAAAGAATTGTTTACAACATGCTGCTGATCATGGACACTATCATCAAGACCGTTGATCTAGGTGACCATTTTCATTATCGATAATGGCGTGGCTGAAACGGATGACTATGTCCTGGGACCCACTAGCCACAGTAGGGGGATGGACAGCAAAGTTCTTTCCATTGAGTGGGCATCCACGGCCATCATTCCTTGGAACGTATGTGCAACCTGATCGTCCTGAAGGTGTTACTGGGCCTCTCTGTAAGGATTCTAACAGATGAATTCCTTTCTTCGATCCCCATTCTCCATCGAAAGGTCTTGTAGCCATGAGTGGTTGGAAAGTCGAGATGGATAGGATGAAAATGATAGAGATTAGTGGCAAGATGATGTTTGTTTTGTAAGAAGCCATTTCTCGAAAGAAATAAGATTTTTTTTTTTTTGAAGCGGTTTTTGTTTTTGGTGGAGAAGATTGAGGATTTTGAGGTTTGGTGATGAAAGGATAGAGGAGAGATGAGGAATGAAGAGGGTGTATGCGTGTGTATATATATATGGCTTTTGTAGCGTGTGTTTTGAGAGAGGGTTTGACTATGACTCAGCAAGGGTCAAGAAAAATGAGTTTGACTAGTAACACGCGGGAACGGACCGGATTTATCTCTCTCTGGTTTTCGTTTGATCAAGTGGGCCACAGAATTCAGAGATCTAGACCATTGGATTAGTTTGGCCGTACCATGGCCTCAATACCTTCCAGATTGAAAGTTTGCATCCATCTGATATTTGTTGGCCTTTTTTTTTTTTTTTTTTTTTTTTTTTTTTTTTTTTTTTTTTTTTTTTTTTTTTTTTTTTTGGAATTTTTACATATGGCCGCCTGCATTTTAGGTTACGGACCTGAAGCCTCCTTCATTTAAACTATTTTACAAAAGGGAATTTGACGTATTGGCCTCGATGTATGGTTAAATTTTTTAAAGAGATTCAACCGTCCAAATATTTCTAGGGTGGCCTTCTGACAACTTTTGGAAAAATTTTCAAACCAAAATGCCCTTGTCCTTGGATCAATAGTTGTCCGATTTAGAGTGCGGAAGAAGTTACGTGTTATTTAAATCTCGAGAAAGTGACATGGACGGCGCCTTTTTTAGCATGGGCAAGGCTCAACTCGTGTGGCCAACATTGATGTATGTGTATAATCCATGCCACCCATCCTTTTTACCGTGTCATTTTAGGGTTAGGGCCCAAATATCAGCCTGATCAAGTGTTCATGTGGGCCACATAATAGAAAATAATGGTGACAATGACACCCACTGTTGAAACGTTCTAGGTCCATTGTGATGTTTGTTAGACGTGGACACTGTTAAAGTCAGGACTTTTTGGCCCAACGACAAGCTGACTGACAAGGTGGACAGAACGGATCACCCCATTGTGGGCCCCGAATCCTGTTATTTAAAAATAATCAAGTTATTAATTATATCAACCTGACAACCATAACTCATATAACATGACAAACACCACCCTTATCACATTACAACCACGACCCTTACCATGTTATATTGGATTGTGGTTGTAATGTGGTAAGGGTCGTGGTTGTCATGTTATATGAGTTGTGGTTGTAATGTGGTAAGGGTCGTGGTTGTCATGTTATATGGGTCGTGGTTGTCAGGTTGTCATGGGGTCGAGGTTGTTATGTTATATGGGTCGTGGTTGTCATGTTATATGTGTCATGGTTGTCATGGGTCGTGGTTGTCATGTTATATGTGTCGTGGTTATCATGTTATATGGGTCGTGATTGTCGTGTGACGTGTGGAGTTCATAAGAGTCGTTATCGTGATTTACGTGTTGAATCTAATCCGTCCATTAGATTTAGAATTTAATTTAACGTCATGGGCCAAAAAATGATTTACATCCAAAAATTTTATGGTCCCCAAAAGGTTTTCAATTTCATTGCTTTCTATGGTGTGGTCCACATGGCCCTCAAAATGATTTTTCAAAATGAATGGGCAGCGTGGATAAAATATATACATTACAGTGGGCTTAATAAGACCATCCATCTTTACATAGGTCCGGTGCCAACACAACGGAATGAATCACCCCATTGTAGACCTCGACTCCTATTATTATAATCAAGTTATTAATTACATCAACCTGACAACCATGATCCTTACTACATTACAACCACGACCCTTACCACATTACAACCATTATCCTTACCATGTTATATTGGGTCGTGGTTGTAATGTGTGGTAATGGTCGTGGTTGTCCTGTTATATGGGTTGTGGTTGTCAGTTGTTATGGGTCGAGATTATCATGTTATATGAGTCGTGATTGTCATGTTATTTGGGTCGTGGTTGTCATATTTTCGGACAAAAATGCCCTTTGTACATAAAAAGAGGTGATGATGAAGAAGAAAGGTCGGCGCTGGAAGTCTTGTGGTAGTTGCTTGTCTGTCTCATGGTGTTTGGTTATCTACTGGTTGTGGGCCCATTGTGATGTAAGTTTTTAATCTACACGGTTCATAAGTTGTGCGAGTTTATCGTAATCTTTATCCCAAAATATGAAGGTTACTTACAGATGAAGTGGACCACACCATAATAAATAATGATCAACCGTTGAAAACTACCGGGTGGGCCATATACCTTTCTGATAAATATGATATGTATGCTATCCCTTTATATATGTTTATTACATATGATGAATAGGTTAGATGACATATAAACATCACTTTCGGCCCCACGGATCTTACTTTGTACCGTTTTGATTAATCACGGGTAGGTACAGAAAAAATGGCGTGAGAAGCCGGATAGATTCACTCACGATTCCCGATGCCATAGAACCAAGCGTCGATCCTATCATTTAGATCACCGGGCCCATAAAAAATCAGATCTAATCCATTAATAATATTCAAGGCTGATAATTTCCTTAAAAATGTGTAATCTTGACACCGTATCAAGCTATCAGTGGCCCACAGTGAGGAAAAAGGACTAGTGCTTTTCTTATACAATACCCTACTGTCTTGAAATGTTGTGGGCCATCAGATTTGAAGATTTTGATCATTCTTTGGATATTAAATTTATTAAGAGAATGGACAGAGCGGATTAGACCAAAAGCCCATGATGGGGCCTAGAGACGTTGTATGGAGGTATGTACATAAGGCAAAAACAACTGTTTGGCCCCATATCGAACCCCAACCCTACCACTGTCATTCGAAGCTTCTTCTCTGGGACCCTCCGCCACTACTGTCTTTTGAAGCTTCTTCTCTGGGACCCTTCACCGCCAGTCACCATGTTTATCACTTATTCACTCCAGCTTTGACATCTTTTCTAAAAATGATAAAACAAGGTATGTGGACAAGATCTCATGTATGCCAAACTCCACCCTCAGTCCACTCACATAAACAATGGGTCGTGGTTGACAACCACGACCCTCAGTTATTCCCATCTTACAAATCACATCATCTCATTGTGTATGTCAACTATACCCAATGTGGAGGTTAACCTCGGCTATCAGTGCCAACCTTCAATTGGGTTGGGGTTGACATGCACAATGGGTCGTGATTAGCATACGCAAACAATAACTTAGGTGATCATAGCCATTGATTAGTTAGGTCGTAAATTTCTGGCCTTGTTATAAAGATCTTTTTGATTTTTTACTTACTATATATATTGTTATGGGTAAAAATGAACTAACCAAATAACTGAAAATGTAAGAAAGCAACACAACTAAAAATGTAGGAAAGCAACACAAGGACAATAGCTCTGAAAAGAGGTCGTGAACAAGATCAGGCTCAGACGTCAAACATGATCCCCGCGACCTATCCAAACACCAACTACAAGCAGTGATCTTGACTCTTGCTGACATATCATTATCGTGACCAATGAAGGACTATAAGTATTGACCCGACCTTGAAGATAAGCGTCAATCACAATCAACAGTTTAGCTCGGTCTGCAGGACCTCGACCAACCCAACTTAGAGGTAGGCGTTGGTTGTCAACCATGACCTCCTTGGATGCCGACCACCGAGAGATCTCCTTTGCATACAAGGAGGATTAATTTCCCGAGATTTTCGCTGAGAATAGTGTCGAGGATAACGCCTGGTATCTCAGGGACAATTCCTTACAACTACATGGAAGATTCATTGCCATTTATGGAACAAACACCAAAGGACTATAAATAAGAACCCCATTAAAGTCCCTTGCTATAGCTAGGGTCCTCATTGTTATTTGGTTTTGTAAGTACACGACGGTGACGGTCTAGGAGGGATGACCAGATCTCAGCATCAACATATATAAACCATTTGTTTCATTATTTTTAAAACCAACCATTCAATCCTATTGATTCAACAGTTAAATAATACATGCATGTGGTGGCCCACCAGATCATCTCACAAAACCAACCATTTCTAGGAATATTACTCGTGAGAAATGCTGGCAAATCTCATTTTCCAACATAGCTGTGAAATCATATAAATACAATTAAAAAAATCATCATTAGTTACATCAAGTGTAGTTAAGAAAGAATTGTTTACAACATGCTGCTGATCATGGACACTATCATCAAGACCGTTGATCTAGGTGACCATTTTCATTATCGATAATGGCGTATCTGAAACGGATGACTATGTCCTGGGACCCACTAGGCACAGTAGGGGGATGGACAGCAAAGTTCTTTGCATTGAGTGGGCATCCACGGCCATCATTCCTTGGAACGTATGTGCAACCTGATCGTCCTGAAGGTGTTACTGGGCCTCTCTGTAAGGATTCTAACAGATGAATTCCTTTCTTCGATCCCCATTCTCCATCGAAAGGTCTTGTAGCCATGAGTGGTTGGAAAGTCGAGATGGATAGGATGAAAATGATAGAGATTAGTGGCAAGATGATGTTTGTTTTGTAAGAAGCCATTTCTTGAAAGAAATAAGATTTTTTTTTGGTAGAGAAGATTGAGGATTTTGAGGTTTGGTGATGAAAGGATGGAGGAGAGATGAGGAATGAAGAGGGTGTATGCGTATATATACATTGCTTTTGTAGCGCGTGTTTTGAGAGAGGGTTTGACTGTGACTCAGCAAGGGTCAAGAAAAATCCTGAGTTTGACTAGTAACACGCGGGAACGGACCGGATTTATCTCTCTCTCTGGTTTTCGTTTGAACAAGTGGGCCGCAGAATTCAGTGATCTAGACCATTGGATTAGTTTGGCCCTTCCATGGCTTCAATACCTTCCAGATTGAAAGTTTGCATCCATCTGATATTTGTTGTAGCTGTTTTTTTTTTTTTTTTTTTTCTTTTTTTTGGAATTTTTACATATGGCCGCCTGCATTTTAGGCTATGGACCTGAAGCCTCCTTTTAAACTATTTTACAAAAGTCACCAGCATATTTTATATACATCCTGCAGCCCACTTCCACTAACGGATACTTAATGGATGGAGCAACTTCGGTGCGGCCCTCGCCTTACCAAAGACGGTACGACGCTCATCCTGGGACTCACCTTGATGTATGTATTCTATATCTACTCCGTCCATCCATTAATATTTTTCAGATTATTTTAATACGTGAACCTAAAAGTTAAGCAGATCTAATTCTCAGGTGAGTCATACCATAGGAAATAGTGGTGATTGACCATAAATGGGCCACAAGTTAGTTGATATTTGTTTTATCTCTTCATCCAAGTTTATGCGACTTTATCAACAGGTTGGATGGTGAATAGACATTAAGAAATTTAATGTGGGTCCTTATGAAGTTTTTATTAATGGTAGACCGTTCAATCACCTCTGTTTCCTATAGTAGGGTCAACCTGAGATTTGGATCTTCTTTATTTTTTTTTGACTCATGCCCTAAAATAATTATTAAAAAGGGATGGACGAACATGGATAAAGAATGTATATAGCAAGGTGGATCCTAAGGTAAGGGCAGTACCGTCTTGGGTGAGGCCGAGGCCGCTCATAACTCCTCCCCAACTTGGGACGGGTGGTGGAGAGTAGGTGGGGGTTACTGTGATGTTTGTGACAAATGTACCCTGTTCATCATATTTGCCACTTTTTTATAATTACAATGCTCAGGGGGGCCACATAAATAAGAAATATTGAAAATTCAACACCCATGGTAGAAACATTCATGGGACCATAGATTGTATGTGACAAATCTATCTCGTTCATTTGTTAAAACAGCTCAATTTAAGACATGAGCAAAAAAATAAGACAGATCTAAAACTCAAGGGGGCTATATGACAGGAAATAGTGGGAATGAACGTCCACCGTTGAAACAAACCATAGGGCCATTTTGAGCTTTAAATCTGCCTCTTTTTTAATCGATGCCCTTAACTAGAAAAACAAATGTGTAGGGTAGATTTCTCACAAATATCAAGGTGGGCTGCATGTACAGTCATGGTGAGTCTTGGCACCATGATAAATCCAACCATTGAGTGGAGATTGGGAAGTCTGGTAAAGGGAGGGCAGTCTTCTCAATACGAAAATACAAAAAACTCACCCTTAGTTTAAGTCGTGTTTGGAAATACCATGGTATTGTAGCCATCCAATCCCATATATGAGATAAAATTTCTGCTATGGGAAAACATGGGATTAAGCAAAATCATGTTTGGTGGACCATGAAATTGTAATCAACGGATCAAATTCAGGATGGATAAACGCATGCATCAATGTGGGGCCCACATGTGTAGTGGATTTCAAAATCCACGAAAATCCTACGTGGACCAAATGTAATTCCATGGGACTAAATGCAATTTCATCCCACCTAATCCCAACCTTTCTCATCCTCTCCAAATGTTGTATGGAATTGCACGAGACCAAATGCAATTCTATCTTCTCACCTAATCCCATCTAATACCCTGCGCCAAATGCCCGCTTAATGTTGTAGGGTCGCGATGTAGTAATAATCTTGGTAAGACTGAGGTCAAATTCACAGGGGCTGATCTTGTGCGTTTTTGAAATTAACTAGAAGTAGAATTAGAAGAAGATGTAAAATTAATTTTGAAGTGATTGAGAGAGTAATTGTGAATTAAGTAATTAAAACTAAGAATTTAAAAGTGGGAACTAGGGTGCCAAGGATCCACTTGTAGTGACCAGGGAGCCCTCTTGCTTGATTCAAGTAACACAATTAAAATTGGAGTTTATCATATTCAATTGGAAAATATATCAATAAAACTAAATCTGAACTTACATTGACCTAATTCTCAATGAAGGAGAACTATGATAATTGACAGGAATTCCATCACCAACCATGCCCGGAAGACAATGACAAATAACATGATTTACTAATTTCATAATCTCAAAGCAGGAGAATTGTGAAGATTAGGAAGGATTTCATTACCCTACCATGCCCAAGGGACGATGATGAACAACAGGGCTTACTAATTTCACAATATCAAATCAGGAAAAGAAGATACTCAAAACTATTGCAGATCTACTGTAATTTGAGTCACAATAAACCATTAAAAATTGAAAGTATTCCTTAAATATCAAATTAGAATTCATGGAGTTCAACATAAACATGAATCAAAGCAATAGAAATATCCCATCATGCTACAAGCTTCACCTCTTAGCCCTAGCTAAAAGGTTTAGTAAACTATAGACATGATTGGATCTAAAAGCACGAAAACAACTAAGGAAGAAGAAGAAAAACTCTTGGCGACGGCTTCTCTACCCTTTTGCTCCACTCATTAAACCTTAGAAGATGCCTAGGAACATCATAGGGAGTCCTATTTATAGTTGTGGAACTCCAACTTTCACACCTAGTTGGAAAACTCTAGAAACCGCCCCAAATTTACGCAGTTTGTTAAAATAGACTTCACTCTGCGCAGTTTCCTACAATAGACATCACTCTGTGCAAGTTTACAGAATGACCTAGAGTTTCAAAATATATTTTTTAGGACGATTTCAGGATTCTTTTTCTTCACTTCAAATTTTTTATTCTCTTCATTCCTCACTTGGTTTTCTTTGATCTTTGGCATGTGAATTCTTCAATCTTGGTCTCCTAAGATTCGTCCCTTGCCTTGGTGATTCTTAAGCATCAAATCCATGCTTTTAGCACCCTCTTCAATCAAAGCTCTTAAATTCACCTTGCAACACAAACATGAGTAAAATATAACATTAAGCATTATCATGTTCATAAAACCAAGATATAAATGACGGATAGTATGCAATATTTGACCCTCAACACCTACGTCGTCACTTACTAACCCTTACGCTCGAGGTGAGCCTATACGTACATGATACCAATAAAGAACCGTACGAATTCGATTAACCAACTATGGGAATCCAACGAATCCGCCCAATCACTTAAACCTCAAGTCTAGCCTCATGATTTGTTTATCTAGGGCTCAAATCTAGCCAACCTATCACTGACCAATTGATACAACCATAACTAAATAAAGACTTACCTAAAGTCGAGATAACTATGGGTCAGATCTTAATTAATAAATTAAATCAACCCAGTTACTCATTTAGCCTAAGAACCAATGGTCTATCGTGATCATGACCGAATCGCCATTTTCGCTAATTGTGAATAGGCCACACTATGAACATAGCCAATCCAAACCCTAATAATCGCGCACAAGAAATCGTGATACCTAATTCATTCTAGAAATGCCCCGATTATCCGAACAAGTTCTAGACCGTTCGTTAGTGGGCCACTAGTTTCGAAACTATAGAATAATGTCCGTCTCACTAGGCTTGACGCCCATCGTGGGTGACGAACCAAGAAAGTGTCTAGAACTGGTCAACTTGGGTCAGAAGTCAAGTGCTTGAAATGAACAAATACCCAAGGCTGAAACCTGAAACTTACGTGAAATGAACCTCCCACTCTTTCGTGAAGTTGTGGCTTTCTGACTGTTAGATCGCAACCAAACTCGTTGCATAAGCTAAAGATATTTTCTTGCTCATATTCGTATAACTGTGGCGATCGATCACCGACGACCATCCATCGCAAGTAGGGCCCCCTCAGTCGATTGAGGTATCCGATCTCCACCAAATTTAGACCTATCGCTCATTCTATGATGGGGCACCTGCCCCATAGCGCAAATGAGCCAGTGAGCCCCTGTAGGGGCCCCGTAGACGAAAATCTAGCCCACTAGGGGCATCCATGTTAGAAAAAGGGCCCTAGAGCCATTTAAACATAAAATTTGGACTATTCAAAGCCTAAATTCATACCCCCTCACTCCCATACGAAATTTCAGTTGCATGGGAGAGAGGGAGTGGGTGAGAAGTGAGAGAGAGCTCCTTGGGGAGCTGATTTGGGGAATTTTCCTCTTGCCGCTGCCCACGTTGGAGCCCGCAACTGCGCCCCACCGTAGAGAGCGGACCAACGACGATAGAAAGGTAATCCTCTAGCCCTCTTCAAATTTCAACCTTGTAAGCCGTTTGCATGCGCCCTTACAAGCTAATTCCATCGGTGCAGGGTTTCGATACACCCATTCACGGATCCGAATCCTAGTGGCAGCACTAGAAATCCAACGGACTACTCTTAGGTGTGGACCATTATCTTAATTAGGTTACTGATTATCGAACCTATGTAGCAATTGATCATTATGTAGTGAAATTTGGAATTTGCATGCTAAACAAATGAGAAATTCATAGTTGGAACATCCTGCGTGACTTGTAGTTTGCCTAGAATAAATGTTCATTGAATGCATGTTAAGATATATTGTCTCTACTGAAATTTCCATGCCCATATGCTCTACATTTTCCCCCAACACATGCACCTAATTACTTTAATGTTGTGAATTCTGCGATGATCGAACAATGCTCTTACATTTCCAATTGATTGCCCATATTAACTGAGATATCCTGAATTACTAACATATATGTTTGTCTATTCCTGAAATAGAAACGTTTGTGGCATACTATTAAATTTTAACCTATTGGTCAATTGGGTTGGCCAGCAAGCGAAAAAACTCACGAGGGCAGTCTCATTAGATCGGCTGCACTGGGCTAATTCAACTGATTTAGGCCGAAGACGGACAATCGACAGTAGTTAGACTACATGGGATGCTTGCACCCAGTGCCGGTTGCATCATAGTTCACCTTAGTCAGCCGAATTAGTCCACTAGCCGACCAATCGTGTGTGTTCACTATGTATGGTCATACATGTATGAACCTGGGACACCCCTCACCCCTAGAATGCCCACTTACAACCACAATAAACGATCTAAAAGTCTTGAGGAAGTCATGGTGGTATGGGACACTATGCTCGTTAAGGGTGTACATCGGGCCGAATCGAGTCAAACTGGGCTCAACCCGGCCCGGCCCGGTCACCAGCCAAACCCAGCCCGAATCGGTCACCGAGCCAACACGTCCAACCCGAACTCGGCCCGGTCAGCAATCGGGCGAGTTCGAATCAGTTTCGGACCTTACAACAAGTTTATGGATCGGGCAACATTTTCACTTCTCTGTCTTAAATGGTTAGGGTAAGGATTTAGGAATATATATATATATATATATATATATATATATATATATATATATATATATATATATATATATATATATATATATATATATATATATAAATGGTCGAGTCGGGTTTCGGACCGAGTCGAGCCGAACTGGGACCTGTTCGAACTCGGCCCGAACTCAGTTTCGAGCTGAAGAAAATGGCTCGTCCCGGACCGAACTTAGTTCCGGGTCAGGCCGAGTCGAGCTTTTTCGGGCCGTGTCGAGCAAGTTAACCGGGCTAGCCCGGTTCATGTACAGCCCTAATGCTAGTGTTGTCGACTTACGCTGGGGTAACGAGCTTCCCCGCAGTGACCGCGAGCAATTCATAGTATAAACTCGTCTCGTGAGCCGGGCATAGTGGTATGGGACATTATGCTCGAGCTGTCAGCTTGCGTTGGGGTAACAAGTCTCCCCGTAGTGACCGCGAGTGATCCAGTTATAGTCTCGCCTTTCCTATGTGTGCAGCTGAGACTAATGAACCCAAATGGATCAAGATTTGCAGGCCCAAGGTCACTATAGCCATCCTGGGCCTCGCGACCTGATTAAGGCCTTGATTTCGAAGGAGTGCTTCAGTTTCTCCAATTTTGCTAAACGAATGGACATAACTAAATAGTTGGTTAACATGATCATTGATGCATTGCATTAGTTAGGTTTGAGACTCGGCAGTCGAGGTCGCTTTATAAGGGAGTGTTGGTCATATGCGAACATGTAGATGAAGTCGCTTGATGGAATGTTGTATGGTGAGGGCATGCATCATAACACCAGAGCATGCATATGCATTAACAAAAGTATATACGGACTGTATGCTTACTTTGCTTTTCATTATTTGTACATGCGGATTTAATAGCTTGTGTAACTTAATATTAATGGAACCACTGAGTTGATCACTTACTCCCACTTTGGGACGGTGTTTTAAAACACTAACCAGACCCCATCTTAGATGCAGGTACCACATAGTCCGATGTGCTGGATGAGGCGTCCATAAACTCGGAGGAGTAGCTCTCCTATTTTCAACTCTTGGGTGGGCCTCTATAGTTGCCCTAGGGCCAGCGATGGGGCTGTAGGGCAGAGTTATTTTTTGTATATTTTTGGACCATGTGTATTCTTGCCTGGACGCGGTCCTGTGAGCTGATTGAATACATATCATTTTGTTGCTCAAATGTTTAGATTTACGTTATGTTAATTCTGCATTCTTACATGATCCATTTAATTCTTTGAATGTTCATGCACCAACTAAATAAACCCAAATCACTCGCTTCCGCAAGGCATAAGTGGCACCTGGGATATTGGGAGTCGAGTATCTACTCGGCCCTCGAAATCCAGGGTGTTACAAATGTCCAAGGGTGAAAACTATAAATGGGGTTAAAATAAAAATAAAAATAGAGGTTTTGATCCATAACCCAAAAGGCAGGTGGTCATATGTAAAAATCCATTTTTTTTTCTTAAGCACCATTGTTGAAGTTTCCATCTATTCGTAAACCGTTAATAAAAGGGGTGGGATAGTTTAATAATTTTTTTTATGAATCCACCGTTCATGAAGGGGGCCATCATTTCAATAGTTTGATTAGTGAGGCATGGCACCACTTGGCGAAGGATCGGATATCTTGTACATGTTCGGGCTGAGGATCATACAAGAGGTATTATCCGATCCTCAACCCGTGGATAAGCTCAATTAGTTGGGATTTTTTATGTTTGTGTAAGTGGGCCCCATCATCATGGATCCAAGCCATTTATCTGTTGGGTTAACCGTGAATGAATCATGCCCCAAAATTGTCATCTTCAGGAGAATCCTAACCTTAGAATCTGTGGCCCCCACAAATACATGCAAGCACAGCAGGAAGCGGATTGGTTGGTGTACCGCACACCAGCTATATAGCTGGTGTAGATACGTGTCATACGAAGACGATCGCCGACGCTCCTCGAGCTCCGAGTTGTATGAACGGTTCAAAGGAGATCAAAGTTACGTAGGCCCCACAATGATGTATTTATTATATCCACACTATTCATCCATTTTTCCAGATCATTTTAGAGCATTAGCCAAAAAATGAATCATACCCAAAGCTCAAATGGACCACACCAAAAATAGCAATGGGGATAGTGATTTTCACTGTTAAAATATTCGTAGGGTCCACCATAACGTTTATTTTCCATCTGATTTGTTCATAAGGTCACAAATACATGGATGAAGAGGAAAAACAAATTTCATATTGATCCAAAACTTATGTGACCCTAAAAAGGGTTTCAATGGTAGACGTTCAATCCCCCACTGCTTTTTGCACTGTGGTCCACTTGATCTTTAGATCTGCCTTATTTTTTTGGCTCAAGCCTTAATAAGATCTTTAAAAATGTGTAGACAGTTGGGATATAACTAGAGCTGGGCAAAACAGACCCGATCTGGTGGATCCGACCCGATCAGACCTGATCCGACCCGATCCGACCCGATCAGAACCGAACCGACGGTTTGGATCGGGTAGCCTCATCTAGATCCGAAATCTTTTTGGGTCGAGTTCTGATGGGCTCTGATCCGACCCGACTCGATCCTACCCGATCTAGAGTAGTTTTTATTGATACTTATACTTTTTCATGTGGTATGGTCCACTTGAGCTTTGGATATGCGTCAATTTTGGGTTCAACCACTAAAATGATATGAAAAAAAATGAATGGACGGCATGGATAAATCACATGCATTCAAGGTGTGTCTCAACAGAGTTTACTGTGTACAATTACAAGAGGATTTGTTGGTGTACCGCACACAGCTATGTACCTAGCTGTAGGTACGTGTCGTGCTAAGACGAGCACTGACGCTCCTCGAGCTTCGAGTTGTACGAACGGTTCAAAGGAGATCAAAGTTATATGGCTCCACAGTGATGTATTTATTATATCTACACCGTTCATATATATATTTAGAGATCATTTTAGAGCATTATCCAAAAAAAAGGATCATATCCAAAGATCATCTGGACCACACCATAAATAGTAACAGAGAATGATTTTCACCTTTAAACAATTTGTAGGGCCCACCATATGTTTATTTTCCATCCAATTTGTTCATAAGGTCACAAAGACCTGAATTAGACCCCAAAAAGGGTTTCAATGATAGACGTTCAATCCTCACTGCTTTTTTCAGTGTGGCCCACTTAATAGTTAGATCTATCTTATTTTTCGTCTCAAGCCTTAAAACAAGCTCGCCAAATGGATGGACGGTTTTGATATAACACATGCACCATGATCAGACCCACCTAACTTATTAACGTCAATACACTATACACCACCAATGCGCACGGGACTTTCGTGCCCAGCTGTGACGCCGTGTTGTGCATGTAAACAACTGTAACTTGTAAGCGCCTCAAGCTTCGAGTTGTACGAACAACTTAAACGAGTTCGACATGGGCCTCACAATGATGTATTTATTATATCTATACCGTTTATCCATTTTTCATGATCATTTTAGAGCATTTGGAAAAAAATAAATCATATCTAAAGCTCAAATGGACCACACCGAAAATAGCAACGAGCATAATGATTTTCACCATTAAAAAATTCGATTAGGATTATACGCAATCCGATCCTACTCGGTTTCTCTGACCGAGTCGGACTCGGTTCGAGTCAGGCCAATCGTGCATCAGATTGGTTCGGGTCAGGCCAACCGTGCATCAGATTGGTTCGGGTCAGGCCAACCGTGCATCGGATCAGCTTGAATCCGATGTCCTGGACTCGGTGCCAGATCAGATCGAATTTAGATCTAACCATGTAGATTTCGAACCGAATTGAGTTGAACCAAATCCGTCCGACTCGGTCCGATGCCCAGCTCTAGATATAATACCTAGCTCACGATGTAACACACAGAACTTACATAGTTATATAGCTGTGTGGCACGCCAGCCAATCCGCTTCCAACACCTAGTAGATGGAAGGAGGTAAATGGGAAAGCGGATTGGCAGGTGCATCACACACCGGTTAAACTGATGTTGTATTGTTGTTAGCATGTTTTGTGGATCCCACAAGTTTTGTGGATCCCATATTGTTATAATGCTTCAGATGAAAGTAAAACAAATCTAATGATTAAGTAGACCATATTGAAAAAAGCGGTGGGGTTGAACGTCTGCCATTGAAACCCTTTGGGGTTCACGGAAGTTTTGGATCAATATCAAATTCGTTTTTCCCCCTCATTCAGGTCTTTGTTACGTTATGGACAAATTGGATGGCAAATAAACGTTATGGTGGACCCTATGAAATTTTTAACGGTGAAATTCATTACCTCGGCTGCTATTTGTAGCGTGGTACATTTTATATTTGGATATAATTCATTTTTTTTTTATATTACTCTAAAATGATTCCGAAAAATGATGAACGGTATAGATATAATAAATACATCATTCTGGGAGCTCATGTTACTTTGATCTCTTTGAACGGAGCTCAAGAAGCGTAACCGCTCGTCTTCGCACGACACGTACCTACCTACAACGGCTATACAGATGGTGCGTGGTACACCAGCTAAAAGAATTACCTGCCAGGTGGGTGCAGTCGAGTACAGACTCGACCGTACGTGTTTGGTCTGACAACTTTCAAATGCACAGCTGATTATCTGCTGTACCGCACACCAACGACCCGGCTGGTGTAGTTACGTGCCATGCTAAGAGGAGCGCTGATGCTCCTTTGAAAACGGATTGGCTACTCACCCTGCCACCAGCCCCGTGGCTGTGGTCGGTGCTCGGTGGACCTCACCATGATGTATGTGTTTCATCCATTCTATTCATCCATTTTTTTACGGATCATTTTAGAGCTTGATATGAAAAACGAGAGCATATAAATCTCAAGTGGACCACACTACAGGAAAACAATATTGATTGGATATCCACAATAAAAATTCTCCTAAGGCCCACTGTACTGTTATTTGACATCTAATCTGTTGATTAAGTTATACAGGCTCATATGAAGGGAAAAAAAAGAAAAATCAGCTTGATCCAAAACTTTTAGGGCGCCCAAAAGGTTTCTAATAGTCGACACTCATTCAACACTGTTTCCTATAAAATGATCCGGCACCTACCACCAGGCATTGGCTGGTGGCAGGGGAGTAGCCAATCCGTTTCCCTTTAACTCGAAGTAGTACGATTTGAAGGAGATCAAAGTTATTTAGTCCAACAATGATGTACTTATTATATCCTTATTAGTATTAAAACATTTATAGGCCTACCATGATATTTATTTTCCATCAAATCTATTCATTAGGTCGGGAGGAAGGAAAAAAAAATATCATATGACCCCAAAAGGTTTCACCGGTTGACATTCAATCTCCCACTACTAGAGCTGGGCATCGGTCCGAGTCGGATCGGATTGGGACCAAATTGATCCGATTCGAAATTTGGCTGCCCTGATCTGAATCCGATCCGATCCGGGACCGGATTCGGGGCACCTGACCCAATCTGATTCACCCCATGCATTGAATGGTCCGATCCGAAATCGACTAACGATTCGAAAAAAGAGCTTCTAGATAAGGAGAAGATAAATGCAATACTTCAAATCTTGCAAAAACAAGCTCCTCTTACGGTAAAACAGGTGAGAAAGACACTTCTCTGTTTCTTGTTTCATCCAAAATTTTCATGATTTGAAGTCATGAAGATGCATTTCTTATTCAAGTCATTGATTTCTGATTCAAGATGTCTTTTTTATCATCTGAGATTTCAATCGCTTCCAATCTGACGAGAATTTGATGAAACGCATGCTATGATATGATTTTTATTGTTCCTTTTGCATTTTAGTGAGAAATATGGATCGATGTTGTTCGAATGCAAGAGAAGTTTTGCAACAACGCTTGCTTGGTACAGTTTCTGAAAGCAAAAGGCGATAGCGTGAAGATGGATGCAAAACATTTAAGAGCATGTCTTTCTTGGAGAGAGAGCATCGACACTGGTAATGCTCGTTTTATTTCCTTCTCCTTCTTTCTGCTTTTTCCCTTCTATTCCTTTCTCTTTTCTTTGTGAATCTTACCTTTTTCTCTCATATTTCCCGTAGAAGAAACCGTTAAAGCAGAAAACAAAAACAGTGAAAGCAACCATACATCTGTCTTCTATGAAAAATTGAAAAGTACTGAATCGCTCTATCTTTTTGTTTTTCTCCCTTCTTTGAAAAAAAAATAGAGCATTTGAGAGCAGATGAGTTCTCCGCCGAGCTGGCAGATGGCATCGCATACGTTGCCGGCAACGACCAGACAGGTCGGATTTCGGTTCGAGTCGGTCGGTTTTGTTGCTAATCCAAATCCGATCCTAACTGCATTCGGATTTGCCCCTTTGTGCCTGAACCTAACCGATCCAATCTAACGGTCCTGTTCAAATCGGGGCGGATCGGATCAGATCTGCCAGATCGGACCCATTTTGCACACCACTACCCACTGCCTTTTGTAGTGTGGTCGGCTTGATCTTTGGATCTATCTTATTTTTTAGGTGGATTGCGTCCTGCCCTCGCCTCCCTCCAGTTGGGAACGTATAAGAGCTTTGAGTGGCCACCACGATGTATGAGTCTTATCCACACCGTCCGTCTATTTCTACATATTATTTTATGAAATACGAGCAATATTTAGAGAGATCCAATGCTCAAGTGGACCACACCCTGGTGTTTCCTGTTGTATTAGGCTTGTATAGATATGACATGAGGATTTTTTTTAAAAAAAAACTTTTTCGTTAGCTTGTTAGTACACCCCATTGTCAGTTCACACTTCACTGTTAGCCAATATCAAGTCCTCAGCGTTGAAACGATGTATATTTCACTCACTCAGCCACTTGAGCTATGGATCAGGATTTGATTAAACTGCATGTTGTTATAAAAAGTGGTTGAAGGTTGTCTAGTGAAATATATACTTAATTGGGCCCCAGCTCTTACAACAGATTACTGTTCAAATGCACAGGTACTACCCTTGTTGTACTTGGCAAGCATGGCCATGATATGGTGATTTGATTAAACTGCAGGTTGCTATTAGAAATGGTTGAAGGTTGTTCTTTTGCAATATTGATGTAGGACGTGGCACATACATTTCTAGTATGGTTGGACCAAAAGAAAATGAAATATAAATTGGCCACAACTTTAAATCTGGGTATTGTTATGGGACGCACAACTTATTAATCTTTATAGTGATGGGTCATCCGGAGTGAACCAACCCACAAAATGGGTCGTGTTTGTCCGTTTTGCAAGGAAACGCAGGCGTTTAGTTCAAAAATAGAATTTTAGAAAAATAAATACTATTTTTAATAATTTCAATTTTTGTAGTATTTTTTATTTTTAAAATTTTAGAATTTTTTTTTCCTTCTATAAAAATAACTTTTAACTTCCAGGACTATTATAACAAAAATTTATTTGGAATTTTAATTTTTAGAAGTTAAGTCGTGAAAGAGTTTTGCTAGAATTATGACTTCTGTTGATGCAAAAATCTGGTCCACCCTCTTTAGACCTTCGAATACCTGCACAGGAAGAAGACAAAGGAGACCCTGGCTAGAGCAGGGGACCCTCCGATGCCAAAGTCAGGCTAGGAATCTGGGTCTTATAGTATTGAAGGGTTTTAGGAGAAAGTTTTTTGCATACCTCCCAAGACGATTGAACCCTTTCATTTATAGATGCGAGAGCCTTCTATCGTATGATGATTCTCTTCTCAGTATCGTGTGCGAGATCTTCTCCCAATATCGCGGAGATTGGATTTCGCCCGTTTCTGGTATCTATCCGATCCCATGACCTCCGGGATTGGAGATCTCATCCCGAGATATTCGGGATGACGTTTTGTTTTGCGCTGTCTTTCCTTCATTTGGTTGATCCGAAGTGAGTCGGCCCGAAGCATGCCATGGTTGCTGATTCGTCGTCCGAGCCGACTTAACTTTTGTCTCGGTTTAATTGGTTTACAACCTTCCCTCGGATCCAATGCATCCTTCGGCGATCCGAGGCTCCAAGTCCGAGTCTCCGGACTTCGTACTTTTTGTCCCCAACAACTTCTATTAAGGTTAAATTTTACTACTTTGATAATTACGAATTTTGATTTATTAATTTTATTAACGTTGTAATTAAGATGGATGCACATGAGACACTTAATGATTAATGACATTTCAATTTTTTATTTTTACGAATTCAAGAAAATATCTTGTGGATTCAAGGTTCATATTGCATAGAGGAAATAGTTCATATCTCATAGAGGAAACGGTGTTTGTCCTCTTCTCTGCATCAAATATATACTTGATTGGTTTTCGTCTCTAACATCAACTTGCCATCCAATTGAATTCTGCTAATCCATTCTTATGTCAGGCTTACAATAGGAAGGGGCGCAGTCTGCCTATTTATATTCAAACATGCTTTGGATGGACCATCTCTAATAGCTGCATATGGCCCAATCAAATCCCATCGCATTCTAACACTATTAAGCTACATAAGGTTAGGGTCACCATGCAATTCCAATCCCTCGATTGGCCAACAGAGAAGATGATACGCTGGTGATGGAACAATCAAAATATGGTAGAGCTGTCTCTCCAAAGTACATGTGGCAAAGACTAAGTACTGATCGAAGCTGTCTATCTAGTGGGCTCTATCCTGGGTGCATGGTTCATGTTTCAGATTCCAAAATAATTAGATAATCTTGTCCATCACATTTCTCTAATTTCCATTTATGAGTGTTTTGCCATTAACATTTTTCATCCCACTTTATACTTCGAAGTAGTGGTGTGCAAAATGGGTCCGATCCGGCGGATCCGATCCGATCTGCCCCGATTCGAACAGGACCGTTAGATTGAATCGGTTAGGTTCGGGCACAAAGGGGCAGATCCGAATGTAATTAGGATCGGATTCGGATCAGCAACAAAACCGACCGACTCGAACCGAAATCCGACCCGTCTAGTCGTTGCCGGCGATGTATGCGATGCCATCTGCCAGCTCGGCGGAGAACTCATTTGCTCTCAAATGCTCTGTTTTTTTTTTTTTTTTTTTTTTTTTTTTTTTTTTTTTTTAAAGAAGGGAGAAAAACAAAAAGATAGAGCGATTCAATACTTTTCAATTATTCATAGAAGACAGATGTATGGTTGCTTTCACTGTTTTTGTTTTCTGCTTTAACGGTTTCTTCTACGGGAAATATGAGAGGAAAAGGTAAGATTCGCGAAGAAAAGAGAGAGGAATCGAAGGGAAAAAGCAGAAACAAGGAGAAGGAAATAAAACGAGCATTACCGGTGCTGCTACTCTCTCTCAAAGAAAGACATGCTCTTAAATGTTTTGCAGCCTTCTTCACGCTATCGCCTTTTGCTTTCAGAAACCGTACCAAGCAAGTGTCGTTGCAGAAGTTCTCCTGCATTTGAACAACATCGATCCATATTTCTCACTAAAATGCAAGAGGAACAATAAAAATCATATCATAGTATGCGTTTCATCAAATTCTCTTCAGATTGGAAGCGATTGAAATCTCAGATGATAAAAAAGACATCTTGAATCAGAAATCGACGAATTGAATAAGAAATGCATCTTCATGACTCCAAATCACGAAAATTTTAGATGAAACAAGAAACAGAGAAATGTCTTTCTCACCTGTTTTACAGTAAGAGGAGCTTGTTTTCGCAAGATTTGAAGTACTGCATTTATCTTCTCCTTATCTAGAAGCTCTTTTTTCGGATCGTTAGTCGGTTTCGGATCGGACCATTCAATGCATGGGGCGGATCGGATTGGGTCAGGTGCCCCGAATCCGGTCTCGGATCGGATCGGATTCGGATCAGGGCAACTAAATTTTGGATCGGATCGGTTTGGTCCCAATCCGATCCGACTCGGACCGATGCCCAGCTCTACTTCGAAGGCAGTCTCTCAGATGAATAGGTTGTGGACAGTTGGCTCTAAAGTAGTCCAGTTCTACCACTTTATCATCTCCCTAACTACACTACACCGTACTTAAAAATCATACAAAGCACCTCTATCCTTCTTACTCTCATTTTCACCACCAAAACAACATCAAGATCTAAACATAACTTTGGCTTTTTGGTATCTTCAATTACCCTAAGATTTGTGGGGCCTACAGTGATGTATATGTTATATCCATTCTGTCCATCTGATTTTGCCAGCACATGTTAGGAAGTATTATCAAGATTTAGAACTTAAATGGACCACACCACAAGAAAGAATGGGAACCAAATGCCATGGAAACCTTCTTAGGGCTACAAAAGTTTTGGATAAGACTAATACCGTGCTTTCCATTAATCCTAGTTGGAACCACCTTATGAATGGTTTGGATGACATATAAACATTGTCTCATTTTCTTGTAGTGTAGGTCTCATGTCTGAAATAAGCCCGCCAAAGGAGTGGAAACAACAAGAACATCATGGTAAGCTCCACGTAACTTTTGGTGACAGGGATTCCCGTAACCCTGAATTACAAGGCAAGTCGTGTCCATCCTTGAGCCAATTATGATCAAAATTTCTTGCCTCAATCAAGGGTGCGGATTGAGTACTACTCCCACCATGACCTAGAGACACACGGTCCTATCAGGGGATCATTTTATCAGCTTGATATTTATCTTTTATCTACGCTGTCCATCCATTTTGACAAATAATTTTATAGCATGAGCCCAAAAAGGATTTACATTAAAGTCTCAAGTGGACCACACCACAGGAAACAATGACGATTGAATTCCTACCATCATATGAACTGTACGAGAAGAAAACATAAATATTAGCTTGGTAAAAAACTTTCGTAACCCCCACCCCACCCCACCCCGCCCACCACTGAAGTTTTCAACGGTAAGATTTCAATCTCCTTTGCTTCCTGCGGTGGTGTGGTACACTTGAGCCTTTAAACTGTATCTTTTAGGCTTTTTATTTTTATTTTTATCATCTTTACTTTTTTTTACACATGTAACTCACACCAGAATGGGATTTCACCACAAACTCATGACCGTATACCACTTAGGCATGAGCGAGCTTCCTTTTTGGGCTGATCATGCCCTGAAATGATATGTCAAAATGAATGGACAATGTCTATAAAACATATAAACCATTCGGTGGCCCCACAAAGTCTCTGGGGGTAGTAGTACCCAATCCACGCCCCTCAATCAAACACTATAGACACAAATGCAAAAAGAATCTTCAGGAGATAGCAACACATCTGGTTTGTTAGGTGGGACCGGATCCAGTGCCTTCAATCAGGAACCGTTCATTCGATGAGCCTAATAATGTTAGTTAAAAAACAACACTAGCATGTGCAACAAAAGTCACCAAAGGATCACATTCAATGATAAAAGGTCCATTTATTGGATGGTATTGGATGTTTATGACAACCCAATCAAAGCAGTTTTTTTTTTTTAAAAAAAAAAAAAAAATTAAATTATTATTATTAGTGGCCAGTCAATGGTGGACCCCACAGGCTACCTTGTTACACACGTGCCAAGTGTATGGTCACGATCAGGAGGCACGAAGATGTCAGTGGAATTCTTATGGTCAGTGGAATTCTTATGATCCTCGAGTCTGTTTGTATACAAGCGGGGCCCATGGTCCAGTGAACTAGATCATTATCAAATATGGCTCCATTGTTAGTGGGCCATGCTCCAAATTTCTTCTAGAATGGAAAATTGCAGCCGCTCAATTGGCGGGCCGTGCTCTAGAGTCTAAAATTTTTCCTAGATTATTGAATGTGCGATCATCAATGGAAGATTAAGATTTTTCATTTCGAGGAGATTTTTGAGTGGTCTGGATCATCCCCCAACCATGGCCCCCCATAAAAAGTCATTGAAGGAGGCTAGCTTGCAGATCAATAGCATCTTTGAGGGAAAGTGGCCCACTTTTGGGGCTTTTGGAACCATAGATCTGATAGATATAACCATGTGAAAGGGTGATGGTTCAAAATTCGGACTGTCATGACCGTTGCATTGGTGGAACAGAGCTGTACACGAGTCAAAATGAGTCAAGCTTGGCTCAGCTTGGCTTGGCCAGCAGGCTATCCCATCTCGAACTCCACTCAGCTTAGCCAGCAGCTTGGGCCAGCTTGAACTAAGTTCGAGCCACGTTCAAGCTTGATATTTCAAGTCGAGTTCAAGCTCAAGCCTACGAGTTGAGTTTGAGTTTAGGTCTCAGGGTTTTTAATATATATAATATCTATAATATATAATTGATTTAAATATATAAATATTTATAAAATATTTATATTAACTGAACTCAATCCGAGTTGAATCGATTCGAACCGAGTCAAGTTCGAGCCAAGTTGAGTCGAACTCAGTCTAGCTCGGAATTTTGAGCTCAAAAAATCGCTTGACTCGGTTCGAACCTAGTTTCGAGTTGAGTTGAGCCGAGCGAGTTAACCAAGCTAACTTGGTGCATAGCTCTACTGGTGGTACGAAAATGGTTGGGTTAAAAAAATTATCAGCCAAAATGGGGCCATTCAGATTAGCAGGATTACTAGATCACATATTTTTTTAGGCTGTCCTACCAAAGTCGTGGCCCATGTAATCAACAATTCTGATCGCCCCAATCTCATGATCATATTCTTCTGATCATCACAATCCATACATTCTATAAATTCTCTCTATAGTGATGGGATCCAGACCATTGATGAGCTTCGTTGAAATAGCGTTTGACATGGTACAACAGGAGGTACGTGAAAGACAAAATGAACGTTCCAGATTGACGATTGAACCATCAGCTTGCCCAATACATGTGAATTGAACCACTGTATGGTCTATGGATCATTACACATTTGTTGGGAATGCAAGCTTAGCATGATTATTGGGTTATGGCCCATCAATCGTGGGGTCATGATTTGGGCAGTTTAATTTGAGTTACATGAATTTCACATGCACATGGAATGTCACACTCTTCCAGAGTATCAAAAATTTCTCCCGGACATTACTAGGGGTAGGGGTGACAATGGGCTGGCTTTAGGCCAGGCTAGCCCAGGCCAACCCAAGGTGCGAGCCTCACATGAGAATAATCGGCCCAAGCTTAAGCCTAAGCCTGACTCAATCGGCCTAGCTCGAGGGTTCATAAATATTGACCATTTAAAATTTTCTAATTTCTTGATTGATTAAGTGGGCCACTCATGAAAATAAAAATAAAAATAAAAGCATTTCAAAGGAATAAAACCAATGATCTACTTTCTAGATATATGGATTACCAACTTAATATTAGAATAACATATATTTAGGATATAACACATGTATCTATAGAGTTGGGTCAAATCAGGTTAGATGATTTAAACTCGAACCCAACCTCAAAATTGATCAGGCCATGCATGAAAGTTCTTGGCCCACAACCAAGCTAACGGGTCCAGGACCAGCACCCCTTAGCTTGGGGTGCCATGGACTGGCCAGGGCCCAAGCTGAGGTTGGCTCTGCCCGACGCTAATCCCCTAATTCCTGACCCTGGCCCTAATAGGTCTGAAAAGGCATGGGCTCGGACCCTAGCCTTACGAGGCTAGGCCAAACATCACATATGATGCAAGGTTAGTCATTATTTCGAATCTTGAACTTAGATTCATCTTCAAGTAGAAAAAAAAAATAAAAAATTGCATTACTTAAAAGGTACACTTATTCGTTGTATTTTTATTTATGTGCTAAGGGTTCATTTGATAGACAATAAATATAGGTCATCAATAGTAAAAGCACAATGATAGCTTTTGCTAGGTAATTGGAAGAGACAGATTTTCCGGCTTGAAATTCATAAATTTCAATCTCCTTCTAAGCTAAAAATTTGTGGGTCCTACCGTGATGTATATGTTATATCCAAGACGTTCATTTTAGTGCATGAGCCCAAAAATGAGACTGATCCAAAGTTCAAGTAGACCATATCACAGAAAACAACAAGTTCAATGGTGGATGTCATTATTCCCTACTTGAGCTTTGGATCTATTTCATTTTTAGGCTCATACCCTAAAATAATCTAACAAAATGAATGAACAGCTTGGATGAAACATGTACATCATTATTATAATTTATTTAGATTTTGACTACATGTAATAACTACCAAACGAATAATCTATATGTTTTGACTTCACATATAGCAATCAGACCGATCAAATGGACCATAAAAAGAATATGTCAAGTTACGTATTTTACATGGCAAGTAGTGTATTCATATTGGTTTGTACTGAAGAATTCTTTTATAATTAGGCTTTGAAACTTAAATTTAAAGCTTTCCAAAACCAAAGGGCTCCATGTGGTTGTACGCTTGTGTGTATGCACCTGTTTTTGCGAGGAAATTGATAGTGTAAAAATCTCATTTCTCTTATAACAATGACAAGAAAGATGAGAAACATGCTAACAGGCCGTAGAAAAGTCGATAGAAATACAAGAATATTAACCTTCTCTTAAAGGTCTTACTGTTATTAAAGAGTCTAATTTCAATATTGATATCGTTAAGAGAATGGATGATATTGCGAGGAAATGCATACAGTAAAAAATCTGTTTTCTCTTAGAACAACGACAAGAAAGAAGATCTGATAGACCTTACAAGCTTCAAGGGTTGATACAAATCCTTTGATATTTGATTGCTACTAGGCTGAACATTGTCTATAGTATAAGGTTTGTCATTATTTAGAGTCTTGAAGTCATATTCATCTTCAAGCAAGAAAAAGAATATTGTATTACTTAAAAGGTGCACTCAATCATGATATTTTTATTCATGTACTAAAGAATTTATACCTTTCAGGGTTCAAAGATAACATTAGACTGGTGATGTCAACCATAGAAGGAATATGTTGGTCTATGTATTCTACATGAAAGCAGTACGTTTACGTGGTCTTAAAAAAAGCAATATATGTAAGACTCCATCAGGTGGGTCACACATGATCATTGGTTTAGATCTGACTGCTGGATTATTCAGATTGAGCGATTCCATAGGCCTTAATACAGTTATGATCATTGCAAACAGGTTTGGAGCAGGACGCTTGACCCGTTGTCCCAATACACGGTTATTAAGCTGGATATGGAAACCTAAGGTGTGGATACCCTAAAGGAGAGAAGTGTGATAGATAAGCTTCTCTGGATCTCTTTCTTATAAATACATATCTTGGTCCCTTCACCCACATATAGAGAAAATCATAGTCTCATCGAAGGTTCTCTTGAGGATGTGAGCTATAGAAGATCAAGATTGTCGTCGGCTACATCGAGAAATCATGCATGTTATCTTTCGATATATTCACTGAGGGTATAAGAAAATCAATCGTAATACGTCCGGAGGAAGATCTCTTCCACAATACGCATTCACCATAGAGAGGCATTGCCATATACGCGACTGTCCCCAAAAAGGCTATAAATAAGGAGTTCGTCTACGATGAAACGTACGCAGAATATCTCACCCAAAACCCCTCGATACTACCAGACCTAGATTCCTAACCTGACTTTGGCATCGGAGGGTCCCTTGTTCTAGCCAAGGTCTCATTTGTCTTTTTCATGTGCAGGTACTCGAAGGTCTAAAGAGTGTGGACCAGATTTTTGCATCAACAGTTTGACGACGTCTGTGGAAACGACATCAAAGTTGTTCCTACTTTACCAGAAAACTACAATGGCGAAAGGAAATAAGAAAGCTCTAGTAGTCATTGCTGCAGCCATCCCAGCTCTTCCTGAATCATCAGCCGAGCAGGGTGCCCAGCCCTACCAACAGCGGGCCGACTCTACTCCCACAACGCTCGCTCCTCAATCCCACACCTGGGGTGGTCGATTAGTCTCCTTAGAGAACTGAGTCGAAGCCCTGAATAAAAACATGGATCAACTCATGCAACTCCTGGAGAGACAGAATTCATTCCTTGGTCGCGATGCAAAGGAGGGTGCTACCACTGCACCACCCCCAAGCACCGGTCAACTCGTAGAGAAATAAGCGACCTCCTGAACTGCCAACCCAAGATCTTTCCCACAATTTGGGAGCAACCACGCTCACAGACTCTGACTTGCGCCCCTCGCTAGAGAGGAAGAGCTGTGGAAAAGCCCTCGAAGCAGTGGCCGAGAACAAGGGCCCTTGGGATGCAGAGTTTAGGAAAATTCGAGGGCAGATCGGCGACATCAGACAAGCCTACCATGCCCGAGTGCCGATCTCAGTAGAGGCCATATTAGGAGAAACCGAACCACCATTCACCGACGACATTATGACATCTCCGCGTCCACCCAGGTTCTGAATGCTGTAGATGACCCCCTACTCTGGAATCGTCGTTCCGGTCAAGCACCTTGAGTCCTTCAAAGCCTGGATGGAGCTTCATGGCGCCTCGGGCCCCGTAATATGTCGAGCATTCTCCCTGACCTTATCAGGAGCTTCTCAGCAGTGGTTCAAGCAGCTGAAGCCGAGGTCCATCAGTTCCTTCTTGCAGCTCAGTAAAGCCTTCCTCACACAGTTCATCAGTGGGAGAGACAAAAGAAAGCCATCAACTCTTCTTCTCACAATCAAGCAGAGAGAGGACAAGCTGTTAAGAGACTACCTCATCCGTTTCAATGTCAAAGTCGTCCAGGTCGACGATTATTTCAACCAGATAACTTTGACCTACATGGTAGCCGACCTCAAACAAGGAAGTTCCTCTTCTCTATTGGTACGAATCCCTCAACTACCCTCGCCGACCTAATTAACCGAGCTAAAAAAATATTCCAATGCCGAGGAAGTTTTTAGTTCACGAAGAGGAAATAACTCGACTGAGGATAAGAAGCGAAGGAAAAAAGGGAGCATTCTGTCGTTAAAGCCAAAACAAAGCGGTTCGCGGACAGTTTCATGGCCAAGATGGATCAGAAAAGGCCCGGTCGATGACAGAAGTGATCCGGACCATCGGACCTTAAATTGGGCGTATCTCACAATCCGGAATAAGTTACCTGACGTAAAATATATGATTTTGGGGTAGAACGAGCTACTTTAGCCAACCAACCCTGCTATACCGGGTTGCGACGCTCAAAATTGCGAGAAACCCTTGGATCGACAATCGTTTCCCTGTTTTACTTTCGTTTTTACTATAGATAGTAAGTTTTAGTTTGATTATAACTCTTCATCCGTCGGGCTTTAGGAGTTGCGCCCAACATGAAAAGAGCTTAGAATAATTAGGAGAATGGTTTAGTGAAGCTAAATAAGACACTTACTATTTTTGGCCGAAAACCTTGCGCACTAGTAGACATCACGACCGTCTATAAATAGTAAGTTTACTATTAATAGTAAGTCGCGATTTCTAGAAGTTTTAGTTGTAGTTTGATTCTGATTTCTTTCCCATTGCTTGGTACCCCTATTTAAAGGGTTGTGAACTCGTTTTTATTCATTCATTAATCAAGTTTGAATTTATTAGAATTTATTTCTATTTTATGCTTTCTTTCTTCGTGGATAAAAGAAGTCTCTGTGAGGAGTCCAGAGAAGTTCCTTGGATTCGAAATAGTTATCTTCTTGAGGAAGACGGTGCTCGACCTCACGTCCTCCCCTGCGTCAGTTTGATATCAGAGTGAGGTTTTTCCTCAGATCGATGACTTCTAATGAAGGGTCGAGCAACAATCCCATGGGTAGTGCTCCAGGGAATTTACCTTTAACGGCAGCAGCTTTCGAAGTAGCGCAACAAGAGAATCGGCAAGCATACAAGGGCTGAAGGCTTCCATCGACCGCATAGCGGATCTCTTGGCGGAAAACCTAAGGCAACTCCGTGTTCCTGGTGGTAATCCTCCACCGCCAATTGCTGAAACTCGTAATCGCCCTGATCGCAGGATAGTACCGATAGTGCATCCAAGGGTCATTCCTGGGGAAGGGAGCTCCAGTGAGGAGGAAATCGATGACATAATCTTCCAACACCCTAGACCTGGTGGCAATTGAGTAGATCGAACGGATCGAGAATTCAAGATGTGGGTTGATATTCCTAGCTTCAATGACCAACTACACATTGAGGATTTCTTCGATTGACTTTCTGAAGTTAAGCGATTTTTCGACTATATGGACATCCCTGAAGTAAATAAGGTCAAGCTTGTGGCCTACAAGTTGAAAGGAGGAGCTTCAGCTTGGTGGGAACAACTGCAACTTGCGCGAACCAGGCAGACGAAAGCACCAATCCGCACATGGCAGCAGATGAAGCAGCTACTACGTGCCCGATTCCTCCCTAGCGATTATGATCAGGTATTATTCCAAAAATACCAAAATTGTCGATAAGGTAGTCGGTCGGTGAGAGAATACACAGAAGAATTTTACCGCCTGGCGGCGCGTAACGATTTGGTCGAGACTAAATCGCAGCAAGTCGTCCGATTCAACGGTGGATTGCGTATGGCTATCTAGGATTGGGTCCAGATGCAGTCCGTCTGGACGATGAATGATGCGATCAAGTTGGCTACTCGGGCAGAAGCGAAACTTGAACGTCCTAACACGCGGACCTATCCTACTGCAAGGATCCCTGTGGCAGGTCTGCCCTAGGGAACTGCATAGCCCAAGGGGAAGGAGCCCGTAGGAGCACGCACTCAACCTCCTATGTATGAGAACCGAGATCAGGCTAGACCCCAAAGGGGTGTATCGACTACTGTTGGTCCAAGTAGAATCCCGAACCCCTATGCTCGGCCAAGGCCCGATAACTGCTATCGTTGTGGCCAACCAGGCCACCTATCAAATACTTGTCCCCAGCGAAAAGTGGCAAACCTTGCCATCAATGATGGTAGTGCTGATAATGCTTATGAAGATCCAAATATTGAAGAACAAGAACATGCCACTGAGGACGAGGTAGATGATTCAGGTTGGGTTCAACAAGATCACGGTGAGTCGCTCGTCGTGAGGCTACTATTATATGCACCAAGAAAAGAAGTGCATCCACATCGGCATAACATCTTCCGCACTAAGTGTACGGTGAATCGAAAGGTTTGTGACGTGATCATTGACAGTGGGAGCAGCGAGAACATCGTATCTAAGGTCATGATGGAAAAATTTCAATTGAAAACGGAGCGTCATCCCTCTCCATATACAATCAGTTGGATTAAGAAGGTCAGCGAAACAAAAGTAATTGAACAGTGCACCATATCCTTTTTAATTGGCAAACATTACAAGGATGAAGTAGTATGCGATGTGGTTGACATAGAAGCATGTCACATACTACTCAGTCGACCCTGTCAATCTGACCGTGACGCCACTCATAAAGGGCGAGATAGCATATATATCTTCGTCAAGGACGGCCGGAAGAACATATTGGCCCCTATGGATCTAGAGAGACCACCTGAAACTTCTAAAGTGGAGGGACGTTTTCTCTTAACCATACGGGACTTCGTGGAAGAATCCAAAGAAACATGACAGACTTATGCATTAATTGTAAAAGGAGAAGAACTCGAGCCTACCATCATCCCTGAAAGACTAAGGCCCCTGCTACATGAATTCAAAGAAATCTGGCCCGATTACCTTCCCGATGGGTTACCCCCCATGTGGGATATCCAACACCATATCGACCTTGTCCCTGGGTCCAGTTTACCTAATCGTCCTCATTATCGAATGAGCCCGAATGAGTGCGAGATTCTGCAGGGACAAGTGGAGGAACTGATCCTTAAGGGTCTTATTCGAGAAAGCATGAGCCCATGTGTCGTACTAACTCTGCTAACTACAAAGAAAGATGGGAGTTGGCGCATGTGTGTCGACAGTCAGGCCATCAACAAGATCACCATAAAATATATGTTTCCTATACCACAGTTGGATGATATGTTGGATATGCTAGAGGGCGCAAAAATATTCTCTAAATTGGACCTAAGGAGCGGCTACCATCAGATTCGAATACGGCCGGGTGATGAGTGGAAAACAGCCTTTAAGACCAAGGAAGGATTATACAAATGGATGATCATGCCCTTCGGTCTTTCGAATGCGCCTAGTACATTTATGAGATTAATGAACCAAGTTCTAAAACCTTCCATTGGGCGATTCGTTGTGATTTATTTCAATGATATTTTGATATACAGTTAAGACGAAACCACCCATATGGAACACCTCAAGAAGGTCCTTCAAGTGCTCATTTAAAATAAACTGTATCTCAATTTAAAAAAAGTGCAGCTTCATGACTGATAGTTTATTGTTTCTGGGTTTCGTCGTAACATCCACAGGCATTCGAGTGGATGAGGAAAAGGTGAAGGCAATCAGAGAATGGTCAGTTCCCACAAATATTCACGAAGTGTGAAGTTTTCATGGACTGGCGACATTCTATCGTCGGTTCGTGAAAAATTTTAGTATCATTGAGTCACCAATCACAGATTGCATGAAGAAAGGGCAGTTTCAGTGAACTGACGAAGCCGACTGGAGCTTTGGCGAAATTAAGCGCAGATTATCCACGACACCGGTTCTTATACTTCCCAACTTCGATAAACTGTTTGAAGTCGAATGTGATGCCTCATATGTCGGAATTGGGGGAGTCTTGTCTCAAGAAGGTAGGCCGGTAGCCTTATATAGTGAGAAACTTAGCGATGCACGCAAGAAGTGGTCTACATATGAGATCGAGTTATACGCGGTGGTCCAGACACTGCGACACTAGCGACATTATTTGATCCAAAGGAAATTCATACTTTACACGGACCATCAAGCTCTCAAATTCATTAATAGTCAAGCTAACATTAACCGTGTGCATGCTATATGGATATCATTTTTGCAGGAATTCACGTTCGTAGTAAAACACAAGTCAGGGCAACAGAACAAAGTAGCTGATGCACTGAGTCGCCGTGCAACTTTGTTAGTCACTATGAACAATGAGGTCGTCGGGTTCGAGCGCCTCAAAGACATATATGCGGATAACGACGACTTCAAGGACGCATGAGTTAGATGCTAAGAAGGTCACTCTGGCGACTTACATATGCAAGACGGGTTCCTTTTCAAGGGAAATCGACTATGCATCCCGAACGGTTCGCTAAGAGAACAGATAATCCAAGAGCTACATGAAGGTGGCCTTAGTGGACACCTTGGGCGAGACAAGACGCGAGCTCTTGTGGAAGATCTGTATTACTGGCCGCAATTGGTACGTGATGTGGGAAAGACAGTCCAACGTTGCTATATTTGTCAGACCTCTAAGGGGCAATCTCATAATACGGGCCTCTACACCTCGTTACCCGTGCGTGACAGCCCTTAGGAGGATTTATCTATGGACTTCGTGCTTGGTCTCCCACGAACATAACGCGGCATGGATTCGGTGTTCGTGGTAGTAAATCGTTTCTCCAAGATGGAGCACTTTATTCCATGCAAGAAGACTCTCAATACAACACACGTGACGAATCTATTCTTCAGAGAAATTGTGCGGCTACACAGGATTCCCAAGACTATTACTTCTGACCATGACACGAAGTTCATAAGTCACTTTTGATGGACTTTGTGGACTCGATTCAATACACGACTTCAGTTCAGCAGCACTACCACCCACAGACTGACGGTCTTCACTTCAGTTTGCATTCAACAACATGATGAACCGCTCGACAGGAAAATCCCCGTTCCAGGTTATTTACGGACGAGTACCTCACCACACACTAGACTTGGTCCCTCTACCTAAGCTCCCAGGCATGAGCATTGCAGCAGAACATATGGCTGACAAGATCATGGGCATTCATACTGAGGTACAAACCAAGATACATGCCTCGAACGAAAAGTACAAGGAGCAAGCGGATAAGCATCGGCGATAACAAGTGTTCGCGGTGGGCGACCAAGTAATGGTCCATCTGCGCAAAGAACGATTTCTGACTGGAACGTACAACAAGTTGAAGAATAAAAAGATTGGATTGGTATCAATCATCCGAAAGATTAATGACAACGCTTATGTTGTTGATCTTCCAGATGACATGGCGATCTCACGGACTTTCAACGTCGCGGACCTGACTGAGTATCACGAACCAACGCAGGACGAGAACTCGAGGACGATTTCTTTTGAAGTGGAGGGGAATGATGTAGAACGGGTCGCGGACAGTTTCATGGCCAAGATGGATCAGAAAAGGCCTGGTCGACGACAGAAGTGATCCGGACCATCGGACCTTAGATCGGGCGTATCTCGCAATCCGGAATGAGTTACCTGACGTAAAATATATGATTTTGGGGTAGAACGAGCTACTTTAGCCAATATAGGGTTGCAACACTCAGAATTGTGAGAAACCCCTGGATCGACAGTCGTTTCCCTGTTTTAATTTCGTTTTTACTATAAATAGTAAGTTTTAGTTTGATTATAACTCTTCATCTGTCGGGCTTTAGGAGTTGCGCCCAACGTGAAAAGATCTTAGAATAATTAGGAGAATGGTTTGGTAAAGCCAAAAAGGACACTTACTATTTTTGGCCGAAAACCTTGCGCACTAGTAGACATCACGACCGTCTATAAATAGTAAGTTTACTATTTATAGTAAGTCGCGATTTCTAGGAGTTTTAGTTGTAGTTTGATTCTGATTTCTTTCCCATTGCTTGGTACCCCTATTTAAAGGGTTGTGAACTTGTTTTTATTCATTCATTAATCAAGTTCGAATTTATTAGAATTTATTTCTATTTTATGCTTTCTTTCCTCGTGGATTCGAGAAGTCTCTGTGAGGAGTCTAGAGAAGTTCCGTGGATTCAGAATAGTTATCCTCTTGAGGAAGACGGTGCTCGACCTCATGTCCTCCCCTGCGTCAACTACCAAGACCGAGGCCAGCATACTGACCGACATCCGGAAAGTCGCTTCCATCGGTACACTCCCTTGAACACCAAGCCATATTAGGTATTGAAAAAAACTAAGCTGAACCAATTAACCAAACTCGATAATAAGGCTCATCGGCTAACTCCAACCTCGACATCAAATACTGAGGGATGTATCAAATAGAAGACATGGGGGGCTCTTACGTTGCCTATAGAATGCTAACCACTAATTGGCAACGCTACTAGGACTACATGACTGACTACGAGGGCTTCCCTTAGTGTAAGGGAAGAAAGTCCTCCTCCGTGAATTCTACTATGAAAGAACCTCCTCAGGTTGGGGGATGAGAATTTCTTTTAATTCCCTACTATCCGACCGTACAATCGACTATGAGGACTTCCCTTAGTGTAAGGGAAGAAAGTCCTACCGAGTGCTCGGCTTACCACTATGAGAACGACGGAGACTTCTCTCAGTTGAAGGGAAGAAAAGTCTCTCCTATTAATTTTATCGTGCGCGATCTACCACTGACCAATCGACTTATCGATCTTAGCCCTACTTCGTCCGACCTCCCGACCTCTTCAATGCAGGTCATCACATAGTGTCAGTCCACACTTACTTCCCGAGCTCCTGAAGAATGCTTGGAAATAGAGGGCTACTGTTATGGGCTACTGTTATGGGTAAAAATGGACAGACCAGATGAACGGACTCGAAGACTATGGATTGATTGAGGACCAAAAAATCACCCCGACCTTGGCCTCAAGTACCAACCTCGGCCTCGACTAAAGAACTCGACCTCAGTTACCAACTTTGGAGGCCGGGAACCAACTTTAGAGGTTGGAAACCACTTTGGAAGTCGGCCTCGGATACCAACCTCGACCTTGGATGCCGAACTCGGCCTCGAGATAAAAATATACTTACAATATATAAAGATAGGATTATCTTCCAAGATATTCACCGACGTGTAACACCCTGGAAATCGGGGGCCGTGTATACACTCGGCTCCCGAGTTCCTGGGGTCACTTATAACTGATTTTCATTAATATGCGTTTAATTCGATTTAAATGCGTAGTCTGGAATTTCCTGGAACATGAAGCACAACCACACAAGTCTACTGAAATGAAAAGATCAATATATACAGGTCCAAAAGAATGTAAATGGATCGCACAAGGCGTCGCCCAACAAAATCACAAAAAGAATGTTATGTCCAAAAAAGAATATAAGACTGAGTCCACGACCCAGCGATCTAAATTCTACCCGTCAAGCCGATGGAGAGCCGCCCATCAACTGAAAGTAGGACAACTCGTCCTCCTCGTCTAAGCTCGCGTTGACAGGCTCCTCGAACTCCTAGTCACCTGTAGCTATGGAAGAGTCTGGTTGGTGTTTTAAAACACCGTCCCAGAGTGGGAGTAAGTGATCAACTCAGTGGGTGTTATTAGTCTCAAGTTGTAACAAGCATCAATTATAATATGAATTTAATGAAAAACAATCATTCATAAACACCTAACTAATCTTATTAATGCGAATGCATAATGGATGATATGATGCATGCCCTCGCCACAACACTCCCTCGAGCGACTCCATCTAACGATCGCGTATGACCAACACTCACTCAGAGTGACTTCAACTGCCGAGTCACCACCCTATCTAGTGCGATGCAAAGTGGTCGTATTAGCCGAGTTCTTAGTTAAGTCCATTCATCCAGCAGGTTGGGAAATCTGATACACCCCACATATCAATACCCTAAACTAGTTGCAAGGCCAAGACCCCCAACGTGTGAGGCCGAGACTCCGCGATCCTTGATCCCGTCGGGTTCCCCATCTCCGACTTCAAGCACATGGGGAGTGCTGAAAATTGGGATCACTCGCGGTCACTACGGGGAGGCGCGTCACCCCATTGTAGGCTGACAGCTCAGACACAGTGTCTCATTCCACCATGCCCAGCTCACGAGGCGGTGGATCAGTTTCAATTTGGTTATTGATGGGCTACAACGGTTGTAGGGTGTTCCAGATTCCATACATATGTGAGCAAACATGGTTAACAATCACGATTGGCTAGTGAGTAGGCTAGACCGCACGAGTCAGACAAGCACGTGATGGACGACATCGAGCGCAAGAGGCCCATGTAGTCGAACTACTGCCGCCCACATGCACCCGCCCAAATCCATGGGTTTAGCCTCAGGGTAGCCCTACCAATGGGACTACCGTCTCTTATCGTGTTTCCTGACCAACTCAAGGGTTTGAGAACGATCCATAACATGTCCACCATCAAGGTTATCAACTAGCATAACAGTATCATGTTCGCATACATCTCAACATACGATTCAAAGACTCCTAACAAGCAAGATACAACATCATGAATAATGTGCATGTGAGTGGTGTGGATTAGGGAAGAAGTAAGCACTTCCTACACCTCAAGGGCTCAAATACACAAGAGTAATGAATCATGCACAACATGAAGTAACACATATGAGAAGAAATCAAACAAACATGAGCATATAATCATCCATATACTAGATCATGTGAGAGGCAATATCTACATCAAATGAGAACTAAACATGCAAATCCATACAATTCCAACAAACATACCATTCCTAAGTTTCCTCTAGATTCTTCAATACAACATCCCAAATAAACAAAATCATTAAACTCCTACTATAATTGGTGCTAGGCCACCTAAGGATAATAGTCCGCACATTCGCATCGTTGAAGGCTTGCAAGAGGACCTAGGAATGAGAATTTTTGGGGTCGAACAACCGGAATCCCGAAAGCAATTATTTGCATGTTAGAGTTCCATGCAAATCCCTTCTCAATACAAGTGTTTCAAGAAAAAGGGGTGATGGATCTTACATAGACGATCAACGAAATGAATGGGCGGTCGCGGAGGAGGGTTTCCTCTTGGAGAAGAGGTAGAGAGTTGTGGGGTTTGATTTTCTTGGGCCTCACCTTGATCTAGGGTCCACCTTGCTCACCTTCACACTCACTTTCTTCTTTCTTTACTCTCTTGCTCTCCTTTGCTCTCCCTTGGTGGTGGTATTTGTGGTGGGAGTTATGAGATAAGGAGCTAGGGCTTTATTTCCTAGGATTGGGTCAATTGGCCTTAAGTTTTTACAAATTTCCAAAATAACCCTTTAAGACTCCCTATTGGTGTTGGGGTGGCCCTAACACCCCTCTAGCCACCAAATTTGGTGTGTAGGTGACTCATGCCTCGATGAGAGGTCATGCAAAGTTTGGAAACAAACGGATGAACGGATATGGGGTTTGATTATACAGTTCTGACCTTTAATTGGCCCTATGGGGTCCATTCTGGTGATTGGAGCGGTTCTGATGGCCCTCTAGCCATGAAACTTACAGAATAGGTGATCCATGGCCCGATGAAGGACCATGCAAAATTTGAAAACGATCGAATATAGGGTTTGGTCATACGGGTCTGATCTGCGATCAACGGTCACTGTTTCACGATCAGGTCCCAGATTTCGTGGATTAGTGTAGAAAAATACATTAAACCTCCACTGTAAATTTAGAAGAAATCCGACCGCTGAAATATCTTATATCTCAGTTTCAATTAAGAGTGCCAGATTCTGAGATTAGTGGGCTGGGGTGGGCCACACTTTGCAAGTGCCGCTGGGACGACGTGAATAGTTGACTTCTGGATGTTTATTGGGTTCATGGTCCGCGATGAGCCACAAGCCCAGTGAGATCTTTGCTTCTCTAAATTTTTATAATTTTCTGACCTTCCTGCGTCACGGTATAGCCCGCACGGGCTATTGCTAAGTGTAAATGGCCATCTGGCTTGGTGGCCCGCACTAGGTCCTATCAAGACTCGTCTGGTCCACACAATTAGACTAATCCTAAATTAATTTACTTACGGTACCTCACCACAAGTAGTTTAAACGAAGGGTCCTGCGGCAAATCCTACGTGGACGCCACAGGACACTGGTGCTAGTTGGACGGGACGTTACACGACAGTATAAGGAAATAAATCACAACACGTCCAGAGAAAGATCTAAAGAGAGTTGACTAGATTTTTGCATCAACAGATATAAAAAAGATACGGTCATGTATGATGATTGAACGAACATCTAGAGAAAAAATCACACAAGAAATAATCTAAAAAAATTTCTAATGGGTAAAGATCATTACTTCTAATGATCTGATGCCCAATAGTGTTTCCATGACATCTGTTGATGCAAGAATCTGGATTGCCCTGTTCCAACCTCCAAGCACCCGCACAGGAAGAAGACTGTAACATCCCGGATTTTCACTGTTTTGGATTTCCAAATATCCTTGATATTTTTTTAAAAATTAACTTATACTATCACGTACTGACCATTAGCACTCAATGTTAGCTTATACACGAGTTAATTAATCCAAGATTAGCCCAATTTAATAGACCAGACAGGCCGTGATAAGGCCTGGTGCAGGCCGCTAAGCCAGATGACTGTTTACACTTAAAGACGGCCCGTGTGGGCCACCCAGCAACCGAGGAGGGTCAGAAAAAAATCTAAAACTTTAGAAAATCATAGATCTCACTGGGCTTGTAGTCCATCGCAGACTGCGGACCCAGTGGACACCCAGAAGTACCATCTGGCGCTTGCCCAATGTGCCCTACCAATGCCAGATTAAAATCTGGCATTGACAAAAGAAACTGAGACTTCGGGCCTTCCAGCCGTCGGATTTCTTCCAAATTTACGGTGAAGGTTTAATGTATTTTTCAACGCCTGCCCACCAAATCTGGGCCCCGATCATGGCACGATGACCGTTGATCGTAAATCGGACTCGTGCGATCAAACCCCATATCCGATCGCTCCCAAATTTTGCATGGCCCTTCATCGGGCCATGGATCACCTACCCTATAAATTTCATGGCCAGAGGGCCACCAGAAATGCCCCATCAATCAGAATGGCCCCCAAAGGGCCACTTAAAGGTCGGAAACACTTGCTCAGATCATATATCCGTTCATCCGTTCGCCCTAAATTTTTGCACGGACCCTAGTCAAGCCATAGGGCACCTACACACCAAATTTGGTGATTAGAGGGATGTTAGGGTCACCCCAACACCAATAGGGAATACCATAAGTCTATTTTAGGAAATTGTGGAAGCTTGGGGCCTTTTTCACCAAATCTGGAATTATAAAAAGGGCCTCATTTGGGCACCCCTCTCCCCATACGAATTTTGCCCTAGAAGAGAGAAAAGGGAGAAGAGAAAGAGGAGAAAGGAGAAGAAAGAGAGAGGGAAGAAGGCATGGTGGACTCTCAATCAAGGTGGGGCCCAAGAGGATCAAACCCACAACCTCCTACACCTTCTCCAAGAAGAAACCATGCACCACAACCACAAAAATCGTCCATTGATCGTCTAGGTAAGGCTTCTCATCCTTTGTCTTGAAAACCCTTTTAATGAAGGGGGATTTTACATGGATTTCTCATGAATGAACTTGCTTTAGGGATTCCGACCAACCGGCCCCAAATCGACGTTCCTAAGTCATTTTTGAGTCTCGAATGAATCACAAGGTGCGGACTATTGATCTTAGGTGGCCTAGCACCATTTATAGTATGGGTCTAATGATTTTGGTTGCTTGGTTGTGGTATTGAAAAATCTAGAGGAATCTAGGAATGGGTGTTTGTTGAAACTACATGGATTTACATGCTTAACTCTTGTTGATGTTGATCTTGTCCCTCATATGTTATTTTGGCTTGTGATGACTTCATGTTCTTGTTTGTGATTGTTTTTCACAATGAGTTACTTCATAGTGCATAGTAATCTTGACTCTTGTGTATGGTTGATCCCTTGAAATGTTGGAAGTGCTTAGCTTCCTCTCTAACCCACGGCACACACATACACTTGTTTCTACTATTTTATCATGCTTGTTAGGTAAATAGACTTGTATGGTGGAATGTATGCAACATGACACTGGAATGTTGGTTGATAAGCTTGATGTTGGTATGCTATATCTCATCGTCAAACCCTTGGATTGTCGGGAACTCGAGGTTAGACGGTAGTCCCATTGGTTGGACTACCCTAGGACTAACCACGCAAGTCGGACGAGTGCGTATGGGCGGCAGCAGTTCGACTGCATGGGTCTAGTACCCGATGTCGTTCATCTCGTGCTCGCCTGACTCGTGCGGTTTAGTCTACTTACTGGCAAATCCTATTTGTTAACCCTGTGTACTCACATATTTATGGAACCTGAACCACCCTGCAACCATTGTAGCCCGTTGATAATCTACTTGTAACTGGTCCACAGCCTCGTGAGCCTGGCATGGTGGAATGAGACACTGTGCCCGAGCTGTCGGCGTACACTGGGGTACCGCGCCTCCCCGTAGTGACCGCGAGCGATCCCTTCCTTTTGGCACTCCTCATGTGCTTGGAGTCGGAGATGAGGAACCCGACGGGATCACAGATTGCGGTGCCCTGGCCTCGCGCATTGAGGGGTCTCTGCACCGCAACTAGTTGAGGGCATTGATACGTGGGGTGAATCAGTTTCCCAAACATGCTGGATGAACGGAATTAACTAAGAACTTGACTAACATATCATTACATCGCATTAGCTAGGGTGGCGACTCGGTAGTCGAGGTCGCTCTGAGGGAGTGTTGTCATATGCGATCGTAAGATGGAGTCGCTTGAGGGAGAGTTGTGGCGAGGGCATGCATCATTTCATCTATCATGCACGTACATTAATAAGATTAGTTTAATGACTGTGAATGATTGTTTTTCATTAAATCCGTAATATAACTGATGTTTGTGATAACTTGAGACTAATAGTTCACACTGAGTTGATCACTCACTCCCACTCTGGGACGGAAAACCAGATTCGCTCATAGATGCAGGTGATGCAGAATTGTGGAGCGGGGCGATGCGGGCCTCGATGAGGACGACGAGCGGACTCAGCTCTACTCTTGCGAACATGATGTTGTTGTGATTTTGTTGAGTAATGCCTTATGCGACCCATTTATTTTCCTTTGGACCTATATATATTGATCTCTTCATTTCAGCAGACTGGTTGTGATTGTGTTTCATGCTCCAAGAAATTCCAGGCTGCGCATTTAAACTGGATTAATCATAAAAATTATAAAATTGATGATAAGTGACATTCGGGGACTCGGGAGTCGAGTCTATACACGACCCCTGATTTTCCAGGGTGTTACAGATGGTATCAGAGCAATAGTTTAGAATCTCTTGGGCCGTGGGTCATGAACTCACTAACGCGTCCGCTGACTTGAGAGGATACGTATTAGAAAACGTAACAGGGACTTAGAATGCTAGGAACCATCTCAGACCCTGAACCAAAAATTGTAGACGGAAAGTAGGACTTGCAAGTAATCAGGAATGGGTAGCGAGAGAGGGAATAGTAACGCTAGAGAGGAGGATCCGAGAGTCTCATGATGCCTCGGCCCATTTTCGGACAAGGGATTTGGGAACATGACGACAAGGTTCGATTTGACTAATTAGAAAATTTAGCTAGTCCAGTCCACCTAATGCCTAAGGGTCGTTTGGCCAACCGCGTTAGGTGGGATTAGGGTGAATGGAATTGTAAGAGTAGCAGTAAATACATGTGTAAGTTATTGTCCCTAGATTGTTTGTATCCCATGTTTTCCAATACCAGGTTTGGGATGCATGCAATTAAAGGTAAATCGCGGGATTTTCTTTTAAATTACACTTGGAAATCCATTTTCATGGGCCTTGGAAGTCCCATATCCCACCTTCCCACACATTCTACAAAGCCTATGAAATAAGTTTTAAATTCCGTCCCATACCCATTCCACCCATGCCATTCCCAAATCTTGAGTTGGGAGTAGCATTGCAACCCATTTAGTATAACTAAATGCCCTTACCCAGATAGGCCTAAGTCAAAATCCCTCTTTCCAACATATCTCCTTAAATATTCACCTGACATCACCCTATTCTTGAACTTCCCCAGTACATTAGTAGGAGTGAATCGAAAATCGAAAGATTTGACGGTCGGAAACATCATTCTAGACCAAATGAGCTAACACCAAACCAAATTTGATAGTTTCGACCCATTAGGGGGTAAGGACTTAAGGGAGAACGAAATTTCAATGAAAATAGTAGAAATGTAGAAAAATCTGGTTTTGACCTCTAACTGGGAGGAATCTCATGAAATGGATAGGTCCATTGCGTAGATCAGCTCGTTCTACCCCAAAATCATATATGGCATGTCCCGGGGGGCCTTACCGGTGCCCGAAAAAACACCTGACAAGTTGCCCCCGCCAACCGGCGTTTTCACCCCGCCGTCGGGGTTTCCACCCCGCCAGTGGCGTGCTCGCCCCGCCGCCCGCGTGCTCGCCCCACCAAGGCTCCAGTGGACCGCGTTGCCCCCGCCACCGGCGTTGTCACCCCGCCGCAGTTTCTGCGATTTTTAGTCAACTTCAAAAATTCATATCTCCTTCGTTACAACTCCGATTTAAGTGATTCAAAAGCCAGATTAAAGATTGATGAGTCTAGTTTTATATAAAAATAAGAAAAAAATAAAATAAAAATTATAATATATCTAAAATTAAGCTGTTCTATCAACTGTCCAAATTTTTTTGATTTCGAGCAGCTGTTGCTCCTTGAATTTTAATAATTTATTTATAACTCCAAATGAGATGAAATTTGTTGGGATGACTTAAAACTTGATGATAAATCATCATAAAAATTTTTAAAAATAATCCAGTTACTAAAAGTATAAGAAACGTTACTAGAAGATGGGTCCCCTCCTCCCTTTCAATGTTTACATGAGTGGGGCCCATTTCCCTTACTATGTGGAACTATCTAGAGTCCATAAAACATCTCTACTACGCCCATTACCCTCCACCATCCCTTCTAAACCCTAAGAAGACCTCCCCTCTCCCATTCTCAAACAAATCCTCAAACCCACATTCTCCTTCTTCCAACCACATATCACACTCCATTCATCCATTCTTCAAATCCTAAGCCCTTTATTCAAATCCCTCCCATCCAACCAACTCCCACCAACATTCACACCCTTTCAACATTCTTCAAACCCTCTCCAAACTTCATTTCCAAGATCCACCAAGCCTAACCCATACTCATTCTAAAACCCAATTCTCCTTCAAATTTCCTACTCAAAATCCCATACTTCTAACCCATCTTCTCCTTCTTCTTCACATCCTCGTATCTCCCTACTTCATTCTTTCCTTTCCTCTCCTTCCACTACTCCCCATTCTCCCAACCCATCTCCAAACCCATTTCTTTTTGGGCTTGTTTCCACCCACTCAGTCTCAAGCTCATTCCTCTAAATCCCTCTCGTCACCCATATTTTCTTCTAGATCCATTCACCAAAACCCCACTCCTTTCACTCTCTTCTTCTCCATTTCCAAATTCCATTTCCTAAAATCCATCTCAAAACCCTTCCCGAATCCCATATCTTCAACTCATCTTCAAGTTCATTTCTTCAAACCCACACTCAACTCATTTTCCCCAAACTATATCCTTAAGGTCCATCTTCCTTAAGAAACCATCATTCTCCCATTTCACTTCCATCTCCCTAACCCATCTCCACCCTCTCATTTCCAAAAATCTCACATCACAAAACCCAACAACAACCATCCACATTCAAATCCATTCCTCCCCATTCCAAGACCATACTCAACTTCAAATTTCTAAAACCCATTCCATCCTCATTTCCCCAAACCCCCTTCAACAAATCCATTTCAAACCCATTTCCCTATTTGCACATTCTCAACAACTATCCATTTCCTTATCGAGGGGAATGACATTCCTAGCAACCGTTGCCTTCTTCTTCTCCATTCCGGTGATTCTTTCCCTCAAGGGGAAGAAGTACCCCCATCTTTGCCCGATCCAGAAGAGTAGTAGAGTAACCTTTTCGATAATTAGTAGTTTGCTTTAAGTCGATTAGGTCTACCTGCTTATGTTGAAGGATAGTTAGGACGTTTGCTTGACTAAGTTGTTTTTTTTTTCCTTATGTTTGGAATGTCTAGAGAACTACGTAATCCATGTTGTATGATGTAACTAGCCATACTAATGGCACTTTGAATTTAATATGAATGTATGGATTGTTTTTTAATTTTCTTATCGCCTTATAAATGCTTGTATGAATGATTGTCTTATGGCGTCCATCTTAACGTTATTAGCACTCTAAACCACCAGGATACCTTAAAACTTTCGATTATTCCTTCCCTGTTAAAATTTATGAAACCAGAGAGTGATTTGCCCATAACCCACTAACCATAGGATCAAAATGGTAATGTCAAGAGGAACCTTAAGGTCATGAAAACCCCTCTAGGACAGTCGTTTGATCATAGGCATCACGGGAAACTCACCACCCACAAAAATATTATGAATGTGAAGCTTGAACTGTTAAAGAATTTTGATGTCTTCCAAATGTTAAGATTGATCGGACTACGGAATCACGGGACCATACACTTGCGATGTATTCGCGGCTTGACCCAATTCTTAATCCTGGGTGAACACCAACGGACTCACTGCTTTGACCGAGCAGAAGACCATGATCTACCAGGGCTAGGAATGGATACAACGATCTTTCTATCCTGGTCAGGCAGAGGATCGACGTATGTGATCAAAGCCTACCACAACTGTCTTTCCGTATTAGCTCAATCCTAAAAGAGTAGAATATACCATCATTAGGTAAACGTTACCAACAACCTCTTAATACGATAATAATGATTTTGACATTTGTTTTCAAACCTCAAAGGCGAATTTTAAGGCGGGTAGACTAGAATGAGCCAAACTAGTATAGATAGTACACACCTTACCATGCATATGGACTTGAATTCAACAAAACCTAGGCAAATGAAATAATGAAACCTTTACTTACTACCCTTAGGCAATTTCGGGGACGAAATTGTTTTTAAGGGGGGTAGATTGTAACATCCCGGATTTTCACTGTTTTGGATTTCCAAAAATCCTTGATATATTTTTTTTAATTAACTTATACTATCACGTACTGACCATTAGCACTCAATGTTAGCTTATACACGAGTTAATTAATCCAAGATTAGCCCAATTTAATAGACCAGACAGGCCGTGATAAGACCTGGTGCAGGCCGCTAAGCCAGATGACTGTTTACACTTAAAGACGGCCCGTGTGGGCCACCCAGCAACCGAGGAGGGTCAGAAAAAAATCTAAAACTTTAGAAAATCATAGATCTCACTGGGCTTGTAGTCCATCGCAGACTGCGGACCCAGTGGACACCCAGAAGTACCATCTGGCGCTTGCCCAATGCGCCCTACCAATGCCAGATTAAAATCTGGCACTGACAAAAGAAACTAAGACTTCAGGCCTTCCAGTCGTCGGATTTCTTACAAATTTACGGTGAAGGTTTAATGTATTTTTCAACGCCTGCCCACCAAATCTGGGCCCCGATCATGGCACGATGACCGTTGATCGTAAATCGGACCCGTGCGATCAAACCCCATATCCGATCGCTCCCAAATTTTGCATGACCCTTCATCGGGCCATGGATCACCTACCCTATAAATTTCATAGCCAGAGGGCCACCAGAAATGCCCCATCTGTCAGAATGGCCCCCAAAGGGCTACTTAAAGGTCGGAAACACTTGCTCAGATCATATATCCGTTCATCCGTTCGCCCTAAATTTTTGCACGGACCCTAGTCAAGCCATAGGGCACCTACACACCAAATTTGGTGGTTAGAGGGGTGTTAGGGCCACCCCAACACCAATAGGGAATCCCATAAGTCTATTTTAGGAAATTGTGGAAGCTTGGGGCTTTTTTCACCAAATCTGGAATTATAAAAAGGGCCTCATTTGGGCACCCCTCTCCCCATACAAATTTTGCCCTAGAAGAGAGAAAAGAGAGAAGAGAAAGAGGAGAAAGGAGAAGAAAGAGAGAAGGAAGAAGGCATGGTGGACTCTTAATCAAGGTGGGGCCCAAGAGAATCAAACCCACAACCTCGTACACCTTCTCCAAGAAGAAACCATGCACCACAACCACAAAAATCGTCCATTGATCGTCTAGGTAAGGCTTCTCATCCTTTGTCTTGAAAACCCTTTTGATGAAGGGAGATTTTACATGGATTTCTCATGAATGAACTTGCTTTAGGGATTCCGACCAACTGGCCCCAAATCGACGTTCCTAGGTCATTTTTGAGTCTCCAACGAATCACAAGGTGCAGACTATTGATCTTAGGTGGCCTAGCACCATTTATAGTATGGGTCTAATGATTTTGGTTGCTTGGTTGTGGTATTGAAAAATCTAGAGGAATCTAGGAATGGGTGTTTGTTGAAACTACATGGATTTACATGCTTAACTCTTGTTGATGTTGATCTTGTCCCTCATATGTTATTTTGGCTTGTGATGACTTCATGTTCTTGTTTGTGATTGTTTTCCACAATGAGTTACTTCATAGTGCATAGTAATCTTGACTCTTGTGTATGGTTGATCCCTTGAAATGTTGGAAGTGCCTAGCTTCCTCTCTAACCCACGGCACACACATACACTTGTTTCTACTAATTTATCATGCTTGTTAGGTAAATAGACTTGTATGGTGGAATGTATGCAACATGACACTGGAATGTTGGTTGATAAGCTTGATGTTGGTATGCTATATCTCATCGTCAAACCCTTGGATTGTCGGGAACTCGAGGTTAGACGGTAGTCCCATTGGTTGGACTACCCTAGGACTAACTACGCAAGTCAGACGAGTGCGTATGGGCGGCAGCAGTTCGACTGCATGGGTCTAGTACCCGATGTCGTTCATCTCGTGCTCGCCTGACTCGTGCGGTTTAGTCTACTTACTGGCAAATCCTGTTTGTTAACCCTGTGTGCTCACATATTTATGGAACCTGAACCACCCTGCAACCATTGTAGCCCGTTGATAATCTACTTGTAACTGGTTCATAGCCTCGTGAGCCGGGCATAATGGAATGGGACACTGTACCCGAGCTGTCAGCCTACGCTGAGGTACCGCGCCTCCCCGTAGTGACCGCGAGCGATCCCTTCCTTTTGACACTCCTCATGTGCTTGGAGTCGGGGATGAAGAACCCGACGGGATCACGGATCGCGGTGCCCTGGCCTCGCGCATTGAGGGGTCTCGGCACCGCAACTAGTTGAGGGCATTGATACGTGGGGTGAATCAGTTTCCCAAACATGCTGGATGAACGGAATTAATTAAGAACTTGGCTAACATATCATTGCATCGCATTAGTTAGGGTGGCGACTCGGCAGTCGAGGTCGCTCTGAGGGAGTGTTGTCATATGCGATCGTAAGATGGAGTTGCTTGAGGGAGAGCTGTTGCGAGGGCATGCATCATTTCATCCATCATGCACGCACATTAATAAGATTAGTTTAGTGACTGTGAATGATTGTTTTTCATTAAATCCATAATATAACTGATGTTTGTGATAACTTGAGACTAATAGTTCACACTGAGTTGATCACTCACTCCCACTCTGGGACGGTGTTTTAAAATACCAACCAGATTCGCTCATAGATGCAGGTGATGCAGAATTGTGGAGCGGGGCGATGCGGGCCTCGATGAGGACGACGAGCGGACTCAGCTCTACTCTTGTGGACATGATGTTGTTGTGATTTTGTTAAGTAACGCCTTATGCGACCCATTTATTTTCCTTTGGACCTATTTATATTGATCTCTTCATTTCAGCAGACTGGTTGTGGTTGTGTTTCATACTCCAAGAAATTTCAGGCTGCGCATTTAAACTGGTTTAATCATAAAAATTATAAAATTGATGATAAGTGACACTCGGGGACTCGGGAGTCGAGTCTATACACGACCCCCGATTTTCCAGGGTGTTACAAAGACAAAGGAGACCTTGGTTAGAGTAGGGGACCCTCCGATGCCAAAGTCAGGCTGGGAATCCGAGTCTGGTCATGCTCAAGGGTTTAGGGCGAGAGATTCTGCGTACCTTTCCATGTCGATGGTCCCCTTACAGTGTTTGTGAGGTGAGGTGGCCCGCAATCTCAGGCATGATTTAGCCGTTGAGCGAAATATGCGTCGAGCGGTGAATGTTCATAGTTACTCTGGAATTAAGTGGCGGATGGTTACAAGCAAGGTGGACGCCGACGGTTATCTTTGAGTTGTGTGTAGCTGAAGGGGGTCAGTCATTCAACCGAGGAGGGTAGGTTGGCACGGTATGGATTCCTCTTCGGGTGACTAGAGATGATCCGAGCCGAGCTCTATCGGTCGACCGGAGATGATCTGAGCTGAGCTAATCCAAGTTGAGCTAAATATGCTCGGGAGTCCTGCTTTGGTCGTTTGAACCACTGGTTTTATGAACTGAGGGCCGGCATAATCTCCTTGTCGATGGAGCCACCCTGATGAGCGCGTTCGTCAGCTCGAGTCGACCTTGAGAGTGGTTGAGTCATATTTTCCCGTAACAACATCGATTCCTCCACAATGAATTTCATCGACTCCTCAATCATCACAAGCTAAGAAAAATGCCAGTGGAGATGCACTATCCCCTCTTAGGTCCCATAACAATCCCACATTAACGAAGAATTCCGTGTATTTATGATATTTGCAACTAGGGGTGTAGATGAACCGAGCTAGCTCAGTTAGCTTGCTCGACTCGACTCGACTTGAAAAAGCTCGATTCGGCTCGGTTTGAAGCTGAGTTCGAGCCGAGTCGAGCTGATTTTTTGGGCTCGAAAATGAGTTTGAGCCAAGTTCGAGCAAGCCCTAGATCGAATCGACTCGACTCGGATCGAATCCAGCTCGAATCGAACTCGGATCGAATCAGTTCGGTGACTCGATTGCTTTGCGATTGATGTTGCTCACCAAGTGTTTGATAAAATGACTCAATGAAGTGTGGCTGGTGGCACGGAAGGTATGTACATGAAATAAATACCATTTTTTTTCTTGGTTTTTATGTTGCCTAGAAGGTGTTTGATAAAGTACTTGTAAAACCATTGCTTTTGTTTCACATATAGAGGGATTTTGAAGGTGCAATCCAGGTGTTTGTGGAAATACCTCAATGACGAACTCGGCTCGATCTTGGCTCAAACTCAACCCAAGCTGCTGACCAAACTGAGCCGAGCTGGCTAGTCAAGTTCAAGGACCAAGCCGAGCCAAGTTCGAGCTGAGGTCAGCTAATGGCCGAGCTGAGTTCGAGCTGAGGCCAGCTTGACACGGTTTGACACGATGTATACCCCTATTTGCAACTACATCGTTATTACTTCATTCCAAAACTAATGAAAAATATAGATTGGCATTTATTATTATTATTATTATTATTATTATTATTATTACATAAGGATGAAAATGTTGATATTTTCACAAAGTCATTAAAGTCTGAATTTGAAAATTGCAATTTAAAGAAAAATATTAAAAGCATTTGTAAATAGGACTTTTGAAATTCCTCGGACAAGAACGGCTATGATTGTCCCGTCCCATGTCCTCAGTGCAACTATTCCATGAAGTCTACAACATTCTTTTCCTACCATGACAACTTCCTATTTTTGTTCAGGCTGGGAAAATCCCACACGCAACATGCAGAACACGTGCTAAGTTGACACGTGTGGCACACCGAACTGTGTATATGATGGGATCCACTGAAGATCTGGACAAGAACAGGTACTGGTCCACTTCTCATGCAGACATGGACGGTAAATCTGAACCGTCCGCATCTTCTTTTCTATACTGGCCGTTATTTTTGCACGAACGGTGACTGACCTGATTTTTCAGCAGATCATCTGCACGTTGGACGCACCTGATCAAGCTACATGGATTCCAGGATCACACGCGTGTAGAGTTGCTCAGGAAGACCGTGCGTGTAGAACACGCAGGTCTCAGTTTTTAGAAGTCAACAACAGCAACCTAACCTTAATACTCAGAAGGAGCGTGATGGATGATACGCAGGCGCTTGCATTTTGTATTTGTACATGTGGCACATATCTAACTCATATTAGACCGTCTAACTCATTAAAAAAAAATAAAAAATGTAGATATAGGTTATAAATCTAAAATAACATAAATCGGATGGTTGTAATCGATTAATGAAATTTGTTTATTGAATTCTAACCGGAGATCGTTTTTCATGCTGCCCGTCCATCATTAACAGTTTCATAAACCATCTGAAGTGGGGCCTACTATATGGACGGTTTGATTTGATTATCTTGTATGTTTCATTATGATTTATAAGTGCCCGAGTACCATCCATCACACTCAGTAGAGTATCGCTTTAAGAAAAGAGGTGCGCTCATGTGGTGTCGGTAGGTACCACCACTACCGCAACTTGTAGTCTAATTTCCCGGCTTCTTTGGAAGCGCTTTGGGTGGATCCCCGGATCTGGGGCCAACTATGATGTATTTTCCTTACATCCACACCGTCCATCCATTTTTACAGCTTATGTTAGGGTATTATCCCAAAAATGAAGTACATCCAAATCTTAGGTGGACCATACCACAAGAAACAGTCATGATTGAATCCCCACCATTAAAAACCTAATGGGGGCCACTAGAATGCTTATTTGCCATCCAACCTGTTGATAAAGTCACACAGACCTTGATGAAGAGACTACACAAATATCATCTTGATCCAAAACTTTTGTGGGCCACCTAAATTTTGGCCGTGCTTTATTTTTGACGAACCAGATTTCCCAGTTACTCACTCTATGAGGCCCACCCTGATGAATGTTTACTTTAAACCGTCCATTCCTGACGTACGCGTGGGACTTTTTAATCGGCGGTGCATCCGCGTTCCTCGTCACCGACTAATCCAATCCAACGGTCCAAAAGACTCCATCATCACATCTATAAAAGGGCTCCGAAGCCTCGTCTCTAGAGAAATGCGAAGGAAGACTTCTCTCCAACCATCGCAACCATGGCCCATCTCCCACTCATCATCACCGTTCTAATCGCCACAGCTTCTGTCGCCACATCATCCGACGCTCCTCCTTACACCAACCACACCGTAGGCGGACAGTCGGGATGGTTCTTCAATCTCACCACCAGCACTCCCTCAGCAAACTACTCCTCCTGGGCCGCGAACCAGACCTTCAACCTCGGCGACTATCTCAGTAAGAAAATTACAAAAAACCCCCCATCATTCCTTCAATAAAATCCTCGATTCTGCATCTAATTACAACTCTACCACTCGATTCTTTCATCAGTTTTCAACACGAACACGAACCAGACCGTGATCCAGACGTACAACGAGACCACCTACAAAAGCTGCACCACCGACGAAGATTCCGGCGACGAGACGTTCGTGTTCTTCGGCAGCCAGGAGATCGGAAAACCTGCCGTCGTGGCGGTGCCGCTGACGATCGAGGGCGTTAATTACTACTTCTCGGATGCGGATGATGGGACCCAGTGCGATAAAGGGATGGGATTTGAGATCGTGGTGGGCCATGGCCGAGGGCTGCCTCCCAGCCTCAACCAGCCTCCTCCTCCGCCGTACGCGGCGCCTCCTATGGATTCGCCACCGTCGGATACTGTTACGACGAACCAGGGTCAGACATTCTACAATGGAGGTTCGGGGATTAGGGTTAGCTTTGGAATGGCTGTTTTGCTGCTGCTTTTCTCTTCCGGTTTTCTTCTGCAGTGAAGAAACGGTGGTTTTCAGACGCGGCGGACTACTGTTTCGAATAGTTCGCGGGCTACGGATTAGGCTTTTGTGTCTTTAGTGGTCACTCACAGCATTACATATGTTGTATGGCAATCCAGACCGTTCAAATCACATACTACAAATGTGGATGAACCCTAACCCCAAAATCGATAGTAACCATCTGATTTTTTAAACTTTGAATTACTTTCAACCATCCATTTGATAGCCAGTAATTGGATGGTTAGGATGGCTCGATCGGTTTGGTTTTATAGGTGTGGTCCATTCACTACGTGCCCCACAATGTGGATGGTGTGGATAGCTGTATCTTCGTGTAGCATCTGAGGATGATGAGTGGCTGTCATTTTTTAAATAGTGGTAAACTATCACAAGATTCTCGCGCTTCTTTTTATATTCTTTTCTACGTTGATTATCAGCTGCTTTATTTGTTAAAAACACAGATTTCGCTTTTACTTTTGATGATTACAGCTGTCTATCCATTTTTCTTTTCTTTTCTTTTCCGTTTAGATCGGGAGTTGAATTTTTTCAGTCAGATCTTGATTGAATGCTAATGAGAAGTGGGCCCCACTTGATCCGATGGATGTTAAAGGCCCACGCCATGTCACTTTATTTGACCGTTGGTGTCATGGTCTTTGATCGGACCTGGACGAACGAATGAGCTCGTTTTAGGCCTACCTTGGCCCACTAAAACCTGTTTTGTGTGTAACACACCCATTATTTTGTACATGTGAAATCTACTCCGTTCATCAGGTGGGGTCCTCGATGCTAGGTTCTGGGGACGTAAAATCAGCAAGATCAACGACTCAGGTGGACCACACTACAGGGAACAATGAGAGGGGGTAATGGCCATGAGCTTGTGCGTGCAGTCACCACAGCATTCTTCTTTCATCCAAACATCTCTCTAACATATCATACGGTTGCATGTTGGGCAATGAGATGGTGTTAACAACATAGGATTAAAATGGTTTATATTGCGGAAAGATGTTGGTTCATATGGGCTTATATCGTTGACATTCAATCAGCCTCATTGTGAGAGCCACTAGCATGTTTCATTTTTGGTTTAAAAAAAGATGTTGCGACGATGCACGGGTTTCAGATCATGATTGATGTTTAGGTCTATGATCCTTAATGATCTAGTTGTCTGTCCCATGTTTTTCAATTCATATCAAAATGTTTCTGTCATGGTTATGAGTATCGGATCAATTTTCTCCCAACTGAATAACATTCCTACCATGCTTTAACTTCTCATGATGGAAGAAGGTTCTAGAAATCACCATTAAATGTTTGGATTTGGACTTAGCTTCGAAAGATAACCAACCTATTAAATCCATTAATTTTACTTTGGTTGCTGAAATAACTAATTATGATGAATGGGAAAGTTTGACAAACTAAGCTTGGGGCTTATTAAGAGTTTCATTTTTAAGTCTTTTTGAAAAAATATACTCAAGAAAGAGAATGCAAAAGGATTCCTAATTGAAATTGATGAAAGAATCATCAAAATTGATAATCTAAGACATACCTTGGTGAACTCATATCCTTAAAATATGATAGCAATTGTCACGTCCTGAAATTCGGTGCCTGAGTTCGCCAAACCTGACTTCGAATTTCAGGTTATGATTAAAAATTTTAAACATTCTCAAGCACAAATTTAATAAACACTATATTACAATAAATTGAACATTCATCTAATACAATATTTAGACTTACTATTGAGGTTGGTTTTTTTTTTTTTTTACTATACTTTTTTTTTTTCCTATCACAAATAGAAAAGATCACTATGATTAGACGGATGGTTGGATCGTCGCTCCATTTCACCCTTGACTAATCTTTGAGCCCTAAAACACTGTTGATATGGGTGTGAGCATAACAGCTCGTGGGATCGTATCCAACCCAAATATGAAATTTGTATAATTATACAAAATGTACAAATAATAAAAATAATTTGTTTAAAGTTTAAAACATGAATTAAAGATTCTATAAATAACAAAATTAAATAACTATCATATTTTACAACACCGTACCCAAGTAGATGACCACGTTGCATTAACACCCACACACTAGTATTTCGAGGTGAGGGACTCATTTATACGTTAGCTGGTCAGACTAGAGCACCCAAGAGACACGATCACCCTACTTGCTGGCTTTAGGGTCTTTTTTTTTTTTTTTTTTTGCACACACACACACACCCTCACACACTCACGCCACACGCACACACACCCCCACACACGCACATCATGGGATTTCACCACCGTGGGTACTCGAACCCTTGACCCGGTGTTGAAACTCCAAGGAGTCTACCACCCGGGTAAGAGTAAGGACCCGCATTTCAACATTAATTCATAATTAAAAGTAAATATGTATATGATAAAAGTTACTACCATCCATTCAAATCGGAATTATTAAATATTTCACTTACTGCAGGTTAGTTACAAACTACAAAGTTACATCACATATTCTTTGTTATTATTAAATTATGCATAGAAGTTATTGCAAGATTCGATGGTTATTAACTCAGTAATTATTGTACTTAAATAATTAAAATCATCGATTATAAATTCAGAATTAATTTTTAATATAACTTAATAATTAATTTATCAAAATTATAATTTTATTTAAATTCGAATTAAAATTTCTTTATGGAATTTTAAATCAGTAAAGCGTAAGAACTCAACATTAATTCATAATTAAAAGTAAATATGTATATGATAAAAGTTACTACCATCCATTCAAATCGGAATTATTAAATATTTCACTTATTGCAGGTTAGTTACAAACTACATAGTTACATCACATATTCTTTGTTATTATTAAATTATGCATAGAAGTTATTGCAAGATTCGATGGCTATTAACTCAGTAATTATTGTACTTAAATAATTAAAATCATCGATTATAAATTCAGAATTAATTTTTAATATAACTTAATAATTAATTTATCAAAATTATAATTTTATTTAAATTCGAATTAAAATTTCTTTATGGAATTTTAAATCAGTAAAGCGTAAGAACCCCTAAAAATAACCCATGTTAAATCCCGAATCCAAATAAATTAATGTATGATTTAGATTTTAACAATTTTAATTTAATAAATTTAGTAATATATAAATAAAATCTGACTTATATATATATATATATATATATATATATATATATATATATATATATATATATATATATATATATATAATTTTCTAATTCCTTCTAATATATTATAGGAAAGATTTATTTTAAACATATTAATTGATTTTTTTTTTTATTTTTTAATCCTAAGAATTAAATTTCTATTTTATTAAAGTTCATCCTATTAAGATTAGATAACTACATAAATAGAAAATTCACATTAATAACTAATTTCTAATATTTAAAATTTAATTTATCAGATGTCATATTTTAAATTAATTATTATTATTTTTTGTTTATTTAGAATTTAAAATTTTCTAATCAAGATTAATTTTATAAATCCTAAAATTCATAACCTAATTAAATTACTAATGAACAACTAAGTTAATTAATGTCAAATTAAATTTAAATTTAGATTAGTTAATTGTACACTAGTATTCCCAAATTGAAATTGTACTTAATTTATATTTAATTCCAATAAGTTATATTAAATTATTAAATTTGAACTTTAATTATTATTAGAATTTACCTTATATTATACATATCATTATTTTAATTAGTATGAATTATTTTGATATATTATTTTAAAACAAAATTCTGAAATTAATAACTTGAGTCAACTTACAAATTTACGTCGAATGAATTAATTTAAAATGTAAATTGGATTAAAAAAATTGAATTATAGCAATTGTCACGTCCTGAAATTCGGTGCCTGAGTTGGCCAAACCTGACTCCAAATTTCAGGATATGATTAAAATTTTTAAACATTGTCAAGCACAAATTTAATAAACACTATATTACAATAAATTGAACATTCATCCAATACAATATTTAGACTTACTCTTGAGGTTGGTTTTTTTTTTTTTTTTTTTTTCTATCACAAATAGAAAATATCACTATGACTAGACGGATGGTTAGATCATCGCTCCGTTTCGCCCTTGACTAATCTCTGAGCCCTAAAACACTGTTGATATGGGTGTGAGCATAACAGCTCGTAGGATCGTATCCAACCCAAATATGAAATTTGTATAATTATACAAAATGTACAAATAATAAAAATAATTTATTTAAAGCTTAAAACATGAATTAAAGTATTGAATCTGAAAAGATGAGATGAATGCAATACTATAATCAAAATGATTCTCCGAATATCAAACTTTTCATGAATTCTATAAATAATAAAATTAAATAACTATCATATTTTACAACACTGTATCCAAGTGAATGATCACGTTGTATTAACACCCACGCACTAGTACTTCGAGGTGATGGACTCATTTATACGTTAGCTGGTCAGACTAACTGCTCTAGTTGTACCTCTGGCATATGTCCACGCACACAATTATGCTCATACGTCATATATAAAGGAGACTTCAAAGGATCCAGTGGGTTCTAGGGTCTTTCACCCAAGAGACACGATCATCCTACTTGCTGGCTTTAGGGTTTTCTACCTAAGGAACACAATCGCTCTACTTGCTGGCTTTATGGACTTTCGCCTACTTGTTTATGCGTCTTAGGGACATTCACAGGGCAACGCACCTACATTTCAACATTCATTCATAATTAAAAATAAATATGTATATGACAAAAGTTACTACCATCCATTCAAATCAGAATTATTAAATATGTAACTTACTGCAGGTTAGTTACAAACTACATAGTTACATCACATATTCTTTGTTATTATTAAATTATGCATAAAAGTTATTGAAAGATTCGATGACTATTAACTCAGTAATTATTGTACTTAAATAATTAAAATCATCGACTATAAATTCAGAATTAATTTTTTAATATAACTTAATAATTAATTTATCAAAATTATAATTTTATTTAAATTCGCATTAAAATTTCTTTATGGATTTTTAAATCAGTAAAGCGTGAGAACTCCTAAAAATAACCCATGTTAAATCCCAAATCTAAATAAATTAATGTATGATTTAGATTTTAACAATTTTAATTTAATAAATTTAGTAATATATGAATAAAATCAGACTTTTTTTTTATAATATAATTTTCTAGTTCCTTCTAATATATTATAGGAAAGATTTATTCTAAACATATTAATTGGATTTTTTTATTTTTTAATCGTAAGAATTAAATTTCTATTTTATTAAAGTTCATCCTATTAAGATTAGGTAACTACATAAATAGAAATCCACATTAATAACTAATTTCTAATATCTAAAATTTAATTTATCAAATGTTAAATTTTAAATTAATAATTATTATTTTTTGTTTATTTAGAATTTAAATTTTCCTAATCAAGATTAATTTTATAAATCCTAAAATTCAGAACTTAATTAAATTACTAATGAACAACTAAGTTAATTAATGTTAAATTAAATTTAAATTTGGATTAGTTAATTGTACACTAGTATTCCCAAATTGAAATTGTACTTAATTTATATTTAATTCCAATAAGTTATATTAAATTATTAAATTTGAACTTTAGTTATTATTAGAATTTACCTTATATTATACATATCATTATTTTAATTAATATGAATTATTTTGATATATTATTTTAAAACAAAATTCTGAAATTAATAACTTGAGTCAACATACAAATTTACGTCAAATGAATTAATTTAAAATGTAAATTGGATTTAAAAAATTGAATTTAATTCCTACATAATTATAATACTCTAAAATTATTTTGTATTAAATTTTGAAATTTAGAAATCTAATTATACACACACACACACACACACACACACACACACACACACACACACACACTCTAATCTTATTAAACATTGTTCTTTTCTCCAAATATTTTATGAATAAAAATATCAACAATAAATAATAATTTCATGCAAAATTCAATTTAAAAGCAATTAACTATAATGATAAATAAAATTTAATAACAACAATTATAAAAATTTCAGATTAGAGATGGATCACCTACCTTCACAAAATCTTTATAAAGCTTTTTTTTTTTTGGGTACTCAACCTACACTGTAACACCCCGGAAAATCGGGGGTCGTGCAAAGACTCGACTCCCGAGTTCCCGAGTGTCACTTATCATGCATTTATATTTTTTTTATGATTAATCAAATTTAACTGCGCAATTTGGAATTACCTGAAGCATGAGCACAATCGCACCAGTCTACTGAAATGAAGGAAATCTCACAAATATACAGGTCCAAAAATAATAAAGGGTCGCCCAAGGCGTTGCCCAACAGGATAATGAAAAAAAAGGCTATATCCAAAAGACAAAAGCGGAGCCCGTGGCTCAGCAAATCCAAATTCAGTCCGATCAAGCCGATGGAGAGCCGCCCATCAGCTGAAAGTAGGAGAACTCATCCTCCTCGTCAAAGCTCACCTCGCCAGGTTCCTCATACACTGGGTCACCTGCATCTATGAATGGATCTGGTTGGTGTTTTAAAACACCGTCCCAGAGTGGGAGTGAGTGATCAACTCAGTGTGAACTATTGGTCTCAAGTTACAACAGGCATCAATTGTAATATGAACTTAATGAAAAGCAGACAATCATCAACACCTAATAACTCTTATTTAAAATGCATGCATGCGGGATGATATGATGCATGCCTTCGCCACAACACTCCCTCAAGCGACTTCATCTAACGATCGCATATGACAACACTCCCTCAGAGCGACCTCGACTTCCGAGTCGCCACCCTAACTAATGCGTGCAATGCGATCGTGTTAGCCGAGTTATTAGTTAAGTCCATTCATCCAGCAGGTTGGGGATTCTGATTCACCCTACGTATCAATGCCCTAAGCTGGTTGCGAGGCCAAGACCCCATCAACGCGTGAGGCCGAGACCTCGCGGTCCGTGATCCCGTCGGGTTCCTCATCCCCGACACCAAGCACATGAGGAGTGCCGAAAGGAAGGGATCGCTCGCGGTCACTACGGGGAGGCGCGGTACCCCAGCGTAGGCCGACAGCTCGGATATAGTGTCCCATTCCACCATGCCCGGCTCATGAGGCTGTGGACCAGTTTCAAGTGAATTTTTGATGGGCTACAACGGTTGTAGGGTGGTTCAGGTTCCATACATATGTGAGCAAACAGGGTTAACATACAGGGTTAGTCAGATAGTAGGCTAGACCGCACGAGTCAAGCGAGCGTGAGACGAGTGACCTCGGGCACAAGAGACCCATGTAGTCGAACTACAGCCACCCGAACACACCCGCCCAAATCCATGGGTTTAGCCTCAAGACGGTCCTACCGACGGGGCCGCCTTCGTTCTCCTTGTATTTCTGACCAACCAAAGAGTTTGGATAGTGATTCATAACATGCCAACTAACAAGGTTATCATTTAGCATATGCAATATCACACATTCATATTTTTCAACATAGAACTCATAATTCCTACCAAGCAAAGCTACAATGTGTAAAATTCAAGTGCATGTGTGTAGTGTGGGTGGATGAGGAAGTTAAGTACTTCCTACATCTCATAGAGCCAAATTGCATAAAGATTAGTAAGACATACATGCTAGGGCAACATCATGTGAAGAAAACCAAACATGACATAAACATGAGATCATCAATTCATATCAAATCATGTGAGAGATAAGAACAACATCATATGAGGAAATCAACATGACATACAATTTCATACAATTTCAACAACCCAACAATTCCTAGAAATTTCTCTAGACACTCCAAAGGCATCATCCAAACATACAAAATCATTAATCTCGTGCTACAATTAGTGCTAGGCCACCTAAGAACAATAGTCCGCACCTTGGATTCGATGGAGGCTTGGAAACGACCTAGGAGATGTGGATTTCGGGGTAGATCGGTCGGAATCCCTAAAGGCGACCACTTGCTTGTTAGAATTCCAAGTAAATCCCCCTCATCACAAGGGTTTCAAAGAAAATAGGGAATGGAGCTTACCTAGTTGCTCAATGGATGAAATAGCGGTTGTGGGGTGAGGTTTCTTATTGAAAAAGAGGTGAGAAGATGCAAGATTGGCTTCCTTGGGCCCCACCTCGATCTAGGGTCCACACTCCTCCTTCTTCACTCTCTCTTCCTCCTCCTTTCTCCTCTTTCTCTTCTCCCTTTTCTCTCTTCTTTCTTTCCCTTTTTTTTTTGGGCAAAATCGTATGGGGAGAGGGGTGCCCAAATGAAACCCTTTATATAGTGCCAGTTTTGGTACAATTGGCCCCAAGTGTTGGGTCTTTACTATACTAACCCTATGGGAGGGTTTTTCTAGCCTATGGGGTGTACTAGTCGATATACACCGTAGGATAGTTAGTCCTAATGATGATCTACGTATGGACACAATCGGCCCGCCATTCCGACGCACCAATCGTCCAATATGATTAGAAGTCTGTTCAACGGTCACCGATGGTCGATCGGGGCCGCGGCTATACGGATGTGAGCGGAGAAATATCCTTAATCCACGGGTAAAGTTTGGTAATAAATCGACGGTCCGAAATCCTCAACTTGGAATAAGAGTGGACGACTCAAATTACTTAAGTTCCCACAATTTCCCAAACTAGCCTTCTAAGGCTCCCTATTGAAGTTGGGATGGTCTTAACGCCCCCTAAGCCACCAAATTCGGTGAGTAGGTGTCTTATGGCCCAATTAGGGCCCATGTAAAAATTTAGGGCGAACGGATGAACGGATATATGATCTGAGCAAGCGTTTCTGACCTTTAAGTGGCCCTTTGGGGGCCATTTTGATTGATGGGGCATTTCTGGTGGCCCTCTGGTCATGAAATTTATAGGGTAAGTGATTCATGGCCCGATGAAGGGTCATGCAAAATTTGGGAGCGATCGGATATGGAGTTTGATCGCACGGGTCCGATTTACGATCAACGGTCATCGTACTACGATCGGGGCCCAGATTTGGTGGGCAGGCGTTGAAAAATACATTAAACCTTCACCGTAAATTTGGAAGAAATTCGACGGCTGGAAGGCCCAGAGTCTCAGTTTCTTTTGTCAGTGCCAGATTTTAATCTGGCATTGGTGGGGCGCATTGGGCAAGCGCCAGATGGTACTTCTGGGTGTCCACTGGGTCCGCAGTCCGCGATGGACTACAAGCCCAGTGAGATCTATGATTTTCTAAAGTTTTAAATTTTTCTGACCCTCCTCGGTTGCTGGGTGGCCCACACGGGCCGTCTTTAAGTGTAAACAATCATCTGGCTTAACGGCCTCCACCAGGCCTTATCACGGCCTGTCTGGTCTATTAAATTGGGCTAATCTTGGATTAATTAACTCGTGTACAAGCTAACATTGAGTGCTAATGGTTAGTACGTGATAGTATAAGTCAATTAAAAAAAAATATCAAGAATTTTTGGAAATCCAAAACAGTGAAAATCCGGGATGTTACAATCTACCCCCCTTAAAAATAATTTCGTCCCCGAAATTGCCTAAGGGTAGTAAGTGAAGGTTTCATTATTTCATTTTCTTAGGTTTTGTTGATTCCAAGTTCATATGCATGGTAAGGTGTGTACTATTTATACTAGTTTGGCTCATTCTAGTCTACCCCCCTTAAACTTTTTCACCCTTGAGGGTTGAAAATAAAAGTCAAAATCATGATTATTGTGTTAAGTGTTTGTTGATATAGTTTACCTAAGGGTGGTATATTCTACTCTTTATGATCAAGCTAATACGGAAAAAATGGTTGTGGTAGACTCAAATCCGATACGTCGATTGTTCGCCTGACCAGGGCAGACAACACGTTGTATCCCTTCTAAATCCTGATGGATCCTGGTCTTCTGCTCGGTCAAAGCAGTGAGTCCGTTGGTAGTCGCTCAGGATTGAGAATTGAGTCAAGCCGCGAATACTTCGCAAGTGTGTAGTCCCGTAATTTCATAGTCTGATCAACCTAAATGCTTAGGAAATATCTCATATCCTTGAAAGGTTAAAATCTCCTACCTTTAAGGTTGTCATTCGGGTCTTTGTCAAATGAAGTTCTTTGGGTCTAGGATTGGATTTGGGGAGTATATTCTTGAAAATGATTTGAGAATGTATTGGAGAAGGAGTGGTTAATAATGGGTTTGGGAAAAAATGGATTTGAGGATGGGATTGAAAAATGTGGGTTGGATATTAATTTGAAATGGGGTTTTGAATTTGGGGCTTGGAGTTGAAGGGGATTTGAGAGTGGTTTTGGAAATGGAATGGGTTTGGAAAGAATTTGAAAACGGGTTGTGGAATGTAAGGAGTTTGGGGAAGATGGTTTGGAGAGATGGAATGTGGTGATGGGTTTGAGGAAATAATGAGTTGAGGGAATGAGTTTTCAAGAAGGGTTAGAGGTTGGGGCATGGAAAGAAATGAAGAGATTGAAGGAGTGTTGAGAGAGGGTGTAGAAGTTGGAGATCATTGGTGATGGGTTTTCTTTAGAAAGGGGTTGAGTGGTTGAAGGAAGGGAAATGGGAAGGGAGTTGAGAGATTTGAGGTTTTGAGGGTAAACGAGGGTATGGAGTGGGATTTGGGAATGAAGTGCGATGTTGGGTCTCGGGGGGTGTATGTTGGAAAGGGGTCTGGGTTGGGTATGAGAAAAAAAAAAAAAATTAAAAAAAAAATGGGAGTTACTTGGAGAGAGTAAGTTTGACGTTGGCTTTGTGAATGGGATTTTGTAGATGGACTTGAGAATGGGATTGAGAATAAGAAAATAGTTAAGAAAGGGTTTGGGAATATGGTTTTGAGGATAAGAGAGTGAGAGAGTTGAAGTGGGATTTGAAAAATGGGGATTTGGGAATGGAGTTTGGAGTGATTAAGTGAATGGGTTTTGAATGGATTTGAGAGTAAATGAATGAATGGAGTGGGATTTTAGTGAATGGGTTTTAATGTGGGTATTTTGTGGGTTTTGGGAGTGAAGGAGAGTGTGGGTGAATGGTGTTGGATTTTGTGAATGGGTGTTGAGAGGGGATGGGTTTTGTGAAAGAGAAGAAGATGGGTTGGAGGAATGGGAGTTGAGAAATGTTTGGGAAATGAGTTGGGGAAATGGGATTTGAGAGGGGTTGGAATGGGTTTTGAGAAAATGAAATTTGAGACGGGCTAGAGTGAAGAGGATTGACGTTGGGTTTCGAGAGTAAATGGGTGAATGGAGTGGGATTGAGGAAGGTTAGAATGTGTATTTGATATAAATTGGTGGGAGTAGAGGAGGGATTGGAATGAATTTTGTGTTGGGTTTTAGAAGTGGTTGTGTAGATGAAAGAGGTTTTAGAAATGAGGAAGAGAAGATGAGCTAGGAAGAGGGGAGATGTGAAGTAGGATGTGGGTTTGGGAGATGAAAAATGTGAAGGAGAAGGGGATGGGTTAGAAGAAATGGGACTTAGGAAAGGGAAGATGGATTATAGATGAGAGAGAGAGAATGGTTTAGGGAGATAGGAGTATGTGAAGAAGAAGAAGAAGATGGGTTGAAGGAAATCTAGGATGGGAGATGAGAGAGGGGGGATATAGGTGTTTGGGTCTTAAGATTGGGAGAGGGAGAGCTTTCTCTAGGGTTTTGAATAGATGGTGAAGGGTAATGGGAGTAGTAGAGATATATTTTATGGACTCTAGATAGTCCTAAATAGCAAGGGAAATGTGCCCCACTTGTGTGTACATTGTAAGGGAGGAGAGGACTCATAAAACTGGATTACTTCTTGTAACGTTTCTTATACTTTTAGTAACTGGATTATTTTCAAACTTTTTATGATGATTTAACATCAAGTTCTAAGTCATCTCACCAAATTTCTTATCATTTGGAGTTATAAATAAATTACAAAAATTCTAGAAGTAACCCCCGTCTAAAACTAATGATTTTTGGATAGTTGTCAATTCATTCCAAATATAACTATATTAAAATTTTTATTTTATTTTTATTTTATTTTTATATGAAACTATACTTGTCAAGCTTCAATCTGAATTTTGAATCACCTAAATCGGAGTTATAACGAAGGAGATATGAATTTTTGAAGTTGACCCAAAATTGCAGAAATTTTCAGCGGGGCAACTCGGGCCGGGCGGGGTCACGCCGGGCTGGGCGGGGCCACGCGGGCCGGGCGGGGTCACGCCGGGCTGGGCGTGGTCACGCGGGCCGGGCGGGGTCACGCCGGCCCGCTGGAGAGTTGGGCGGGGTCACGCCCGCTCGGGCGGGGTCACGCCGGGCTGCAAGACCGTCGATCTTTAGACGGGCGTATCTCTCCAACCGGAATGAGTTATTCGACGTGCCATATATGAATTTGGGGTAGAACGAGCTGATCTATGCAATGGACCTACTTTTATCATGAGATTCCCCTCAGTTAGTAACCAAAACCCAGTTTTATTCCAGTTTTATTATTTTTCAGTAAATTTTCATTCACCCCCAACCCTTTATCCCCAAATGGGTCTAATCTATCAAATTTAGCCTGATATTCACTCATTTGGTCTGGGACAATGGTTTTGACTGTCAACTCGTTTAGTCTCGGGCTCGTTTCTACCTATGGGCTGAGGTCTCGCAAGACTCTCGGACTCATTCTCTAGCATCGCTACCTTCTCTTGCTACACATCCCTAATCCCTGAGAAGTCTTACCGTTCGTCTAAGATCGCCGGTTCCGGTTCTAGGATGGTACCTACCATTCTAAGTCTTCGTTGTGTTTCCTATCGTTCATGTATCGTTATTATGTTTTCTCTCAAGTCAGCGGACGCGTTGGTGAGTTCATGACCCATGGCCCAACGGATTCCAAACCATGCTTTGATACCAACTGTAACACCCTGGAAAATCGGGGGTCGTGCAAAGACTCGACTCCCGAGTTCCCGAGTGTCACTTATCATGCATTTATATTTTTTTTATGATTAATCAAATTTAACTGCGCAATTTGAAATTACCTGAAGCATGAGCACAATCGCACCAGTCTACTGAAATGAAGGAAATCTCACAAATATACAGGTCCAAAAATAATAAAAGGTCGCCCAAGGCGTTGCCCAACAGGATAATGAAAAAAAAGGCTATATCCAAAAGACAAAAGCGGAGCCCGTGGCTCAGCAAATCCAAATTCAGTCCGATCAAGCCGATGGAGAGCCGCCCATCAGCTGAAAGTAGGAGAACTCATCCTCCTCGTCAAAGCTCACCTCGCCAGGTTCCTCATACACTGGGTCACCTGCATCTATGAATGGATCTGGTTGGTGTTTTAAAACACCGTCCCAGAGTGGGAGTGAGTGATCAACTCAGTGTGAACTATTGGTCTCAAGTTACAACAGGCATCAATTGTAATATGAACTTAATGAAAAGCAGACAATCATCAACACCTAATAACTCTTATTTAAAATGCATGCATGCGGGATGATATGATGCATGCCTTCGCCACAACACTCCCTCAAGCGACTCCATCTAACGATCGCATATGACAACACTCCCTCAGAGCGACCTCGACTTCCGAGTCGCCACCCTAACTAATGCGTGCAATGCGATCGTGTTAGCCGAGTTATTAGTTAAGTCCATTCATCCAGCAGGTTAGGGATTCTGATTCACCCTACGTATCAATGCCCTAAGCTGGTTGCGAGGCCAAGACCCCATCAACGCGTGAGGCCGAAACCTCGCGGTCCGTGATCCCGTCGGGTTCCTCATCCCCGACACCAAGCACATGAGGAGTGCCGAAAGGAAGGGATCGCTCGCGGTCACTACGGGGAGGCGCGGTACCCCAGCGTAGGCCGACAGCTCGGATATAGTGTCCCATTCCACCATGCCCGGCTCATGAGGCTGTGGACCAGTTTCAAGTGAATTTTTGATGGGCTACAACGGTTGTAGGGTGGTTCAGGTTCCATACATATGTGAGCAAACAGGGTTAACATACAGGGTTAGTCAGATAGTAGGCTAGACCGCACGAGTCAAGCGAGCGTGAGACGAGTGACCTCGGGCACAAGAGACCCATGTAGTCGAACTACAGCCACCCGAACACACCCGCCCAAATCCATGGGTTTAGCCTCAAGACGGTCCTACCGACGGGGCCGCCTTCGTTCTCCTTGTATTTCTGACCAACCAAAGAGTTTGGATAGTGATTCATAACATGCCAACTAACAAGGTTATCATTTAGCATATGCAATATCACACATTCATATTTTTCAACATAGAACTCATAATTCCTACCAAGCAAAGCTACAATGTGTAAAATTCAAGTGCATGTGTGTAGTGTGGGTGGATGAGGAAGTTAAGTACTTCCTACATCTCATAGAGCCAAATTGCATAAAGATTAGTAAGACATACATGCTAGGGCAACATCATGTGAAGAAAACCAAACATGACATAAACATGAGATCATCAATTCATATCAAATCATGTGAGAGATAAGAACAACATCATATGAGGAAATCAACATGACATACAATTTCATACAATTTCAACAACCCAACAATTCCTAGAAATTTCCCTAGACACTCCAAAGGCATCATCCAAACATACAAAATCATTAATCTCGTGCTACAATTAGTGCTAGGCCACCTAAGAACAATAGTCCGCACCTTGGATTCGATGGAGGCTTGGAAACGACCTAGGAGATGTGGATTTCGGGGTAGATCGGTCGGAATCCCTAAAGGCGACCACTTGCTTGTTAGAATTCCAAGTAAATCCCCCTCATCACAAGGGTTTCAAAGAAAATAGGGAATGGAGCTTACCTAGTTGCTCAACGGATGAAATAGCGGTTGTGGGGTGAGGTTTCTTCTTGGAAAAGAGGTGAGAAGATGCAAGATTGGCTTCCTTGGGCCCCACCTCGATCTAGGGTCCACACTCCTCCTTCTTCACTCTCTCTTCCTCCTCCTTTCTCCTCTTTCTCTTCTCCCTTTTCTCTCTTCTTTCTTTCCCTTTTTTTTTTTGGGCAAAATCGTATGGGGAGAGGGGTGCCCAAATGAAACCCTTTATATAGTGCCAGTTTTGGTACAATTGGCCCCAAGTGTTGGGTCTTTACTATACTAACCCTATGGGAGGGTTTTTCTAGCCTATGGGGTGTACTAGTCGATATACACCGTAGGATAGTTAGTCCTAATGATGATCTACGTATGGACACAATCGGCCTGCCATTCCGACGCACCGATCGACCAATATGATTAGAAGTCTGTTCAACGGTCACCGATGGTCGATCGGGGCCGCGGCTATACGGATGTGAGCGGAGAAATATCCTTAATCCACGGGTAAAGTTTGGTAATAAACCGACGGTCCGAAATCCTCAACTTGGAATAAGAGTGGACGACTCAAATTACTTAAGTTCCCACAATTTCCCAAACTAGCCTTCTAAGGCTCCCTATTGAAGTTGGGATGGTCTTAACGCCCCCTAAGCCACCAAATTCGGCGAGTAGGTGTCTTATGGCCCAATTAGGGCCCATGTAAAAATTTAGGGCGAACGGATGAACGGATATATGATCTGAGCAAGCGTTTCTGACCTTTAAGTGGCCCTTTGGGGGCCATTTTGATTGATGGGGCATTTCTGGTGGCCCTCTGGTCATGAAATTTATAGGGTAAGTGATTCATGGCCCGATGAAGGGTCATGCAAAATTTGGGAGCGATCGGATATGGGGTTTGATCGCACGGGTCCTATTTACGATCAACGGTCATCGTACCACGATCGGAGCCCAGATTTGGTGGGCAGGCGTTGAAAAATACATTAAACCTTCACCGTAAATTTGGAAGAAATCCGACGGCTGGAAGGCCCAGAGTCTCAGTTTCTTTTATCAGTGCCAGATTTTAATCTGGCATTGGTGGGGCGCATTGGGCAAGCGCCAGATGGTACTTCTGAGTGTCCACTGGGTCCGCAGTCCACGATGGATTACAAGCCCAGTGAGATCTATGATTTTCTAAAGTTTTAGATTTTTCTGACCCTCCTCGGTTGCTGGGTGGCCCACACGGGCCGTCTTTAAGTGTAAACAATCATCTGGCTTAGCGGCCTGCACCAGGCCTTATCACGGCCTGTCTGGTCTATTAAATTGGGCTAATCTTGGATTAATTAACTCGTGTACAAGCTAACATTGAGTGCTAATGGTCAGTACGTGATAGTATAAGTTAATTAAAAAAAATATCAAGAATTTTTGGAAATCCAAAACAGTGAAAATCCGGGATGTTACATACACCTACGGCCCTATTTATAATAAATGGGCCCCACATTACCCACATGTTTAAAATGACCAAAATATATATTAAATATATACATTTCAAAAGCACTTATGTGCACACTTAAATGTCATTTCTCATAACAAAACGTATTCCCTCATGGACCCAGGCATGTGTATGATGTGTAGATTGTGGTGCTCAACAATGTATGTATATGACAATCATAAAATCATTGATGTATAATGGTTGATTGATCAGATGGATGGATGAATTTTGAAGTTTTAGAGACAAAGATGATTTTAACGGTTGTATGCTTTTGATATAAGTTATTGAATGGATGATCAACTAATCTTATAACTTGGACATTTTATAATATTTAGGTTGTTATGTATGATGGACGGTATAGATTATTGATCACTGATCCTGATTATGTGCCTTGTACTTTCTAAAATCCACACACCCACATGACTAATGCATGCATGTATTTCATTTATTTTATAAAAAAATATATATATATTTATAACTTGCATTTTAATTAAAAATGAACCATTGAATGCATGCTCTTAACCATGCATGCTTTAATATCTATTCATGTTACATGCATGCAAATATGTGAGTTATATGCACAAATGGATGGACGATTATAATATATTGAAATTAAGATTTAAGTGGACTATGCGTTACCTTAATGAGTAGAGAGGTAGATATACGGTTGATTTTATGAATGGATTTTCCGATTGTGAGATATAGGGCGTCGGATTTATAGTTGTACGTATGAATGCATGGATGGTTTTCTCTTTTTCTAAAATTATATGTTTACCACCCAAATACGTATATGGCTTGTTGACCTCAAAGACTTGTTAAATCATGTTCTAATGTAAGAAGTACTCCAGTAAATTTATCCGAAGAAATATGAGAATCATCACATTAATTTTTGTTTGATTTTTAGGTGACCCAATTGGCGGATCCAGGTATGATGTACGGTTGGATGATAAGATATATGTGAAATAATCAAATGATTAAGAGTTAACCCTTTATACAAGTTAATGTATGATTACTTTTATAAGTGTTAAAATGTTTTGAATACACTTTTGTTGTCAAATTTCGTATAGCCAAAATAGCTTGATAATAGATCTTCAAGACCGGTCCATAATCAAGAAAAGATCAAGAAAAGATTAAGCTCAAGATCAAGAGAAGATCAAGCTAAAGATCGACTAAAGTTCAAGACAAGATCAAGCTCAAAAGTTAAGAGACAGTTCAAGACTTACTTCAAGATAAAGAAGAACAAATATTTGATATATCTCGGGTAGTATAAAACCCTAGAAAGACCTTAAAACTAGGTGCTTTAAAAAAATGTTTAAAATTAGATTTTTACGCTTATTTTGCTTGGAATTCGGCCAGCTTAACTTTTGGTTCGGCTAGCCTAAGTTTTCTCGGCCAACCCAAGTTTAAGCCCGAAGCAACAACTAATTTTGGTTGCAAATTTGATTAGCCCGAGTTTTGGTTCGGCTAGCCCGAGAATCTTCAGGTCAAATTCGAGTAACTTCGACATTTCGAATTCGCGGGAATTTGTCCAGTCGAAGATGACCTCGGGCCAGCCGAATTTCAGATAAATCTTATCCCACACAATCCGAAGTCCATTGAACTGAATCGATCTGATCGGGTTAGCCGAAGATTCAACTTCTTTACCTATAAATTGAGTTCCTCTCTCATTCCAAATTACACAAGTTAATTATCAAAATCCTTCTATAAGAGAGAGAGAGAGAGAGAGAGAGAGAGAGAGAGAGAGAGAGAGAAGCTGAAGTTATTGGCAAGCTATTTGAAAAGTATTTATAAATTTAATTTATATAGTTTTTTGTTCAATTTCGTTAATCTCATATCTTTCTAGTTTGATTATAAAGAGAGTGAATTATACTTTTCTTTTGAGATTTAAGAGAATTGATTCAAGTAGCCATTGATTTGAACTTAATTAAAATCAATAGAACCCTAAACCCTTTCTATCTGATTGAATAAAGAACAATCTACATTCAAGAAAGCGATTCTTCGGCTACAAGCTTCTGATACGTCTTCTACGGTGAAGATAAGTACACCTTCTAAACTCTTTTTGATTTTTCTGAGATAGCCAGTTAAAATCTCAGTTTAGGTTTTGTCTGATATAGCTTGAAAATCTCAGTGAGGGGTTTGATTGTGATAGCCCGTAAAAATCACAAGAATTGTATCAGGTTTTAAGGTGACCCTGAGAAAACCTTTTTCATAGTGAAAACCAAATTTACGTGGAGAGTAATTTTGGGAGTGGAGTAGGTGTGGCACCGAACCATTATAATCCTGTGTGTTATGTGGTGAATGCCTTTATTTTTTATGTGGCGAACGGTTGTATTTAATTTCAAGTTGAGTAATGAATGTTGTAATATTTTTTATTCTTATTTACTCTTACAAGTTTGAAGTTTTGATTTTAAAGAAATTCGTGAAATAAGATTGTCCTGCCTAAAACTTTAGGTGAAGGTTGTCCTACGAATTATTTGGAATCAATGTTTTAATACTTAAGCACTTGAGATCTCTGATTTATTTACATATTTAGCACTTATTTCGATTATTTGGCATAATCCTATTCACTCCCCTCTAGGACATTTTAAGCTCTCATTTTCAACTTTCATGGTCAGATAGGTGCAAGATAGGTTTTTAGTTGATCAAATATGTGGATGGTCAGATAAACGGCTTAATTGATTAAACTACGATCCTGGAAAATGGATAGATTTGTGGGTGACTACATACCCTATATGGTGTATGAACGGATGGATTTAGTGTATGTTTTATGGTTAGATTTGAGCTACTTAATGAATGAACAATTGATCTTAGGTGTATGAATAAAGAGAATGCACGTATACATATACTTATACATATATTAAAACCATACAACTATCAATCAACGATACATTCGAAATAAATTATTCACACATATCACAACCTGCATACTTTATATATGCATGTATGCATGAATGCATGAATAAATGGAAGGATTATGCATAAATGTTTAGATGGATGCAAATGTGCATGTATGCAAATGCATGCATGTACACCAAAATATTGCGTCATTACAATAATAGTAATAGAAATATAAGGGACCAAAGAATAAGAATGGGCGATCTTGCCTTTAAAGTTAAGACACATCATACTTATGTATTTGATAACATAATAATTTATCTCATGCTTCTTTTTCTTTCATAAAGTTTAGCACATTTAAGGACAATTACTGTACATAAATAGAAAAGTGGACCTTGACTGAGTAAGTTATTTACAGTCTTTAAGAAAAATATAGACTTTGTGAACATCTCCCGTAAGCGCAGTGCCCTCACTTCCTTGGCTTTGTCTTGATTTATTGGAGCAATTGGAGAAGGTGCTAACTTAAGTATAAAAATGTAATTGGTTTGGATTTGTAATTAATCAAATGAAGCTTAAAATTTACGGCTGGCTAAAAATTATAGAATCACTTAAGGGTCGAGAAATCTCACGACTCCCCAACTCAAGTGACTTCCGCGGTTAGTCTGCGATCATAGATTCCTAGCAAGAGTTTTGGTGATGAAAAGGAAATGGATTGGGCACCCTTTTCACCCGCCCGCATGGCGTGCAGTCTCTACTTTATAAGGTTTCATAATTTTTTGAGGGATTCAGCAGAATTTCGATACTTTTATATTTTATCGTACTTAACCCAAAAGGACCGAGCATGCAAAAATAAAAATGAGGTATTATTTAGCCGTATATTATAGAGTCAAGTGGCCTTGGGTAAACAAATAAAGTAAAAATGCAGTAAATAAAATAAAATACAAATTAGCCTTACTTGTTATAGCTAAGTGGCACCTGGTTGACAAATAAAATAAAAATGTAATAAATGAAATGAAATGACAACTAGCCTCGCTTCGCGTGATTTAAGACCCTATGCAGGTAAATAAAGTAAAATAAAATAGAAATAGGAGAATAATGCAAAATAAAGGTAGCATAAAATATAAATATAATCGATGTAAATGTGTGGAGTGGAATGCGACTTGAATTGAGGTAGAAAAACTTTTAGATTCAGTGACTTCTTTAATGAGCTTTTTGTCTCTTATGTTAGGAGCATGTTGGAATGTCAGAAATGTTTATGGCACCCCGAGCAGTGCCTCCACACGAACTTCAACTCTCTTAGACTTTTCTTGTATCTATTCTATCTCTCTTTCTACTCTCTGTATTTCTTTCTCTATCTATCTCTTTGTTTGTATCTTTTATGCTCTGCCCTATCCTTCATAAGTAACTTTTTTGTATAATCCTGTTAGCTCTTGTCTCCCGTTCTTCAAATCTCCTTCTTTTTATATGCATGGCGGTGGGTTCCTTATATAGACACTATAGCTTGTCGACTTTACAATAACTTTTGTAGGCATTATAGTTTTTAAAAATAAAATATTATATATTTTGCTTATGACATTACATGAAATAAAGCTTATATTTATAATAATATATATAAAGTATATAAAAATAATGATAACTTTTAATCTATATATATGGTAATGATTACTTATATATATTTATATCGTTTATCTATATAATATAATGATTATTTTTTAAATATTAAAATTTTATTTTATTTTTTATCTTTTTTTATAATTGTACAAATATTTGCATTTTCTCCATTTTTATTTGTTTTTAGTGATTTTGGAGTCATTGGAAAGATCATTAGATAAGCTTCCTAACGAGACTTAAATCACTTTGATCAAATCCCATTTGACCTATCAAAAGTACAATCGTTCGACGTGCGAAACTGGTCGTCTGCAATTTGACCAAATGCTCAAATCTTTATCATTACATGTCCGTTTTCGGTGATCTTAGGCTTATCAGAAATGTCATCTTATAAAATTTTAAATAAGATTAAAACCACTTCAATTGGACCTCGTTAAGTGTGCCCGTTTGGTGTGCGAAATCGGCTACATGTAATTTAACCGAATGTTTGTATATTCATCGTTACATGTTCGTTTTGGTTATCTTAGGCTCATTGAAAAAGTCATCTAATAAACTTTTCAATAGAACTGAAATCACTTCCATTGGACCCTATTTAACTTGTCAAAAGTGTAGCTAGAGTTATTATAATTTTGCTTGCTTGTCAATGTGTAACTTTAGTAAATAGGTAGATCTTTTGCATTGTAATTCGGATCGGAGGAAACTTAAGTTTATTGGAAAGATTGTTTGATTACCTTTTCAATGAACTATAAATCACCGTGATTAGAGATAATTTGACGTTGAAAATGGCTTTTTGTAACATCATAACCACTTGGTATACAAAAACGACCGTACTAATTTCAATCTCGAGGATATTATCTTTCACATTTTAACACTGTATCATCCATGGGGGACTAATTAATAAGGGTAGTGATCATGGAATAAAGTTCATTTTATCATTTTTCGTACATCAATTGTTATATACATAGAGTTTTTGAAGTTCTAGAGTTCGGATGTGCGGCTATGATTGGGTCTTTATTAGATTTGGCATTGGTCGATCGCGTTCAGTAGTTGTCTCCAGGATATGTCGAGAATGCTCCATATTTGACTCATTTGGATTTTCGGTGATTTATAAGTCAATAGGAGAAAATTTTATTGAAGTCAAGCTGAAGCTCGAAGAATAGTTTATTCTCATTTTAGGTGAGGCGTTTACATACTTATATGAGAGTGATTCAAGAATGCTCATAACATATACTCTTATTGAAATAATGACATTAAAAAAAGCAATACGAGTTTTCAGAATAAAATCTTAGGCTTAATGGTATACCGCGTGGATTTCAACACTGAGGTTATGGGTTCGAGTACTCATGTGGTGTGTGTGGGTCTGTGTGTAAAAAAATATAAAAAATAAAAATTGGAGGCTCAAAAACAAAAGATAAAAGGCTTAAATATTAAATGTATTATTTCCGCAATAAGAGTGATAACTTAAGGGAGAACGACTATAGATATAAGAAGAAAAATAAAAGTAAAGTTGTTATCTGATAGAAATTAAAGTTTAAATTGATATGCATTAGTATTTATTGTGGATCAATTCAGGAATAACAATCACATTTTAAATTCTTTACAAAATTTTCTAAATAGCTAGAGACCTAGTGATGCGGAGCATTGCGTGATCATGGAGGTGCCTATTAAGTTAAAAATTGAGGCTATTGTTTTAATTTTCTTTTTAAGTGTAAAGAGCTAGTTTACTTTTGAATTTCACGTTTTATATTTATTGTTACATTAGTCTTGAAAATAAAAGAACAATATAGTTTTGAATTCTAATATGATTTAAGCATTGATATTTCATTAAAGTGACATGAATCTAGATGTGAATGATGGCATTATAAATAACAAAAAATTATAAAAGTGAGAAAAATGTCAATAAAAATTTAATATCTCAAAAAAATGATACATAAATAATTACAATCTGAAAAAAAGAGTGACACAATTTCTAAATATGGTTGTGCTTGTTATAAAATTTAGAAAAATAATAACATATATTTATATTAAAGTATGACCCTTAAGGATATCAAATATCAATATTAAATTTCAAAGAACTATAAATATTTTAATTTAAAAGCATACCTAAAAAGAAAAGCATGATGCTTTTAAGCAGTAAAATATGTCATTTAACTGCTAAATTAATGGGGGAATAGTAAAAGTTAGTTTCAAGTATTATGAAAAGTTTGAAGCTTACACTCGGCCTGAAAGAAATCATATAGTGGTAATACTTGAGAGATACTATGAATCTAAGTAGGGACCTATGAAAGGTTGACAAATAAAGTAATAATGTATTATATTCACCTATGATAATATCAATCAAGTGAGATTGATCGAATGAATAGTTTGGATTATACTGAGTTCTTCATCAATGTAAAGTTTATTTTAGACATAGTTTTATTGAATAAATGTGGTTGTGAAAGAGAGTGAAATACATATGCTTATGGCTTCAACCATTAAAAATAGTTATTAATGCCTAGCATGAAGCCATGTGTTAAATGTTGCAGAACAATGTTCCTCTCAATAAAGACAAATATAAATTAGCGCAAGCCTAAGTTATTTGTTAAAAGGATATAAAAGGATTTATAATAATTAGATATCTGTACTCATCAGCTGATAAATACATTATCTCTCGTAAGATACTTAAGATTAGAGGGAGTATATATTTATCAATGTTACGTACACATTTCAATTAATTGATGTTTGTTTAATGATTCAGCTAGTTTTATGCCAATACAATTCATATTTATTGTTAATGTTTAGTGTGTATGTGTAGGTAATTGAATATACAATTTATCATTTATTAAGGTATAAACTATCTATTGGTATAAATGGTAGGACCGCTTAGAAGTTTGTATGTGGGTCACACCTAATACGGGATTTTTATACCACATGCCCATGTTATTAAGATCTATATTATTGGGAGAGCCGATATCTTAGACTATGTCTGCTTCTACTTTGATAAGTGCAATGAGGACTGACATGGTCCTAAATCTATACTTTTAATGTACCAGATTATTTAATGTACACCCATGATTCATTATAATGTACTAGATACACATAATTCATTGCTTATTAAAGAATGCCATGCGTGTTCTGGTTGAGAGAACATTGGAATCGTTGGTCATGCAATACACTCTCAAACCATGCATTGTATTGGAGGATTGAATTATCTAAGTGAAGCTTTAAATAGGATCCGTGAAAGAGAGGTATACATAATTCTTAACACACCATAAAGTGTCATATACAACACTTTTCTAAGATTTTTAATAGGAACAAATTTATCTCTCGTAGCAGAGGTGTGGAAGTTATAGTCGATAGTGGAGAAGTCTCACCCATTGATTATGGGTTAAATGAAGCTCTTGTCTCCTCTGTTCTAACATGTATGATACAGAGGAAAGCTCTATTAATTGTGGGTTAAAGGGAACAAAAGAACCTAAAAGTCAACGATATTCTTCACATTCTCCAACGATCTTTATAGTCGATAACAATAGCAAAATCAATTAAGTTTTATGGTCTTTGCATATTCAATCGCACGACAATCTTATAACAATCAGGTGAATATATTTGAAAGTAAATGATGACAAAAATATCTAAGTTATTGATGGGGTTTTCCTCCTCAGTTCAGAGGAGAGGTAGCACAGTTTTCTTATTTGACTCTAATTCCTCCGCTTATGCACAGTTTCCTTATGTGACTCTAATTCCTCCGGTTCTCTATTTAAGGGGTTCCAAAATGGGATTAGGTGATTTTATTCTAGGGTATTATAAGGTTTCCTAAAGGTTTTTAGGAGGGCTTAAAGCCATCAAATGTGAGAGGGAGAGAGAGAGGGAGAGAGAGAGAGAGAGAGAGAGAGAGAGAGAGAGAGGAAGCTTGTGGTAGGGAGGCTATGCTCGTAAAGGTGATCTACCATATCTCAGCGCTTCCACGTCCTCGTAGTCGATGAGATCTCTCTGTTTTCTTTGTTTCTCTTATCGTTTATCCACTCCTGCGTGAGTGAAGAAGGTTGTAACGTTCTACTTCATAGTTGATTGTTGATCTGGACGAGGTCCCGTGGTTTTTACCTCTTTGAGGGTTTTCCCAATAAAAATCTCTTGTGTTGTGTGGTTTATGCTTTGATTTATTTCATTCCATTATTATTCCATAATTCGGGTTTGTTTTGGGAGGCTAGATCTTAAGGTTTTGTGTAAGGCCCCCATCAAAGTGGTATCAAAGCTAAGTTCATTCAACGAGTAGGATCGGTTTTGAATTATCGAAGGTTGCTCATCAAGGATGATCAGCCTCAATGGTTCTAACTGGACCATATGGAAGGGTAAGATGGAGGACTTGCTTTATTACAAGGACCTATATTCTCCAATTTTAGGCATATCAGCAAAATTAAAGGATATGTCTGATGATGATTGGAAGAAGATGGACCGGAAGGCGGTGGGGTTTATTATACAATGGTTGAACGATTCTGTATTCCACCATATGTCTACGGAGACCTCAGCCGCTAGCCTATGACTGAAATTACAAGGGCTGTATGAGAGGAAAACAACTGGTAATAAAATTTTTTTGATAAGGCGACTTGTGAATCTCAAGTTCAAGAATGGTGGTTCTGTGGCCGAGCACATGAATGAGGTTAGCAGTATAGTGAATCAACTCTCTTCTATGAAGATGGTCCTGGATGATGAATTGCAGACTTTGTTATTGCTTAGTTCATTGCTTGACAGTTCGAAGACATTGGTGGTGTCTCTAAGTAACTCCGCGCCAGACGAAAAGATTTTCATAGAACAGGTTACTAGTTATCTCTTCAATGAGAAGACAAAGAGGAAGTTTCAGGGGTCTACTCAACAAGAGGCCCTTGTGACACAGGAACAGGAGAGAGAAAAGAATAGAAAAGGCGGGAAGGCCTGAGATAAATCAAGAGACAAGTCGAGTACCAGGAAGAATGTTGAATGCTGGAATTGTGATAAGAAGGGCCACTACAAGCATGAGTGTCGTGGTAAGAAAAACGACAAGAAAGGAAAAGGAAAGGAGAAGGAAGATGAATCAGATTCCACTGCGGTCGCTTCAGATGGCGACATTGTAGTTATTCTTTCAGTAGATCATGATATATGTCTCACGGCTACCAGTCAGGACACCGACTGGGTGATTGACTTGGGAGCTTCTTTTCATGCGACTCCACGTAGGGACTTCTTCATAAACTACAAGTCAAGTAACTTTGGGACCGTAAAGATGAGAAATTTTGGCTTATCGAAGATCATAGGGGTCGGTGATATTTGTGTGAAGACCGATGTGGGCTGCACATTGGTTCTCAGGGATGTGAGACATATCTCAGACCTTCACCTCAACTTGATGTGAACGGGAAGGTTGGATGATGATGGCTATGAAAGCCGGTTTGCTGGTGGGTGATGGAAGTTCATCAAGGGTTCGTTAATTGCAGCTAGAGGAAAGAAATGTTGCACCCTTTACAAGGCAAGTGTCAGTATGTGTAAGAGTGGGTTGAACGTAGTGGAAGATTCAGTTATTGACATATGACACAGGTGTCTAGGCCACATGAGTGAAAAAAAGCTTCAGGTACTAGCAAAGAAGTGGCTCCTTCCAAACGTGACAAGTACACCTCTCAAAACCTGTATTGTTTGTTTATCAGGGAAACATCATAGAGTTTCATTTATTAAAACTGTTTCTCACGTTAATATAGTGCATGCATTAGATTTGGTTTATTCTGATATTTGTGGTCCTATGAGGAAAAAAACCTTGGGTGGGGCATTATATTTTGTCACTTTTATAGATGATGCATATAGGAGGGTTTGGGTTTATACTTTGAAATCCAAGGACGAGGTCTTTTGTGTGTTTAAATTGTTTCATGCTATGGTCGAGAGAGAGAAAGTTAGATCATTGAAGTGCCTCCGCACTGACAATGGTGGTGAATACATTGACGACTTTAATGAGTATTGTAAGTCCCTAGGTATATGACATGAACAGACGATTTCCAATACCCCCCAACATAATGGTGTGGCTGAGCGAATGAATCGCACAATTGTAAAGAGAATCAGATGCATGTTATCCAACACGAAGTTGTCCAAGACATTCTGGGGAGAAGCAATGCACATAGCAGTGTATCTGATAAACAGGTCTCCATCAGCCCCGTTGAATGGAGAAGTACCTGAGAAGATGTGGACTGGACAAGATCCATCGTACAATCATCTCAGGGTGTTTGGATGCAGGGCATCCGTTCACGTACCAAAGGACGAGAGGTCCAAGTTCTATATGAAGATCAGGCAGTGTGTGTTCTTAGAGTACGGTGATGAAAAGTTCAGTTACAGATTGTGGGATTTGACTGAGTGGAAGCTCGTCAGGAGCAGAGATGTGGTTTTCTTTGAAGATCAGTGTATAGAAGACATTGGTAAGCCAGAGAAGAACCAGCCTAGTTCAGGTGAGCTAAAAGACATGGATCCGATTATTCCTCCCGTGGTGCCTGATGACGGGGGAGTACAACAAGGTGCAGAGGACGAGGGAGTTCCTTTAGAAGATGGACTAGGGGAGCAGCCCCCACTTGATCCACCGGTTGAGCTACAGGTGAGGAGGTCATTTAGGGACAGACAGTCGTCCAAGAGGTACTCGCCGCATGAGTACATTATGTTGACTGATGGGGGAGAGCCAGAAGATTATTCTGAGGCCTTAGTCGATGAGCATAAGGGGGAGTGGTTGAAAGTTATACAAGAGGAGATGAAATCCTTGCATAAGAACCACACCTATGACATGGTGCAACTGCTTAAGGGCAAGAAAGTTCTGAGCAATAAGTGGGTGTTTAAAAAGAAGATTGAGCAGAAGAATTCACAGACGAGGTTCAAGGCCAGACTTGTAGTGAAAGTGTTCGGTCAGAGGAAAGGTATAGACTTCGAGGAGATATTCTAACTAGTGGTGAAGATGACTTCCATATGGGTGTTGCTTGGGTTGGTGGCTAGCATGGATTTGAAAATAGAGCAGTTAGATGTTAAAATTGCCTTCCTCCATGGTGACCTGGAAAAAGAGATCTACATACACCAACCAGAGGGGTTCGAAGTCAAGGGCAAAGAGCATATGGTGTGTAGGCTGAGGAAGAGCTTGTATGGGCTAAAACAATCTCCACGACAATGGTACAAAAAGTTTAACTCGTTTATGTTGAAGCATGAGTATGATAGAACGGAGTCGGACCACTGTGTGTTCACGCGTAAGTTCTCAGATGGTGATTTCTTAGTTTTGCTGCTATACGTTGATGACATGCTCATCACGGGAAAAGACATTAAGAAGATCGACAGGTTGAAACAGGAGTTGGGCAAGTCATTTGCGATGAAAGACTTGGGCTCGGCTAAACAGATCCTAGGAATGGAGATAACCCATGACAGAAGCAGTAGGAAGCTTTGGCTGTCACAAGAGCGGTATATTGAGAAAGTCCTAAAGCGGTTCAATATGAATGCAGCGAAGCCGGTCAGTACTCTACTGGATGGTCACTTCAGATTGAGCGACAGGCAATGTCCCAAGACGAAGGCAGAGGTGGATGAGATGAGAAAGATACCATATGCGTCAGCAGTAGGAAGTTTGATGTATGTTATGGTATGTACACGCCCAGATATAGCATATGCGGTTGGTGTTGTTAGCCAGTATCTTACCAATCATGGCAAAGAGCATTGGGCAGTGGTAAAGTAGATACTACGATATCTAAGAGGCTCATTCAGGTTGAGCCTATACTATGGTGATGGAAAACTTGTGTTAGAGGGCTACATAAATGCAGATATGGTAGGTGACATAGACTCCAGGAAGTCTACATCAGGGTTCATGTTCACGTTTGCAGGGGGAGCGGTCTCTTAGCAGAGCAAGCTACAGAAGGTCGTAGCATCGTCGACGACAGAGGCCGAGTACATTGCCGTCACAGAGGCATGTAAAGAGATGCTTTGGATGAAGAGGTTCCTATAGGAACTTACCATGAAGCAGGAGCAGCATATGGTCTATTGCGATAGTCAAAGTGCTATACACTTGAGCAAGAATCCAAGTAAGCACTCCAAGTCGAAGCACATAGAAATTCGGTATCACTGGATCAAGGATACTTTGGAACAGAAGGTGTTACAGCTTGAGAAGGTCCATACGAACGATAATGGGTATATATGATGACTAAGGCATTGCACAAGGGCAAGTTTGAGGTTTGTAGAAACCTGGCTGGTTAGAAGAATGCGAATTCCTCTTGAGTCAGAAAGGGGGAGATTTGATGGGGTTTTCCTCCTCAGTTCAGAGGAGAGGTAGCGCAGTTTCCTTATTTAACTCTAATTCCTCCGCTTATGCGCAGTTTTCTTATGTGACTCTAATTCCTCCGGTTCTCTATTTAAGGGATTCCAAAACGGGATTAGGTGATTTTATTCTAGGGTATTCTAAGGTTTTCTAAGGGTTTTCTAGGAGGGCTTAAAGCCATCAAAGGTGAGAGTGAGAGAGAAAGAGAGAGAGAGAGCGAGAGGGAGAGAGAGAGAGAGAGAGAGAGAGAGAGAGAGAGAGAGAGAGAGAGAAGAAGCTTATGGAAGGGCGACTATGATCGTAGAGGTGATCTACCATATCCCAGCGCTTCCACGTCCTCGTAATCGATGAGATTTATCCATTTTCTTTGTTTCTCTTATTGTTTATCCACTCCTGCGTGAGTGTAGAAAGTTGTAACGTTCTACTTCATAGTGGATTGTTGATCTGGACGAGGTCCTGTGGTTTTTACCTCTTTGAGGGTTTTCCACGTAAAAATCTCTTGTGTTGTGTGGTTTATGCTTTGATTTATTTCATTGCATTATTATTCCATAATTCTGGTTCGTTTTGGGAGGCTAGATTCTAAGGTTTTGTGCAAGGCTCCCATCAGTTATAACCACATTAGAATAGCTGCCTAGCCTAAGAGACAACAACTTTGTATCTGCGAGAAATATTTTGTTAAATAATGAGTAATATGCAACACTCTTTTTAAATTTGGCTAACAATAGAAAGCTCGATAGGTTTGAGATGTTGGTTCAGGTCTATCAGATTCATTTAATGTGAATGTTGTAATCTTGTGACTGTCAGACTGTCGCTAACATCATATACTATGTTCTGTTTTACATGTGATTGGTGAAAATCACTTAAGCCTAATTTTGGTGCCTCATCAGATATATGCTTCTTAGATTGGAACAATAAATTTTTTTTTTGTATACATGTGCATAGTGCAGTGGTGATTGGTCTTAGTATTCCAATGTTGGGACTTTATCTATCATTAACTATAACTTACTCATTTTTATGACACATGTTTCTTGTTTTTCGAAGTTCATGTGTATTATATTTAATGGTTTAATTTATGTATACATTTCATGCAATATAATGTTATTGTTAATATTCTTATTTGATATGATGAGTTAAAAAGTTTACATTATTGATTCTTTTAATATGTTATATATAGCTTGAGGATAGACCAGAATTAATTTGATATAAATCAGTAGACTATTCATATTTGGGTTGTTATTACCCATTCTAAATTATATAAGTTGTCTTTCTAATGATTAATAGATATACATATGTAGCATCATTAATGACTTAATATACCTTTAATCTTGTACGAATAGTCACATCCCATGGCAACCAATTTATGTACTCGTTGTAGTCCTATAAGGTAAATGAATTCACACTTTATTAACATCTCATTTTGTATTTATATCTTCATTTTCTTTTGTTATTTATCTATTTTTTTTTTCTTACGATTGTTAGAAATGTGCATGTTAGTTTCTACTGACTATGAACTCTAGTCTTATATGCAGTGTTCGATGAGTTGATTGTACGTCATATTCTTAGGAATAAATCTAAGAATTTATCACAATTAGGATGCATGCTAAGAACATGTGTTTCGAACAAGAAACGAATGCGTTTGATTTGAGAGAATTATTCAATGATAACAAAGAAAGAGTGAGAGAACAATGATCACATTTATTCCGAATTCATTTACATCCTCGGATTCCCTTGATTCTAAAAACAGAGTACAATCAATCAAAACAATGAATGAAAGAGAAGACAGTTTGATGGCGATTTCGGCAGCATTTCGACGCTTTTGATGTTCCTCGCCAATGCGGAAAGGTTGTGGGGGCTTGAAACCCTTATTCTGACCATTGAGATCAGTTTTGATCATCCTTTCGTTCATTCTTCCTTGATTTGACCATTGAGATCAATTCTGATAATCCTTTCGTTCATTCTTCCTTGATCTGACCGTTGAGATCAGTTCTGATCATCATTCCGTTCATTCTTTACAATCGTACGGACAAATTCTTCTTTCTTCTGTAATTCTCTTCTCTATGGAGCGTAACTCTTGAAATGTGGAGTTGCAATCATCCCTTGAAATGTGGAAGTGGCGCGAACATCCCTTGAAATGTGGAAGTGGCACATATCACCCAGCCTCAGGACAAAGCACCATGAGAAGTGGCACACATCACCCAGCCTTAGGACAAAGCATCATGAGAAGTGGCACACATCACCCAACCTCAGGATAAAGTACTATGAGAAGTGGCACACATCACCCAGCCTCAGGACAAAGCGCCATGAGAAGTGGTGTACCATGCTTGGAGTTCAGACAAGTGCCCACTCAAAGTGGTGCACAAAGCTTCTCCCTTATAAAATGGCGCACAAAGCCATGTATATAGACAAAATCCCTAAGGGAATGGCGCACAAGGGTGGTATTTGGACATGGGAGAGAATAATGTGGCCCACAATACATGGGATTAAGACATGAGGGAGAAAGAGATGGCGCACAATGCATGGGATTAAGACAAAGTCCCCATAGAAGTGGCGCACAATGCATGGGATTAAGACAAAGTCCCCATAGAAGTGGCGCACAAAGGTTGTATTAAGACAAGGCTTCTTAGAAAGTGGCGCACAATGGAGATGTTAAGATAAGCGCACAATGAAAGTGGCGCACAATGGAGATGTTAAGACAATGGCTTATTTGGAGTTACGCACAACACAAGATTGCACACAATGCAAGATTGTGCACAAAGCTTGGTTCTGCACAAAGCTTGGGTGGACGTGCTCCTCTGCCCAATTTCTCTCCTCTTGTCTCTCCTTTGTCTCCCTCTTCTCTCTCTTTTGTCCAAATGAGGCATGTGAGGGAGTATTTATAGGCCTCCCAGTTCCTTAAACAATGGTGATCACCACCACTTCTCCTTAAGGCAACAACCAACCTCATTCCTTAAACAATGATGTTCACCAACTTCTTCCCTAAATGGTGATGTACATCCCTTCTCCATTAAAATGACACCCGTGCACCCTTTTTCTTCACGACATTTTACCAAAATATCCTAACTCACTGATTTTTACCAAAATACCCCAACTCACTAATTTTTACTAAAATACTCCAGATCACTCATTTTTACCAAAATACCCCAACTCACTGATTTTTACCAAAATACCCAAAATACCTCGGATGCTGATTTTTACCAAAATACCCCTAGATGCTGATTTTTACCAAAATATCAAAATACCCTCGGATGCTGATTTTTACCAAAATACCCAAAATACCCCCGAATGCTGATTTTTACCAAAATACGGAGTGAATAACCCTGGAAAATATCTGCACCATAGAATTCTCTGACCATTGCAATGGAATATTTTTGGTGCCTCAACAACATCTTAAAATGTTTGGTGGGTATTGTTCTGATCGTATCGATCATACGAAGAAGCGTAATTAGGCTTGGATGTTGCTGATGAGAGTATCGAACTCAATCATTAGCCAGGAAGTAGACGCTAAGGTTTAATAGGGTGATGCAAACACATTAGGTATGTTAGTTGGTTCTTGTTACATTTTTTGCTTGCATTATTTTGTAGTGTTATGTAGTAAGGATTGTGATTTTTGATATAGATTATCTTTCACTTGAGACTTAGTTAAAGTTGTCCATAACTTTTTACTACATTATGAAATTTTCACTTGTTTAGTTTGCAATTTTGATGTCAAATAGACATTCTTTTTGGAGATTGTAAATGTTTTGAATTTGATTTCTCAAACCACCCATCGGATCTAATTGGGACATCTATTTCTTTGCTAATATTATATAACTATAATAGGAATGTTTGATTATAATTTACTTTCCAAACAATTATATGTTGTGGTCCTTGTTATTTGTTGAGTTTCACGTGTTGTTGTTGATTAATGCAATCAATTATAACTGAGATGATGGGTTGTTTTTAGAAATTAACATAACTTATTTTTTGAATAATCATATGTTGTGGACTCCATTATGTGTGGAGCTTCTTATGGGTTATTGTTGATAATGTAGTCAATAGTAGTTGGGATGATAGGTTGCATCTAGAAATTGGTCTAACTCCAAAATGTGGTAATTATAAAATATGCACAATTTTGTGGTTATATGATCGATCTATACTATTATAACATCTATACGGGGTAACAGAATGTGCACCGATTGTTAGAGAGAATAGATATAAAAATATGATTCTCAATCATATTGCGTATAGGGTTGATGTCTGTTTGGAAAGGTTTGTAGTAAGTCAACCTGATGCGGACATCAGGCCATTTAAAGTATATCAACGCAGGAGGAGTGCGTTACCCGTGTCAATGTGGTTAGATGACGGATACGAGTTAAGTCTCTAGAGGTCGAAGACCTTACACATGTGTTCGTGATATGTGTAAGTTGCTTAAAGGAGACATTTGGTCCGTTGGATCGCGATGATGGGGTGATCGGACCGTTGGATCGTTACAGCCCACCTTCATTACGCCACCTTCACGACGCTATCATCAAGGCCCGTCGGACATCTTAAATTTGAATTTAGTTTATGAACATTTGGTTTATTTAAGTTTTGAGATAGTTTGTACACAATTTTTATACAATTTTTTTTTTAAAAAAAAAAACTTTTTTTCGTAAGGGCATTTTGGTAATTTCATGTAATTATGAGTTTATAAAGGTTGCCCTAAGCCTAAAGCATGTTATGTTATATTTATGAAAGAAAAAGAGAGCTTTTATGCTTCTGACGATTTCGTCTTCGACTTCCAGTAATTGGAAGAGGATGTGAGGCTCAGGGAAGTGATTTCTCATCCTCCACTTCTTTCTCCTTCTTTCTTTTCTCAAAGTACTCTTTTCTCTAACCCTATTCTCTTCCTTTTCTCCTACAATCTTTAGATCTAGAAGCTGATCTTGTTTCTTTTTATCTAAATCATTAGATATCAAAAGATTTTCATCCCCACATAAAACTCATCACCCAAATATAAATTTGAAGAACTACCAATTCTTTTCTGAATTTTTCAGATTTTCCAATCCAGAAAATTTCTATTTTTCTGGATTAGAAAATTCACTTGAATCTTTAGACAGACCTATTGCAAGAAGAAAGTTCTATCTTTCGCCAGATCTAACTAAACTCAGATTTTAAGATTTAATATTTGTATTTGTGATGGATGGTCATAATCAATGCTATGTTAACCTTATTTCTTTCTTGTGTTTATGATGTATAAGACTGATATTTTATTTATTTTTTAAGATTGCATAAATCTGCCCATTTCAAATACCATGCTCATTTAAGGTTGGATTAGGCCGTCCTACATCACAACCGTAGTTTACTGTAAATGCATGATCTATCCAAACATGTGCTTATACATCGTCAACATATCTACGTTGAGCACTGGAACAATATATAACATTTGAATAGATATTTTCTATTTGAATAAAGACACTTGAAATGTTATGTCACCTATACGATCATGGGAATACCGTGTTTAAACCAACACTATAATGAAAATGTCTAATTCCTCTAACGAAGAGAAACGTGTAATATAATTTGCAAACATGACTTGTTTACATTACATTGTCGAGATAAAACCTCAAGCAAATATGCCTTTAAGGAATACATGCCATATAATTAACATAAGAGAAGAAAACAAAATTGACTTTTAAAAATTCTAATCACAATTAGCCATATATAGTTTAATCATGAAAAATTTCTCTTTCGATTCTTCATCTCTATAAAGAGAATAATTTTATATGGGTGAGAAAAACTCATTTTTAATCGTTGTATCAATGTTTTGAATGGTTGATAGTTATTTATACGAACACTAAGATGTCAATATTTTTTTCCACTTACAGCATGGCCATGTTAATCATTTAAAATCTCAATGGTAGTCTATTACTCTCAAATAATTGGCAAATTAAAGCATGCAATGGTTGTTAGTATTTTACCACTTATTAAATAGTACCAAAGTATGTGTAAACATTTATGGTCACATATTAAATGGTATTGATGATTTATATTTCAATTATGTTAATATTTCTGGTGCCTTAATGTGGCTAATACATAAAAGTGGATGATATGGTTTTGTGAGCCTTTGATCTGATAGGTCAGTCATAAATGAAAAATGCAAAGAGATCTTTCAACAAAAAGATCCTGACCATTCAATACTTGGTCTCCTTTTTTCGTAAACCGTTGTTTTTCTTTCTTTTTTATTGTCTATTAAAAAATCATTGGTTGAATGGTTTATAATTTGACAATGTTCGGCTTGCCTTTGTTGTTGTGAAGCCTAATTAAACTATGACTCCACTTTGAAAATTATTTCTTTTAGGGGGTGTTTGGCACATAGATTTAACTGGAATTAGGTGGGATAAAATTGCTTTAGTGCAATGATTACCCACTGTCAAGGATTGTCTTGAAATTCTTGATTTGAAAGGACATTGTATTACATTGTGTGCCATGTTTGGATTGAGCCATGGATGCAACAAAAATCTACCATACCAGGAAGTATACTGTTTGGAGACATCAAGCACAACTGACCTTTCTAGTGTTGCAATGATATTAACAATTGTTGTAAACCTTGCCATGATTTATGTCTTATATCTACACCATCCATTCATTTTGTGAGGTCATTTTATGGTGTGGGCCTAAAAATGAGACTGATCCAGAGATGATATAGACCACATCGTGGAAAGCAGTTGGGATAATGACGCCCACCATTGAAACTTCTTAGGGCCCACCGTGATGTTTATTTGCCATCCAACTTGTTCATAAGGTCACACATACTTGAATAAAGGAAAAGCACAAATATCGTCTTGATCTAAAACTTTTGTAGCTTTTAAGGAGTTTTCAATGCTTGGCCTTCAATCTCCATTAGTTTTTGTGGTGTGATCCACTTGAGCTTTGGATCTACTTGATTGTTGTGATCATGCCCTAAAATAATCTTGAAAAATTGATGGATGGTTTGGATATAGCCTATACATCATGGTGGGACTCACGGATCTTGCTGACAATAACACCGCCTTTTACTAGAATTCACATGGATTGGGAACATCTCTCCCTGCTGGTTTACAAAAATCAAGGAAATCCTGCATGTGACTAAACAATGTTCCATGCCATCTAATCACAACCTTTTCCATCCTCCCCAAACATTGGATGAAATTTGCATGGGAACAAATGCAATTTCATCCCACGGAATCTCATCTGATACCATGTGTGAAATGTCCCCTTAGGTTCTTGCTTCTTTTTATTTATTTATTTATTATTATTTCTCTCTTCATTATAGTCATTATATATATATATTATATATATATATATAATATTATATATATATATATATATATTATATATATATATATTGGAAAGGTACAATGCGCTCGAGTTGATTTTAACGCCCCATGAGGTCGAGCTGTGTGGGCCCCACCGTGATGCGTTTCAAACATCTACCCCATCAGTCAGATGCAACCATTCCATCGTGGTCCTAGGTCTAAAAAATCAAGTCATCCATGACTTGTGTGGGCCACACCACATACAGAAGTGGAGAGGGGCCGTGCACCATTAAAACATTCATTATCATTTTTTGGGCCCACCGAGATGTGGTTTGCAAATCCAGCCCATCCATTATGTGTGTCCTACTTGGATGAGGGTTCAGACCAAGTTTCAGCAGCATTCAAAACTCAGGTGGGCCCCACCAAGTGATTTTATATGTTTTTGGCATGTCTTCACATGATTTTAGATGGTATGGCCCACCTGAGTTCCGTATATGGCTGATTTTTGGGATATCCCATAATTTAAAAGGGACCCATCAAATGCACGGTGTTGATGGTCGACACGCATCATGGTGGGGCCCACACAGCTCGACCTCATAGGAGGTTAAAATCAGCTGGAGCGCATAGTGTGTTATATATATATATATATTATATTATATATATTATATATATATATGTACTTAGAGGTTTTTATTCAAGAGGAGAAGCTTTTCTAGAAACGTTTTAAGAGGACCATGCCCATGGTGGATCTTATCAAATCAATGGTCTAGATCAACAAATCATCAATTCTACTTGCATGGAGCAGGTACATTAAGACTACACCATCCAATGCATTAGGATATTTTAATTCCTCCTACAATATGGTATCTCACACAAAAAAAAAAATATCCATTAATAATCTAATTATCATTATGAACAAGTTCAATGGCACTTTGGATCTTAGCATTTATCAATTTTGAAATCTTTAACTTAAGATTTTCTTTAAAGTAATGTTTGAGACCTTAGAAGAGTTTTATGATTGATGTTATCCATTATATCTAAATATTTAAAAATGGCAACTCATTTTCAAAAGATATTGTTACACAATTTAATGATTAATTGCTCTCCTCTCCCTCCTTTTTAACTTTTGATGGTCATTTGGTCACAACAAAAATGCTACTTAGGTCCTGTTCAAACAAATACCAATAGTAGCTCTTTACTCTTTATTTTATTTATTTATTATTTATTATTTTTTATTCATCTTTAATTTTTAAATCTTTTGACCAAATGACAAGTTACAAATTTTAAGGTTGGCAACTCCTAATTCAGGACCATTGTTATATGTCTATAATTAACAGATTTAGGGTGAGCTATTGTGTGGATTCATACATCCCCATAAAAATTTCAAGGGCATTTTAATAAGAAGTGCTGTAAAATCATGGATCTAGGTATTCTTAATTTTCTATATGTAGAAGTGGGGTCTATGAGTTGGTTTGTCAAGATCACTATGATGGTTGTTAGGGATAGACAGGTTCTCAAAAGTTTTCAAAGGTGAGATAACGATAATTGGTACCATTTAACTTGCACTTAGGGCTTGTTTGGATTAGTAGAATCCAAAAAGTAGAATCGCAAATGAAATAGTCACATTTGAAGCAATGTATGGAAAATAATCTTAAGTAACCGGTTTGTTTTAGCATTCATAATTTTATGAAAATGTGTATTGCTCAATGGTAAAAAAGTGAAAACTCTCTTTAAAAGATGCCGTACTATTTATTTCTTTGATAATTTTTTATAGAAAAAGAAGAAGAAGAATTTACCTCATTTTACTTAATAGTAATTTTATACCAAAGAACTTAATCTTTAATCCACGATGAGTTCATATGGAAAATAATTACATAACTCAGTTTTAAGTGTCTACCAAACTAGGGCCTTGGGTTTTTAAGAGAATAGAATTCACCATTTTTTTGAAGAAAATTATGTAATGAAAAATCAGTTTCACAGTTGTTTTTGTTTTTGTATACAATGAAAAACATCACATATGAGGAAAATGGTTAACATTTTCACGGTGAAAAAACAGAATTTCACCAACTCCAACGAGGAAAGAACACACATAGTACCGTGGTCAAACAAATATAGGACGAATGGGAGGATTTTTTTAGAAATGGTCCGCCAATTATGGATCTCACAAGATATATGCTGGGGGTGTTTTGACAACACAAGGGTCGACATATATAATCCATTATGTGGAGGATGGACCTAAATCTGCCACCACGCCCACAACCCATTGTACCCAACATTCAAAACACCCCAAGCTCCAGGGCCCACCATATTATATATATATATAATATATATATTATATATATATATATATATATATATATATATATATATATATATATAATTCACTTTGTCCAATTTAATTTCTAGGCAATGGGGACAAAAGTCAGCTAGACCCACATTGGGAAGCTACGTGGGCCATTATCATGTTTGTAAGAAATCCACTCTATCCATCCATTTTACGAGCTCATTTTAAAACATGCAATGACAAAATGAGCTAGATACAAGACTCAAGTGGTCACACTAGAGGAAACAGTGGTGATTGAATGACCACCATTGGAATATTTGTATATGGCTACATAAATTTTATATTAAGTCAAGTATTTTGTGTTTTCAGTTCATCCCAGTGGAAATGACCTTATAAATTATTTAGATGGCATATAAATATAAGGTGAAGCCTGAGAAGGTTTCAAAGGTAGGCATTTCTTTCTCTGAGTTTTCCCTCTCATGTGGTCCACTTGAGTCTTAGATCCAGCTCATTTTTTGTTGCACGACATAAAATGACCAGTGCAGGGACTTTCTTAAGAAGGCTTTGACTAGGGTTGCACACGGTTCGGTTTCAGTTTTGAAACTGGAACCGAATGGCCAAGGATGTAGATGAATTGGTCCTGCCAGCTGTCGATATGGACCGTTAATGTGAAGGGGGCCACCTTTAGTTCTCATCCCTTTTGGAACCGGATCCGAACCGTGTGCACCCCTAGCTTTGACAGAAAATCCAGGTCCCTAAACAATGAGGATGGGATGGAAGCGGATTGCCTTTTTCGTACTCGGAACCTTGACCAGGTGTTGAAACTCCTAAGAGCCTACAACCGAGCAAGAGTAAGTACCTAGATTGCCTTTGACTATACGCTGCTGGTAGCCACACACACGATTCTCTGCAGGCCCTACCATTATATATTTTTTAATCCATGCCATCCATCTATTTTCAAAATCATTTTGGGTAATGAGTTGTTAAATGAGATAGATCCAAATCCCAGGTGGACCACACCATAAGAAAACAATATTTGTTGAACGTTCACCATTTAAAACTTCATACAGCCTACTATAATATTTATTTGCCATCCAACTTGTTAATTAAGTCACATAGACCCCAGTAAAAGGAAAACACAAATACACACCATCTAAAACTTTTGTGGCTCCCAAAAAGTTTTTAATAGTGGACGTTCCATCACCACTATTTCCTATGGTGTGGCTCACATGAGATTTAGATTTACTACATTTTTAGTCTTATGCCCAAAAATGATCTTGAAAACTGTAAGCAAAGTAGATAAAACATATACACCATAGTGGAGCACTGACAACGTTAGTAGACAATCCACCTTGATGGGATGCCAACTATAGCTGTGTGGGGCCCATCATGGTGTGTACTTTTCATCGAAACCATTGATCAGGTGCAACTCACCATGAAGAAGAGGAAACAAAAACCAACCCGATCCAAACTTAGGTGGGACACACCACCTGAACTTTGAAATATTTAATAAATACTTTAGGTTGATTTTACATATACAATGTCGTCGGTCCCACAAAGGATGCGAGTGCTGCATAAAGCAAGGGGTTCTAAGCTAGATCGACAATGGGCCGGTCCCAGGCTTAGATTATGAATTGGTTAGGGCATGCCCATTCAATCTGAGCCCATTTTCAACCTTACTGCAGGGGACGGCTAAGGTGGATCCTTGACTGTGGGGCCATCTTGATCTATTTTCCTTACATCCAGACCGTCCATCCATTTTGACAACTAATTTTAGGCCATAATCTCAAAATTCAAGTGGATCCAAATTTCGGATAGACCATTCCACAAGAAACAATGGTGGTAGCATACCCACCGTTAGAAACTTATTAAGGGCCACCGAATTTTTATTTTCCATCTAACTTATTAACAAGGTCAAAAATACCTAGATAAAGAGACCACACAAATATTAATTTGAACAAAAACTTCTACGACCCACAAGAAGTTTTTAATGAATATCCACGCCTAAAATTTTCTTGAGGGCTACCAGAATTTTTTTTTCCATCCATCCTATTGATAAGTAAGTGTTAATAGGCCCACACGGTCCATCCCGTTGACAGCTAGCTCTATTGATAAGGTTAAAGATATTTAGATAAAAGGAACTCTAAATATCTAACTAATCAAAAACTTCCGTATCCCATAAGAAGTTTTAATGATACCCACCCTTAAAAACTTCTTGAGGGCCAATAGAATTTTATTTTCCATCCAACCTGTTGATAAGGCCACAAATACCTGGATGAAGGGACCACATAAGTATGAACTTGTTCAAAAAATTCTGTAGCGCACAAAACGTTTTTAATGGTCAATCATCACTATTTCCCGTGGTATGGTCCATCTGAGATATAGATACGCTTCATTTTTAGTAATACGCCCTAAAATGAGCTTTTGAAATTGATGGACGGTGTGGATGTAAGGTACATACGTCAAAATGGGCCCCACAGAAAGGGATCCACCGACCTCGGATCCACCGTCCGTGGCGGATCATATCGTCGGTAATTCAGTCATTTCGCCTCCCCAATCATCTATTAAACAAGATATAGTGCTCACCATACACGAGTCATACAAGTACATGATACATCCACGTGCCGCATAAAAGGATAAAAATCCTAACCGTCCAAATCGTGGTGACATCATGGAAGGAAAATACCTCGAAAGATCAGACTCATCAAACGATCTCAACCGTTCAACTGGTGGCCGAAAAATGGATGGATACAATGACATCTAAATTTATTGGCCGGTTTTAATAGTTAAGATGGTCTGATCAGCTTACCTTTTTTATTATGATAATTTCACAATGGGGCCCATGATTTGGACAGTCCTGATTGGCTTACATGTATCCCCTATATGCGGTCCAGATTATCTCACGTCTGCTGCTTGTAAGGTGAGATTCACCAGCTTCTAATGAAAGGTATAAAAAGCGGTAGGAATCATATGATCAACCGTCGAAGATGCACAGTATACTCGGGTTTTCGGCCTGGAAAGGTTGGGCCAATGATCGAAAGATCTAAACCGTTCATCTATTGGAAACCACCGTAGATGGACCACAAACTGAAAATCTGCACCCTAGACTTCCAAAGCGAGGCCGGCAAATATACGGTCAGAACGAGAAACACAGCACTAACAGCCGTCACGCAACGGAGACTTTAAAGACAGATTTTTATGGAAGAGAAAAACTTTTATACTCCGACAGAGTGTAATGGATGATATGCAGGTACTTAAAAAATACTTGTAAATTGTATACACCAGATATAATTAATTCAAATTAAGCCGTCCAAATCATGGACTCTAGTCTAGATGTACCATGAACCAAAATTACACTTATTTTATTATGTTGCTATCGGATTGGTGGACATTTAGTGGACGGTTAAAATGCCAAAAAAAAATAAAAATAAAAAATAAAAAATCCAATGGTCCTATTTCGGCAAACAAGTGTTCACGAATCAAAGGTTGGGATTGTTCAACCACTCCAACTTTGGCCGTGTAACTTATGGACATTGGACTCAGTTCTGTCAGTTTGACTCGAGTGCAACGTATACAATTTCTGAGTGCCAGCGTATCAAGCGTTGTACAGCCTGAGTATCAAATAACTCCACTTCGTGACGTGGAGTTGTCCGCAACACCTGTTCCATGCAGCGCATAAAACAATTAAGCTCTGTGGGACCCACAAGTTGTATACGTAAAATCCACCCGTTCATCAGGTCTATCCTCGATTTTAGAAGCTGGGTTTAAAAATTCGTTAAGGTCTACTACTCAGATGGGCAACACCGAAGGAAAGAATAGGGATGAGATACCATTCGTGGGTTTGTATGTGGGGTCACCATAGAATTTATCTTTCATCGAACCAGTTAAGAAGAAATGAAGAACAAAAATCAAGCTTGATTAAAAAACTTAAGTGGGCCCCACCGAGTGAACTCAGGGTTTTCAGGAGAAATTTTATATTATTACCATTGATATGGTGGCCTATAGGAATTTTTTACCTGGTTGGTATTTTTTATGTACGGTTCAAATGAGTTTTTTCACATGATGTACCGAATGGATTTAAATTTAGAGCATTATGGGGCCCACACAGTTTGGGCTTTTTACGCAACTTCGTTAATACATGTGTTGGATGCGATTCCCGTCCATGTCTACCGTCGCATCACGCGGGAGCAGAATACGTACGGCCCCGGCCTCACCCATCACGGTGCGGCCTTGACCGTGGGCCCTCCTTGATGTTTGTATTGTTTATCCACGCCGTCCATCCGTTTTCAAAGATTATTTTAGGACATGGAAATAAAAAATTAAGTAGATCGAAATCTCCAACGGACCACACCATAGGAAGCAGAGGTAATTAACCATTAGAAAATCTTGTGGGCTATAAAAGTTATGGATCAAACCGATATTTGTTTTTCCCTTTATCCAGATCTGTATGACCTTATCAACAGGTTAGATGAAAAATAAACATTACGGTGGGATCTAAGAATTTTTTAATGGTGAACGTTCAATCGCTTGTTTTTCTTATGATGTGAACCACACGAGATTTGGATCTGTTTTATTTTTAAAATCATGCCTAAAATGATCTGAAAAAACAGATGGACGGCATGGATATAAAATAAATAGATCAATTTGGGTTACACGGTCAGGTCCGTACCGTGTTTGTGGGTCCGGGGCCGGACGTAATCCGCTCCCTCATCACACCAACTGTCCGCACAATGGGCCCCACTTGTCCGACATGGAAACTCGAGTACAGGGTGAGGGTCGAGGATACAATAGTTGTTCAGCAGTTGCAGGCTTGCAGCGGACCGCCAACCATAAGAACAACGGCACAAGAGCAACTTCCAGTCTCAGCAGCGGCCGAAAGACTCTCTCTCTCTCTCTCTCTCGCTCTCTTTCTCTAAGCAGAGGATCGATAGCTAGGGTTTCCTTTTCCTACACAAACGCCTAACATCCGCACTCGCATTGAATCCGATCCAGTCGCGGCCGAGCATGGAATTGGGGTGATCGTACCCTCCCAAGACCAGATCTTGGCCGTCCATTGATGGAGGTGGGCCATGGCTGCCATAGGAATGAGAGACGGCATTTCCATAGCGGTCGGTAGTAGCAGCTGCGATCTGTACTCGCCGGCCAAGGAGAAGGCGGCGACGAGAGGCGTCTACAATAGCCGCTCCCCGCTGCTGTGGCGGGCCCGAAAACTCCTCGGTGCCACCAAATTGAGGTTCCTTCTAGCTGCTTGCGTGGCCTTCGCCGTCCTTCTCATCGCCAGCCGGGCTAGCTCGTTGATGGGATGGGACCTCCACGCCTCTTCATCCATTTCTTCTCCTTCCAGGTATAAATTCTCACCATTTATTTGTATCTTGTCCTGTGGATATCGGATCATGAAACTGGATTCGTCGGCAATCGGCTGCTTATTTATTGTTTAAAGTTTTGATATTTGGTAGCTATTTCTAATGACTGGTGGTGCTTGTGGTACAAGAATTGCTTGTGTGTTGCAAACCCACAATTTTACTTCTTCTCTTCTTTTTTTTTTTTTTTTTTTTTTTTTTTCTTTCTTTCTTTTTTTTTTTTTTTTTAGTTTTTGTTGATTTTTTAATTTTCTTGTGCTTTTTTTCCTGGCTGGATTGTTATATAGGTTGATCAGAGTAGAAACCAGTCATTTAAGTCATTGATGTCTAATTGATTGATATTGAGGAGCAAATGTCATGTAATCTAATTCCACAAATGATAGATTTGGAGTTTTGTTGCTTAGAGGTAATTTAGATAAGTGTACAGAGAGTTTAGAGGTGAACCTGTAGACACCTCACCCGGTAACAGAATAATCAATCTCACCCGATCAAAAGGATCGCTTCTCACATGCAAACCCGGAACGTGTGCCCTGTTCAAGTCTAGATAAGTCCAGACCAGAACATCCCCAACCCAATCCAAACCGACCCAGAGCCTGATCCAAGCCATCCAAACCCTGAAATAAGGCCAGATTGGCCATCTGGTGGCTATGGAAATCCAATTTCCCCGGACACCTTATCTCCTCCAGAATACTGCCAGGTGTCCTTCCAATCAATGTCCAATCACTAGATGTTAGGATTTGGTCGAAGATCACACCCCATGCCATTTCAATCCTTGTTACCAAAATCCTTAAAGAAAATCACTTTACAATTTTACCCTCAAACATCACCAAAATTACCAAGCCAACCAAACCTAATGAGAATGTGCAATGCGTCTAAAAACTTCTAAGAGCCAATCAAAACAAGCCACATGCCATTTTACCCCTCACCTACTCTAAAATAAGCAAAATGCCATCACCTCCAATTATAAATACCCATCCTCGCATTTCCAACACACACCACTACAACACTAAGCTTAGAAGACTTGGAGGATGTCCTAGAGATTAATAGTGAAGTGATCCCTTCTATCTAAGATTACCCTTCCACAAGTTATGAGATAAAAAAGCTCCAGTCATCTTCTCTAATTGAGAAGTGCTACCGTTATTCCTTCCTTGCTTACATCTCCAAGCATGACCTGTCGTCTTGAGATTGAAAATCTTGTGGAGTACGAGTCAACGATCTAGGAGCTGCGATCATCTTCTCCCTTGGAGAAGTGTCAAAGTTAGTTCTTCTCCGTTCACATCTCCAGGCCCTTGGTTAACCCAAATGGGTTATTTACCATTTTCCTTTACATTGTTATTTTGCTTATTGCAGTGCTACATTCCCCTTTCCATGTACCCTCTATTGTAGATTTGCTTTATTTCATTTACTTATTTGCAAATAACGATCCCAAATCCCGGAAAGTAAAGAATGTATGTTTGTATGGGAACGATGCCTCACACATTCCTTCCTCGTAACCGAGGCCCTTACTCAAAATCTGCGGACGTAGACGTGGAGTTATTTAAATCAAAACCACACATCTTAATCCCTTGGTTATAGTGGTTTTATGGTATCTGGCCTATCATAGATTCCAAGAATTTGGCTAGCGATGACTCCATAAAAACAATTCTCATATCCTGCCGCCGCATCCTCGCTTCCAGCGCACAACCCCCACCATGGTTGTCCACAGAATCACATTGGAAACATAAAGAGTAAGTGATGATCAGAGGGTCTTGGTGAAAGATGATGAGATTATGGAAAGATGGTGAGCTTATTGTAGGGGGTTGTTTTATGAAGATTGTAGCACTGGCATATGACAAGGTAGAGCCTTAGGGCCTATTTGGAACGCAGGATTAAATGGTATGGAATTGCATTAACATTCCAATTCCACGTTTGGGATCAAATTCTTCCTTTGGGAAAATACTATATTAGTGAAACCAGTGTTTGATGGACCATGGAATTGTAATCAATGGATCATATTTCACAACTGATGCTAGTCACCTGTATGTATATGCAACTCAATTCTCACATGTAAAGGGCACATATGAATGGACAGTGTGGATAAAACACACGTGGGGCCCAAATATCCCGTGGTATCTCCTAATAGGACTGGATTATATGACACCTTTATTAATCCAATCCTTCTGGTCGTTTCCAAACACCAGATGGAATTTGCATATCAAATGCAATTCCATACCACCTAATATCCTGTTCCAAACAGGCCCTTAGGTCTTGTGGTATTGGGAAGGTACTTTTGGGGGCGTTTGGCACACGGTATGAGATGGGATTGGGTGGGATGGAATTGCATTTGGTTCCATTCCAATTCCGCCCAACGTTTGGGAAGAATGGGAGAGCGTGGAATTAGATTAGATGGAATTGCATTTGGTCCAGGGCGCTGTAGCTTTTTGCTTCCCGCCTGCTGGTTTGAAAATTTTGAAAAGTCTTGTTGATGTTAGCAAGTTGTGTGGGTCCCACCATGATGTATGGGCTATATCCACACCATCCACCCATTTTTCAAGATCATTTTAGAGCACGGGCTCAAAAATTAGGTAGATCCAAACCTCGAGTGGACCCCACAACAGAAAGCAGCGGGGATTGAACACCTACCATTGAAAACTTCTTTGGGGCCACATAAGTTTTGGGTCAAGCCGATATTTGTGTTTTCCCTTCATCCAAGTCTTTTTGACCTTATGAATAGATTGGATGGCAAATAAACATCACGGTGGACCCTAGGAAGATTTCAACGGTGGGCATCATTGTTTCCACTGCTTTCTGTGTTGTGGTTCACGTAAGCCCTGGATCTGCCTCATTTTTAGGCCCATGTCATAAAATGAGGCTGCAAAACAGATGAATGGTGTGGATATAACATATATATGCTATTCTCAATGGTTCCAAATGATGGTGGGTATATCTATTCAATGGAGAACAAACCAAAGAGTGAATTCCACCGTGACACAAACATATCATGGAGTTAGGCTTGTCCCATGGTATCCCATGGTAACAGGGGACAATCCCCATCACATGTAATCATTACATTTTTTGAATTCCATCCCACCTAATCCTTTCCAATTCCATCACATGTAATCATTACATTGTTCGGTCTTAAATCAGGAACAATGCCTGGGTTTAAATGTTCTATAATGATCATCCCTGCTGCTGGCATCAACCTAGCTTTCCTTTTCTTTTTATGCCCCCAGTACTGTGTCATGCTATTACATTGAATTGTTTGTTTTTCTCCAGAAAATAAGCAATGTTGTCTGGTTCACAGTGAACCAGAAAGCAACTCTGGTTCTTGCTTAGGTGATGTGGGGGTAATAAAGCAATTTTGTCTGCTGCAGTCTTCTTGCTTAGTCTTAAGAATGCCATTCTTAATTAGTCAAATATGCTTGCAGAATTTATAGAATGATAGCATCTGATGCTTCCTTTTCTTTCTTTTTCCCCCCCTTGTAGGGGAGGCTACACGGTGCTGATTAACACTTGGAAGCGCAACTCTCTTCTCAAGCAAGCTGTGGCTCATTATGCCTCATGTGGTGGGACCGATGCAATACGTGTGGTGTGGAGTGAAACCGATCCACCATCAGACAGTCTGAAAGCCTATCTTAAGAAGATTGTACTGTCGAAGTCTAGTGCTCACAAACCTAACTTCAGGTTTGACCTGCATGAGGAGGATAATTTGAATAACAGATTTAAGCCAATTAAGGACCTTAGAACAGATGCAATTTTTTCGGTCGATGATGATGTTATCATTCCTTGCTCGACTTTGGACTTTGCATTCACTGTATGGCAAAGTGCTCCAGACACAATGGTGGGATTTGTTCCGCGTATGCATTGGTTGGATCAAGAGGTGCGTTGAATTTTTTTATTGTGGAAAGCAATTGGGTAGAATTTGTCAAGAAAAATGCAGATTATTTTGTTAACATGTTGTTTCATTGTAATGCAGCTTGATTTTCAAATAACCCAAAACTGCATTATTTGTTTATTTTACCGTTAATTGTATTAGTGCAATGCTAAAATATTATTCATCTGCATGCCCGTTTGTGAAATAAATTCACATTTTCATTCGACTCCAATGTACAAATAAAAATAAAGTGGGAATAAGTTCAAAAGAACTGTTGAAAGGGTCTATGCATTAACAGTTACCTAGTCTGCACATACACATTCTGATCGTTTTCAAACTATTGACTGGCAATTATTGCATGCTGTTTGTGGAAGATATCTGCTAGGATTCTGAATATTTTGCAAAATTGCTGCTGCATGCAAGTTGGTATGGACTGTAGGTAAGCAGCCTTTTGTGTTTTAAACTTTTGGAGGGCAGAAGGTGCATTTGACTTCTTTGAGGTGTCACTAAAAGGAGATTAAAAAGCACTGCAACCTCTATACTTGCGACCTCCACTGGCACTTCAGAAAGAGACATGAAATACACCGCGAGATTCAAAAGGATGGGCTTAAGAAGCATAGTCCTACCATTGATGCAAAAACTTCATGGACTGGACGTGTCTCAAGGCTTGTTTTTCTCTTCTTAATAATACCTCTTTCCTGCCCCTACTGGATGGTTAGGGAAATTGAAAGCTGCTCCTAGAGCCGTCTCATTTGCATGCTTAGCTGTTTGGGACTGTATTTTGATCATTGATCGTCTTCGTAGAAGAAACATGATTTTAGTTAATGTACGCTGCCATGTGCCTTTAGGGATGTAGAAGACTGCAGCCACCTACCCCTTCATTTACCGCTCTTTTGGGGCCACCATTTGGAGTTGGTGCTTAGATCAGTTCAAAATGGGCAATGCTGCAATCTATCAAGCAGCTGATAGCGGCATGGAGGTTGTACCCGTCTAGTCGAAACCACAGAATTATCTGGAAACTTTGTTTTGTAGACATTCTTTGGGCTATTTGGAAACTCAGGAATAAACATACTTTTAATAGTGTAAGTGCCTCATTGCTGTCCATCATTTCTAGAGTCAAACATCTTGTTTGCTTTTGGTTAGAGGCTTCGGGATCTTATGTTCCTTCTTCACAGGGTTGGTGCATCTCTCTTTTGGTCAGAGATTTCTTTTAATGCTAGCAGTGTAATGGCCTTTAGGCTCTTTCTGTTCCAATAGAACATATCTTGCCGATTAATTTTATATTTATTTTTATTTTTTAAAAGCCTCTTTCCTGGTTATGCATATATGTGGACAAATTAGTGAGGCCTGTGGGAAACCTGGCAAAGGCCGATATTTTGGAAGTCAAATCCTGCCTGCCTTTTCTGCTTGTCCTTGCAATGTTTCATGTATTGGTATTGCACCATGTACGACACCCTTGGATATGAAAACATCTCTGGAAACATCAGGAAATATAGCGCACCACGTAATGTATTGCAGTTTGAGGGCATTGGGGGAAACTTTAGGAAAATGATGGAATTTTTCAATGAAACTTCAGGAGGTGTTAAAAGACACATGATTACACACTTCGAACTAAAACATCACAAAAACTATCCATCCATAATAGTTTTCCATTGTTATCTTTCAAAAAAAAAAAAAAGAAGCATTGTCGGCCATCAATGATGCAATTATATTTAAAAGGAGTTCATGTCATTCAGACTTCATACAATATAGTAATAAAATACAAAATATACGATGCAATTATATCTAAAAATGAGTTCATATCATTCCAATTTCATACAATACATTCCCCGTGCTTTACCCGATGTACGTGGTTTGCGGGTGATTGCCTACATCCGTAGGGAATAGTCTTGCCTTAAAAAGGGGCGGGGACACCCCGTCGTCATAAAAAAAAATACAATACAATAATTAAATACAAAAGCCAGAAGCAAATGGATAAAGGAAGGGGATAAAAACACTAGGTATTTTCACTCGGTGGCTAGTGCTCGCGCTAGACAGAACAAGATTTCTTCATTGATAGTTAATGGGGAGAGGATTGATGATAAGGAAAGGATCACTGAGGAGGCCATTTCCTTCTTTTCCAACCTATTCCAGGCTGAAGCTTGGGCTAGACCGACGTCATAAAAAAAAAGGGGCGGGGACACCCCGTCGTCATAAAAAAAAATACAATACAATAATCAAATACAAAAGGCAAAAGCAAATGGATAAAGGAAGGGGATAAAAACACTAGGTATTTTCACTCGGTGGCTAGTGCTCGCGCTAGACAGAATAAGATTTCTTCATTGATAGTTAATGGGGAGAGGATTGATGATAAGGAAAGGATCACTGAGGAGGCTATTTCCTTCTTTCCAACCTGCTCTAGGCTGAAGCTTGGGCTTGACCGATGTTGGATGCTCTTCCTTTCCAGCGTATTTCTGAACAGGAAGCGACCTCCCTGGAAGTGGAGTTTTCTGAAGAAGAGGTGAAGTCAGCAGTGTTTGCGTTGGGGGGTGAGAAAGCTACGGGCCCCGATGGCTTTCCTATTTTCTTTTTTCAGCGTTGTTGGGAGGTTACTAAAGTGGATCTGATGGCCTTCCTTAATGAGTTCTTCCTGAAAGGAAAATTGTCTAGATTTATAGGAGCCACCTTTATTACTCTGATTCCCAAATCTCATGGGGCAGACTCGATGCAAGACTTTAGGCCTATTAGCCTCCTTGGAGGCCCATACAAAATTCCGGTCAGAATTTTGGCTTCTCATCTTAAGGGTGTTCTCTATAAAGTTATTTCTCAAAATTGAAGTGCGTTTATTCCTAGTAGACAGATTATTGATAGGGCTCTTATCGCAGCAGAATGCCTTCATTCTAGTTATATTTCAAGGAAAAAAGGTCTCCTTTGCAAATTGGATCTTGAGAAGGCTTATGATCGGGTGGATTGGAAGTTTCTCCTTTATATGCTTCATAGATTGGGTTTTGGGCCGAAGTGGATTAGCTGGATGAAGGAATGCATAGGGTCAACTTATTTCTCCATTATTCTTAACGGGTCTCCAAACGGTTTTTTCAAGAGTTCTAGGGGCCTATGTCAAGGGGATCCTCTCTCGCCCTTTCTCTTTTTGATTGTGGGGGAGGCTTTTTCTAGTACGCTTCATAAAGGTCAGATTGAAGGTTTAATTGGTGGTTTCAAGGTGAAAGGTTTGGATGCCCTGATTTCTCACATTCAGTTTGCAAATGACACCCTTCTCTTTTGTGAGGTTGAAGATTCGAAAATTAGAAATCTCTGCACTTCCATCCGTTGTTTTGAAGCAGTCTCGGGCCTTAAAGTTAATCTCTCCAAATCAAGGATGTTTGGGGTCAACATGGAGGTGGATGAATCTAAAAAGTATGCTGATTTTTTTGGTTATGCTTTGGGTATGCTTCCGACAACTTTTGTGGGTCTTCCGTTATGTATTGGTAAGCCATACTTATCCCTAGGTGGGCGTCTCACTCTGATCGAAGCGGCTCTTTCAAATCTCCCTCTTTACTTCATGTCTCTCCCTAGATGCCCGGCCAAGATCATTGGGATTCTAGAAAAGCTGAGGCGGGACTTTCTTTGGCATGGGTGGGAGGATCAGAAGAAATTCCATTTGCTTGATTGGAATGAAGTGTGTCAACAATTTCAAGAAGGTGGGGCGGGAGTTAGAAATCTTAAAGGTATGAACGGTGCGTTACTTGGGAAGTGGTGGTGGAGACTTGGGATGGAAGATGGGGCGTTATGGAACAAGCTTGTCAAAAGTAAATATGGTTGATCGGTCAATGGGAGGTGGTCCAAGGATTCCTCCTACTATAGAGCCTCATTTATATGGAGAGGAGTGCTAAGAGCTAGCAAGGAAGTCCGTAATAGAATTGGGTTCTCCTTGGGTAAAGGTGATAAGATCAGATTTTGGGAAGATATTTGGGTTGGTAATTCTATATATCACCTAGCCCCTTTTCAGTCCATTGTGGTTGCTGATTAATTCTCGATGCAAGGTAACAACGTTATTTGGCACCCCCCTTGCAGAAGATACCTTCATGACCGGGAAGTTGCGGAGTATGTGGCTCTTCTCCAACGTGTTGAAAAGTTTCCCCCACCCTAACCCAAGAGGATAGTCTGATTTGGTGTCCTGATAAGAAGGGTCTTTTCTCTGTTACGTCCCTCTATTCGTGTATGGGAAAAAAGCCTGCGTGTGTGGTAGATGCAATGATAGGAAGGGTGTGGAAGTATAAAGTTCCTCCGAAGATTTTGGTGTTTGGGTGGCTAGTTGGAAGAAAGAAAGTCCTAACGGTGGACAATCTTAGGAAGAGAGGAATGATTCTCCCCAACATCTGTCTCTGTTGCATGGCTAATGAAGAAACGATTGACCATCTATTCATCCATTGCTTGTTCTTTCAAAAGGTTTGGTCATCCCTATTTTCTTCCTTTCAGATGATGTGGTCTTTTTCGTGTTCCATGAATCAAATGCTTGCTGCCTGGCATGGAGTGGCATTGGGTAAGGAAATTAGAGTGGTATGGAGAATGTCTCTTCTCGTTGTTTGGTGGGTTATTTGGGAAGAAAGGAACAATAGATGTTTCCATGATATTTCGAATCCATGGAGGTTGTTATTAGAAGGGTTCATCATCTTATTTTCGAGTGGGCTTCTAATGTAGTAAACCTTTCCCCATGTAATTTTTCCTTTTTTTGCTAACGAGTGTGGCCGGCTATCTCAGTGGACCCTCTCTTTTGTTTTTAGCTTTCTATTTCTGCTCGTTTGAGCCTAATGAAATTTGCAGTTATCTCTCTCAAAAAAAAAAAATAAAAAAAAAAAATAAAATCAAATACAAACAATACAAAAAAAAGGGGGGAACCATAAATACACATGGAGTTATGAGGCAACTCGAAGTTACCATCATTCAAAATTCATATCATTGAAACTTCATACAATACAAATAATACAACAAAAAAATGGGGTTATGAGGCAGCTTGAAGTTGCCATCCCTATCTGTACGAGGGTGGGTATAACAATCCTCCTCATCACATATTTATTACATTAAATACTTTGCAACTTCAAATAATTTTTTTTTTTTTTTTAACAACATGAATATGTAATGGTCTCCCCATTATGTATTTATTATAACTAATTAATAATAACTGCTCTAAAAATTTTCAATTGTTAAATATATTTAATTAATAAATGTATTTTTAATGCGCTAATTTATCCACTGCACTTCTCTACTTAAATATATTTTTAAATGTATTTTAATTAATTTTTTTCAAATAAAGAGTATGGCCAATCTACAGATTGGCCTACACTCATCAGCATTTATATTTTCCACACTGAAACACAATTTTAAAAGGTGAAAATAGAATAATTCAATTTTCTCCAATTTCTTCCCTTTTCCCCTTCAAAATTGAAATCTTGCTTCAAATCCATGTTTATGGATAAAACTCGTGCATAGATATGGATTTGCACTTGTTTTCTTCCTAACCTATTTAAAAAAGAACTTTAAATAACTAAAACGAGAATTTTCTCACTGATTGGGTTCCGGCCCAATATGCTCTCGGGTCGCGATTTCTCCACCAAATCATGTTTTAATGTGAAGCAACTTTTGAGTTGTCAAAACGCACCTACAAACAATTTCCACCAAAAAATTGACCTTCTTTTTGTGGGATTTTTTTTTTTTTTTTTTTTTTTTTTTTTTTTTTTTTTTTTTTTTTTTTTTTTTTTGAATTTCCCTCGTATGTCACTGTTTGATACAATGCAAATATATAATAGGGAGGTGCCAAAATATCATGTGTTGACTGATATAATGTAAATATCTAAGGATGAGGGTGCCAATATATCAGGATATCGATGATATCATGATATGTTGTGGGATACATGTGATATTTCCCTTGATACAAGGGATTGAATATATTGCCCACTTGTGATATTGTAATATTATCCGATATACATTGAATGCTAGTTCCTTGCCTCTAGAGATTTGATCATGATTTCAACCAACAGGAAGGTTCCTTTCTGGACATCCTCTATCTTGTTATTTGGGCTTCAGCTATCATATGGTTACGTCATGAGCATCTGCCATGTATCATGGAAGGTGTGTGTGTTTTTGTGCATGGCATGCACATGAAACAGCAAACTTGGGGACCCCTGAAACCTAAACCTCTAAACAGTTCTATAGGTATATTACATTCAAGAATGTCAGAAAAATCATAATTGATTTTAGAACATAATATATTTTTGCAGAAGTTAGCAGGCAAAATATATTTGTGGTGATATATAATGAATATATCTTATTAGTTACCTAAACTAAAGAACATATAACTTTGTTGCTTTCTTGATTTTTCTTGCCAACATTGTGCAACTAACATGGCAATTTCTTAAAACACAAAATAACATTACATGCCACTCCACCCTTTATTGAGTCTGCCAAGTAATCCATATGATTGAGTACCATTACTATCCTGGTGTGTGATGATTGTGGCTATGTTGTGTATAGTTTGTAAAGAAATGTTCTGTACCAGCTGAACAATAGCCCTTTCATTCTGTATGAATGTTTAGAAGCTTGGTTGACTTGTCATTTTATCTGTTCTGTGCCTGTTTCCTGGTTTCAGTAATAATAATAATAATAATAATAATAAAAGTACGGGGGAACTAACTTTTATGTTGTCATTTGCTATTGTGTGACATTGAAATTTTGTGCAGCTGCTGTGTAACTTTACTAAGTCATATCATTCAAAAAATAAAAAATAAAAAATAAAAGAAAAAGAAAAAAAGAAAGAAAGAGAAAAAGCTTTACTAGGCTGTTGTGCTCTTTCATTGGCTCCTGGTGATTCTGCTGGTGCTGCGCGATTTAATATGTTATGAATATTAATCCTTTTCAGTTATTGATTTAAGGATTCTCATGGGAATCATGTTCTTTTTGTTTAGTAACCTTCTTTTAACTTGTTAAACATGGAGTTGTGTGCTTGTGATGGTTCACAAGACTCAAATTGCCATTTGGTTGTTAAATGGTAATTTTCATTGGGATACATGCGTATGAGCAGGTTTCAGTGATTGTTTTTAGGATGAATACTTTAAGACTTCTTTCATCCTTGCCATTATTTCAAACAATTAAATGAGGGATATGGATCTGTAACTTAAATGGTCCAGAACTCCTTTGGTTGTTTCCTTGCATGCATATATTTTGAGTCCTTGACATAGTTTCTTCGTTTACTGCAGAAGGATGGCATCGCATACTACAAATATGGAGGTTGGTGGTCAGTCTGGTGGATGGGTACTTACAGTATGGTTCTCTCAAAAGCATCATTTTTCCATCGGAAATACCTGGACTTGTACACTTACAAGATGCCTTCATCCATTCAGGATTATGTAACCAGAGAAAGGTACACTCATAAGTCAAGATGTTGGTGTATGTGCTTTCATTTCCTGTTCATATGTGGATTTCTTTTTGTTTTCTTGCAGAAACTGTGAAGACATTGCAATGTCTCTGCTTGTTGCTAATGCTACTGGTGCTCCTCCAATCTGGGTCAAAGGTAAGTGCTTTTGTATAGCCCTTCGAAGAATTATTCCTACGATGGAACTGTGGTATGGGCTTAACTGTCCATTTGGTGTAAATGGTTGCAAAACGACAAACTGAAACAAAGATAGCTTTTTCTTGGGCATCTAGGAGGTGCTCAGAACTTTGGAGGTAGGCTTTTATGTAAATAAGGTAAAGTTATCAGCATCTAGACTAGAAGCATCCATTGTTTGCATTCATGGGAGCAAATGGGTTGGTCAATTCTCTTGTGGAGGGAATCTGAAGTATTCAGCTTTTTACTACTCCATCTTATCAACTAGCTTGATGGATATGCTACTTCATTTACATTTTCCTTGTTTAAATAATTCCTTTTGCTGATAAAAGGAACATGTCTAAAGTGAAATGAGTCCAAGGGGCTGTTTGGATTGGGAGCATTGGGATTATGGGAAATCCCATTTCACCACTTGGGGTGTGATTTTATGTTTGGGGCTGCTAGACATTGGAATACCTGGATATTCATACTCGATTGGCATCTCAATACCTCAAAATTAGGGAATCACAATGCCCAAGAAAAAACTAAGTATTTCACATTTTCACTAGTGATTAACCTGTCTTGAGAAGGATGGCAATCTAACGTGTTTCACGTGATTGCTAGGATCATCCGACGAAGGCGATCTTTTGAGAGGGATGAGTATTCAAAGGTAGGACCGACATGATGGAGGCTCCAAATCAATGATGGCACTGTTTTAGCATGGTCAATATAGACTGTCGATTTCCTTGCCATTGATTGGACAGCTATTATCACTTGATCAAAGTGATTTTTTGAGAGGGATGGGCAATCAAAGGTGGGACCCACATGATGGATGGTTTAGATCAATGATCAGACCACTCGTAGTCTGATCAATTTGGACGACTAATTTGACAGTTAGGAATTAGGATCATCCAACCAAAGTGACTTTTTGAGAGGGATGGGAAGTTCGGGGGATGGTCTGGATCAGTGACTGGACCAGTTTTAGTATGATGACCAATATGGACCTTCCACTTCCTTAGGCATTGATTGAAAGATTAGGATCATTACCCCCAAAGTGATTTTTTATAGAGGGCTGCACAATCAAGGGTGAGACTCTTATGATGGATGGTCTAGATCAAGGATCGTTCATTTTCAACATGATTAATATGGACTGTCCATTTTAATCATTGAATGGATGGTTAGGATCATCCGATAGAAGTGTGGCAATCAAGGGTGGGTTCCATGATTAATGGTCTAGATCAATGATCAAACCAAGATTACCTGGATTGTGGGTCGTTATGGTATGTGGTACACACGGTATGCTACTTCATTCAATACATGGTACGCTAGGGGTAGGATCATGTGGGTTGCTCCAAGACATACACTAACTGTATGCAATATACTTCTATATTTGAATTCATATTGCAGTTTATGTATGAAATGATGAATGTTATTATTATACCCACATGCATAGTATTATATGGATGCTACTGAATAAATAGACGTATAAATCTCTACATTGTAGATATACATATGGGTTACAACTTAATTGACAAGAAGAGTATAGAACCCTAATTTCAGGTAACTAAAAATAGTGATCCGGATTACAAATGACCCATTATTTTGGATCATACAATTCAGAATGGAAAATGTAGGGGGTTTTCTTATTTAGGCTACAATGGATCAGACGGGTTTGCTACATGATCATACAAACCATTGATTTCTCTAACCATTGAATTGATGGTTGGGAAATAGGGTCATCCAACAAAAGTGAATTTTTTAAATTAATGACGGAAAATAAAAGGTGGATGGAATAATGGATGGTCTACATCAATGATCATGTTGTTTGTCGTATTATCAATATGGACTCCATTTCTTACCAATTGAGGATCGTCTAACAAAGGAGAGTTTTTAAGAGGGATGGGCAGTCAAGGGTGGGACCCATGTAATGGATGGTCTAAATCATTGATTGGACTGTCTGTAGTATGATCAATTCCATCTATGATTTCTAACTAATAACTTGAACCAAACACAGGTATTACAAGTTCTGGGAATGACAATCACCTCCTCTAGGTTGTTATCCAGAAACAATGAATACAATTCCTAGCAATTACGAAACTCAAGTATTGCAATACCTGGCTATTGAAATGTCTCAGTTATCCATATGGTCCCAATACCAATGGCCCCTAAGTATATTTGTTGGGGGCTGTGGAGGATGGTAATCTTGCTGGCCTGTTTCTATGTATAATGTCCCCCTCATTTAAACAAAAGATTTTTCACAAATTTTAGAAACGAAAAAGTGTAATGATTCAAACATTTAAATAATAATTTTTTTTTAAAATGTTGGAAAGATTCAAATTTTAATGTGCTGCAAATGCTACACTTTTAGAGTATGACGATAGGTGAAGATCCAAATTTTAATGTGCTGCAAATACTACACTTTTAGAGTATGACGATAGGTGAAGATTCAAATTTTAATGTGCTGCAAATGCTACACTCTTAGAGTATGACGATAGGTGCTTTCTATAGATCCTATTCCTCTTAGGAATAGGACCAAGCCCAAAAATGCCACCCTCCCTCCCCTAGGTGGGACTCTAAACACTCGAGTCATGATGCATCTTCTTTGTACAAGTGGGGATCATGTTTTGGTGTTACTGACCACCATGGATGGAGTGTGCCCCAAAATATCAAGATTGGATTATTCTGCCCATCTTATTTTTTCCTGTCATCTCAGATCATTTATGTCTATTTTTGCCACAGCTTTTTATTTGTTGACATCTGATTGAATGTTTAAAATCATTTATCTTGGAGAATTTTTGGTTGTCATCGATCCATTGTGGGTGGAGGTGGTGAGGCCCAAGAGGATATGGGTAGAAGTAGTAAGAAAAGGCTTGATGGCCTATGGTCCAATTGAAGTCATGGCCCTTGATGGAGTGGAATGGAGGGGAAGGATTCATGTAGCAGGCCCCAATTAGTTAGGATAAGACAGAGATGATGATGATTATGATAATTGATCCATTGTGGTTACTTTAGATCAACTGTCTGGATCCTAGAACTATAGGCTCTACATGCACAAATTGGCATCCAAAGTGGGGCCCTTCATATCAATGGATTGGATCCTTGAATCATGGGTCCCACTCATACATAGTGAAAACTTGGGCTTACTATTGACAGTTTTGGGTTGAGCATTGTATAATAATACCTTGAGATTCTATGGAAACGGGTAATGTTTCATGGCTGTTTCTTGTTTAGCTTTCTGGTGTTTTAATGAAAGTGTCATCTTTCAAAAAGTTTAAAAAAGAAGAAGAAGAAGAAGAAGAAGAAGAAGAAGAAGAAGAAGAAAAATGATGTGTGCACTGGAAAGAACTTGGTGTTGAGCGACTTATTTGGAAGAACATGGGTTACAATGTGGTCCATCAGCTGGATGACTATTGGAAAAGAAAGTAACTTCCATGCAAGAAAGGTTAAGAACATCAATTTCCAAAATTTACATGATTTTTTCTACTTAGCCACCATATTGGGTATATGAGCTTCAATGGGGATGATAATACCATGAGCAGTTAGACGAAGACGATGGTGTAATGATTTATTCATCCCCCATGAATGGACTGAAAAACATAGTTCTTTTTCCTATTGTGTTTTTCAGTGCACCATTTAATAAAGTCCAGGGAGATGGATGCAGCATGAGAATTGGCGATAGGTAAAGCCTTTGTATCTAAAAGTGATTATGCTTTTTTAAAAAAAGTGTATCTGTTATTAGCAGTAACGAAAGTGGGATTATTTTTTTTATTTTTTTTATTTTTTTTATTTTTGAGATTCCTTTTCAACTAGTCGGAAGCCTTTTATGAGCAGGAGCCAAGGTGAGAATGCCACAATGACTAGGATCATGCAATAAGGGGTGGCAAAAGAAGCAGACAGGCACGCAAGGATCAGGGAGAGATTTGTATGATAGCTTATGAAGCGGGTGAAAAGGAAAATTGAAAGTTCCCACCCTTTGAATTTCTAATAGAAGGTTTTGAGAAGGGGAAGGAACATTGTAATCATTTTTGAGAAAGGAGATGGTAACAGAGTAGGAATCAGATCCAGGATACTGCCACTGGATAACCACAATGCTCTTACTACTGCTCCATTAGGCTTATGTATTCTGCCAAATAGTGTCTCCTACATGCTGCATTATGTTATTATATATCTATATTATAATACGAATAGTGGAGGGAACCTTTGCCCTTGCAGTTAGTTTCCAATGTCTAAGGGACATGAGAAGCCATTTTAAATAGAGTTATGGGGGTCCTTACTCTTTCTCCGGTGGTAGACTCTCAGGAGTTTCAACACCTGGTCAAGGGTTCGAGTTCCCAGAGGTGGTGAAATTCCACTAGCGTGAGTGTGTGGGGGTGTGTGTGCGTGTGTAAAAATAAAAAATAAAAATTGAGTTATGGGATTTTGGGAATTCAAAAATGTGCATGCAGTGCAATGTGTGGTTAAGATTTTGCTTGCAAAGGCATTCAGCGGTTTATGTTTCCCAAAAAAAAAAAAAAAAAAAAAAGAGCCAAAAACCTGGCACGCTGAATTTCTCTCTCACCAAAGCTGACTTTCCCCAACGGCACTTGGTAACTCACAGCTAGGTACCTACCATGGTTACTTCTGCAAACAGACAGCCACGTGGGTATGCTGCCCCATTCTAATCTTTGATCCCCAAAATCAAGATCATCCAAAACTCAGGTAGCCCTACCATAGGAAACAGTTGGGAAGGAATGCCTGCCATTAGTTTTGTGCAGGGCCTATCATGGTGCGTTTGTGTGTCATCCAATCCATTCATCTGATGTGCCTCATCATGTTGAAAGAATTACCCAAAAATCAGAGTATTCCAGGACTTAGTTGGGCCATACCACATAAATTTAGAGGTTTTAGGTATAAGTTTATAGGGTGGCCCACCTGAGAGTTGAATCAGCCTTAATTTTCAAATCAAGGCCAAACAACGTGTGGTTTACCTGAAGGACGGTGCAGATTATATGCACATTAGGTTGTTTACCCCACTTTAGTGAAAGAAACCCCACTAGCTGCCTAGGTGAAGTACCAACCATTTTTCTGACTTTCCCTCCACGCAATCTCTCTCTTCCTTTTTCTCCATGTGCATTCCATGTGCCATACACCCTAGTCATATGTAATATCAAATGGTCATGATCTAGTGCAAACACTTTCCTATAATTATATAGTTCAAATGAGTTGTGTGGCCCCAACCATGATGTGTTCATGGCATCCACTACGACCATCATGCACGGCATCCCTCATGTGACCATGGGCCTAAAAATCATGCCAATCCATGAGTCAGGTTGGCCACACGAGCAGAGGAACAATTGGGAAGGGGAGGGCATGCCTCTCAAGTGTTCCCTATGGTGTGGCCCACCTGAGTCATGGATTGGCATAATTATTGTACCCATGGTCAACATGAGAGAACGTGAATGATGGTCGGAGTGGATTTCATGAACACAATGCTGGGGCCCACACAACTTGTTGCATAACAATTTTGGTGAAAACGATTACACTTTTTCCAATATCAAATATAGTACATGAACATGTCATAAAATACACTACCAAATAAACATATATAGCCAAATTCATACAAAATTATATTATAATATTTATTGTTACTCATCTAATTTATTAAATTATCACTTATATAACAGAAGATACATAGATAAGAGAAATAAAGAATCATCCAGAAAATTTGAACTAGTTTATGCATTGTGAACCCACAAGTCAAAAGGAGAAGCTTTGAACAAAGACATTCAATCAGTTAAAACTGAAAAGAGATACACATGGAAAATGAGAGCCTTAAAATGAATTGTTTCATCTATCCATCTAATGTCCAAAATGGTTCAGTTCCACTATTAGAAAAGTGTTGGAATGGGGCTGCTATGATCAGAAACTGTGGCTATAATGAATCAGTTCTAGAAAATTTCATGCAATGAGGCTGTTTCATGATTGCATAGTTTTGCAGAAGCAATTTTCTGAAACATTATTGTAATCAGCTTATGAGATCACCAAAATCTTCATTGATGTGATGGCAAACAGATGCACACAGGACCTATTATATAATTTAGGACCAGCTGAGGGCACATTTGGGCACCATGTGGAATGTTGCTAGATTTTGCCCCCAATATTATATTATCTGAAATTTATTATGGTCTGACCAAAGATTTAAAGATAACAGTTGTCACAGGAAACAAATGCAACAATATTTTAGGCGATTTATGGTTTGATGGTTTCCTACCCAACATGGCTAAATGTCGCTAGCGACACTTATTGCAACATTTTGAAATGAGTGGCACATCCAAACACCACCTGTTGCAATAGGTGGAATGTCCAAACATAGCCTCAAGTAAGCTATGGCTTCTAAAACTTAACCCTACGATCCTGAAATTGCTGCTGGCATGTTACCATGCTCATGTAATGCAGGGTTTCAGATTGCCCTAGTCATAGTCATTACTTGTACCTTAAAAAAAATGAAAATAATAATAATAATTATTATTATTATTATGAATATGTTAAGGTTTTATTAAAAAGAAACCCCATCCTACAACTGTGCAAAAAGTGAAGAAGCGTGAGTACACCAGGAGCATCCTACAACACAAACAAAACCACTCAAAATCTCACCCGAGCTAAGCACTGCCATCAATAAATAAACAACCCTTGGATATAATCTCCTCAGCCATGGACTCAGAGATCCATTTCATTGCTTTTACCTTTTTTAATTTAAAGCTATATATGTTGACTTGCAAGTCAAAGTTGTTGCGGTATCTTTGAATTTTTTTAATTCTCATAAAAGATGCATGCTTTTGAACGGTGTCAAACTGCACTTTTGTTCTATACAGGAAAGATTTATGAGATTGGAGCCTCTGGCATCAGCAGCTTGAAGGGCCATAGCAAGAGGAGAGACAAATGCCTCAATGACTTCATTTCCCTCTATGGAACTATGCCTCTTGTATCAACAAATGTGAAAGCAGTAGACGCAAAGCATGAATGGTTCTGGTAGCCTTCTCTTCCTCCTTGCGACTTTTCAGCTCTTACCATTCATCTCTTCTTTTGGAGCATGCCCGGGATCTCGGCAACATGTCTCTGAATGGAAATACCTCTATCATTCCGAATGGGTGGAGCATCAGAGATATCACTTCAACAGGGTATGTACTAATGTTTTGCTGTTGTAGAAGCTTGGGCACTTGTATTGTCATGAATATTTTGAAATGAAGGTTGATTTTCTTTAAGATATTCATGATGCAAGCATTACAACAACTTTTTTTTTTTTAATCAAGTGTTTCTATTTATCTGCGGTATTAGTTGTGGAAGATCGAGTAGCTGGTTAATGCTTCTGTTTATTGAAATCTTGTGGATGCAGACATGATATATGTATTTAAGCTTATGTATTATGCCCTCCAGGTATGGATTTAAGAGAACTTTTAGGATACTTGTGCACATCGAATGTAAAAATGATCATGTTTCTTATTGACAATTTCTTGAAGAGTTCCTTTCTTAATTTGACGGTGATTTTTAAATTTTGAATGATTAATCATAGCTCAACAATCCGAAAACTTGACATGATTTGATATCCAGCTGGGTTAGATCAACTCGAAGACTCGAGGACTCGACTCAACTCGATATTTATAAAAATATTTGATATGTTACGAGTATAAAATTGACAATTATGGTTGGAAAAGAAGCAAATGGTCTGTTGGAGAAGCACTAGGCTCTTGATGTTGAGGTCCAGCGAGTGAGACGGCTCAAAATCTGGTCAAATTGACTCACACTCAGTGACTTGACTTGAAACTCATCCTGAGTCAATTCAACCCATTTTGGCCTGGGAATCTAGTTAGTTTAAATTAATTAAAATAAAAAGAATTAGCAAAAAATATGGATTTGGAATAGTGGTTAGGTTGTTTCTTTTCTAAGTAGAAGTTTTGGGGTTTGAACTTCCTTTAAAAAAAAAAAAAAAAACTGTCAACCTTTGTTGAGCTGGGTTTCTGTTGATCCGTCATGTTTTCATGGATGGTTCCGGTTCAAGCAGGGCGTTCCGGTTTAGTCTGGGTGTTAAAACACTGATTTTATTTTTTGGGGAAAATATAACTTCCACCCAGTGTGCAGGTTAATTGTGGTGGTTTTGTGACCATTGACCTTGTAAACAAAAACCATAGTTGCAATTTGGTGAGGTTGGACCTGAAACAGTCTTTGTTGTATTTGAGGGTTATTCCCTGATTATGAATGAATGGAATTTTTGCTGTTGCATTCAACTGAATGTTGAAAAACAGATTTTAATCATCCTTTGTGCTAAACGAAAATTGGAAAGGTGGTGCAATGCCCTGCAATTTTCAGTTATTTGGTGGGCCCTTCTTTTGCATTGAGTACGGACCACTTCATGGAATGTCCTTGATAGAGTGATCTTAAGGGTCCCCTTGGAGACAACCAATAAGTAACTTTTTTAACTCATGCAAGTTAAATAAGTCCCTCTCCCTCTCCCTCTCCCTACTTAAATTTGGTAAGCACCACTGTAAAAGTTAACTACTTATGTGATGAAAGTTACTTCATCCTCTTAACATTGTTTTCTTGCTTTTCAACTTTTTATTGGGCTCTACATGAGTGGTAGCGGATATTGAATGTGACCCAAGATGATGGACAATAAACATTGAAGGTGGGCTCCACATGATGGATGGCCCACATAAAAGGTCGGCCCCTAATGATGAATGCCCATATCCAATGGGGGTGCTGCATGATGGATGGCCCACATCGAATGTGAGGTCCACATCAAAGGTGGGCTTCACATGATGGGCGGTGTACATTGAAGGTGGGCCTCACATAATGGACAATTTATTTCGATGGTGGCCCCATATCAAGGTGGGACCTACATAATTGATGGTTCACAACAAAGGTGCCGATGATGAATGGTCCACATCCAAGGTGGGCTCCACGTGATGGGTGCTGGATATTAAAGATGGGCCCCACATGGACACTAACATTTATGGTGGCCCCACATGATAGATGACCCATATTAAGGTGGGCCTCACATGAGGATAGTTCACATTGAAGGTCGGCCCCCTAATGATGAATGACCCACATCTAAGGTGGGCCCTGCTTGATGGAGGACCCACTTTGAAGTTGCTCTTTGCATGATGGATGGGCCACATTAAGGTGGGCCCCACATGATGGATAGTCCACATCCAAGCTGGGCCTTATAAGCATAATGGACAGTTCACATTGAAGACAGGGCCAAGGTGAGCCCAAAGTCCACCTTGAAGGTTAGGCCGGCATGATAGAGGGTGGATATTAAGGGTGGACTAAGGGCGTGTTTGGGCGGTGGGATTAGAAGGGATTAGGTGGGATGGGATTCAAAAAACATAATTATTAGTCATGTTTTGTTGGTAATATGGTGCTACATTGAATGGATGTACCCACCATCATTTGAAATTACTGAGAATAACACACGTGTTATATCTAAACCGTTCATTTGTTTTGTAACCTCATTTTATGGCATGAGCCTAAAAATAAGGTAGATCCAAAACTTATGTGGCCCCAAAGAAGTTTTCAACAGTAAGTATTCAATCCCCGTTGCTTTCTATGGTGGGGTCCACTTGAGCTTTAGATTTACCTGATTTTTTGGCCCATGCTCTAAAATAATCTTGAAAAATGGGTGGACGGTGTGGATATAGCCCACGCATCATGGTGGGACCTACACAACTTGCTAAAATTGAGTGAAATTGGCACGGGACCCAATGCAATTCCATCTAATCTAATTCCAAGCTTTTCCATTCTTCCCAAACATGAAGTGGAATTGGCAAAAGGACCAGATGAATCCCATCCCACCTAATCCCTTCTAATCCCACTGTGCAAATACGCCCTAAACAAACTTGATGGATGAGTAATCCTTTGATGTTAGAAGCCAAATATACTTTTTCTACTTTTTAACTGATAAATATGTGAAGTATATTGTTCAATGGACATACTTATCTACTTGATGCATAAGTAGCTTATATAAAGTAACTTTTATGATCCAAACGTATCCTAACTATCCAATGATAAAGAGAATTTTATGATATCACTTTTGTCAACTGGGAAGGTGCACATATATTTTCATTTCAGCAAAGCGGGCATCCCTAGTTGCTGTTTGGACGAAATAACTACTTATAAATGTTTTTCAGGAGTGGATCCTCAATGGGTCATGGCTTGGCCTAAAACCCTTCGCCAATAGAGTGTTTTCAGGGATTGACCCCAGTTTTTATTAATAAGAAGAAAAGTAGGGATGTATTAATGTTGCAAACTGGTCCGAATCATATGTAGAATTTATTTTTATTATTATTATTGGAATATAAGTTTTTTTTTGGGGAGGCAAGTTTTCCCATTCAGCACGTGTGTAGTTTAAAGATGCTAGTTGGTTCTGGGTCATGTTTCACCAATCCAAGCCATCTATTTTGAGCTCATCATGTATGGAGGATACCAAAAGAAAAAGAAAAAAAAAAAAAAGAAGAAAAAAAGATCAGGCTGTGTGTGGTAGACACATAAAAATGCTCATTTTTAACGCATTTACCTAACAGGGCCTGGGAATCTCAAACCTTTCATCATTTAACTCTTTTCTTTAATGGACAGACCTAGTATAAATCACTTGCAAGATTAAGTCCTTCTGAGTCTGATTAGGCTAGGGACAAGCCAGGCCGGGCCGAGCTCAGGTGACTAGGATCGACCCTTTGGCTCAGCCCTAGCCCCAGCCCCGCCCCATTGCCATCCTTATATTTCTCATTAACCCTTCATTTGTAACTGATTTCAGTGTGTGATGTGATCTCCTTCTCTGCTTAGCTTTGGCCTGGACCACCTGGTGGCAGGTGGGACTGTTTGGCATCCCCTTTTCAAATTTCAATATTTCGGTTGGACTAAATGCCCACCGACCGTCCTGCAGCCGAACCAGGGTACTCTGGTCCTTGTGTTGCCAGTCGTTCAAACTTCAAAGATTTAAAAGGAATTATACAAATGAGGTTCATCGTTCGGTGATCTGGACCATTGGTCACCATCTTTAATGGACCATGCCCCAAATAATTCCAAGATTGGATAATCACACCACGTAGTTTGGGACTCGTCTTTTTTCTTTTTCTTTTTTTCTTTTGCTTTTTTGCATTTTTCTTTCTCTGTTGAAGTTGGGCCATTGATCTGTCTCTTGTTGACCATCTTTTTCAGACCCACACTGAAAGGGACGCACATCTGTGATGTATGTGTTTTATCCACGCCGTCCATCCATTTCGAAATATCATTTTAGGTATTGGGCCCAAATAGGAGGCAGATCCAAGGCTCAAGTGGACCACACCAGAGGAAGCAGTGGCGATGATGACGCCCACCGTTGAAACCTTCCTAGGGCTACCGTGATGTTTATTTTCCATCCAACCTGTTCATAAGGTCAGATAGACCTGGATGAGAGGAAAATACAAATATCAGCTTGATCAAAACTTCTGCGTCTCCTATGAGGTTTTTAACGGTGGTCATTCAATCCCCACTGTGTGGTCCACTTGAGAGTTGGATCTGCCTTAATTTTTGGGCCCATAAACTAAAATTATCTATCAAAAGGGATGGACGGTGCGGATAAAACACATACATCAGGGTGGCCGCCACAGAGGAGCAGGACGCAATCCGCCTCCCACCGAAAGGTCGTCTTTTTGTTCAATCGAGGAAACGTGAGGGCGTGGTCTCTGCAGTGGGCCCCAATAGCTTATCATGGAATAAGAGCCCGATATTGACCATCTATTCGTAGGACCCAAACCAAAAGGTGTAGCTTTCGTTCAAATCTCAAAATACACGGCTCAAGTTGTTTTTGAGACGCATGGGCAATCAACGGAATTGGGAAGGACTAGGTAGGATTGGATTAAAAAAACATAATTATTATATATGCCAGGGATTGTTCCCAGTTACCATGGGATAAACTTAATTTCATACTATGTTTGTAATACAGTGGTACATTGAATGGATATACCCACCATCATTTGAAACTATTGAGAATAACACGTATGTGTTATATCCAAACCGTTCATCTGTTTTGTAACCTCATTTTATGACATGGGCCTAAAAATTAGGCAGATCCAACACTTATGTGCCCCCAAAGAAGTTTTCAACGGTGGGTATTCAATCCCCGCTACTTTCTATGGTGGAGTCCGCTTGAACTTTAGATCTACCTGATTTTTTAGCCCATGCTCTAAAATGATCTCAAAAAATATGTGGACTGTGTGGATATAGTCCACACGTCATCATGGTGGACCTGCACAACTTGCTAACACTGAGTGAAATTGGCACAAACCCAATACAATTCCATCTAATCTAATTCCAAGCTTTTCCATTCTTTCCTGGGATTGTCATGGACCAAATGCAATTTCATCCCACCTAATCCCATCTAAAACCATGCGTCAAACGCCCCCTAACGAGTTTCAAATCCTGTCAAGGGTTCAAGTACCCATAGGTGGTGAAATTCCACCAGCGTGAGTGTGTGGTTGTGTGCGCGTCCGTAAAATAAAATAAAATAAATCAACGGATATGCCCACGTGATGTATGATTCGACCGGTTAACTGAGTTAATGTATGCCACGTGTACAATTTATGAGGGAAACGGATTGGCTACTCCCCCTGCCACCAGCCAATGGCTGTTGGTCGGTGATATGTGGGCCCCACCATGATGTATGTGTTTCATCCATGCCGTCCATCTATTTTTCCAGATCATTTTCTGGTATAAGGCCAAAAATAAGTTATATACTTATCTCAAGTGGACCACATTACAGGAAAAAGTTTTGACTGAGCGTCAATCATTAATAACCTTTTGGGGGCCATAAAAGTTTTGGATCAAACTGATTTTCATTTTTTTCCATCATCTAGGCCTATATGACCTAATCAACAGATTAGATGTCAAATAAACAGTACATGGGCCTTAGGAGGATTTTAATGGTGGATATCCAATCAATATTGTTTTCCCGTGGTGTGGTCAACCTAAGATTTATATCTTACTCGTTTTTGGGATCAAGCCCTAAAATGATCTGTAAAAATGGATGAATGGAATGGATGAAACACATACATCATGGTGGATCCGACAGAGCACCGACCATCAGCCACGGGGCTAGTGGCAGGGGGAGTAGCCAATCCGTTTCCATTTCTAAGTACCCGAGTATCGCGCATCACGTGGGCCAGAGTTCCAAATGACTCCAAAATATCCTTTCATTATCTCAGGCTTGCTAGCCCCACACGCATCCTTTTCAGATGCATCACAACACGCAGCACTCATGAAAACCTGATCTACCTTTGGGACATCCCAGCCATGGATCAAGTGATCCTCACCGTCCAGATGACCTGCAGAAAAAATCAGAACCGTTAGACCGCATGTGTACGTTGAATATCTAGCATCTACAAGTCCTTCAAAACCATCCATTTTTTTTTCATAACGGGGTTGCCGCTTATCAATGGACTGCCTGCTTCGGGCACGTTAGGGCCCACAGCTCAGATGCCCTACACGTGCTAGATTGGCTCGTGCAACAAGTACAACAGTTGCGTGCGTGTGGCTGGAAGACCTCTCTTTATCGTCACCGTCCAAGTTGCGTGTGGGCAAAGGTTATACACGTGTTCTCTGTCCAATACGTAAACGACGAAATCGGATTGCGTACTGAGTTACTCCGTACGCATTTATCATACTGAGTAAACTCTGTTGGGCCCACCTTGAATTATTTACTTTATCCACTCCCTAAATCCGTTTTTAAAGCTCATTTAAGTGGTTGAAACCAAACCTGAAGCATGTCCAAAGTTCAAGTGGACCACACCACAAGAAACATTGGGAGTAACGTTTCCACCGTTGAAACCTTGATAAAAAGGCCCACGATGATGTTTATCTATCATCCAACCCGTTCATAAGATCAGAAAGACATGGATGAATGGAAAACACTAATATCATCTTGATCAAAGATTTATGTGGCCCCTAAAAAGTTTTTAATGGTAGACGTTCAATTCACACTGTTTCCTGTGGTGTGGTCTACTTAAGATTTGGACATATTTAATATTTTGGATCAAGCTATAAAATTATCTGTTAAAATGGATAGACGGAGTGGATTAAATATATAAATCATGGTGGATCCCACAGAGCTTACTCAGTCCGCAATCAGCTTCCGTAAACGGCAGCTACTTAGATAAATACGTAAAAAGCTGTTGGAGTGATGAATGAATTATCCAATACGGTCCTATTTCAGCCAACGACTGTAACCAACTTACTAGTTGACTGGGTTTCAGAAAGCCTGGGGTCGGCCCTGTGAATCCAATTACAGAACTGGAATAGTTTCATTTGCGGGTATAATAAGATAACCTTGAATTCAACCCTAAGCTTCATGGGGCTCATATATGTCCATGAGACATCCACTCCGTTTATTAGTTTTTCTAGCTCATGTCAGGGCATGGGCCCAAAATCAAGACGATTCGTAAATCAAGTGAGCCACGCTAGAAGAAACGATAACAATGAAGTACTCGTTATTGAAACCTTCTTGGGGCAACATAACTTTCGATCAGTCCTACAGTTTTATTTTCCCTTCATTCCGGTGGGAAGGACCTTAGGGTCCATTTTACAACATGATTTTTAAATCCTTTGGAATTTAGGCCATGTTTGGATAGTGAATTATGATTGTAATGAAGTTCAAAGTATTGTTGAGAACGATGGCCTTAATTTTGTGTGGGTATGATGCGTAAGTATGCCAGAGTCACTTAACTTCAGGTTTGATTTAATTGTTGGTATTCTCTTGCATTGAGATGAATGGATTGGACACGGGATCCGGTCATCCTCTCAACAGCTGGTTGCACTCAGCGTTAAGGTGATTTGTGAAAGGGTAGGGAACCGTAGGGGTTAGCTTTTCCAAATAGATTCTTTTTACCTTGTGACAATAGACATGAGTTTACGAACTTAAGGTCTCTCTTTTCTTTCTTTTTTTTCACCAGTACTTTCAGCTTAATATTTCTTAAAGAAACAAGAATGTATGAATAAATAAAAGAAGGATAAACAATGTCAATTTTATTAATATTTGAATGTATGGTCCATTACAATCAACAAAGTATCAAACAACCAAAGAAATAAATAAAAAGAAAAAAGAAAAAAGATAGAGATAAATACTTGATTTGTCTATCGAAATAGACAATCAAGACAGGTGGTCTGCAGAATACAACTAGATAGGTATGATCAGCTAAATTGGAACTTAGTTGATCATGTATTTAAACTTAATGTTGCATATATTTAATATACTCCTAAGGTACGGTAGTACAAGCCGCTAGGTAGTAGCGATTTATGTGAGAACTAGGCTATACTATGCTATACTAAGATAAATGAGAAAAATAAATGTAAAATAGATAGATGTGTTTGACAAAGAGCCCTGGGCTCTTCTTCATTTGCTCCTTTTATAGTTCATCGGGGTGTAAAACTGTTGTTGGATTTCCTTGCTAATAATGAATCCTTCGCGTATTTGGCTTGCATTGGAAATGAAGAACTCCAGTTAGATCTACAACTGTTGGCTTCTTAATCTTTCTCTCGTAGCCGATTTTGCTATGGAGATCTTCGTGGCTCACTAAATGGATTCGAGATTAGGTCATGAAACGTCAAAATTTCTCTAATGAAGACAACCAGGTCAAGATTAAAGAACCTGAAAGGCTAATCCCAGACTTTACATCGATCATAGCCATTCATTTGGTGGCTTGCCTCCTCCACTTTCGATCAAGGTGTTGGACGGTTCAGATCAAACAACCTCCTGCATTTAACTATCTTCCACAATGGTTTGGAGTATTGGAGGGATTTGATACCCAATACCAATTGCTATCAAGCCAGATTAGATTTACTTCTCACATTCTTTATTCCAATTGAATTACGGATTGGGATTGGATCATCCAACTGATGTGTTTGTCTCTCCTAATTTGGGACCAATCTATAGCTGAATTCACTTGGATATTTGTTCGATCTTCTGATATTCGGAACCTTCTTGAACACTACAAACTCTTTTAACATTTCTGGTAAGATCTCCCATTTGAAAAGGATTATGAGAGACAACCTTACTAAGTGTATCATAGTTAGATATGTGATAACATTTATTCTCTTGGCAGGTCTCTTATAAATATGTTGGGCACGTTGCTCATTAATTGGTATACTAAATGTGGCCACATAACATTTGTTGATTCATTTTTCTGACAGTGAGCTTAAGAGTTTATACCTCTATATTAATAGTAGAATGTGTATCGCCAAAAGAAGATCAAATGAAGATATTCTCAAAGGAAAATAAAATTTCTCCCCACACTAAGCTCGTAGTATCAACACAATGCAACCTTTCGGTCCACATTAAAGTACAGAAATTATACATGCATAATAATAGTGCAATGATGATGCTTATGTATGTTGCATGTGTATTATAGAATGTCATTTCCATAAGAGATTTATATTGTGTGCCTCTTCATTTGACTACCAAATTATACAATTACGGTTTAAACAATAGCTACAAAATTATAACGATGGAACGTTTACCTTTTTGTTACATTTACATTTAATTAGTTAAAATCATGTGGATTTTGCAAATAAAAAATCTTAATAAATTTCACTAAACCCATCGACCGATTAGATGGCACGTAAACATCACACAGGTCCCAAAAAGATTGAAACAATGATTATTTCGACCCCACTATTTTCTATAATGACACCCACTTGCCCTTTTGTATCTACCTTGTTCTTGTGGAGGCACAAAAGAGAGGTCGGGCCGGCATCTTCATGGCCCACATAGCTAGAGTCGTTGGAAATTGGCGGGACTTGAATTGCCTGTGCCCCTGCTATAGAAAGTTCCTGTGGTCAGAAGCTATGTGGGACCAACAGAGGTGCCTGTGACAAATCCACTCCGTCCATAAGTTTTTAAATATTACAATAGGGTAATGATCCAAAATAGGTAGATTCAAAGCTCAATAGGCCACACCAGACAAAATAATAAAATGAAAACTTTCACCATGGAAACCTTCCTGTAGCCGACCATGATGTTTAATATGCCATCCAAACCGTTCATAGGGTTACTATTACTCAGATAAACGGTAGGTATAGATATTATCCTGATACAAAACTTCTATGTCCCCCCAATGTTTCCAATGATGGGCATTCAATCCCAGCTGTTTCGTGTGTTGTGTAGTTTTGGATCCGCATGATTTTTGAATTCCTGTCCTGTTCTGATCTTGAAAAACTGATGGACGGAGTGGATTTGTCACAGGAATCTCTGTGGGCCCATATAGCTTCCGAACTCAGGAACTTCTGGTTGTAATGGTCACATGAAATTCGCGTGCAAATTGCGTGCACGAGAAGGTACTCAGGTTCGGTAGCGTCAAGTAGGAGCTGGGTACGGGTCGGTGCTGAAAAATGATCCGTGTGTTCTATCCAAGCCATCCATCCATTTTTTTTATTTTTTATTTTTTATTTTCTAATCGTTTTATAACATAAGCCAAAACATGAGACAGATACAAATACCAGGTAGACCACACCATGGGAAACAACGGTGATTAAATGCCTACCATTATAAACTTCTTTAGATGAAAGTTTTGTATTATTATTATTTTTTTTCTAATCGTTTTATAACATAAGCTAAAAAATGAGACTGATCCAAATATCAGGTAAACCATACCATAAGAAACAACAGTGATTAAATGCCTACCATTACAAACTTCTTTGGATGAAAGTTTTGTATTATTATTATTATTTTTTTTTCTGTTCGTTTTATAACATAAGCTAAAAATTGAGACTGATCCAAATATCAGGTAGACCAAACCATAGGAAACAACGGTGATTAAATGTCTACCATTAAAAACTTCTTTAGATGAAAGTTTTGTATTATTATTTCTTTTTTCTGATTGTTTTATAATATAAGCTAAAAAATGAGACAGATCCAAATATCAGGTAGACCACACCATAGGAAACGGCGATGATTAAATGCCTACCAATAAAAACTTCTTTGGATGAAAGTTTTGTATCAAGTTGATATTTGTGTTTTTCAGGTCTATGTGACCTAATCAACGGGTTAGACGGAAAATAAACATTATAATGTCCCATAGAAATGTTTTAATGGTGGGCATTTAATAACCATTTTTTCCTATAGTGTGGTTCACCTGAGATTTGGATCTACTTCATTTTTGAGCTCATGCTTTAAAAAGTGATGTAAAAATAAATGAATGGTGTGGATAAGACACATATATGATGGTGGGCCCATAAAGCTTTTCCAGCAGCGAGCTCCGTACTGTAGTATAACTACCGAATCCGAGTCTCTCTTCCGAAGAAGAGGGTGAACTCTGGCCACGTGATCAGACGACGACTGGCTACAGTTATCGTTTGAAATCTTCTTTTTCTTTTTAAAGTATGTGGCCGAAGAAGGTTTCCGGCAATAAATACGTAGTAATGACTTTCACACTCTTCGAAAGAGAAGGAATCATCCGAAAGGATTGGATACTCCCCTCCCCACTCTAATGGCTAGTTTTTGGTGCTCTGTAGAGTCAAAAATGATGTGTGTCTCATCCATGCCATCCAAATATTTTTCTAGATGATTTTATGGAAAGAATCCAAAAATGAAGTAGATAAAATTCTCACGTGGGCCACATTATGTTGATTGAACTCTTACCATTCAAATGTTCTCGAAGCTATAAAAGTTTTATATCAAACTGATATTTGTTTTTTGCCTTCATCAGGCCTGTATGGCCTAATATAAAAGTTTTCATGAATCATGATAAAAATTTCATTTGTATGAATATGGACAGTACAGAGGGAAGAATAAACAAGGATCTTTTATTATTCAGTTTTACTATTGTATTTCATTTCTTTCGTTCCCGTTCTTCTCTAAGAAGAGGGGATTATAAAAAAAACAAAAAAAAAGATTGATCATCATTTCTTTAATCAGTGGATAAGAGCATACTCTAGATTGCAATCGTGGGGAAGTACTTCTTGATTATTTCTACCAACTTAAAGTGGATGTAAAATAAACATTAATATAGGAGGTTTTTAATGGTAGACATTCAATCACTACTGTTTTCTACAGTGTGGTCTACCTGATATTTTGATTGGCTCATTTATGAGATAAATTATTTAAATGATGTGTAAAAATGGATGGACGGTGCGGATAAAACACTTAGATTATGGTGGGGCCCAAAAAGAAACGAACACTAGCCACTTACTTAGTGGCAGCGTCACTAGGCGTCCAGAATTATAGGACCTTATTTTTTATACGGCCTTTGATGAAGAGGGATGAAAATTGAGTAACATTACTTTATGTGTCCATCGTGATGTATGTGTATGATCAACGCGGTCCATTTATCTTTTCAATTCATTTTAATGGCATGAGTTAAAAAATAAGGAAGTTTACAACTTTGTGTGTACTACACTTCAGGAAACAAGGTAAATAATAACATAGTCCAAATAAAAATAAAAAAAATAAAAAAGAAGAAGAAAAAGAAGATTGCGACCTATACTCTACCCCTATGGGCGGACCGAACTTGATGTATCTGTTTATCCAAGTTGCCCATCCCTTCTATCAGATTATTTTAAAGCATGAACAAAAAATAGGTGGACCACACCAAGAAATAAGCTTGGTTGCATTAAATGCACAAAGCATGAAATGCTATTCTCACCATTTTAAGTAGTGTGGTATACTTTCACTTTGGATTCTTCTCATTTTTGGGCTCATTTCCTTAAAATAATCTGATGAAATAAATAAACTGCATACATCAGACACGTAAATCATGGTGAGCCCCACACGTAAATAATGGAAGGCTAATAGCTGTGAAGTAGAAGGACGCGGATTAGCCACTCACAGGTCGAGTAGCGAGTCTCCTCACTGAAATGTCACCAAGTTATGTGGATCACACCATGATGGATGTGTTGTATCCACACCGTCCATCCATTTGGAGAGATAATTTCATGCCATTATCTAAAGAATGAGTCAGATACAAAGCTTTAGCGGACCCCACCACAGAAAACAGTAGAGAGAGTGACTGTCACCGTTGAAACCTTCCTAAGGTCCACCGTGATGTTTATTTGAGATCCAACTCTTCATAAGTTAAAACAGACATTAGATAAGGGAAATAACAAATATCAGATAGATCGGAAACTTTTGTGGCCCTTAGAAGTTTTTAATGGATCTCCACTGTTTTCTGTGCTGGGGTCCACTCGAGATTTGAATCTGACTCGTTCTTTGGTTCATGCCCTAATATAATCTCTCCAAATGGATGGACGGTGTAGATACAAAACATACATCATGGTGGCTCCACAGAACTTGGTGACGTCACTTCAGTAGCGAGTCTCGCTACTCAACCTGTCAGTAGCTAATCCACTTCCGAAGTGGAAAGGGCGGCTGAAAACAATCTCTTTAGTAAATAATAAATGTTGATTTACCACCAATTAAAAATTCAAACAGAAAACCGTTCGAACACGCTTCCTATTTCTTCGCGTCTCGTCTTCCAAATTTCCATTAATCACTCCTCTCTCTTCGCTTGTAATCAACAAAGCGTCGGTAGCAGCCAGACGCAACAGCGAAAGCAAAAGCAACGATAATAAAAAATAATAATAAATAAACAAATAATCATATTTCTCTTAATTTCTTCCTCTCTTTTTCTTTCACACAAAACTGAAAAGAAAAGAAAAGAAAATTCAGGAACTTCCTACAAACTTCTTTCTTCTTTCTTCTCCAGAGATGGGTTCTGTTGCTGCTGCTATGTTTCTCTTCCCAAAACAGATCAAACAACCTTCTTTCAAGAAACATAAAAACACTTCTCAGTTCCTTCATCAGGCCGCACCCAAAAAGCATCACATGGTCCCGGTAATTCTTTGATTTTTTTGGAAATTTTCTTTCTTGGGTTCGTTTTAAATTGGTTTTTTTTTTTTTCTAAATGGTTTTTGTTTATTTGTATTGGATTGGATTTTGTTTAGGTTGCTAGGCTGTTTGGGCCGGCTATCTTCGAAGCATCAAAGCTGAAAGTTCTGTTCTTGGGAGTAGATAAAGAGAAGCACCCTGGCAATTTACCAAGAACCTATACGCTTACGCACAGCGACATCACTTCCAAGATCACCCTTGCAATCTCTCAGACTATCAATAGAGCTCAGGTATATTTAATTTTTATAGAATTTTCTGATTTTTATTTATTATGGGAAAGATATTATAGTCGTAATTTTAATTCTCTACCTGCAACCTTTGATATCAGTTGAATTTAATTTTGATTGGAGTGTTTCAATTCCCTGTTTTGATGGTAGGACTACTAATTTGGAAATAGAAATCTTAGGATATAGATCATAAGAAATGGTTTTTGGGGTTGTTGCGATCTCAGAAAAGAGAAATCCAAGAGAAGAATGGCTTAAAAATAAAACAGTTACGGATTTAGTTTTTGCTTGATGAGTAAAAATGTATAGAATTCAATACAAACACGAATTCTATGACATGTGATGAGCTCGATCACGGTCTTCCTTAGGGATAACTACTCCGAATCCACAGAGCTCTTTGGATTCCTCACAGAGTTTCCTTGGATTCTTGAGAGATAAAATAGAAATAATTTCTAATAAATTCAAAAATAAATTGATTGATCATAAAAACAAAATTACAACCCTTTAAATAATGAGCTCTAAGGAAGGAGCTTTAGACTCAAAATCCAACTCAAACACCCTAAAAAAATGTGACTTGCTATAAATAGTAAATTTACTATTTACAGACTGTCATTATTCCTACTGTACTTCCGGTTTGCGAGATATGACTGTTTCAAGGTTCTGACAATCCTGATCATTTTCACATCCGATCAGGCCTTCTATGGTCCATCTTTTTCGTGACCAGCTTTACATCATGATCCATCGATGTGGTCGCCATGACCCAACAGACCAACAGTCCAGAATACCATGGACCCACACTAAAGATTCTGGTCCCATGTCAAGTAATTCCTCACAGAGACAAGATCCCAAAAACATCTGATTGGAAATGGTTCTATATTCCTATTTTACAAATTGAAAATATCCTAATTCAAATTTTGCTTTAAAACAAAATTCAATACAGTTACAATCGGTTATACTTTTAACTATATAACTCAAGTCCTGTTTAATCATGAAACTGTTTTATGCTTCTAGCAATAGATTTATAATTCAAGTTCTAGAATAACAGAATTCAATACAAATACAATTGGTTCCAATTGTATCTATGACTCGAATTGTGTAGAATGGAGAAAGTATTCTAAATAATCATTGTATAATTCAAGTTCTGTAACCTTCCAACCTCAAAAAAATGGAGAAACATCACTAATTAGATTGCAAAAACTCAAATGGGTGTTTGTCTTCTTTTTTTTCTTTTTTTTTTTTTCTGAATTTAAATCCTACACTTAATTTGAATTTTGTAGTCTTTTGGGTTTGATAGATATGGCTTTGATACGTTCTCTGAATCGAATTGACTCGATTCTATTGTTCTTTTGTATGTTCTTTCAGCTCCAAGGTTGGTATAACAGATTACAAAGAGATGAAGTCATCGCCGAGTGGAAGAAGGTCCAAGGAAAGATGTCGCTCCACGTTCATTGTCACATAAGCGGCGGCCATTTCTTGTTGGATCTTATAGCTAATCTCAGACACTACATCTTTTGCAAGGAACTCCCTGTGGTATGGAACATGGACGTCCATCGATCGATCTTGATCCGACGGTGATCAGATTCATACATTCCTTCTTTCATTGTGGAATACTAATCCTAGACTAAATGTATTTAATCAGGTGTTGAAGGCCTTTGTTCATGGAGATGGGAATCTGTTCAACAACTATCCGGAGCTGGAAGAAGCTCTTGTTTGGGTCTACTTCCACTCCAATCTCCAGGAATTCAATAGGGTGGAGTGCTGGGGACCACTCAAGGATGCAATGGAAGGTGGAGATTGGGTGGGAAGCCAGTTCTCAATGGAAGAAGAGCCAAAGAGCAATTGGGTTAGGCCACCAACCCCCTGCTCAGAGGAGTGCAGTTGTTGCTTCCCACCAATGAGCTTGATCCCATGGCCCCATGATTTTGAACAGGAGAAGGCCCACCTCAGCTAACACCAACAGCAATGATGAAATGGGATTAGATGGCCCACCTCAGCTTACATCAACAGCAATGATGAAATGGGATGAGATGGCCCACCTCAGCTTACATCAACAGCAATGATGAAATGGGATGAGATGGTCCACCATCACATATTACAAAATCAACAGAAGCAACAATCATGAAATGATATTTGTTCTATTTTATTTTTATCTATGGCTGATTAATCATATTAATAGGAGATGAATTTAAAGCTTGTAAATTATGTAAATAAATATCAGTGGGCCCAAAAACCCTTTAAAACGAAAAAATAAAATAAAATCAATTGTAAGGGTTTCCATGTGATACATGTGCATTTCTTTTTTTATTTTTTATTTTTTTTTGTTTGATCAGAATTGAGGGATGGTTAGTGACTAGAACTGGGCACGGGCGACTCGACTTGTCCGATTCGTTCAGACCCGACTCGATCCAAACCGAGTGAAAGAGTATCGAGTCGAAGAGTCGATCCAGATCGAGTAGACTTCGTCCAATCCGAATTCAAACCGAGTCGAGTTCGGGTCACCTAGTGACTTGATTTGACTCGACCCTAAATCCAACTCGGTACTGACTCGACTCAATCCGAAACCTGACTCATACACACATATATAGATATAAACTCCAGAATTGACATTTCAGATATGAGATGCCGTGTAGTTGATGGAGAGGTGCACCTAAGTTTTGAGTTGTGATTCCAGCCTGTGGATACCCCCTGCACCTGACCCAACTTGGTGCCGACCTGGTCCGACTTGACCTGATGCCCAACTCTATTAGTGACTGGTGATTACATGTCCACCAGGTGTGCTCCATATGTCACATGGGTATTAGGATCTCGACTGTTCATTTAGTGGGCCATGTGAATTGACCATTGACAAACCATTCGATTGAGTGTGAACCATAGTTTGAAAACTCAACAGAACTCTCAACTCACCTTAGTTGACACAATTCATCAAGGTTTCATCAAGACTCGAGAAAAAGTCTAATCTGGTCATAACTTAGTCTGATCGACTTGATTTTTGGGCTACGGTCCATCCACATGATGGCCCATCAAATGATCGGTCCTGATCGATACATGTTTATTTTATTTTATTTTTTAGAAAATCACTTTCATCAATTGCTGTCCACTTCAGCCAATTTTCATTGATGGTGGAACCCTTAGCTCGTGCTAAATGTGCTGTTTGGGGCGTTGGCGTTACTCTTTGGGAGGGAAAAAATAAAATAAAAATGAGTGGCTGGAATCTGCTGCAGCCGTTGCCCACCTTCCGCAATGGTCGGCTCGTCGTTTATGCTTCAATGAATGAGGACACGTGATAATTGCACTTGCCACCGTACTGATTCTCCATCTTTTCCATGCATAACATGAGATCCGTTGCAAAGACGACCTACAGTGAGATTTATCCAATCCATTCATCTGATGGGCCATTCGTCCACATCGATTTTAGACCATTGATATGTTTCTTTTTGACCGTTCATTCGTTGATATAGAGACTCACTTGGGAATGGAAGGCCATCTTGTGTCAGATGTTGGATATATAGGAGGTGGTAATAGTAGATCTAAGACAAGTAGCCAATAGATCAACTGTCTGGGTCACTGGTATTTGAATCGACGGTTTGGCACCATTGAGAACGTGAACTTGATCATGGACGGTCATATCTTGCTAATATCTGTGATGAACCGTTCAGCGTATGGCATAATGTTTTGGATTTTTATGAAAACTACCCATTTTTTATACATAATGAGACATAACCATCATCATTATTATTATTATTATTAGATATTCGTACTTGAAATTTCTTTATTTTATCATTTTTCGTTGAATTTTTGTCTTTAAATATGTTGATTGAAAGGCCAGTCAAGATTGTTGTCCAACAGCTTTGGATGGTCAATATCGTTGTCTTCCCACTCCTGAATGGTCTAGATCACCTGCCACCACCTTGGAATCGTCTAAAAACCTATCCACTTACTTTTAAAGTGTTGAGATCACTAACCACCTAGTGTTGAACGGTTTAGATCATTAACTACCACATTGGAAAGGTCCAGATCATTGATCTCCATCTTGGAATGATCTAGATATTGTCCATGTGCTTTTGAACGGTTCAGATTACTGCTAACGGTCATATTAGTATTTTCATCATCTTTTAGAAATAAGCTAATTGAAGTGGTAAAATAAACATACCCTTTAAAATATAGATGGCCACATATAAGGAAAATTATTTTCAGGTGGTTCAGCTAATTGGAGTATGTCCTCTTTTTATATCTTTGCCTACTTAAGGTTGGGAACATGGCCAGATCCTTTAGTTGGGCCCACTAAGGCTTGCGTATGGAATTCAAATTGTCAAAGAGAGTTGGCGCACCTGAAAGTGGGCCCCAGTATGAAATTGGAAGGTTTTGAGTGAATGTACATGCATTAGTTTTTAGTGTGGCCCACCTAGTGATTGTATTAGCTTAATTGGTTTGGAAATCCCATCATGGTAGGTCTCAGTTGATAGGTGGATGGATGACAAATACCAACATGATGTACCCATATGGAGTTGAATAACATTCACACTTAAGTAATAGACATTTAGTGGGTTGGATGGTAAGTTACTTATGTCTAAAGTAATTTATCTTAGTTTCTACTTATTAAGATAAAGTGATTCAGTAACTTTAAGTAAAAAAAATTTATTTATAATTGATAATAAATAAAAGTTACTTATATCAAATAAGTTGTTTATTTATTACTGTAGGTAGAAACAGAAACTTATTTGGTGGTACCCAAATAGGCCCTTATATTTGGAGTTGGGCACGGGACGACTTGACTTGCCAAACTTGACTCATCCGACTCGTTCAAACTCGATTCACTTTGAATTGAGTGTGTGAGTCGATCCGAACTGAGTACACTTCATCCAATCCTAACTTAAACTGAGTCATGTTCTGGTCACCCAGTAACGCAACTTGTCTCAACCAGAAATCTAACTCGGTACTAACTTGACTCGATTCAAAACTGGACTGTGTATATATATAACCTCAGATTTGATGTTTCAAACTTGGGATGTCGTGTAGCTAACGAAGAGGTTGCAATTCTGATAGGTTCACCCAGGTTTTGAGTTGTGATTTTAGCGCGTGGATACCCACTACACCTGACTTGACTTGGCGCCAACTTGACCCGACTCGGTACTTGTGATTGGGTCGACTCGATCCGGATTAGTCCAAGCCAAACCCAAACTCGAATTGGGTCAAGTATGTTGGACTCAGTATCGAGTTGAGTTGAGTTTGGGCCAGGTCTATTTCAAAACCAGATCAAGTCAAATCAGCCCTAACGAGGTCCGACTCGACTCCAAGCACGGCTCTACTTATAGTTCATTGGATAATAATGAGTTATTTCCCATCTTTATTATTAAAAGTTTATTTGCTTATTCTAATACATATATATATATATATATATATATATATATATATATATATATATATATATATAACTTTTATTTTAAAAATATACTGTTTAGTAAAGTTTTAATTTTATCACCTATTTTTATTTTTTATTTTTTTAAAGCATATTTAAAAAAAATAAAAAATAAAATTTAAAAACAAGCTATGAAGAGATCTTTTTTTTAAAAGAGCTTAATTAAAGTGGATAAACATTTTTAAGCTAACTTTTAAACAAGATTATTCTAAAACTTTTTAAATAATTCCCATCTTATCCTGTTCTCTTCCTTATAAATATGAATGCCCCTTTAGGTAGTGACCCAACACCATCCCAGCTAGCTGGTGTCATAGATCTTGCGGGCCCAACATGGTGTATTTGTTTTATCCACACTGTTCATCCATTTCGCCTGCTCATTTTAGGGCATAAGCCAAAACAGAGGTGGATCAAACTCTCAGGTGGACCACACCACAGAAAACAATAGATATTGAATGCCTACTTTGAAAACTTTTTGGGGGCACAGAAATTTTGGTTTAAGTTGATATTTGTGTTTTCCATTCATCCAAGTCTATGTGAATTTACCAAGAGGTTGGACGGCAAATAAACATTACAGTGGGCCTAGCAAGTTTTTAACGGTTGACCTTCATTCAATATTATTTTCGTGCCATGTGGTCCGCCTGTAATTTGGATCCGTCTCATTTTTTGAGGTTAGTCAGTAAAATAAGATGGAAAAATGGATAGACAGCGTGAATAAAGCATATACATCATGGTGGGTTGGGACCACAGAGTTTTGACTCCAGCTAGCATCTGATGGATACTGTATAGTGCTATGTGCGCCCACCATGACATGTGTGTTAATCCATGCCAACCATCTAATGTTTATTTTTCTTCAAACCTGTTGATCAGGTCACACAGACCTATATGAAAGAAAAAAATAAAAAATACAAATACCAGCTTCATTCAAAACCTTTATTACCCTCGAGAAGTTTTTAATGGTAGGCATTTGGTCACTATTCTTTCCAGTAACGTGGTCGACATGAGATTTGAATCTATCTCATTTTTTTAACTCATGCCTTAAAATGATACAGAGAAATAAATGAACGAAGCAGATAAAACACATACATCATGGTGGGACCCACAAGTACTCAATCTGCATCCTTTAGTAGTTAATTAATTACCAGTCAAATAGACATGGCCATATATGGATGGATTTGATTGGTCAAAAAACATGCCACGTGAAGCACCTAATGATGCCTAACTATAACTGTCAATGACTATCACATCCTTCCCATTTTATAATTTTCTCGCGAAACTTTGGGAAGACTCTGGAGACCAACCACAATCCTCTACAACATGCATATAAACCAGCGTTGAAACTTCAATCTATGCAAGACTCACTGCATTTTTTATATAAGATCCACTCCGTCCATCATGTTTGTCCATCTATTTTAGCTCTGGAGCCAAACTCAGTCTAAAATATCACTCAGGTGGACGACATCACAGATAAAAACAAGAAATGGGAAAGCACACCATAGAAACATTTTAGATGTTGTGTAATGTCCACCGTACGTTTGGATGGTCTAATTTTTGGAATGACGATGAAAGTTAAGGAGTCTCATCATATGAATGGTGTGGATTTTATAAACACCATACAGTGGGCCCATAGATCAATGGGAATGAATCTTAAAATAACCACTGGCTGTAGCAACCATTGTAAAGAAATCTAGGTAGTTGGGATATGTCATTATCAATGAACTAAAATAAATAAATAATAATTAAAAAATATGGACAATCAGGTAAGCTGGTAGTGACACATCCCGATGTGGAAATGATATTATAGTGGGCCAAAAATAAAAATTAAAAAAAAATCTCTGGACCCTTTTAGGTGAGTTGGGCCATCTAGATAGTCCGTTTGATCAATCTGAACTGTCTATTAAGTCTATATCACACTTATTAGCGAAAACCACAATGATCGGATGATCCAATCCGTCCATGACTTGTCCTTTTTTTTTTTTTTTATAGCCATCCCTCTCTGTTTTTTCATTGCCCGAAAAAGTGACTCTTTAGAATATAAACGATCTATAATGGGCTCCAATAAGTAGATTGATTAGACTTATTTTTATGTAAAAGATCTGGAACATCCAAATTAAAAGCTAATGAACGGATGGTTATGATTGTTAGATTGATGTGATAACATGACTGCATGGCGAGCAGTGAGAGCTAGCTGGTGTCGTATCTCTTGTTTTAATATTAGATTTGTAGTTATATACCTTTCTTGCCTTGCACGTAAATGTGTAGAGCGGATTAGGTGAGACATCGGCCGCACCCAAGACAGTGCAGCCCTTACTGTATGGTTACAGTGGGGCTTACCTTGATGTATTTATTATCTATCCACGCCGTCCATCTGTTTTTAAAGATCATTTTAGGGCATTATGATATTAAAGAAGCATATCGATTTATCTGGTGGACCATTCCATCAGAAAAAGTGGTGATTAACTATTAATGGGCCACATAAGTTCTAGATCAAGCTGATATTTGTTTTTCCCCTTCATCCAGGCAGGCTTATGTGACCTTATCAACGGATTTAATGGTAAATAAACACTATGAAAGCATTAAGGTATGCCATAAGAAGTGTTAATGGTAGAATGGTCAATGACCACTGTTTCTTATGGTATGGTCCACCTGATAATTGGATCTGATTTATTTCTTATAAATATATTAAAATGATCTGAAAAAAATGATGGACGGGGTAGATACATAATACATTCATCAAATTGGGCCCCACAGTAAGAGCCGTACCTTCTTGAGTGAGGCCGGGGTCTCACCTTCTTTGTGGGCGCAGTTGTACGGTTTTTTGGAGCCATTAGTTATGTGTGAGTGGGAAACGGATTGGCTGTTGTACGTCACACCTTATGTGGGTCTGATAATGATGTATGTGTTATATCCCAAATGTTCATACATTTGATGAGCTCGTCTTAAGGCTTTAGAAAAAAAAATAAGACAGATATAACTATCAAGTGGACCACATTGCGAAAAGTAGAGGGGGATTGAACGTCTACCATTGAAACCCTTTCTGGGTCACAGAAGTTTTGGATCAGTATGAAATTTGTTTTTCCTCTTCATTCAGGTCTCTGTGACCTTATGACCTTATGGTGGGCCCTACTAATTTTTTAACAGTGAAAATCATTACCTCTGCTGCTATTTATGGTGTGGTCCGGATAGGGGTGGGCAAAATAGATCCGATCCGGTGGATCCGACCCAATCCGATGGTCTGGATCGGTCTGGATCAAGTTACATAATTCAGATCCGAACGAATTTTGGATCGAATTCGGGTATGGGTGGATCCGGACCAACGATCCGACCCAATCCGATTTGTCGAGGCCGATTCAGATTGTCGAGGCCGATTATCGAGGCTGATTCCGATTCCGATTGTCGAGGCCAATTGTTGAGGCTGATTTCGATTCCGATTGTCGAGGCCGATGTTGAGGCCGATTTCGATTTCGATTGTCGAGGTCAATTATCGAGGTCGATTCCGATTGTCGAGGCCGAGTGTCGAGGCTGAGTATCGAGGCCGATTCCGATTTGTCGAGGCCGATTTCGATTGTCGAGGCCGAGTATCGAGGTCGATTCCGATTGTCGAGGCCGAGTATCGAGGTCGATTTCGATTGTCGAGGCCGATTTCGATTGCCGAGGCCGATTGTCGATACCAATATGATGTATATGCGACCTGTAGTTGAGGCCCATTATGACGTGTATTCGGCCCGTGTGATGTATATGCGGCCCGTGTTTGAGGCCCAATGTGATGTATATGCGGCCGGTATTTGAGGCCCATTGTGATGTGTATTCAGCCCGTGTTTAAGGCCCAATGTGATGTATATGCGGCCCATATTTGAGGCCCATTGTGATATGTAATCAGCCCGTATTTAAGGCCCAATGTGATGTATATGAGGCCTATATGATGAGGCTCATTGTGATGCATTGAGGGCCAAGCGATGGTGTGATGTATGTTAGGCCCATGTGAAAGGCCATCGTGATGTGTATTAAGCTCTTGGGTGAAGGCCATGGTGTTGTATATCAGGCCCCTTGTGAGGCCATGGGTCCACTATATGTTAGGCTCTATGTGGGTCATTCCTTGGGGGCAATGTTGGTTAAATGTCCATATTGTTGAGGTCGATTGTCGATGCCGGTTATTGATACCAATTTATGAGTATGTGACAGTATAGCATCATGATACATACCCATACACATCATCTGCATGTTTGTTATGAGATGTGGTTAACCATTGCATATGTCATTGAGTAGGCTATTATGAGACTCCCTGATAGGTGGAGGTTATCTCACATGAGCAAACGGTATGTGCAGGATTGTTGTATGACTGGATTGTATGACTCATGCACCTTACATTGTGTATTGTGATTACTGTACGCTTTAGCGACATCAGGGCCGTAGCCTCCACAGACATATCTTGGATGGCCAGATGGGACACCAGAAATCTGTTATTAGCTTCAGGATGCCATAGATGGCCCTAGGTGAAAATCTCTAAACTCTGTTGGTACCAGAGGACGCCCCAACGTCAAGACCAAGTGGATACATGAGCGCCTGAGTGCCGAATACCAGGAAGCCGCATCTCCCACTGTGTCGTGGTCGGTTGGGAGAGGGTATGGCCTTACCCGCCTGAGGGAGTAGGCATATCTAGAATGAGCATGACCAGCTCCTAAATGGGTCCACTATCGACGAGCTGGGTATGCATTGGTATACTGCTGACAGGCGGGTAGTGAGGTCTTTTTCACTCGCTGGGCTGCGTGGCCTGCAAGGGCTGTAGCCAGTTTGGAGTGTACTATACCCCGGTGATGATCCCAGAGATGAACAATACTGATATGTGGACTTATGAAGCAGGAGTTGTATACTCATTCATTCATTCATTCACTATCCACTCGGGCTGGTGGTGCGTAACTAATTGTTATGTGTACTTTCGCAATGACCAGGATTTCGGTTGGGGCGCGCGACTAACCTGAGATCAGGAGTTTACCACATTGATTTTGACTATCCAAATTTAGGTATGAGACTGGTTTGGATAGAAGTTCCTTGTGGTGGACCCTGTATCCTGCGATACTACGTACTATCATTCCGACTTTACACTCCAGTTTGGTCATTTCATTCGCATTGCATATTGCATTGCATCCTCAGCACATAGTATTTGACTTACTGTTTCCGCATTGCATAACTGATCTACATTGCTTCATCAGTATATGATATTGGTTTATTATATTTTTACATCGCATAGCTTGGATAAGGCCGATGGTATTTATGGGTCTATCAGCATGTTTTCGCATTACTATGATGTCGTATGATTTATGAACTCGCCAGTATTTTTGATATTGTATAATTTATGGGCTTGTCAGTATTTCTGCTTACTCTGATTACTTTAATATTGCTTACTTGGCACTTTACATTGTGCACACACTTTCACCACCCACCAAGCTTTCTATAAGCTTATGCATGATAGATGCGTGCAGGTGACGTTAGGTTGCAGTAGCATTGAACTTGGAGTATGCAGTGGTCTTCTGGAGCTTTGATTTTTGATTTATGTATTTTCCTTCCAGCATTGTACTCAAATGATTATATTAGTGGATATGTGATGATGATGATGTTGCCTTTGTGATTTGGGTAAACTTGTGGTTATGCTTATTACGAAATAAATGTACGTTGGAAAAATCCTCCTTGTAGGATCCCAGGATAGGAATCTGGCGTATATACGCTAGGAGCCGAGAATGGGGTACTGCGGAGGTTGTCGACACCGGATTCGGTGATCGAGAATTTTGTGAGCCCGGTTTCCAAATTTGGGGCGTGACAATTGGTGTCTGTAAGCCCTGCTCCCAGGATGTTCCTTGGCATGATCTTGTATGATTTAAGGGTCATATATACAAATACTCTATTAATGCATTATGGTCTTCTTTAATATGTTTCAAAACTAAGGATTGAATTTCTTCATGTGGCATTCATGTGAATGATGGTTGTGTTTTATGTGCTTCACCTATTGTAATTATTGACCTCTTTTTCTTTAATTGTTCCTTTGTCCATTGGATCTGGAGCCAATTGTATTCTAGGCTGGGGATCCAAGCGCCTCTCATAATGCGCCCTCTTATAAAATCTATTAGACATATTATTGGAAGTTTCCTCTAAATATAGGGTGTAACTTGTTAACTAACATTTTGTTCCCAACCCTTGTTTGACACATTTAGAAAGAAAGGAATTCAAAGATTTTTTCAGGCAAGTCATGATCTAAGGAGTTCATCCTCCGTTCTATCTTTGGGGATATTAGAGCTAGAGTTATATTTACCATGGGTTCTTCCATTGTATCAGATATACCTAGCTCTATTTCTGTCTTTTGGGATTTTCCTACTGCATTCTCTAAGGGTCTTAGGCTTTTAGCTCCTCTTACCTCATCCCAGCCTCCTTAGGTTGGGAAGTGGTGGTTTTTATCTTCCCATACCATTAACAATGTCATGGGGCTTCTTTGTTTTCCCTCATCTTCCCATTTTGCCTGTTGGGGTTTTACCCTTCAGAATTTGGATCCTGACTCCCCTGATAAATGTCTAAAGATTCTATACATTAGCTTTTCTAAATTGACATCTGTGGATATTTTAAGTATTTCCCTCGAAGTGCATAACACTTAAGCTGCTAAAGCCATTGAAAATCCTTCTATCTCTTCTTGGAGAGTGAGGCAGTATGCAAGATCTATTTCCACTCGCCTCACTGGCTTATGTTTCTCTGTTTGCACCGCCTAGAGGCGTCATCGACACCTTATCACCGACCTTAGCAGATTGCATCGTCTTGAACCGGTTGCTTAATTTCCTTCTGATATTGAGATTGCCGCGATATCGTCAGCAACTGCTTGACTTTGGGTATGCAAGATGCTTTGTTGTGAACTCTCCTTTTGTTCCAATGTTTTGGGTGTTTGTATGTGGTTTTAGTCTTCCTCTTGACCTGGGATGTGGGCTTTTCCTAGTGTCGTTCTCCTCCCCAGCATGTGAGGCCTTTCGCTTTTTCTTTCTTGCTCTCCCAATATTTTAAGAGAAATCATTGCCTTACTTTTTTTCTTGGCGTTAATAGCTCCTCGGTGTATTTTTAATCTTTTATCTTGTAGAAGTAATAAATTCTAAGCTTCCCTTCTCCCTCCAAAAAATATTTTAAAAAAATAAAATTAAAAAATTAAGAAACTTTTACAGTAAAACTATGTCCGGTATTTTAGACCAGCGAGGAAGCGAATTGGCTGGTGTACCACACAATGCTGACAAGCGCTCACACTCTCCCAGCTATGAGTTCCACAGATGATTCGAAGGAGATAAGTTGCATCACAATGATATATTTATTATATCCGCCCTGTACGCCCATTTTGTGAAATCATTTTAGATCACGAGCCCAAAAAGGATTCATATCCAAAGCTCTTAGTGGACCACACAACAAATAAAAGTGGGACAATGATTCTCAGGGTTAAAACATTTGTACGGATTACTGTAAAGTTAATTTTCCATCCAATCTGTTCCAAAGGTCACACAAAGCTAGATGAAGAGTAAAAACCAGTATCATATTCATACAAAACTTCGGTGACCCCAAAAGAGTTTCAATGGCAGACGTTCAATCCGCCACTACTTTTTGCAGTGTGGTGCACTTTATCATTGGATTTGTCTTATTTTTCGTTTCAAGCCTTGCGACAAGATGGAAAAATGGAAGGACGGTTTAGATATAAAACATACCTCATGATGGGACCTACAGAACTTGGTGACGTCAACACACTAGCCCGATCGGTGGTGTGTGGTACACCCGCCAATCCCTTCCGATCTAATCATCTACGACGGCTGGGAAACGGATTGGCTACTTCCCCCGCCACCTGCCAATGGCTGATGGTCGGTGCTATGTAGGCCCCACCATGATGTACGTGTTTCATCCATACGGTCCATATATTTTTCTAAATCATGTTAGGGTATGAGACCAAAAATGAGATATATCCTAATCTCAATTGGACCACATTATAAGAAACAGTGTTGAATGAGCGTAGACCATTAAAAACTTTTTGGGCCCATAAAAGTTTTGGATCAAGCTGAACTTTGTTTTTTCCCCTTAATCTATGTATGTATGACTTAATCAACACATTAGATGTTAAATAAACAGTACAGTGGGCCTTAGGAGGACATTAGATGTTAAATAAACAGTACAGTGGGCCTTAGGAGGATTTTAATGATAGATATCCAACCACTATTGCTTTCATGTAGTGTGGTCCACCTGAGATTTATATACCTCTCATTTTTGGGGCCAAGCCATAAAATGTTCTTTAAAAATGTATGAACGGAATGGATGAAACAAATACATCATCGTGGGGCTCACATAGCACCGACCACCAGGCCCGGGGCTGGTGTCAGGGGGAGTAGCCAATCCGTTTCCAGCTGCGTGGAAGTAGCATCGAAGCCCACGTGCATAATGCCGACTCACATACAGCCCCCATTTTCTCATTTGTAAGCCGATTGCATGGTGTGTCACACACCACCGGACTCCATGGTGGGTCGGCGTCATCATATTATGTGGACCACCATGATATCTGTGTTATATCCACACCATTCATTTATTTTTTTAGATCATTATAAGACTCAGTCACACAAAAGAGACAGATCCAAAGATTACATAAACCACACCACAAAAAGTAATGTTGATTGAACATTTACCATTCCAAACTTCTCGCACCTAATGACGTTTTGGATCAAGATAATATTCATGTTTTCCCTTCATCCACACCTGTGTGACGTAATGAACAGTTTGGATGGCAAATAAAAATCATGATGAGCCTTAGGAAGGTTTCAACGGTAGACGTTATTGTCAAAATTAACTTCAACTTCGGTAGTGTATTCTAAACTTTATATCTTTCTCATTTTTGGACCCATGATCTAAAATGATCTCACAAAATAGATGTACGGTGTAGATATAACACATGGTGCCCACAAAATTACTTTATTGTCAAATAGAGGTCGGTGGTGTGTGGTGTGTGGCACACCAGCCAATCCACTTCCCATTTTCTAGTCCATATGATATAATACTGCCATAATCAACGGTTGGGTTGTTGAACTACATTTGGACTTTTTGCTTTGAGAATTTGACTTGCCATGACACGCTACTCCTGTAGAGTAAGACGTTGTATACCCATCTATCTCTCACTACCGTACCTTCGAGCTAGGTGGGCCCACCGATGATGTGTATACGAAATCCAAACCGTGAATCTGGTGATACTTCTCATGTTTACTATAAATACCAAAAATCACCCTGATTCTAAACTCAGGGATAACACACCATGGAGCAATGTACAGACAAGCCAAAAGCCTATATATTCACGTGGTGTTGCCTACGTGAGTTTTGGAATTCCCTAGTTTTGGTCCGTCCATTCATCTTGTTAGAGCTAATTACCTGATGAAAGGATTGAATGGCATATACACAACAGGGTGGACCCCTCATGAGTGAACCTCTCGATCCTATAATTCCTTTCAGCTACTGTACACGCTCTCTAAGTGATTGAGATGGGGATAAACATGAATCAGATCCATCCTGTCCGTCAAAATCACCATCACATTTTCATTATTGATTCCAAAATTTAGTCAAATAAAAAGGTTAGGTGGGCCACACTATAGGGAATGGTGTAAAATCACGTTTAAAGCTCTAAAATCGGGTGGTGCGGCAAACATGAGTCCTGAAAATGTCTAGATTTTCGGCTGATCCATTCATCATTGTATGGCGCATAAAGTGAGTAAATTGGATGGCATATATACATCATCCATAGAAAGGTGGACCCCACATTCAATTTGAACGATTTCAATTGTGGGGCTTGCCATCTCAACTCTTTCTCATGGTGTAGCTCACCTGAGCGTTGAATCAGTCTGATAGTTAGGTTCTAACCCAAACACAGGGTGGCACACCTGATGGACGGCTTGGATCTAATACACATGAAGTCAATCCATTCACGTCAGCAGAAAGTTAACCCCATTTGTCCGAAGGTCACGCAAGCCTTTAGCCCAGTCGTAATTAAGTAGTGCCCTTGCCCCTTTGTGCAATAAGCCTTCTGTATTGCACCATCTCTCTGCCAATTGTCACACCTGTAGGAAATCCTATCCATGAAAATGGTCGCCATGAAAATGGTCGCCACCAACGTCAGGATCAGATGAAGAGAAAATCAGGCTGGTCCATTAATTTGATAGGCCACGTTTCTAAGCTCTTTTCACGTTGGACGCAACTCCTAAAGCCCGACGGATGAAGAGTTATAATCAAACTAAAACTTACTATTTATAGTAAAAACAAAATTAAAACAGAAAAACGACCGTCGATCCAGGGTTATTTCGCAAATCCGGCTTGTGCAACCTGGCATAGCAGGGTTGGTTGGCTAAAGTAGCTCGTTCTACCCCAAAATCATATATTTTACGCCCGATAACTCATTCCGGATTGTGAGATACGCCCGATCCAAGGTCCAACGGTTCGGATCACTTCTGTCGTCAACCGGGCCTTTTCTTATCAATCTTGGCCATGAAACTGTCTGTGACCCGCTCTACATCAGTCCCCTCCACTTCAAAAGAACTCGTCATCGAGTTCTCATCTTGCTCTGGTTCATGATACTTGGTCAGGTCCTCGACGTTGAAAGTCCGTGAGATCGCCATGTCATTTGGAAGATCAACAACATAAGCATTGTCATTGATCTTTCAAATGATTGGGACGTGCCCAATATTCTTATTTTTCAACTTGTTATACGTCGCGGTCGGAAATCTCTCTTTACGCAGATGGACCATAACGCAATCGCTCACCTCGAACACTTTTTGTTGCCGGTGCTTGTCCGTTTTTTTTTGTACTTCTCGTTCGAGGCATGTAGCTTGGTTTGCACTTCCGCACGGATGCTCCTGATCTTGTCTGCTATATGTTCTGCTACAATGCTCGTACCTGGGTACTTGGGCAGAGGGACCAAGTCAAGTGTATGGCGAGGCACTCGTCCGTAGATAATCTGGAACGGTGATTTTCCTGTCGAGCGGTTCACTATATTGTTGAATGCAAATCTGCTTGAGACAAGGCTAAATCCCACTGCTTCGGTTTTTCTCTTGAAATACAGTGAAGGAGGTTTCCCAACGCGCGATTCACAACTTTGGTCTGCCCATCAGTCTGTGGGTGGTAAGCACTGCTGAATTGAAGTTGTGTATCGAATCGAGTCCATAAAGTCTGCCAAAAGTGGCTAATGAACTTCGTGTCACAATCAGAAGTAATGGTCTTGGGGACCCCATGTAGCCGTATGACCTCCCTGAAGAATAGATTCGCCACGTGTGTTGCATCTAGGGTCTTCTTGCATGGGATAAAGTGCGTCATCTTGGAAAAATGATCTACCACCACGAACAATAAATCCATGCCGCGTTGTGTTTGTGGGAGACCAAGCACGAAGTCCATTTATAATTCCTCCAAAGGATCGTCAGGTACAGGTAACAGGGTGTAGAGGCCCGTATTCTGAGATTGTCCCTTGGTGGTCTGACAAACATGACAACGTTGTACGACTTTTTTCACATCACGTACTAATTGCGGTCAGTAATACCGCTCTTCCACAAGAGCTCGCGTCTTATCTCGCCCAAGGTGTCCACCGAGGCCACCTCCATGTACCTCTTGAATAATATGCTCCTTTAGAAAACTTTGAGGGATGCACAAAGAGAAAATCGTCCTATATATGAAGGTCACTGGGGTGACCTTCTTGGCACTTCATCCAAGAATCTTTGAAGTCCTCATCCTCGGCATACAGCTCCTTGAGCCAGTCGAAGTCAACCACCTCGTTGCTCATCGTAACAAGTAGTAATGCTTGACGGCTAAGTGCATTAGCCACCTTGTTCTGCTGCCCTGACTTGTGCTTCAGAACGAACGTAAATTCCTGTAAAAACGTAACCCATCTAGCATGCACACGATTCACGTTAGTCTGACTATTAATAAACTTTAATGCTTGATGGTCAGTGTAGAGAACAAACTCTCTTTGAATCAGATAATGCTGCCAATGTCGCAGCGCCTAAACAACTGCGTACAACTCAAGCTCACAAGTCGACCACTTCTTTCGGGCTTCGCTGAGCTTCTCGTTGTAGAAAGCTACCGGCCTGCCTTCCTGTGATAATACTCATCCAATTCCAACGTATGAAGCATCACACTCAGCTTCAAACAATTTGTCGAAATTAGGAAGCACCATGACCGGTGTTTTAAACAAACGATGCTTGATCTCATGAAAGCTCTTGTCAGCTTTATCGGTGGTCCTTTTTCATGCAATCTTTTATAGGCGCGACTATGGTGCTAAAATCTCGCACAAATCGATGATAGAAAGTTACCAACCCATGAAAACTTCTCACCTCATAAATGTTTGTAGGGATCGGCTATTCCCTAATAGCTCGCACCTTTTCATCGTACACACGGATGCTTGTGGATGTCACAACAAATCCTAGAAATAACAGACTGTCAGTTAAAAAACTACACTTCTTCAAGTTGAGGTACAACTTGTTAATTTATAGGACCAGCAGCACCTGCCTGAGATGTTTCCTGTGCTCCGCCTCATCCTGGCTATATATCAATATGTCATCAAAATATACTACCACAAATCGGCCACTCCTTAGATCTAGTTTAGAGAACACCTTGACCCCTTCTAACATATCGAGTATGTCGTCCAATCGTGGTATTGGGAATCGATATTTAATGGTAATTTTGTTGATTGCCCGGCTGTCGACACACATGCGCAAGCTTCCATCTTTTTTTTGAGTTAATAATGCTGGTACAACACATAGGCTAATGCTCTCTCTCAAGAGACCCTTATGGATCAATTCCTCCACTTGCCCCTGAAGTATCACACACTCCTTCAGACTTATCCGATAATGAGGGCAGTTGGGCAGGCTAGCCCTAGGGATGAGGTTTATGTGATGTTGGATGTCCCTCATGGGGGGCAATCCATCAGGTAAATCCTCAGGCCAGATTTCTTTGAATTCGTTTAGCAATAGTCTTAAACTTGGAGGGATGTTCGAGGGTTCCTCTTCCTTGCCCTCCATCACTACGGCGTATACCTCACCGGTTTCCTTGGATTCCTCCATGAAATCGCTAATAGTCAAGAGGGAACTCCCCTCCACTTTAGAGACTTCAGAGTGGTTCTCTGCTGCTATATGGGCAAGAATTATTTTTCAACTATCCTTGACAAATATGTAAACATTGTCTCGTCCCCGATGGGTCGCATCACGGTCTGACTGCCAGGGTCGACCGAGTAGTATATGGCAAGCTTCCATGTCGAACACGTCACAAAATATTTGATCCTTATAATTTTTGCTAATTAAAAATGAAATAGTGCATTGTTCAGTTACCTTGGTCTCATTCACCTTTTTTATCCAGCCAATTGAGTACGGGGAATGATGTTTTGTCGTTGGTAGCTGCAACTTGTCCACCATCACTCTTGAGACGATGTTCTCGCTATTACCACTGTCTATGATCACATCACAGACCTTTCCGTTGACAGTGCACCGAGTATGAAATATATTGTGTCGTTGTGGATGTAATTCCTTTCGTGGGGAATACAGTAATCGCCTCACAATTAAAAATTCGCCACGATCCTCGTCCATCACTTCATCGTCACCTGCTATTTCTTCAGTGGTTTGTTCATGTTCATCAAAGTCATAGTCTTCTTCTACGGTCTCATCTTTAGTACCTCCTTCGTTTATAGTCAAGTGTGCTGCGGGACATTGAGGACACGTGTTTGATAAGTGGCCTGGTTGGCTACAACGGTAACAATTGTTCTACCTTAGCCGAGTATAACGATTTGAAATCCTACTCGGGCCCGCTGTTGTGGTTGTTGCACGTTGAGGTATACTCTCCGTATCATGGTTTGCGGTTGTAGGAGGTTGATGACGTTCTCCTACTGGATCTTTTCCTTGTGTTAGCACTGGATCTTGCGTAAGACTCGTCATGGGAGGTCGAGTTGAAGGATAGATACGAGCAGGAGCTCTTGCAAGTTGTGTTTCTGCTCTACCCGCCAATTGAACTGCTTCATCCACGGTCCCGACTGGGTACATCTAAACTCGGTCCTGAATTGTCTGTCGCAACCCACCTATAAATCGTGCCACATTCTGTGACTCAGATTCTAACATATCGTTTCGTGTAGCCAACCGCTGGAATTCTTCAGTGTAATCTGTGACAGTTCGATTTCCTTGTCGGTAATTTTAATATTGCTGAAATAATATCTTCTCATAATCACTGGGGAGAAATCGTGATCGAAGAAGACGTCTCATCCGTGGCCATGATGAGATGAGCGCCTTGTTCTGACGGGCTCGTGAGAGTTGTAATTGTTCCCACTATGCAGAAGCATCAGATTTTAATTTAAACGCTACCAATTTTACCCTTTTATGATCTGACACGTCCATATAATCAAAATATCTCTCTACTTTGGCTAGCCAATCGAGAAAATTTTCTATACGTAATAAACCATTAAAACTAGGAAGTTTAGCCTTACCTCGATAGTCTCTTTCAGCACGATCTAGATGATCGCCTCCATAGATTGGTCGTCGGGCAAAACCCTAATTAAGGTCATCGTCGCTAGAATTTGAATCATTTGGTATAACCCTACGGTTTGCCACTGGTAGTGCTCTACGAAAATCGGGGTTGTGTCGTATAACAACCACGGGTGGTGGAGCAACCATAGGTGGTGGAGTACCACCTACGGCTCGGGGCAGAAGTAGCGCATCCGCAAGACGGTGAAGGGTTACCTGCAGCCCTTGCATGGTTAATTGACTCTCCCGGTGAAAAGTTTCCATTCTTTTCGAAAGATAATGAATCTCTGGATCACCGTCCACAAGATTTTAATTCATACCTTCATTGTTTGTCATCGGCCCGAGGAGAATCCTCACTTTGATACCAAATTGACGCAGGGAAGGACGTGAGGTCGAGCACCGTCTTCCTCAAGATTATAACTATTCCGAATCCATGGAACTTCTCTGGACTCCTCACAGAGACTTCTCGAATCCACGAGGAAAGAAAGCAGAAAATAAAAATAAATTCTAATAAATTCAAAATTGATTAATGAATGAATAAAACGAGTTCACAACCCTTTAAATAGGGGTACCAAGTAATGGGAAAGAAATCAGTATCAAACTACAACTAAAACTCCTAGAATTCGCGACTTACTATAAATAGTAAACTTACTATTTATAGACGGTCGTGATGTCTACTAGTGCGCAAGGTTTTCAGCCAAAAATAGTAAGTGTTCTATTTGGCTTCACCAAACCGTTCTCCTAATTATTTTAAGCTCTTTTCACGTTGGACGCAACTCCTAAAGCCCGACGGATGAAGAGTTATAATCAAACTAAAACTTACTATTTATGGTAACAACGAAATTAAAACAGGGAAACGACCCTCGATCTAGGGGTATTTCGCAAATCCAACTTGCATAACTTGGCGTAGCGGGGTTGGTTGGCTAAAGTAGCTCGTTCTACTCCAAAATCATATATTTTACGCTCGATAACTCATTCCGGATTGTGAGATACGCCTAATATAAGGTCTGACGGTCCGGATCACTTCTATTGTCGACCGGGCCTTTTCTGATCCATCTTGGCTATGAAATTGTCCGCAACCCGCTCTACATCAACTTGGATATTCCTGATTTTGATGGAAATTGATATCATGTTGGGTCCAACATGATACACGGGCCGGATATGCTACATATCAATGCATTGGCTTGAAAATTGAAAAATGATCATACACCACTGTAGAGGTGTACACTAGTCGATCCGAGTCCAGCTTGGCACAACTCAGCCACTTGCTGACCTCAGCTCGGACTCGGCTCAGCTCAGTCCTCGAGCCTGACTAGCCAGCTCAGCTCAGTTCGGTCAGCAGCTCGGGCCTGTTCATGCTGAGTTCGAGCCAAGATCGAGCCAAGTTTGTTTGTGCAGCGTTTTCACAAACACATGAATTGTACTTTGAAAATTTTGTTGTATGTACAACAGGATCAATAGATTTATAGGTATTTCATCAAATACCTTGTAAACAAAATAGAAATCAAGAAAAAAATAGTATTTATTTCGTATACGTACCTTTCTTGCCACCAACCACACTTCATTGAGTCATTTCATCAAACACTTGGTGAGTAACAACAATATCAAAGTAACCAAGTCACCAAACTGAATCAATCCGAGTTCGATTCAAGTTGGGTTCGATGCAAGCTCGAACTAGTTCAAATTTTCTCAACTCCACGGATCGATCTTTTTTGAGCCGAACCTGGCGAGTTACCTAGCTAACTCTGCTCGTGTACAGCCTTATTAACACCAGCAGCGTGTTTGGAGTTAGACACATGTTTCCCGCCAATTGTCACTTGTGGAGGGAATCTCTGACGTGGAAAAGGTGGGCCACAACATGAACGCCAGCTGGGTTGAAAATCAGGCTGGTGCATTCATCCGGTGTGTCATACAACGAGATCCAATGAACGATGGTTTGACTGAAGATACAGTTGTGGTTGAATTGGCCTGATTTTCATTGATGGTGATATTCGTGGTGGGGTCCACCATTTGCAGGACTCAGATGTCCTACACGCATTAGTGCATGCCCAAGACGGGCGTGGGTTCAGTCAGGTCGGGCCATGACCGAGTTCCGTCAGGTCCAGACCGTGGGCCCACCTTGATGTATTTGTTTTATATCCACGCCGTACATCCGTATTTTCAAATTTTTTTAGGGGAATTTACAAAAAATGAAGAGGATCCAGATCTCAAGTTGACCACACCACAGGAAACAGTGGTGATTGACTGTTGAAAAACTTTTTAAAGTTTTGGATCAAGCTGATATTTTTATTTTCCCTTCATCTATGTATGTGTGGAACTATCAACAGGTTCGATTTAAAATAAAAATTACGGTGGACCTAGTAAGTTTTTAATGGTAGGCATTCAATGTCATTGTTTCCTCTGGTGTGGTCCACATGAGATTTCTATCTGCTTCATTTTTGGGCCTATTAACTACAATATGATATTTCAAAACGGATGGACGGAGGGGATATACAACACATACATGTGGGCCCCATGGTCAGGACCAGACGGAACTTGGTCAAGTCCGGACGTGACTGAATCCGCTCCCGTTAAACGCGGCCTTCCAACGTTTCATTTACGCAACTCCCATTTCAGACAACGTGGGCGGACTTTGTTCGTCAATCTAAGACCTCCGTACGATGGGCCCCATCAAATGAGTGGTTCGAAAAGCTTGTAAAGTCTTCAGTCTCAAATGGTTAGGGGATGAGCTGACAATCCTGTTCTCATGGATGGTAGCAATTGAAGGGAAAAACTAACGGCTAGGATGATTCTTTCAGTGTGATTTTTAACAAAAGGACATCTAAGGACATGGCCTACTAAAAGGACCAGACAGATCCACCTCCCACCCTCCACGTGTCAGTCATTGGGCAACAAACAACCCTTCTTGATAGGACGCAACAGAGAGTGGGGCCGAATGGTTGATCATGGCCCACAAAACGACAGTTATTTTGGACTGGGCTAGCCCTTTGGGCAATGTTTGGACTGACCCTTGAGGCCTGGGTGTTGGACCTGGGCTTATGTTTTACTCTGTATAAGTCACTTGGCTGGACCTGGCTCAATGCCTATAAATAGGCCCTGTACAACCGTCCAACTAGTAGGCCCCACCATGGATGGTAGATGGTGTGGAAATCAGTAGAGTTTTCAAATTCGAATCTGGACCATTGACGCATCTCCTTTGCATCATCCATTTGATGGGCCATGTTCGTAGTGGAGCCAACAGACTAGTTCTTGAGTGGGTCAGGCCGGATCTTCATGGTCTCGACTGAGCCGGCCCATGACACTGTAAACAGGCCCATGATCACTGCCCGTGGTGGGATAGACCCGAAAGCCTTGTAGAAGAGCTCTGCCTGCCTTGTTAGGATAGACCCTACTTCAGATGAACGGTATTTGTAGACCGTCTGATTTTGGTGTGGTTATTAGTCATTTCACATGGCCCTGCTCTCTTCCTGCCTATGAGAAGTAGTGGAAATGTTAGGGTGACTAACCCGAGGATGGATTTAAAGAGTTGATTTGTGGCACATGTACCAACCTGGCATATGTGTACAAGATCTCATCATTCACCAGGTGGTACTTAGTCAAGTGAAGACAGGTGGGTGAGAAATACGGATGGTTAGTGTTGGTGCAGACTTTTCCGGCGGACCTTCCGCAACACACCTTTACGTACCTGCATGGGAAAGCTTAAATTCGAGTTTGAGAAGAGCACAAACGAGTAAAGCCAAGCTTGGCCCCACCTCGACTCGACTGAGGAACGGATTAGATGAGACTGCAGCCTTTTTTATGTGGTTATTGTGGGGCCCACCTTGATATATGTATTATGTATAAAGGCCATTCATCCATTTTTACATATCATTTTACAGCATTATCACAAAAATGAAGCAGTTTCAATTACATTAGGTAGACCATGCCATAAAAAACAGTGGTGATTGACTATTAATGGGTCACAAAAGTTTTGTATGAAGGAAAAGCATAAATATCAGCTTGATCCAAAACTTCTGTGGCCCTAAGAAGTTTTCAACGGTAAGCATTTAATTCAAACGGTTTCCCATGGTGTGGCCTATTTGAGCGTTGGATATGCTTCGATTTGGAGTTCATGCATTAAAATGATCTGGTAAAACGGATGAACGGCGTGGATTAGACACATATATTAGGATAATCCGCTTCGTTGCGTTTGACCGTTTACAAGTATTTTACCCCGCGTGTAAACTGATAATTCCGCACGCGTGTACAATCTAGCTATAAATATGCTGCTACATCTGCCAAGCTTGAAAGTGTGTCCATCAGGTGGGCCCCACTGTTTGGATGCCTACGTAAAAGTCATTCTGGTCCACTCATTAAGGAGCCATAATATGCCAAACAAATGGACGGATAAAATAAAACGAGATGTACACGCGTGCGAAATTAGCAAGCTTCGAATATTGGATCGAGTACAGTCGCAGAAAAATGTCCTTAATCCAAAACCATGCACATGGAGCACGTGGATGAGATCCATACGGTTGGTTAGGTGGGCACACCTGTCAAGGATACCTAACTCGAAACATGTTGATCAGATGATCATAACAGTCTGTTCAGTGGCCTACAAATAGAGATATTGTAGAAAAAAAAAAAAAGAAGACAGCACACGTTCAAGGGGCAAAAATCCTGTAATCCGACGGTTAGGATTGTTCAATTTCTGCACGTATTAGGTAAGGACAAACGATCTTAACAAATGAACGGTCCAATCTTAACCATCCGTGCATGTGTTGTAGTTTGGATTCTGTCATATTTAAGATCTAGAAGTAGAGGTTTGCTACAGTAGGTTCCATGTATTATTATATGATACGTCGGACTATAGCCATTGGATCCAGCGTCTATTTCCTGTGATCCTAACCGTTGATCTGACAAATACACAGCCGACGGTGGCTGCCTCAAAACTCTAGAGCCAGGGTATGGCTGTACACGAACTGAGTTAGCATGCTCGACTGGACTCGAAAAAGCCGGATTTGACTATGTTTGAAATTGAGTTCAAGCCGAGTTTAGCTGATTTTTTTAGCTCAAAACAATTTCGAATCGAGTTTGATCTTGCCTGACCTCAACTTGACTTGGATCAAACCCAACTTGAATCAAACTTGGATCGAACTATTTTGGTGACTCAGTTACTTTGATATTGATGTTGCTCATCAAGTGTTTAACTCAATGAAGTGTCGGCTGATGACAAATAAGGTATGTTTCATCGACTAAATACCATTTTTTCTTAATTTTGATGTTGTTTGCAAGGTATTTGATGAAATACCTGTAAAACTGTTGTTATTATTTTACATATGGTGAAAATTTGAGAGTATAGTCCATGTGTCTGCGAAAATACTACACCGAGTTGTTGATTGAACCGAGCTGACTTGGTCAATCGAGCTCGAGGACTGAGTTGAGCCGAGTTCAAGCTAAGGTAAGCTAGTGGCCAAGCCGAGTCTAGCTGTGCCAAGCTCCACCCGGTTCGACTGGTGTACACCTCTAAGCAAGGGCCAAAGCCAGACAATGGGCTGCCAGCTCAGAGACCCAAATGGAATTAACATGGGCTTAGGCTGAAGGTCCGTTTGGCTAACGGACCCATCTACAGTCAGCTATCCAAGACCCGAGGGCGCACCCCAAGTCCCAAGGCGCGTAAGCTTTCCACATGGTTAGTGATTCAAACCAGTCGAGTCCCATCAACGTGAGCCATTGGAATCATGAACAGAAACTTCCAAAACCCTCGCTATAAGTGCCCCGGCAGGATTGAAAGTTTGAGCATTCCTTCCTCAAACTTCGACACGTGTCATAGATCTAAGCCGTTCATCAGGCCAAACTTGAGGCTGGTCTGCTCGTTTAGTGGTCCAGTCGAATAAATGGGCCATTATTGTACATTAATGTACTTGTGTTACTGATGCCGACCTCATAAGTGACTTTTACGTTGATTTTTTATCCAGGGAATCTACATGGTGGGGTCCACGTGGTGAATGACTTGGATCTTACACAAGAATGCCATGTTGGAGTGTGTGAGTGGGAAATACCAGAAAAGTCAGGAATCTCCGTACGAGGGATGCTTATTGACACATGCCCACCACCTTTAAGTTCCTGACACACACAAACCACACGTGCCAACTTGGCACATGTGTGAAGGATCCAAGATGTTCGTTGTGCAGTGCACAATGGGCATTTCCTAGTCCTAAAAATCAAGATGGATCAATCCATTGGGATGGGGAGCAAATGAAACCGTTGACAATCATTTTCTCAAAACATCCAATCCTTCATACATGTGTGGCCCACCTAATAAATGAACCAGCCAGATTTTCCATGTGAACGAACATCTGCCGTGAGGACCACCCGATGAACGTCCCGGATCTCTCACATACGCGTGCACTTGAAGATGGTGCGTCTAGAACTGACAACTGATCGCCTACAGCCGGATGCATGCTATCTTAGCACGCAGCATTGTATTTTGGACCGGGATTCGGTGGTGAAGCTCCAGTACCGAGGTTGCTGCTGGTCGGTACCGTTCAGTGCTCCATAGGCCCCACCATGATGTATATATGTAAAATCCACACCGTCCATCCATTTTTTTAAGCTGAATTTAGTGCAGGAGCCGAAAAGTGAAGCATATCCAAACATCAAGTGGACCACACCACATGAAATAATGATGATTGAACTGCCACCATTAAAACATTCTTGGGCCACAAAAGTTTTAGATCAAGCTGATATTTGTGTTTTCCCTTTATCCTGGTCAGTGTGACCTAATCAACAGATTGAATGCAAATAAACATTACAGTGGACCCTATGAAGTTTTTAATGGTGGGATTTAAATCGATTCTATTTTCCATTGTGTGGTCCACTTAAGATTTGGATCTACCTCATTTTTTTCCGTTTATGACTAAATGATCTGAAAAAATGGATGGACGGGGGTGGATAAAACACATGCATCATGGTGGGGCCCACTGAGCATTGGCCTTGGTACTGGAGGGTCAGTACCAATTCCAAGCCGTTATATTTCATATCCACAAAGATCACCTGGTTTGAAAATCAGACCGATCAACTCATTAGGTGGGCCACACCCGTTCGTTAACTCAGACCCTTGGCTGTCAATTAATTTTGGTGAGGTGGCATATCTAATCAGTGGACATGTCTGATTTTTGTACTCTGTGATCTTCATGTTAGATACAACCGTTTGTACGGCTCGGATGACTACATAAGTGGCTAAAATGATAAGTTAGCATACAGCTGGCTGTAGGTGATTAGCTGGTAGAAGCCTCTCCACACATTTGAATTTCCCGCTCAAATTCCCTACTTTGATTTGCTTACAAGCGTAGGAAATGCAAATACACAGGCCTAAGAAGTATAGTACTTCATTCCAACTTGTATTTTGTCTCATTTAGACTAGACTCCTGATCATTTGCACCATTTTAAAAAAAAAAAATAGTAACTACTCTTCAACCTTAAAACATTGGTATTAAGGGTGCAAATGGGTTGGGTTGACCCCATAGCTAACTAGACCTGACCCTGCAGCTAGTGAGTATGGGTCTACTCTAAATCCATAGGGTAGGTTTGGGTCCAAAAGTTTAGCCCATGTTATTAAATGGGTTAGGTTTGGATCTTTTCAAATTCAACCTAAATTAGACCTAGTTTTACTTAGACCCAGTTTTTAAATGGTTCCGATTTCAGCTAATATTAATTAAATGGACCTGACTAAAATCCAAACCCAACCAATCTCAAGAAAAACAATTTAACATTCTTTTTTTTTTCTTTTTTTTTTTTCTGCAACTAGACTGTAGCAATAGATTGCTACCATTTTCAAAAACATGGTTGCCCATTCACCACTTGTGATAACCTAGACCAGCAAATCATGGACCCCATTGATGAATGGAGCATGTACAAAGATTGCATTCGTTGAAACTATCTTAACCATTTAATTTTATTTATTAAATTTAGCCATTGGTTTTTTTTTTTTTTTTTTTTTTTTTTTTTTTTTTTTTGTACTAATTTTGATAGCTACCGCTAATTGGATGGTTGAAATATTATATGTGCAAAAAAATCATTATACATTATATTTATATTTGACTCAACCCCAACTCAAACCCAAATCATGTGATTAAACTGGTTAGATTAGTGTATAGGAGGAACCTGGCTGAACCCATTTAATGAATTTACTATTTTTACATTTAGACCCAATACATACCCACTTGAAGTTTAATGGAATTTGGGTCTGGGTCCTGCGACCCCATTCTCAAATAAGTTTGTACGGTCCTCTCTTGGCCAACCCAACGTTACCTATTTTCACCCTACATGGCATGGTTTTATGGTAGTCTAGTGTCCAAATTTCTGACCCAATTGTGGATGGACCATAACCCCAATTTAAATCGATAAGTATGATTTCACCTATGGACCACTCATTATTTTATTTTTTTTACCATGATTTGGTAGCTATCAATTGAACGATTATGATCACTTAGTTTGAATTTAGATATATGCTTTGTTGTGGGGAAAATTGAACTAGTCTCTCAAATGAGAAGAATAACAATTATTTATAAATGACATCTCTTCGAGCTGAGGTGATCGAGGTTTACACAGAATGACCATTAGTATGGTACGAGCACTTCCTTTAGCTAAGAGAAGAGTTATTGAGCTGAGCCGTTAGAGGACGAAGCTCGGTGAGAGAGGACTCACCCCACGAGGAATGTCTACACCATTGGTAAGGAACCCGCGGGAAGGCCAGCATCTCAAGTTGACTAGGTCGACTACTGCCATAGGGGCAGTATGAGAAATTTGGAGCGAATCTCACCCCGAATGTAGAAGAGAATGATCTGGCCTGATCTCAATCGAAGATCACTTCGACATATTAAGGCTTGGCGGAATATCACTCCAGGAAATCCGGGATAAGAATCTTGTCATAATGGGACTCTCCAGTGTAGCGCATTAAGAGACGGAGGTACAAAACATCCTCCGGGACCTTATATATATATATATATATATATATATATAGATAGATAGATAGATAGATAGATATATATATGACCACCTTAAACCAGAAGAAGAAGAACATGTGACATCCAAACCCTACTCTACACATTTGACATCATAATCTACAAGCCTGACTTAAGTATTGGAGAGTCCACAACTGATTAACAGCACCCCCACCTCCCTAGTTACTCACATCTTCCCTATCTTTTGCAGGTTCATTGAAGAGCACAATTCTATATTGATCTTATCTATTGACTATAATCTGGTAACAACATGCTCTATACACAGTGTGCCTCAAAGGTGTGGATAGCTATACATGAGTGCCAAAATAGGAGAATTACACCACCGTCTCTAAAATAATGATGAACCATCACAGGTATCGAGCCCAAAGTATTGAAATTTCAAGATACATGGGAGAGGGGAGTAACACTTAAAATGGTGCACGTGGCTCATATTAACTCAAATTAGACCATCTAAATTATGAAACCCACTAGGATGTGGATTTCCTGCGAAAGCCATTGGCAGGAAGTTCCTGCACTGGGATGTTAGGTGGGTCCCACCATACATCCGTCTTGGGAGATCATTGTAGGACATGCGGCCAAAAATGAAGTGTATCCAACACTCAAGTGGACTGTACAATAGGAAACACTGTAGATTTAGTGACCACCGTTTAAAACATTTGTATGGCTACAAAGTTTCATATCATGCAAAGTTTATGGTGTTTTCACTTCATCCGAGTGGAAATGACATTTTGGATGGCATATAAATATAAAGGTAAATCCCAGGAAGGTTTCAATAGTAGAAATCTCTTTCCCAGGTTTTCCTCTCGTCCGGTCACTAGAGTTTTGGATCCACCTCATTTTTGGTAGCATTTCATCAAATGAGCTCCCGGGCTCCACCCAGCATTCCAGCGTAGGAACTTCCTGAAGAAGGCTTTCGGCAGGAAATCAGCCCCCTTGTTAAAATATGGCCACTGGATATTGACCGTCCAATAAATGCCCACCAATCTGATAGTCATATATTCAAATAAGTGTAATTTTTAGTCCATGATACATCTAAACTGGAACCCACAATTTGGACGGTTCAGATTTGAATTTCTTGTATGCCAGGCATGCAATTTCTAACTGCCCACGTATCATCCATCACACTGTGGCAGAGTACCGAAGTTTTTCCCGAAAAAGAATTGAAATGCGTTTGGCAGCACGCTGGAAGTAGGAAATCTTAGAAAGTGAAAGAGATAGAATCATAACGGCTCTGTCCATTTTAATTGCTGCCCTCCATTTCAGGCCCTTCCCTTCTTAAATAATTGGACCATTGAATGATTTCCCAGCAGTTACTGTGAGGTTGGTCACCACCAGTTGAGTATTGTTTGTCGGTGTGCTTGCTCGCTTGAAATCCACGAGTGGGATTCTCCACTCGTGTGCTAGTAGGCAACATGTGTGAGAGATATGGGCTGTTTTTTAAGTAGGGGGCACTGTAGGAATGCCTCAGTGCAAAAATCAGAAGTTTTTTTTTTTTTTTTTTTTTTTTTTGTCGTGGCTACTCTCTGTGGGGCCCACTGGGGTGTATATGTCTTATCCACGCCATCCATATATTTTTCCAGCTAATTTTAGGTCATGAGCCCAAATTTTAAGTATATCTAAACCTCAAGTGGACCACACTACAGGAAACAGTGGGGATTGAACACCTACTGTTGAAAACTTCCTGGGAGCCACAGTAATTTTAGATCAAGCTGAGATTTGTGATTTCCCTTCATCCATGGCAGTGTGACTTTATGAACAGGTTGGATGACGAATAAATATCACTGTGGGACTTAAGAATATTTAACAGTGGACATCAATATCCCCACTGTTTCCTTTAGTGTGGTCAACTTAAGCTCTGGATATTCTTAAATTTTAAGATCATGCCTTAAAACTAGCTGTAAAAACAGATGGACGGCATAGATAATACATATACATCACGGTGGGCCCCACAGACTTCACTCAGCATGCTATAGCTTGCTGAGTTACTGAGTACGGCATCCGCGTCCCGCGACTCAGGATCACCCACATGTGTAGCCACACTATGGGCACGTGTAAAAATGGTCGGACAATCGGAACCGTTGATGTCTAGGGTGTCATTCCAGATGGGACATGGTAAGAAGTTTACTCTGAAAAGATGAGTTTTGACTGTTGATGTTTGCATGTAAATATGGACCAATTAAAAAAAAGTTTCCCTGACTCGCATTTAAATCAATACATTTATGGCCAGGATCCTTTTTTTCCAGATTAGATCTTAGTCCTTTCACCGGAAGAACGGCTATCCACCAACTTCGCAAGTGGTCCCACACATTCAAAAGGTCTAAAAAATAACACTGGCCCACAATTTATTAATGCTGCACTATGGAAAATCTATCCCTTCCAATATCTAGGCCGTACATCAGATACAACAGTATGAAACACGTGTGAAGTCAGGACCCGTTAATTCAACAGGTTGAGCCACTCATCAACCAACAATAGTATTCCAGCTATTTATCAGGCTGTACTTCCCATGCGTTTAATAATGGCCGTTATTTTGGCTGAGAAAAATCTCCAAATGTTCTTTATTGATCATGAATGGACCTGATCTCACACACGTGTTCGTATTTAGAACATGTGCTGCGAAGCGCACAGATCTATATGAAGCGAGCGAGTGGACATAAATTCAGATATGGATTCCTTCTTCCTCGGGATACAGACAGGAGAAGATAAGAAGCAACACGCATACACGCGCACAATAATATTCCCCTCTGCGCTCTCACTGACATCTGTCTTCTCAGAGTGAATGTGAAACTTCCGACTGCTTTCTTTCGTTGTGGAAAATGACGATATACTCCTCCAAGTCCTGCCCCGGATTTGTTAAGAGGCGTATATTTTGAAGGGCATTTTCGTCATTCACTTGAGCGATCTAAAGAGGCGTATACTTTGAAGGGCATTTTCGTCATTCACTTGAGCGATCTGTTTCGGAATCTCGTGCCATCCACCAGTCGTCTCTCCATTCCAGTGAAATCAACGGACTTCACTCCGTCATTCGGTAGTCCGACGGACCACTAATTTACCTGAGAAAACCACTTGACTCTTGTGGTTGTCTGGGCACAATACCGGTATACGTATTGCATGGTTCAGGTTCCGGAGACGGATTGGCTACTCCCCCTGACACCAGCCCCGTGGCTGTTAGTCGGTGCTCTTTGGGCCCCACTATGATGTATTTGTTTCATCCATTCCGTTCGTCCATTTTTACAGAACATTTTATGGATTGGTGAAAAAAACGATAGGGATATAAATCTCAGGTGGACCACACCATAGGAAAACAATAATGATTGGATATCCACCATTAAAATCATTATAAGGCCCAATGTACTGTTTATTTGACATCCAATCTGTCGATTGGGTGATAAAGACCCAGATGAAGGAAAAAATATATATATATCAGCTTGATCCAAAACTTCGTGGCCCCCAAAACGTTTTTAATGGTCACCATTCATTCAACACTGTTTCCTGTAATGTGGTCCACTTGAGATTTCTATATACCTCATTTTTTCTCTCATAACATAAAATGATCTATAAAAATAGATGGACGGCATGGATGAAACACACAAAGCACCGACCACCAGCCATTGGCTGGTGTCAGGGGGAGTAGCCCATCCGTCTCCTCAGGTTCCCGGTTGTGGGGGGGTCCATCACATTGGGTTTACCGCATGACTGCTACGTGCGGCGCCTGGTTCCCACTATAGGGGACACACACGTGTTAAGATCTTGGCCATTTATCAGATAGTGTACATTATCAATATATCGTGAAATCCCACGGCGTGCGTGTGTAAGCGTGTGTGTGGGGTGTGTGTGCGTGTGTTAAAAAAAAAAAAAAAAAAAAAAAAAAAAAAAAAAAAAAAAAACTTGTATGATTTTTGCCATATAGCATCTTCACACAGTGGGGTACTGAATGTCCCAGATCTTTGCCACACGGGCCATTTCAAGTTGGGAAGAGGCTTAGGTGTGGTTTGCTATGAGTGGCAAATGAAAAATTATTTTTGGATGAGTTTTCAAATAGTATATGATAAATGGCAAATAAGAAGTTGTTTTTTAATGTGTTTTGAAATCCGCTGATTTTGCTGCAACAGATAAGAAAGTCGTTACTAGGCTGCTAATCTATTAACAGATAAGAAAGTCGTTACTGGGCTGCTAAACTATTGTACACTTGGCACTGAAATAATTTAATTATTAGTTACATAATTGGTACTAGGGTTGGTTGGGAGCATGTATTTGATAAGCATTTACAATTATTGTGGAATCCAAGCAAAATGGAATACTTAATTATTTTTAATAACATGTAATTATTATAATTCATTGGAATTCATGTGAATATTTTTGATAATTAGTGTTATAGGTAAAAATGGACTGACCAGATGTACAGGCTTGAAGATTATGGATTGCTTGAGGGTTGAAAAATGACCATGGCCTTGGATGTCGGCTTCAGATATTAACCACCATCTCGGAATACAAATACACTCACAATATATTAAGATAGGATTATCTTCCGTGATATTTACTGAAGATATCAGGAAGCCAACCACGACACATTCGGAGGAAGATCTCTTCCGTAATACGCAATCACCATCCAAAATGCATTGCCATATACGTCATTGAGACTAAATGTTATAAATAAAGGCCTCTTCTATAATAAAAATTATGACAAATATTCTGATTATATTATGCTTGTTGTAAGTCCATATCATGACTTAGGTATCGGAGGGTTTCCGGCCTTAACCGGCGCCTCCTGTGTCTTCTCTTGTTCTTTGGTAAATTGCAAATATTCTGACTAGCAGGAGGTGAGGCAGGATTGACCATATTTTGGCATTAATAGTTTGACACCGTTTGTGGGAACGACATCAAAGTTGTTCCTATCTCGTCAAGGTTTCACAATGGTGAAAGAGTGAAAGAGGGCTCTGGTCGCCATTGTTACAACTGCTCCTGCACCAGTGGAACAGTTCGCAAACCAAGGAGATCCGCCTTCCGAACTCCAGGCTGATTCTGTCCCCGCAAGCCCTATGTAGAGGTCACGTAACCGGAGAAGTCAACTCCTCTCTCTAAAACATCAAGTCGAAGCCTTGACCGGTAATATTACCTAGATAATGCAAATCTTGGAGAGACAAAACCCATCTCTTGACCTGGGGATAGATGCACGGGCAGCTACCAAAGTCTCTACACCGCTTTAAGCACTGGTCGAGTCATAAAAAACCAAGCAACATCCTGGGCAGCTGAGTCATGCACCCTCCCACACCTCGGGAACTGCCACGCCCCGCCGACTCCGACTTGCGTTACACGTTGGAGAAGGAGAGGCGTGAAAAGGCTCCCGATGCGGGAGCTAAGAACGAGGGCCCTTTGAAGGCATAACTCAAGGAACTGCGAGGTCAGATCGATAATATCCGTCAAGCCTAATGCGCCCAAATACTGACCCTGTCAAGGTTATGCTGGAGGAGACCAAGCCATCGTTTATTAACGACATTATGAGAGCGTGACTCTCGTCAAAATTTTGAATGCTGCAAATCACCCCCTACTCCGGATTTGGCAACTCTACCAATCATTTGAAATCATTCAAGGCATGGATGGAGCTCTACAGCGCGTCTTGCTTAGTTATGTGTCGAGCATTCTCCCTGACTTTGTCGAGGACTACACAAAAAATGGTTTCGACAATTAAAACCGAAATCCATCAGTTCGTTCGCGCAAGTCAGCAAAGTCTTCCTCACTAAATTCATTGGAGGGAAGGATAAGTGGAAGCCGGCGACCCACTTCTCCACTATAACTCAGAGGACGGACGAGCTGCTAAAAAAATACATTATCCATTTTAACGCTGAAGCTGTCTAGGTTAACGATTATTTCGACCAGATAGCTCTGGTCGCCATAGTAGTCGGCCTTAAACGAGGAAAGTTCATCTTCTCTATTGATAAGAACCCCTTTGCCCCCCGACTACCCTCGTCGACCTACTTAACCGAGCTTAAAAATATTTCAATGCCGAGGAGTTCTTTAGTCTACGAAGATCTGTTCGAGAAGGAAACAACTCGGCTAAGGATAGGAGCGAAGGGAAGAAGGGGAGCCCTCTGCCGTTAACGTCAAAAGAAAGAAAGGGGACGACCAAGACCAAGACCATCGTACCAATCGACATCCTGACAGTCGCTTCCATCATTATAATCCCTTGAACACCAAGCCAGAGCAGGTACTTGAGGAAGCTGGGTCGAGCAAGAAAACCTGACAACCGAGCTGAACCAATCGACTGAGCTCGGTAATAAGACTCATCGGTCAACCTCGACCTACTCGACTAAGATCAACCTCCCTTTTTAAAAGGGAAAAATGTACTAATGATTCTACTGTTATGCTTTCTACTGCTTTATGGGTTCTGCAATAAAAGAATTTTCCTAGGTTAGAGGAAGAAAATTCTTTTAAATGATTTTCTCAACTATTCGAACTACACGACCAACTACGAGGGCTTCCTTTAGCGCAAGGGAAGAAAGTCATTTACTACACGACCGACTACCAGGGCTTCCCTCAGTTGAAGGGAAGAAAAGTCTCTCCTATTAGTTCTACATCGGTCGATGATTGGGACTTTCCTTAGTTGAAGGGAAAAAAAAGTCCATCCTATTAATTGTACCGTATGCGATCTACAACTGAACAATTGACTTATCGATCTTACGATTGCTCAGCCCACTAGCTCTACTTCGTTCGACCTCTTGAACTTCCAATCTCTTCGGCGTAATGCATCACACAATGTCAATCCACATTAATTTACTTCCCAAGCGCCTGAAAAATGCTTGGAAATAGGGGGCTATTGTTATGGGTAAAAATGGACTGACCATATGTACAGACTCGAAGATTATGGATTGCTTGAGGGCTAAAAAATGACTTCAGCCTTAGGTACCATCATCGGCCTCGGAGGTTTGCCTTAACCAAAGACCTCGACCTCGGATACTGACCTCAACCTCAGATGTCAACCTCGGATATTGACCACCATATCGGAATACAAATACACTTACAATTAATATATTAAGATAGGATTATCGTTTGAGTTATTCACTGAGGATTTCAGGAAGTCACCCATAACACGTCTAGAGGAAGATCTCTTCCGTAATACGCAATCACCATGCAAGAGGCATTGCCATATACATCTCTGAGACCAAAGGTTATAAATAAAAGCCTCATCTACAGAAAAAGGTACGACAAATATTCTGATTCCATTATGCCTATTGTAAGTCCATATCTTAACTTAGGCATCGGAGGGTTCCCGGCCTTAACCGGCGCCCCCTATGTCTTCTCTTATTCTTTAGTAAATTGCATATATTATAGCTAGAAGGAGGTGAGGCAGAATCGACTAGATTTTGGCATCAACAATTTGTATTTAGAATGCATAGGTACAGAAAGAGAGAGAACTAAGGCTTGTAAATAAGTGATAATCATAATATATGTGAAATGAATTTATATGGTTTTATTATGATTTTGAAAAAGTGCCTTTTGCCATATTTGATGTAAATGATTTAAACTATTGAAAAATTGATGAGTTGCATTGTTTGAGATACTTACAACTGCGCCTACTTGAGACTCGGATTATCCTCATTTATGACCAAGGTATATATTTCAATGGGTCTATTACAATCATTTTTTCCAATGTCACATATGAATATTAAATTCATGAATTAATGCTAATTTACTTAAGTAAACTTAAATTTTGTGAATATACTACAAAAACGACATGCATTCTTCTTATAAGCTTGCAAACATAATTTTTGAATTTGGATTAATTTTAATTGAAGGCTAGCTACCCAATATAATTGATGATTTCAATTCACATCCAATATTTCATAGTAATTATGATTTGGATTCTGACTTAATAACCATCTAGTCAAACTCACAAAGGCTTCGACTGTTGGAATTATAATCTTCATAACTTTATGTTTAGTGGTCCACTTTAGGCCCGTTTGGCTGGGTGGATTGGAAGGGATTGAATGGTATTAGGGTGGATGGCATGAATTTCAAGGTAATGATGGTGTTGTCAGTGGATTGTCTGAAGATCCATGGAATTGCCATATCCTGGGATTGCTATATCGAGCCTGTTTGGCACACCCAGCCAATTTCAGGATTAAACCTTCTCATCCCTTCCAATCCCTCAAACCAAACACGTCTCAGGAAAATTTGAACGCATTAGGGTGGATTGGATGAGATTTAAAGGTAATAATGGTATTATCAGTGGATTGTCTTAAGATCCATGGGATTGCTATATCGCGGGATCAGATTACCCGGTCTGTTTGGCATGCCCAGCCAAACGGGCCCTTAGGATTGAATCTGTCTCATTTTTATGCTCATGACCTAAATTGATTTATTACATTTCGGATATAACACATACATTAGGGTGTGCCCACATGGCTTGGTGACGTCACCACAACATGGAGGTGTGTGGTGTGTAACCCAACGCAATCCGCTTGGGGTGTATCTATGTGTCTGCCTAAGAAGTATCGTACGCATCCAGAGTATCAAATAACAACCTCTCTTGGGTTCGTTGCTAATGCTACGTTATATCAAAAAGTTCTGTACAGTGTTAACCGAGTACCGTCCGATCAGTGGGACCTACATTTAATGGCCCAGTTTCAGAAGACACTAGCCATCTGAGCTAATAGACAATAGAAGTGCAAATAAGAAGAGAAATACAACAAGATTAACGGTTCAGATTCACCCAATCACAACCACGTGTACGGAGGCAGACAGCGACGGATGGATGTTGGTGCATCCCAGTAGAACCGGGTGGCCCGGGTTACAGTCATAAAGCGACCGTTTCGCCAATTCAACTCCCGTAAAAGGTCATCAGATTGTGGTGACCGCAAGCGACGCTGCAAAAACGACACGTGGCGGTCACGACTCCGTCCCCCGAGGAATCTGGCCAGCGAATAGCATCTCGTCACGTGAAGCCCCATGTGACATCTGACAGATCCCGCTCTCATCATTGCGCCGTTTCAGTACGGAACGGCCGTGATGACGTCAATCCCCGCAGTCTGCCCTACTGCCCTCCTTCCATCAGAAACACCCGCAGCGACTCGTGCACGAGTGAGTCCACGATCTCCCGCTCGATCTCGAACACGATCGACTCGTTCTCTTCCTCCGCCGAGTATAACGCCCACCGGCGCACGTTAGACCCAGACAGATCCTTCTCCACGAGCGCGTCAATGTCCTGGAGAGTCTGGCAGTTGGCTAGAGGGAAGCCGCGCACTCGCGAAGACAGCTGATGTAGGAGCTGCTCGCCTGTCACGTGCCTTGGTGGCTCGGTCTTCTCTGCTGCACGTGCCCACGGCCTCATGTTGAGGTACGGCTTGAGTGTGTCGCGTAGGATATCGTCGACGAGATCGAATAGCAGCCGTCGGTTGGACCTGTGCTTGAGCGGGCCACACGTGTCGGGCTGGAAGGAGTGCTCGAGGTGTGGAAAGATGCTAGGATTAACGGGGTGCGCAGGAGAGAACCACCTCGTGAAAGAAACTGGCGTGGCTCCGTGCACGCCCGTACATTGGAGGATTTCACTAACGTACCGGAAGTCGGCAGCGCCACCAACGGTAACGGTGGTCCTGCTGTCGTCTCGGTCGTCGAGCAACGGCTGAGGTTGGAGTTCGTACAATGGGCTCGACGTACAAGATAACTGCAGTGGAACGGCTACCTGTGCCTGTGCATCATTACAAAACAACGACATAAGGACAGTAAATAATCTACTGGTGTGGACCACCCATCAGGGTCCACATGTTGTGATGATCTAGTAATCAGAACCATCTATCATCTGGGAGCTTGTTTGAATTGGCTATGGTCCAATAATCAGATGATTCCGACCACTAGTTTGTAGGTTGATGAGAGACCTGAAAAGGTTGTTTCCATGATCCACGTTCAGCTCCATATATCGATGGTCAGGATCATCAAATCAGTGTTAGTTTCTTCATGTAAGTGCATTGGGTGGCATCAAGAATATGGACGGTTCTGATCATCCATGAGAGGCTTGATCAATTGGGCAATGTGATGGACATGTTGGTGACATGGCAAGTGGGATCCACCATGTTGTGTATATATATAACTAGTGTATCACGTGAGTTCTACTATGATGATGGCATGCTCGAAAATTCAGGCCTTTACAATCTTTAGGTGGGCCTACCATAGAAAACAACGGACAATAAAATAAAACCTTGGGATTCATGCGGTGGGCCACGTGATGGTTGGATTAGTCAGATTTTTGTTAAATGGGCTCACCATAAAAAATAATGGACAACAAAATAAACCTCGAGATTCACTTGATGGGCCCAATTTTTTTTTATTTCCTTTCATAAAGGTGGCTAACCACTTGTAACTTTGTTGATGTGGAAAAAGATATATATCGATTTAAGTGGGCCACTTGATGGTTGGATTGGAGGTGGATTGACATCTTTGATATGTTGACATCACCAAATTCCGTAGGCTCCACTATAATGTCTGTGTCGTATCCACACCGTCCATCAATTTTTCGAGATATTTTAATACTTGGGCTAAAAAATGAGATAAATCCAAAGCTTTAGTGGATTAAACCATGGTAAGCAGTAGGAATAAAGAAGCCCACCATGGGTCCTTACTCTTGCTCCGGTGGTATACTCTCGGGAGTTTCAACACCAGGTCAAGGGTTCAAGTACACATACATGGTGAAATTGCACTACGGTGTGAGCGTGTGGTGGTGTGTGTGCGCCTTCGTTAAAAAAAATAATAATAAAATAAAAGAAGAAGAAGAAGATGAAGAAGAAGCCCACTATTGAAACCTTCCTAAGGTTCACTGTGATGTTTATTTGCCATCCGAATAGGTCACACATAACTAGAGCTAGATTAAGGGAAAAAGATAAATTTCAGCTCGATGTAATACTTTTGTTACCTGAAGAAGTTTTCAATGGTAAGCATTCAATCCCCACTATTTCCTATAGTCTAGTCCACTTGAGCTCTAGACCTGTAGTCTAGTCCACTTGAGTTTTGGATCTACCTCATTTTTTGGCCCACACTTTAAAATGATATCGCAAAATGGATGGACATTGTGGATATAACACATACCTCGTGGTGGAACCCACGTAACATGATGTCAACTTGCCGCGCGGTCGGTGGTGTGATGTACACCAGGCAATCCACTTACGGTTGGATTGGCCTAATTTTTGTGGGGCCGAACCGGTGGATGACATAACACACACGCAGGTGGGCCCACATCACTTGTAGAATAAACTCATTCTACTAGGAGTTGTGTAGGAACCAGCACCTCAAAGAGGCAGTTAACAGCCCTGCAGGGCTAATTTGGGGAAAATCTGTTTCTTTCCCGCCAACGTGTCACATATGCAGAAGAATATCCGACCTGTGCAGAAGGTGGGCCACACCATGATAATCACATAGTCCTAAAATCAAGCCCATCCATTCATCTATCAGGACACAATGCTAAAACCAATCTACAGCTGATAGTAGTACATACTACTGTGGCCCACCCAATGAATGGATAATTCTGATTTGAGATAAACGGTGAAGAAAGCATCAAAGACCAAATTACACTATGTGGGGTTAAAATAAAAACTTTGAAATTCCAAAAATCATTTTCCAAAAAAAAAAAAGAAAAGAAAGAAAGATTAAAAGACAGTAATTACCCGTGCTTGAGATGATGGAGGTGCATGGATTCGTATAGCCTTGCATTTCTTCTCTATATTAGCAGCAGCCTTCTTGGGTCGCTGCGTGAATCGTTCGCAGCTAGCTTTCTTGCATTTGACTGTCGATCGCGGCAAAGTCTGTGATTTGTTCTTTGTACATTCCAATGGTGAGGATGAGATCGAAGACGATAATGGTAATGGAGATAGCCGCGGCTTCGTAAAACTCTTGAATTGATCTTTGCTTTCTGTAGGTGGTTTGGTCTTCGGCTCTAAGAATCTAAGTCGAGGAGAACAAGTTGTCTTGCTTGGACTAGTATCGTCACTTGATTTGGTGGGCCTCTTCGTTTTTCTGATATTGAATGTTAGAGCTTCATTATCTTTGTTCCTGCATCTGTTGTTAGTAGAGATGTTTGTGATATCAATCCCTACTCTCCTACTTACACTTTCTTTCACTTGCTTCACGATCTCCCGAGCGTATTTGCTTGGACTCTTGTTTTCTTCATACTGGAATCTCCCTTCTTTCTTTCCTATCTTTCTTGAAGAGAATGGTGAGTAATTGAAATCGTTGATATCTATATTCTCTTTATTTAGTTGAAGAGAAAGACGGGGATCGACATCTGACCGTCTGGCAGATGATATTCTTGGAGTGTCTGGTAATGAACGTGAGCCCGTATCGTATCGTGTAGTATCCGTTATAGTGAAGTTGGTGTCTTTGGTTTGGAGATGTCTACGAGATGGATTGGATTTCGGGCGTGATGGGGACGGTTGAGATTGGATCTTTGGTGAAGAGACATGATCAGGTAATAGATCAAGACCCATGAGGCGGGCCACGAGATTTGGTGTTCTGGATCCTTGGGAGCTAGTGGTGTCTGATGATGGGTCTTTTTCCATACTGTTTGGATGACTAGTAACAAGACGGATCCCGATCTGGAACAAAAATAAAAGTATTTTCAGGGTCGAAAGATAGAGTTTCAGAAAGTTCCATTTCATGGCTGTTGTAATAGCTTAGTACGTATGAAAAAAGAAGAAAGATTATCAAACCAATACAAGAAATCGTGTTTTTTTTTTTTTTTTTTTTTTTTTTTTTTTTTTTTGTTTTGTTTTGTTTTTCTTACAGGTATGTCATCTTCTTCAATGGGTGGCGGTAATGGATTTCGAGGAAATAGATCTCCTTCTAACTCCAAGCTGTTTCTTGGTGCTTCTACACCTGAATTATCAAACACCCATCATTGAAAATCTGTTAAATATCTTTTCCACAATAGAGAGAGAGAGAGAGAGAGAGAGAGAGAGAGAGAGAGAGAGAGAGAGAGAGAGAGAGAGAGAGAGAGAGAGAGAGAGAGAGAGAGAGACCTTTCGAAAAGGGTTGATCAATGTGAAGTGGGTCTGTCTTGAAAGCCTGCTTCTGTTGCTGCTGTTGCGGTGGAGTGTACTGAAACTGATGAAAATCAAAGAGGTGAAGAACACCACTCATGCACCCTGGGCTCTCTTTCTCACCCTTTCTAAAAGATCTGCTCCAGTACCACTCTCTTCCCATCTCAAAACGAGAGAGAGAGAGAGAGAGAGAGAGAGAGAGAGAGCAAGACAAGGTCTCAGCTCTGGTCAGGAGAAAAAGGAAAGGTGATGAGGAAAAGCTGATATAAGCAGGAGATTACGAGCGTAAAAAGCGGATCACAGAGAGAGAGAGAGAGAGAGACGCGGATCAGAGAGAGAGAGAGAGAGAGAGAGATTTGAAAGAGAAATAAATATGGTATTTTAAATTTTAATTTTTTAAAAAATCCAAAGATTATATACATAAACATCTCTCGCCCCTCGAGCTGGTCTCATCGGGAATTGAAATTGAAGCGAGCAGAGAGCAGGAGATGACGATATGACCACGCTCTTGTGCTCCCCCTCTACTCGCTCCCCAACGCCAATATCCACTCTCTGTCTCTATCTCTCTTCTTGCCTTCTATGTCATCCTAGCCGTTTATTTATTGAGCCCCACCCTTCATGGTCAATTATCTTATGGACCCAAAATTAGGGACACTCTATAAGAATTTGATTCGTGAACTTGAAGTTCCATCCTGAACGGCTTCTGTTTTTCCCTGGCTGGTCTACTCAATGGTTCAAACTTGATCAACGGTTCAGATGTTATACATGCGTGCCAGGTTGGCGGGAATCCGCATAATTGAATTCTTTTTTCAAGCATCGCGATTAAGGCTTTCCAGCATGTGTACCCGCCCCATTTCGCCCACTTTCATGGATGGTTTGGTTTATCGGGAACATCTATACTCTAGATACTACCGTAAAGATTTCAACGATTGTATTTATCTCTAATTTTCGATTTCGGTGTCAGCCAATGACAATTTTCGTTTCAATCTTTTACATTCATCTATATATGATGATTCTCAGAATCGTTATTTCAGTATAATATTCAAATGGTAGTTGGCGTTTGATAGAGTTAAGAGCTTGGACGGTCCTGATTGACAGATCATTTTACCATGTGGGTCCCAGTGGAGTGACACATGCTGATGTTCCCATGTCGCAACATAGGAAACGAACTGATAATAGTTTATCCGTTTTTTTCTCGTATTTAAGCCTAACCCTGTAGGTAACTGACATGTAGCGTCAGGTAATTTAATGTAGCTAAGATCTGCTGGATCAGGAAACACCGTCTTTCGCGGAGTATATGGTGGATCTAGACCGTCCACGTAATGACATTGTAATGAATGGCCAGCCGCTGAAATTCAAACTGAATCGACAATGGGCCTCAAATGGACGTTCAATCTTAAAATGGATTGAGTAGGATTCATTAGTGGATGGGATCATCTGTTAGATTTTGATTTCAACGAAGCACTACTTACAGACAACACTACCTATATAGACGGATCAGATCTACCACTCGACGATATGTGGTCCACTTCGACGGATAGTGATTGTCGGCACAGTCAATCTATACGGTCAATCTTTTGTGCTTTACATTGCATTGGCAATGGACTGAAACCGTTAGTTGATCCTAGAATCAGATTGAATATTTATGCTTTTTTTTTTATTAACCGTTCAAACAAAGCTCTGGACGGCCAGAAAAGGTTGCTTGATCTCTATGCGCTTTTCCACTATGTGCCATCTACAGCTGGACCTACCAAATGGATGATCCAGATTAACCAACAGGATACCTACGTGGACAGTACACTGGCGATGAACCAGGAGTAATTCATCCGACGGTGAACCATATATGGCATTGAAAACGTGTTTCGTAGCTGAAACTAATAAAACTGAAATGGAGCAGAGCAAGTCCTCTCCGTACAGGTGGCCGGTGGGCCCTTCAGTAATGGGCCACAGGCCAGGAAAAGCAAGAAAACCAACCTAACACATTTCATTTGAATGGGAGCGGATTAGCTGTTACCAGGTAACACCTTAATCTGCTTTAGGGGCCACATTGATGTATTTTTTGTATATCCACGCCGTTCATATGTTTTTCCATGTCATTTTAATATGAAAACCGTAACATTAAGAAGATAAAAATCTTAGGTTGACCACACCACTAAAAACAGTGATGAATGACCATTAAAATCTTTTTGTGGGCCAAAAAAGTTTTGGGTTGAGCTGATTTTTGTATTTTCACTTCATCCAGGTCTTCTTGTCATTATCAACAGGTTTGATGGAAAATAAAAATAATTAAAACCTTACAACGGGCCTTTTGGAAGTTTTAATGGTGATGTACTCAATCAGCACTTTTTCCTGTGGTGTAGTCCCCCTGAGGTTTGGATCTGCTTCAATTTTGTAAACACGTCCTAAAATAATCTGAAGAAACGGATGGACGGCGTGGATGTACAACACATCATTAATGTGGGGCCCACGGTAAGGGTAATACCCACTAAGGTGTTATGCGGGTAACACCTGATTCGTTCACCATTTGAATAGGTACGAAATGACATAAATATCCCTTCATACGGTTTTTGTTCGTACCAAATCAGAAGGTTCACACGGTCATATTGATCAGGGTACACGTACCAACTTCTCATAAGTGTGCGAAATTCAGTCCATTCATCCGGTACCGTGCACTTTGAAGTTTGACCGTCTATGGCTCAAAAGTCAGGCCGGTCCACTCATCAGCTAGGCCACACAAGTACATTCTGATTTCGGACTCGGACTCGGTAGTGACCCCTCCAGTACAGAGATCTTGGTACTAGTCGGTGCTGTGGGATCCACCATGATGTATCTATTTTATCCACTCCGTCCATACATCTTATCAGCTTATTATAGGGCATGATCCCAAAAATGAGACGGATCTAAATCTCAGGTGGACCACACAACAGGAAAAGGTGTTGATTGAACGACCACCATTAAAAACTTACTAGGGCCCACTGTAATTTTTATCTGCCATCCAACCTGTTAATTAGGTCACACAGACCTGGATGATTGGAAAACACAAATATCAGCTCGATCCAAAACTTTTGGTGCCCACTTAAAGTTTTAATGGTGGGTGTTCAATCAAAACTGTTTCATGTGTGTGGTCCACCTGAGATTTAAATTTGTCTAATTTTTGTCAGAATGACCTGAGATGAGCTGGAAAAAATGTATGGACCGCATGGATAAATAAAAATACATCATGGTGGAGCCCACAGATCTTTTCTAGCACCGACATTAGTACTGAAGAGGTCAATACCGAATCCGAATCCTCTGATTTCTAGGTCAGTTCAAGCTCACAGTCTGCTTTACCTGATGAATGGTCCAGATCTCATGCAGGTGTGAGAAGTTGGCACATGTGGAGACAACTAAGCTTTTAAGTTGTAACCACCGCGCAGGACCGTACGATTTCAAATTCAAAGATTGAATGCTGCCACCGCATGAGAGAGAACAAACGATACCAGAATTGGCGTTGTGTTGCATCATGTATATCAAAGGCATGTCATGATGCATCATGCATGTACTCTCGATGGTCTTTTAGTAATTTATTACTTACACATGGCGACAAAACTAGCAGAGAGTAGCTTAGCTACTCCGCAGAAGAGGAGGGACGCTGCTAGCCGTAACACTGCTCCCCTGTTCCCCCAATGCCCTCTGTGGGTCCCACCACAATGTTTATGTATTGGAATTCCATCCATCCGTTTCTTCAGATCCTCTCAGGACATGATCCCACATACGAGGGAGATTCAAGACTCCAGAGAGCCAGATGAGTGAGGATTCAACGGTCAGAGTTGAAAACTTAGTGTGGATCATTGAACTTTTGGATCATGGTTATATTTGTTTTTTTTTTCTCCATTAATCCATGTGGAAATAAACTAATGAATGGGTTGGATGTAATCTAAACATCATGGTGGGCCGCAGAAAGGTTTCAACGGTGGATGCCTTCATCCTCACTGTTTCATGTAGTATGGCCCACTTATGATTTTGATGTCCCTCATGTTCAGGATCATGTACTAAAATGATCTGAAAAAACGGATGGACGGAGTGGATATAAAAAGAAAACATTTTTGTGGGCCCCACATAGCTTTGGCTTACAGGGGATCCATGTAACCCGGAGCGGAGCAGAGTCGGGGTTCATTGACAGAATCTTCGGCGATTCGCGCGGGGAGAACTTAAAAAAGATAATCATGGCACATGTGTCGATTTTGCACACGTGTAAAATGATCGGTACCGATATTTAGCCTTATTAGGCACTAATCATTCTCTAAATCATTTTTCAGGCAAATATACATTTATTTGGGTAACGATCATGATACGAAAGTTAATTGTCAATCACCAACGGCCTATTTTCGACTTATCATTGTGGCCACCCTGATGATTTAAACGGATGGATATCCGTAAATGGAATGATCAAATTGAAAACATTTTGTGGGTCCCACCGTGATGCCTTGATAGCATCTACTCCGTCCATCAGATGTGCCCTCACTCATTTGATGTGGGCCCTAAAATCATGCTGAATCTGTGACTCAGGTTAGCCACACCATAAGGAAAACGTTGAGAAGCAAAGCTCACCTTTGGTTTGTTGGTGGGCCCATTGATAAAGGGATTCGGTAGAGATCAAGCCATTCAAAACTATGGTGGGCCCCAGTGGCAATACTGTGGTCATCTCCTTTGTTTTTTTTTTTTCATTGTTCCTGTCTTCTGGCCCACCAAGTCATGTATCAACATGAATTTTGGCTCACGCCTAATTGAGGAGTGATGCATCTGTGGTTGGATTGGATTTCATCAAGGCATCAAGTTGGGACCCACAAATGATTAAAAAAATATTTTCACTAATCATTTGCATTAAATCATTTCCACTAATTAAATATACCATATAATGTAACGGTTATCCAATGATAGTCTTCATGGTCATTATAGAAATATGATTTGAAAATTGAGGTACTTGCTAGGATAGCAAGTAAGCTTCTTAAATAACTACTACTTTATTTCTTGTACTGAATTCTTACATGGGATTGAAGCACTTATTACAATGGGACTTTAGGGTCCAGACAGTCAAATAGTCTTTTCAATGGAAATAATTTCCAATTTTTCATTAACTGCAGGGGTCCCTTTGATTTTCCTTGTTGCTGATAAATCCCGGGTAAATAAGTAATTATTATTTTTTTCTTGTTTGAAAATGAACGAGTAATTCCACCTAGAAAATTGGTCCAAAAATGTTGACTTAAATCCGTGGCCCACCATAATGTATATGATACATCCATGTGGTCTATCTATTTATTAGAATATTTTAGGACATGATCTAAAAAATGAGGAAGATCTAATGCTCAATTGGCCCACATAAAAGGAAACAATGGACTTAATTTGTCCACCATTGAAAGTTGATTCTTTTGTTGGGCCCACGTTGAGGTTTATTCACCATCTAACCCGTTCATAGGATCACATAGACATAGATAAATGAAAAATATAAATATAAGCCTGTTCTAAAACTTCTAAGGGCCTCAAGACGTTTTTAATGGTAGGCATTCGATTCTCACAATTTCGTGTGGTGTGGTCCACTTGAGCTTGGGATTTGCCTAAATTTTGGGCTAATGCCTTAAATTCATTTGGTATAATGAATAGGCAGTGTGGATAAGCCACGCACATTACGGTGGGCCCCATATTTATTTTACAAATTTCTCAATTTAAGTATTTAAAAAGTAACCATTCAAGTCAGCATTGGGAAAGATGTAGTAATTACCATGGTAAATAATTATTAATCATTTACAAGGTAATTACATTTGAGCAAGAAAATCAAACAGGCCCTAAGTATCTAAATGTGTTTTCTCAGTGTCTCTGCCACACTCCCCTCATAACACTCAAAAGACATCATACATGTTCAAGTTTATAAAGGTTTAATTCGGGCTTTAATGTCATCTGATATTGACTCAAAATTCTCAAAGTTAGCCCTCTACTCATGTCATTAATTTTTTATTTTATTTTTTTTAAGTATTGTACATAGATAACTCATATGATATTTTATGTTCCTATAATGTTCAAATTTTCAAAACACAATGAAAAATAAAAGTTTTAAAAGTCTAGAGTAATTCTTATTTAACCCAAGAATCCCTATTTAGATATTTAAAAAAAATAAAAAATAAATTATATCTAAGATTACTTTAATTAATGTTGATAGGTAAAGAATGTCGATATTGATCTTTCAAGTCAGATAGTTTTTCCTGATTTATTCTAGATGAAGTAAGATAGAGGCACATGTTGTCACACCCCGCACTTTGGATATAAAGTGTGCACCTTTAGACTCGAGTTACGGTCCATGACTTGTATATTAAATGTACACAAATCCACCCATCCTACTGTTATTAAGAGGCAGAATTAAATTTATCTTAAATTGTCATTACATTAATACTCATACAGCCAACCATGTTCATTTCATTTAATAATACTTTATCCATGACATTTTTATTCACAAAATAAATTATCAAAACTAGTCTAAGTTCATCCATTTGGAACTTTATTCAATTGAAATAATCAATCGTTGTTTAATAAAGTTAATTATAACTATACACATTTTCAAATTTAATCAAGCTAACAACAGTTAGAATAAATGAAAACTAAAACTCCTAAAATATATCTCAAAATCAATTTAGTCGTTGAATGCAGCGAGCTTGTTTTCCACTAAATACGACCATTGGTTTAGAGTTTTGTCCACCAACCTGACTGTATTTTTTGGTATCTGATTAGATTGTTCGGTATCTATAACGCCCCGGAAAATCGAGGGTCGTGCATAAGCCCGACTCCCGAGTTCCCGAGTGTCACTTATCATGCATTTATGGTTTTTATGATTAATCAAATTTAACTGCGCAATTTGGAATTACTTGAGGCACGAAGCACAATCACACCAGTCTACTGAAATTAAGGATATCTCACATATATACAGATCCAAAAATAATAAAGGGTCGCCTAAGGCGTTGCCCAACAGAACAACAAAAGAAAGCTATATCTAAAAAGAATAAAGTTGAGCCCGCGGCTCGGCAAATCCAAATCCAGCCTGATCAAGCCGATGGAGAGCCGCCCATCAGCTGCAGGTAGGAGAGCCCGTCCTCCTCGTCCAAGCTCGCCTCGCCAGGCTCCTCATGCCCTGAGTCACCTGCATCTATGAATGGGTCTGGTTGGTGTTTTAAAACACCGTCTCAGAGTGGGAGTGAGTGATCAACTCAGTGTGAACTATTGGTCTCAAGTTACAACAGACATCAATTGTAATATGAACTTAATGAAAAGCAGACAATCATCAACACCTAATAACTCTTATTTAAAATGCATGCATGCGGGATGATATGATGCATGCCCTCGCCACAACACTCCCTCAAGCCACTCCATCTAACGATCGCATATGACAACACTCCCTCAGAGTAACCTCGACTTTCGAGTTGCTACCCTAACTAATGCGTGCAATGCGATCGTGTTAGCCGAGTTATTAGTTAAGTCCATTCATCCAGCAGGTTGGATATTCTGATTCACCCTCCGTATCAATGCCTTAAGCTGGTTGCGGGCCAAGACCCCATCAACGCTTGAGGTCGAGACCTCACGGTCCGTGATCCAGTCGGGTTCCTCATCCCCGACACCAAGCACATGAGGAGTGCCGAAATGAAGGGATCGCTCGCGGTCACTACGGGGAGGCGCGGTACCCCAGCGTAGGCCGACAGCTTGGACATAGTGTCCCATTCCACTATGCCCGGCTCACGAGGCTGTGGACCAGTTTCAAGTGGATTTTTGATGGGCTACAACGGTTGTAGGGTGGTTGAGGTTCCATACATATGTGAGCAAACATGGTTAACATACAGGGTTGGTCAGACAGTAGACTAGACCGCACGAGTCAAGCGAGCGTGAGATGAGTGACCTCGGGCACAAAAGATCCATGTAGTCGAACTACAGCCACCCGAAAACACCCGCCCAAACCCACGGGTTTAGCCTGAGGGTAGTCCCACCAATGGGACAACCATCTCTCCTCATGATTCCTGACCAACCCAATAGGATGAAGGTTATTCATAACAAGCCAACTATACAGATTCTCAACTAGCGTAACAACCATATGTTCTCATGCAATTCAAACATACATATGAATACTTCTACAAGCAATCAAGCATTATCAAGAATAAAATGCATGTGAGTATGTGGGTTAGTGAGGAAGTTGAGTACTTCCTCCATATTACAAAATCATACGCAAAGAATAATGACATCCTACGTACTATGAAGCAACAAAACATGAAAAATCAATCAAGCATGAGCATGTGATCATCCATACACAAACCATGTAAGAAACAAGATCCAAATCATGAAAGAATCAAGCAAGCATGTCCATACAATCCAATAGCTACAATTTCTAGGGTCTCTCTAGACATTCAAACACAACATCCAAGCAATCGAAATCATTAAGCTCATGCTAAAATTGGTGCTAGGTCACGTAAGAATAATAATCCGCACCTTCGGATTCGTTGAAGGCTTGGGAACGCCCTAGGAGGGTGGATTTCGGGGGTTGATCGGTTGGAATCCCTAAAGCAATATTTGCATGTTAGAATCTCAAGAAAAACCCTTCTTATCACAAGGGTTTCAAGGAGAATGAGTATTGGATCTTACCTAGGCGATCAACGGAATGAAAAGGGCGTTTGCGGATGAGATTTCTTCTTGGAGATGAGGTAAGGAGATGTGATGTTTGATTTCCTTGGGCCCCACCTCGATCTAAGGTCCACCTTTTCTCTCACCTTCACTCTCTTCCTTCTCTTTGCTCCCACTTTGCTCCCTTGACAAAGGTAGTTGCGGTGGAAGTTATGAGATAAGGGAGGTTTGGTTGTGGAAGGTTGGAGGGAGGTTGTTGGAGGATTGAAGAAAGTTATGAGGGAGAGATGGGTTGTTGGGGGATTGAAGAAAGTTATGAAAGAGAGATGGGTTTGTTGTTGGAGAAGTGGAGGGGGTTATGAGAGAGAGCTAGGGCTTATTCCCTTAGACTTGGGCCCCTTGGCCTTATGTTTCCAAAAATTTCCAAAATAGCCTTATAGGACTCTATTCGATGTTGAGGCGGCCCTATCACCCCTCCGGACATCAAATTTGGTGTGTAGGTGCCTCATGGATGAGGCCCGATGAGGGGCCATGCAAAATTTGAGATCAAATGGATTAACGGAGATGGGGATTCGAGCATAGGGTTTCGATCTTTAAATGGCACGGCGGGACCATTTCTTATTGATGGGGCATTCTGGTGGCCCTACGGCCGTGAAACTTATAGGATAAGTGCTCCATGGCCCGATGAAGGGCCATGAAAAATTTGGTGACGATCGGATATGGGGTTTGGTCGCACGGGTCTGATTTGCGATCAACGGTCACCGCTTCACGATCGGGTCCCAGATTTGGTGGACGGGCGTAGAAAAATACATTAGACCCTCACCGTAAACGTAGAAGAGATCCGACAGCAGGAAAACCCAGAGTCTCAATTCTATTTCCAAGTGCTAGATTCTAATGCTGGCATTGGCGGGGCGCATTGGGCAAGCGCCAGATGGCACTTCTGGGTGTCCACTGGGTTCGCGGCACGCGATGAACCACAAGCCCAGTGAGGCCAAAGGCCTCCCCAAGTTTTGGATTTTTTTCTGACCATTCTCGGTCGCTGTAAGGCCCGCACGACCCGTCTTTAAGTATAAACAACCATTTGGCTTGGCGGCCCGCACTAGGCTCTATCACGGCCTGTCTGCTCTACTAAATTGGGTTAATCTTTGATTAATTAACTCATGTATGAGCTAACGTTGAGTGCTAATGGTCAGTATGTGATAATATAAGTTAATTAAAAAAAATTCAAGGATTTTTGGAAATCCAAAACAGTGAAAATCCGGGATGTTACAGTATCATTCGTCTCTATACAATTGTTAATCCACAATGTTAGCTAGCTAAGCTAGTGAGTAAACCCAGCATGGTTCATACATACTATAATATAAATAGTACAACCAAACTATATTATATATGTGCAGCATGAGCATGAATGCATGCAAGGATATCATGAGATGGATACCAAGTGGGATGATTGTCTACTTGCTTGGATTGAATATCCAATAATATGAAAATTGTACCATTCAAACATCCACTGTAGGTAAGCATGAGTAACTTGTACCTATCAGACATCCACCTAGGCAGGCATGGGTAATCATATATCTACTCCGTGAGTAGGCTTCCACTGTCATGGGCATTTGGTAACGAATCTATTAGGTGTAACCATCCAGGGAGATCCCTTAGGTACTCAAGGCACAAGTTGTGTATGCGTTCTCAATGGATGCATATAATATATGTTCAATGTCTATGTATCGATATGTACAGTCAACTAGATACATCTTTCTTTGAGAGGAAACACGACTTCATGATATTAATGATTGTCATGTGTGCATGTTTAACATTCATCGGAACCTGTCAAGGCATATATCATAAACCAAGAATCATAATCATACAACGTTTCAACAAGCACACAACAACCATATCAATTAGAACAATCTCAACCATCAAATCATTTATATTAATCATGTAAATATGAGACACGTTAGAATTCACTAACTTATATGTGGTAGGGTCGATATCATTTATAAACTATACTCCAACTCCCTATGAAGATGGTTTAGCATATTACAATTCAATCATATTAATCTAACAAGTGGGGTCCACCTTTGAACCAAGTAAGATAACTCAATATCCATTCTTAATTTTAAATTTTAAAAACAACAGGGACTATCGATCAATTGAGTCAGTTCGAGGGCCCTTGATCGATCGACCATGGATCGATGAAAATTTGAATTTAATTCTTTAAGCCTTTAGAAACTTTTGGTCACCTTATATCGATCAAACAATATTTGTCGATCGATCGAGCGTGATCGAATTAAATTAGTTTGCTTATTGGACAATTTTAATCATCATCGATCGTATGAGTTCGATTAGTCGAACCAGGTTATGAATTTTGGAATTTGGTTGTTGGACAAAATTAGACCATCTTCGATCGATTGAAGTTGAATGAGTTTTGTTACACTAACCGCTTTTTTGAAAATTCTAGAAAATTTCTACTTCTTTTATAGTTTTAATGGATTCCATTGATTATGGAATTAAATCCAACCCATCCAATGATTTTCCTCATAGTCGAATTCGAAAAAACTAAAGGATCGCTTAGATCCGGACATCTGGCATTTACAACTTGATAGTTGAATCTATTTTCAACAAAATTATCATTAACTATAAAATTTTACAAATCGTTGTGGGAAAATCTATTCGTTAATCTTATTTAAGTTTGGAGTTTCCAAAATAATTTATGATGTAGAGCGGGTCGCGGACAGTTTCATGGCTAAGATGGACCAGAAAAGGCCCGGTCGACGACAAAAGTGATTCGGACTGTCGGACCTTAGATCGAGCGTATCTCACAATCCAGAATGAGTTATGACGCAGGGATGAACGTGATGAGGATAAATACTCCGAATCCACGGAGCTTCTCTGGACTCCTCACAAAGACTTCTCGAATCTACGAGGAAAGAAAGCAGAAAATAGAAATAAATTCTAATAAATTCGAAACTGATTAATTGATGATTAAAAATGAGTTCACAACCCTTTAAATAGGGATACCAAACAATGGGAAAGAAATCAGAATCAAACTACAACTAAAACTTCTAGAAATCGCGACTTACTATAAATAGTAAACTTACTATTTATAGACGGTTGTGATGTCTACTAGTGTGCAAGGTTTTTGGCCAAAAATAGTAAGTGCCCTATTTGGCTTCACCGAACCGTTCTCCTAATTATTCTAAGCTCTTTTCACGTTGGGCGCAACTCCTAAAGCCCGACGGATGAAGAGTTATAATCAAATTAAAACTTACTATTTATAGTATAAACGAAATTAAAGTAGGGAAACGACCGTCGATCCAGGAATTTTTCACAATTCTGGGCGTCGTAACCCCGTATAACTGGGTTGGTTGGCTAAAGTAGCTCGTTCTACCCCAAAATCATATATTTTACGTCAGATAACTCATTCCGGATTGCGAGATACACCCAATCTAAGGTTCGACGGTCCGGATCACTTCTGTCGTTGACCGGGCCTTTTCTGATCCATCTTGGCCATGAAACTGTCCGCGGCCCGCTCTACATCAAGTTATCAGGCGTAAAATATATGATTTTGGGGTAGAACGAGCTACTTTAGTCAACCAACTCTGCTATGTCAGGTTGCGCAACCTGGATTTGTGAAATACCCCTGGATCGACGGTCGTTTCCCTGTTTTAATTTCATTTTTACTATAAATAGTAAGTTTTAGTTTGATTATAACTCTTCTTCCATCAGGCTTTAGGAGTTGCGTCCAAAGTGAAAAGAGCTTAGAATAATTAGGAGAACGGTTTGATGAACCAAATACGACACTTACTATTTTTGGCTGAAAACGTTGCGCACTAGTAGACATCACAACCGTCTATAAATAATAAGTTTACTATTTATAGTAAGTCGCGAATTCTAGGAGTTTTAGTTGTAGTTTGATTCTGATTTCTTTCCCATTGCCTGGTACCCCTATTTAAAGGGTTGTGAACTCATTTTTATTAATTAATTAATCAATTTTGAATTTATTAGAATTTGTTTATATTTTCTGCTTTCTTTCCTCGTGGATTCGAGAAGTCTCTGTGAGGAGTCCAGAGAAGCTCCGTGGATTCGGAGTAGTTATCCTCATCACGTTCATCCCTGCATCAATTTGGCTTTAAGATTCACATATTTAAATTTTCTTAAACTAAATCAATTAGATTTCTCACAATTGATTATGTCCATTAGTTGAATCAAGAATATTTAGGTAGAAAATTATAGAAAATAAGATGAAAACTTACCCTTTGTGCAGGAATTTCCTGCAACTTTTTCCTTTAAATAAATAAAGTTTTAATTCAATAAAATTTCACCACAGAATGGTTGTTGTTTACGAAAATATAATTCATATGGTGTGGGGAATTGATCCACTGACCTATCCCTCAACTAAGAGTGCTCTTACTAATTGGGCAAAGTGTTTGGATTTATTAATAAATTAAAAAAAAAAATTATTAATTTATTTAGTTATGGTCTCATTTGGGTTATAAAAATCAGAGTTGTTACATTATACTCCTTTAAAAGGAAAAAAAAAATCATTCTCAAAATTTACCTGATCTAATTACCAAACAACCGATGATATTTCTCTCAAAATTTTACTTTTTGCTTCTAAGATGCTTCGTCAGCTTTATGATGTGTCCATAATACTTTAACCAATGATATTGTGTTGGTCTAAAGAATCTCCTCATTCCGATCCAAGATGCGAATTAGCTTATCGATGTAAGTCGTATCTTCCTGAAGTTCGATGTCTTGCTAGTCGATGACGTGAGAGGTGTCTCTTTCGTATTTTCTCAGCATCAATATATGAAATACATTATGCACGCTAGCATTTTCTAATACCATGGTCTAGTACTTCTCCATTTCATATCCTTATTGCAGATGTTATTGAAAAATTGTTATTGATTTTATGTGTGCCCTAGAAAGCCAGTTAAATTTGGTCTATTATTTTTTTAAATTGAAATTTGGTTATTAGTTCCCTCTATGGATGAATAACAATGATCATTACCTATGTGATTGCATTATTAATTCTGATTTGAAACATGGATATATTAACGGATTATAAGGGTTCACAATAAGATTTTAAAATACTTGAGAAAAGAAATTAAGGGGACATAATGATCAAATGATCTATTGAAGAGTTAGTAGTCTTCCCTGAAAATGTCATAACTACCTTAGGAGGGTTTAGTTAATTTATGATTTCTTTGTGGTCATCCTATGTGATATGAACCAAAGACGAGTTGAGATGGATTAATGTCCACAATCAAGCATCTAGTTGCCAATACCCTTCATAAAAGAGAGTCTATGTGTTTATTTGATAATCAGAACCTAGTTTTAGGCTCGATTTGATATCCATATTTTGATGGATCACATTAAGTCTCTTAACTAAAAATATTATTCATGCATAGATTGGATCTACTTGATCATGCACTAGTTTAGTGTAACGCTCGTGACATTAATATATATATATATATATATATATATATATATATATATATATATATATATATATATATATATTTCAAATTTGAATTTAAGAGAGAGAAAGAGAGAGATTTCGAACATCTTATCTCCCTCTTATCCAATCTCTCCCTCTTATATCTCAATCTTATAACAAATCATTCTATTTAAGGAAGGAAATGTTGAAGAGTGAAAGTCTCGATTTCATCAATTTGTAAATTCTTCCTCAGTTAGTTAAAAGAATGAAATTGACTGATATTATGACCCCAAGATCTGAGGAAATGGATAATGTGCAACCACAAGTTGTCAATTATATCGTTTATGACTTGAAGAAATAGAAGAGAAAAAATACCCTACGTATTTAGAAAGAAAGAACGTAAGAGAGATGAAAGCTTTAAGATTGATTCGTTATTCATTATATGTTAATATTTATTTTATTTTCCAAATATCATTATGTTAATAGTTGCTTAATCATGGATCATCATTATAGATGGTTCAGATTAATCATCCGTCTATTGAACGCTATTTAATTTGAGATATTCAACTCTCTGCACAATAGCCTTGGGCTTTCTATGCAGGGATTTGATTCTTTACCATAATGAACTATTACTAATTCGATATAAATCTTTAGGGTTTATTTGAATTTTCAATTCACAGGAAAATATCGTGAAAATATGTAATTATTTTCCCTGTATTTACCTCACTTTTTTCGATGTTTGATTTGACGACATGTATTTTTGACATAAAAATCGAGAACGCCATAACAGATTTATAGGTCCCACCATGATGCGTATCGCTTATCCACACCGTTAATCTATTATGCCTGATGAATTTATGGCATGAGCCAAAAAATGAGGTATATCGAAAGCTCAAGTGGACCACACCACCAGAAAAAAGGAATAAAATACTTACCATTAAAAACCTCTCATGCCCACTGTTTCTTTTGGTATGGGTCATTTAAGTGTTCAATTTGTCTCATTTTTCGGCTCATGCCTTAAAATATTGTGTTAAAAGGTTGGACAAAATGAATTTATCATATACATCACTTTGGGGTCCAAAAATTTAAAATAACTCTTTTAAATCAGTTTCCGAGGTAAAAAGTACGGTGGATTTTCGAATGATTTTCAAACGGGTGAAATGGTAATAATTACTCATTTCACAGGTATTTACACAGCCACTGAAAATTAAATATATTCTTAGGATTAGATCAATCTAATTATTTAATTCTAATAATTTAAGTTACGACTATTCGAGTAATACAATGAATGGACTAGATTGGCCGTATGCTCATTGTATTATGAGATCTAAAATATCTAATGAGGGAAACCTAAATTTCTACGCAAGTTATTTGTTACTTGGCGTAGATGGTCGGGATGGGCCCATTGGGATGTGTGTGGTTATATCCAACTGTTCATCTAATTTTTATAGTCAAAACATTCAATGACCCCAAATATTTGGATAATCAGAGTATAAGGTAGGCCACATTGATCTAATTAAAATTATATATCTATTATGTATTATTTTTCGTGTTGAATCATCGAACATATAAGATCAAATCTACATTATTAATATTAGTCTCGGAATCAAACTATAATAATCTTTATAATATGAAATTGATCTAATCATCTGGTGGATATACTAATCAAATAATAAATTGTTATTAAGTCATGACATGAGAAGAATATGTACTGTGGACAATTTAAATCTAATTGATTTATTGACTATATTTAAATCGACTATGTGACAGTCAATGGACGGTTTTGATATGACCAATGGGTGCATTGGATCATAAACCATAAATTAAGAAATATTTTCAATTTTCTAATTTAGTTCGTCAAAACTTTATTAAGTTTGGAACATGTTCGATTAATCGACGATTGTTGTCGATTCGATTAAAGATATAAAAAGTATCTATAGATTTAAATTTATAATTCAGGAGCTTTTTTATTCAATCGAAGGACCTTCGATCAAGCCTCGAATCGATCAATAGACTATCGATCGAAGTCAATCGATTGATAATGCGATCGATTCGATTGACTTTGATCGACAATGTTGTCGATTCGATCAATAAATCACTAGACATATATATATATATATATATATATATATATATATATATATATATATATATATATATATATATATATATATATATATATTAGAAACTTAATATTTGAATTAGTAAACTTACAATACATGTAATTTCACTCTTATTGGACCATTTATAGGTCGTTGGAAGTAGTTAACCACTTTGATACGATCAAGTGAGTCCCACATTAATGCTTATAAACTCAGATTAAGGGTTAGGTTCGATGAGATTCGATTGATCAACATATGACTCTTTTGGTGGACCCCACTATGGGAACTTGTTAAATCAAACGTGCGCCCCACCATGTGAAATAATGAGAGTAGTCAATAATTGTGTTTATATGATTATTAAGAAATTTTAATTCGAACAAATTCAACTATTTTATGGAATTATTTTCACTAGATATAGGTGAGTGATCCCAACGTGTTTTCTATCCATTTGAGATTAAGATAGAATTATTTATATTTGTTTAATTAGTTGATGTATTGTTTTAACGTGCTACTTGATGTTGTAGATTAAATCATGTTAAAGTATATTAATATATGTTCATGTGTTTTTATGTTTAATTGCTTCAATCATTGTGATCTTGTATATTGACTTCAAATGTATATATGTTAAAAAGATGTGTAACTATAAATAGGTAAGAAGTAGTGAAACCCAATTCATCTCACAACACATTAAATAGTCAATCTTGTGGGACCTCCTTCTAAAAATGTCGATCATGGTGGAATCATTATCAGATGCGGGCAACGACCATGCCTACCAAAAGGTGCAAGCCTACTTAAGGGATTAATGTGGGTTGACGATTATCTAACATAAACAGATGGATAATCATCTCATCTAATGCATTCATATCACTGAGCATTCTATTTTATTGTACTATTTTAATTTTAATATGTATGAACTATATTGGGTTTTCTTAGTAAGCTTGCCCAACCTTTTGTTTCATTGATACAAAAACTAAACAGATGAAGTAATAACTGATGTGTAACATCCCGGATTTTCACTGTTTTGGATTTTCGAAAATCTTTGAATTTTTTTTTTTTGGTATAAATTAACTTATAATATCACTTAAATGATCATTAACACTCAATGTTAGTCTATACAGGGGTGGTACCAGTAAAGAACTACACAAGTCCGATTAATCAACCGTAGGAAACCACCGAATCTGTCCGATCATTTGAACATCAAGTTTAGCCCATGATTTACTCACATAGGGCCCAAATCTAACCGACCCTTCGCTAACTAATCAAGACAAGCATGACTAAATTAAAAATTTAACTGGGGTCGAGTCAGATAAGGCCCGGATCTGGATTAATGGACTGAATTAATCTCGTTACTCTTTTAGCCTAAAACCGATGGTTTAGAGTAATTTTGACCAAATCTCCACTTTTCCTAGTTATAAATAGGTCACACTATAAACATAGTTAATCCAAGCCCTAATCATTGCCCACAAGAAATCTCACTACCAAATTCATTCTAGAAATGCCTCGACTCTCCGAATAAGCTCTAGACCGCTCGTTGGTGGGCCACTAATTCCAAAACTACAGAATAATGTTTGTCTTGCTGGGCTTAACGTCCATCGCGAGAGTTAGACCTGGGTGTTGTTCAGAACCGCTCAACTTGAGCCAAAGGACGAGTGCATGAGAAGCGCAAATATCTCAAAGAAAGGAGTTGAAACTTAAGTGAATTGGGTCATCCACTCTTATGCAAAGTTGAGGATTTCGGACCGTTGATTTACGACCAAACTTCACACGTAGAGTGAGATATTTTTCTGTTCATATCCGTATAACCGCGGTCTCGATCGACCATCGGCGACCGTTGAACAGACTTTTAATCATATTTGTCGATCGACGCATCCAAATTGCGGCCCGATCATATCCATACGTAGATCATCATTAGGGATAACTATCCTACGATGTATATCAATATGTACACCCCATAGTGGGCCCTAGAGCTTAGAAAGACTCTCCCATAGTTCTAGTATAGTAAAAATCTAGCCTTTGGAACCATTTACACCAATTTTGACATTATAAAAGGGCCTCATTTGGGCACCCCCTCTCCCCATACGATTTTGCCCTAGCGAAGGAAAGAGAGAAGAGAGAAAAGGGAGAAGAGAAGGAGGAGAAAGGAGAAGAAAGAGAGAGGGAAGAAGAGCAAGGTGGACCTTAGATCGAGGTGGGGCCCAAGGAAATCAAATCTTGTGACTCCCTACCTCTCTTCCAAGAAGAAACCCTTCTCCACGACCGCTCATTCGTTCCATTGATCGCCTAGGTAAGATCCCTCATCCTTTTTTCTTAAAACCCTTGTGTTGAGAAGGGATTGACATAGATTTCTAACATGCAAATGTGTGCTTTAGAGATTTCGGCCGATCGACTCCAAATCCACCCTCCTAGGTCGTTTCCAAGATCTTAACGATCCATAAGTGTGGACTATTGTTCTTAGGTGGCCTAGCACCAATTTTAGTATGAGCTTAATGATTTTACTTGCTTAGATGATGCATTTGGAGGATCTAGAGAAAACCTAGGATTTGAATATTCAATTAGGGATTTCATGAAATTTTATGTTTGTTTAGTTCCCATATGATGTTGATTGTGTTTCTTACATGATTAGGTTGCCATGGATGACCACATGTTTATGTCTTGCTTGATTCCTCATATGATGTGCCCTATAACATGTATGATTCATTGATTCTTGTGCATTTTTTGTTCTAAGGGATGTAGGAAGTGCTTAACTTCCTCACCAACCCACACCACACACACACACACACACACACACACCTTATTCGTGATATTGTTAGCCTTACTTGCTAGGAGAAATTGGAATTGTATGTTGAGAAAAATGAGAATATGATGTTGTCTATGCTAGTTGATAAATTGATAGTTGGCATGTTATGGATCACCATCCAAACCTTTGGGTTGGTCAGAAATATGAGGAAGTGAAGGTGGTCCTGCCGGTAGGGCTATCCTGAGGCTAAACTCATGGATTTGGGTGAGGGCATGCGGGGGATAGTAGGTAGACTACATGAGTCGCTTGTACCCGATGTCGTCTGCCACGTGCTTACCTAACTCGTGTGGTCTAGCCTATTTACTAACCAACCTTGTTTGTTAACCCTGTTTGCTCACCTATGTATGGAACCTAGAACACCCCACTACCCGGGTAGCCCATTGATAATCACATTGAAATTGGTCCACCGCCTCGTGAGCCGGGTATGGTGGAATGAGACATTTTGTCCGAGCTGTCGGCCTACGCTGGGGTGTCGCGCCTCCCCGTAGTGACCGCGAGCAATCCTTTTCTCTCGACACTCCCCATGTGCTTGAAGTCGGGGATGAAAAACCCACCAGGATCAAGGACCGTGGGGTCTCGGCCTCACACGTTGGGGGGCCCTGGCCTCGCAACCGGTTTAGGGCATTGATGCGTGGGGTGTATCAGATTTTTCAACCTGCTGGATGAATGGACTTAATTAAGAACTTGGCTAATATTATCATCACATCGCACTAGTTAGGTTGGCGACTCGGCAGTCGAGGTCACTCTGAGGGAGTGTTGATCATACACGATAGTTAGATGGAGTCACTTGAGAGAGTATTGTGGCGAGGGCATGCATCATAACATCCATCATGCACATGCATTAATAAGATTTGTTAGGTGCTTATGAATGTATTGTCTTTCATTAAATCCATAATTTAATTGATGTCTGTTGTAACTTAAGACTAATGACACCCACTAAGTTGATCACTCACTCCCACTCTGGGATGGTGTTTTAAAATATCAACCAGACTCTTCAGTAGATGTAGGTGACACAGAGTACGAGGAGCATGACGTCGCGAGTCTATATGTGGAGGACGAGCTATCCTATTTTCAGTTGATGGGTGGTTCGCCGTATAGTTCATGGGCGAACCTGGATCTCCGAGTATGGGTTCAGCGCACCATTCTTTAGATATAGTATTTTTATATTTTTGTTGGGCAACGCCTTGAGCGACCCATTTACATCCTTTTGAATTTGTATATATTTAACCTCTTTCAATTCAGTAGACTTGTTGTGATTGTGATTCATGCTTCAAGTAATTCCATACTGCGCATTTAAACCTGATTAGATGCAAAACAGTGAAAAATTGTTTATAAGTGATGCCTGGGAACTTGGGAGTCGAGTGTATGCACGACCCCCGATTTTCAAGGCGTTACATGATGAGTTGGCCGAAGAATAGGAGGGTGCCGTTGAACCTGAGAACGATCCACGTGAGACATGTCCTTATTTGACGAAAAATTAATTAACCGCTTTGGACCATTCTTAATTATTTATTTCGATTTCGTTTGTTAAATTTAATTTGATTGATACATGTCGCATGTTGGTATTGATTTCATTTTTTTATAAGCATTTGGTATAATTATATTTATTTGACTTGAATTAGACATATAAATAATACCCCAAATGGGTGGGCCACGTTGACTAATGGATGGTATTTAGTGAATGAAGTTGAGTAGTTTATAAATATTAAAAAATACGTAAATGTTGGTGTTTATTTATTATATGTGAATGATAATAAATGGAACCTAAAATGAATATAACCCTAGCCTATGAATAAACTGTATAATTGATTGGGTTAAGTGCACTTGGTGTGTGACTTGCGATCCATAACTTGGGTCTGAGGGTGCACATTTAGTAGTCGAATTTCGGGACATGAAACTTAGACTTGTCATATGAGCGGACACTCTAAAGAGGCTTCAGGGATCTTGAGGAAAAGAAAAGAGGTTTTGAACCCATGATATATAGTTCTTTGTTCAAACATATTATTTAATTTTCATGCTCTTTTTTATGCTATATTAATATCTAACACACGGGTAATATTAGGTTTACATATATATCAAGATCTATTTGAGACTCATGCACTATATAGGATCTACTTGTGATGCATAGAAGATCATGAAGTAATGAAGATGAAGATTATTGTCTTCCTAAAGTAGGCAAAATATTGAATCCACAAGTTAAAAAGAAAATTTTAGAAATTATATTATTGAATAATTAATTTGGAATGTACAATTATACCATTTATATAAAAGATTCAAACCCTAATAGAAGTCTTAATTCAACTAAAACAAAAATTTCCCGAAATAGTTAATTTTGCTAAAAATAGAAATGCCTAAGTTTACCTTTTCAGATGATCCCTAGAATGATTGGGAACAATTTCTAAAAACCACAAAAATTCTAAAACTCTAAAAATAAAGAGTTATAACAAAAATAAAAATTACTAAAAATAGTAATTTTTTTTCTAAAATTGTAATTTTGAATCAGAATGATGAGTTTTCTTGCGAAACAGATGGATGCAGCCAACTATGGGGGTCAGATGACCCCAGATGGCCCGTGTAACATCCTGAATTTTCACTGTTTTGGATTTCCCAAAAAACCCTTAAATTTTTTTATTAACTTATATTATCACTTACTGACCATTAACACTCAACATTAGCTTATACACGAGTGGTCCAGTCTGATCACGATCAGGCCGTTTGCAGGCCATCAAGTCAGATGATCGGTTTGTACTCAGCGACAGCTTGTGCAAGCCGTGCAGCAGCCGAGGAAGGTCAGAAAAATCTAAAAATTTAGGGAACTGAAGATCTCATTGGGCTTGTGGTCCATTGCGGACCACGGACCCAGTGGACACCCAGAATTAGAATCTGGCACTTGCCAAATGCACCCCACCAATGCCAGAATTAGAATCTGGTACTTGCAAATAAAACCGAGATACCAGACTTTCCAGCTGTCAGATTTCTTCCAAATTTACGGTGAAGGTCTAATGTATTTTTCTACGCCCGTCCACAACATCTGGGACCCGATCGTGGAATGGTGACTATTGATCGCAAACCAGACCTGTACGATCAAACCCCATATCTGATCACTCCCAAATTTTTGCATGGCCCTTCATCGGGCTATGGATCACCTATCCTGTAAGTTTCATGGCCAGAGGGCCACCAGAGCCACTCAATCACCGAAATGGGCCCCTCAGAGCCATTTAAAAATCGGAACCGTATGCTCAAACTCCATACTCGATCATCCATTTGTTTCCAAACTTTGCATGACCTCTTATCGGGCCGTAAGGCACCTACACCAAGTTTGGTGGCCAGAGGGGCGTTAGGGCCGCCTCAACACCAATAGGGAGTCCTAGGGGGCTATTTTGGAAAGTTGTTGAAACTAAGGCCAATTGGCCCAAGTCTAGGGAATAAAGCCTTAAGGCCCTCTTTCTCATAACTCCTCCATTACTCCAACAACCTAAGGTAAAGAGAGAGCTAGAGAGCAAGGAGAGAGGAAAGAGAGGGTGAAGAAGAGCAAGGGGACCTTAGATCGAGGTGGGGCCAAGGAAACCCAAATCTTGTAACTCCTTACCTCTCCTTTAAGAAGAAACCCTCATCCACTACCGCGCTTTTATCCCGTTGATCGTCTACATAAGATCCATTACCACTTTTTTCTTGAAACACTTGTGATGAGAGGGAATTTTCACGGGATTCTAACATGCAAATGGTTGCTTTAAGGATTCCGGCCGTTCGACCCCAAGTTCCACATCTCCTAAGTCGTTTCCAAGTCTCCAATGATACATAGGTGCGGACTATTATCCTTAGGTGGCCTAGCACCAATTTTATTACAAATCTAATGATTTTGATTGGTTGAATGCTATATTTGGAGAATCTAGAGGAACCCTAACAATTGCATGTTTGTTGGAATTGTATGGAAGCGTATGTTTGGTCCTCATATGATGTTGTTCTTACCTCTCACATGATTTTGTGTATAGATGATTACATGCTCATGCCTTGTTGGATTTTCCCTTATGGTGTTTCTTCATAGTATGTATGATTCATTACTCTTGTGCGTATGATTTCTTAAGATGAAGGAAGTGCTTAACTTCCTCACACACACACACAACTCACATGCACTTTGTTTCATGATATTGTTAGCCTTGCTTGCTATGAAAATCTGAATTGTATGTTGAGAAGTATGAGAACATGAGGTGTTTATGATAGATGATACATTGATAGTTGACATGCTATGAATCATTATTCATACCCTTGGGTTGGTCAGGAACATGAGGAAAGCGAAGGTGGTTCCGTTGGTAGGACCGCCTTGAGGCTAAACCCATATATTTGGGTGAGTGTGTTGGGCGACAGTAGTTAGACTACATGGGTTGCTTACACCCAATGTCGTTCCGCCACGTACTTGCCTGGACTCGTGCGGTCTAGTCTACGGGCTGACCAACCTTATTTGTTAACCTTGTTTGCTCACATATATATGGAACCTGGAACATCCTACCACCGTTGTAGCCCATCGATAACCAAACTGAAACTGGTCCACCGCCTCGTGAGCCGGGCATGGTGGAATGAGACACTGTGTCCGAGCTGTCGGCCTACGCTGGGGTGACACGCCTCCCCGTAGTGACCGCGAGTGATCCCTTCCTCTTGGCACTCCCCATGTGCTTGGAGTCGGGGATGGGGAACCTGACGAGATCAATGATCGCGGGGTCTCAGCTTCACACATTGGGGGGCCTTGGCCTCGCAACCAGATTGGGGTATTGATACGTGGGGTGTACCAGATTCCCAAACCTGCTGGATGAATGGAATTAACTAAGAATTCGGTTAACACTATCATCGCATCGCACTAGTTAGGTTAGCGACTCGGCAGTCGAGGTTGCAAGGAGAGAGTGTTGTCATATGCGAGCATGAGATGGTGTAGCTTGAGGGAGTGTTGTGGCGAGGGCATGCATCATATCATCTATCATGCATATGCATTAATAAGATTAGTCAGGTGTTTGTGAATGATTGTTTTTCATTCAGTTCATAATATAATTGATGCCTGTTACAACTTAAGACTAATAACACCCACTGAGTTGATCACTCACTTCCACTCTGGGATGGTGTTTTAAAACACCAACCAGACTCGCCTATAGATGCAGGTGATACAAATTTGGAGGAGTCTGGCGTCACGAGCCTCGAGGAGGAGGACGAGTTCTCCTACTTTCAATTGATGAGCGGGTCTTCATCGGCTCAGTAGACGGGATTGTGGATCGCTGAGTAGTGGACTTAGCTTATTTTTTTGATATATCATTCTTTTTGTGATTTGTTGGGCAACGCCTTGTGTGACCCACTTATGTTCTTTTGAATTTGTATATGTATTTAACTTATTTTATTTCAGCAGATTAGTTGTGGTTGTGCTCCATGTTCCAAGTAATTCCATGCTACGCCTTTACATTTGATTAAACGCAAATTATAGTAAAAATCGGTTATAAGTGACACCCGAAAACTTGGGAGTCCAGTATATGCAAGACCCCCAATTTTCAGGGCGTTACAACCCGCTACATAAAGATCGATAGTTTGTGTATTCCTTGATAATACCCGGATCAAAAGTTATGCTTGATGTACGGTCTAGAATTCGAACAACAATTTTTCCCTACTTAGAGTGAATTGTTTCTTTGACTTGGACATGCCTCTAGTCTAGTTACGTCATGCCCTACATAGGACTAGGACCGGATCTAACGAACTATGCTCATGAAATTAGATTGCATATTGAGTTACTCAGTACGCTTTTATTGTACTAAGTAAACTATGTTGGACCACCATGAATACATGTAGTTTTTCCACGCCGTCCATTTATTTTTTTTCATTTCATTTCAGGGGTTGAGCCCATAATTAAAGCATATCCAATGCTCAAGTGGACCATACCACAAGAGGAAACCGTGGGAATAATGATTTCCACTATTGAAACCTTCCTAGGGTTCACAGTGATGCTTATTTGTTATTCAACCTGTTCATAAGATCACACACACATGGATGAAAGGAAAATATTAACCCAAAACTTATGTGGCCCCTAATTTTTTTTTAATTGTAGACATTCAATTCACACTGTTTCCTATGGTGTGGTCCCCTTGAGCTTTGGATATGCTTCATTTTTCAGATCAACCCCTAAATTATTTGGTAAAATGGATGGATGGAGTTGATAAAATACATAAATCATGGTGGGCCCCACATAGTTTACTCAGTACGCAATCCGTCCCCTATCTCCGACTCCGCTTAGGATTCTTTCAGTCCAACTATGTCAAGAATACATCCATAGCCCGCTGTACATCAACTTGTCATTGGAGAATAGCATTAGTAGCTGATAGATGCTCTATCAAACTCAAATTATTTAGCTGATGTAGTTATTGATTTTCTTTTCAAACAATTTTATAGTATTTCAACTGTCTGATCTTTAGGATCTCCTCATCAATACTCATACTATTAACGGATTCCATTACTTTTATCCTAACTTAATATGCTTCTATTCAAACATGCAAGCTGTAAAGAGGCTCTCTCAAGCTGTAAGCGTATGGTCTGTGATATAGCTATAGATAGATGTATGCTAGCTAACTGTATATAGGCACTCTACTTTCGTTCTTTAATATGAATTTTCGTCTCTTCGTTCTTTATGAGACTTCAGTAATGAATTTAGCATTTTTATGCATCAATCAGGTCCACATATTTATTGAGCCATGCATAGGTAACATGTATGAAAAATAGCTCTTATTATGGACTCATATCCATCAATTAGTAGCCATTAATAATAATAGTAATATGAATATGATTTTTGAAACACAAGCAATCTTCAATAGGGCCCAATAAATGAATGGATCCAATTCATATAACATATGCACCATACAATCCAAAGAGAACGGTTCCTATCAGTCCGTACATCTTTTTAGCAATCACTTTTCACCTATTCATCCATTATACGTACTTGATTCCTTCCTTATAAATTAAGCCAGACCTTTCATTAGGTGGGCCACGAGTCCACCAAGTAGATGAACGGTGAGAAAATTAACAAATGACTCATATTAATTTTTAGCAGTATGGTATATATATATATATATGATGATGATGATGATGATGATGACCAGATCATATTGAAATTTGAAAAATGACTGGGCCAACTTGATCTGAGCCGTTCCGCCCCGAGTCAAGGCTGCATGGGGTGACTCAGGGTATAAAACCCGATCTGGTCGGACCGAGTCCGAGTCGAATCAGGTCTTAAAACTAGGATCTGAACCTAATGATCTTTGGCATATATACATAACAACGGTCCACGTTCAGCTGAAAAGTGTCCTAATAGTCGGTATGTGGTCCGTACCCAGTTGGGTGCAACAAACCAATGGTCTGGATTAGGATTAGTCAAACATGGACCCCACCTATAATAATTCAAAAGTGGACATAGCTCGCATAGAAAGTGACAGGTATGTTATTGTTCGGTTCCTCAATTATTTAGTGGCGAGGAAAGGGTCCGAATCCCTTGCAACACCTGTTTTATTCAGTGCTTACAACAATAAAGCCCTGGATGGCCTACCCTGTTGTTTGTGGGATATCCAATCCATCCATCAGGTGGGCCTATCTGATATAGAGTCTCGGGACAAAAATCATCCTGATACACGACTCAGGTGGTCCACACCACACGGAACAATGGGTATGGAATGCACAAATGTATGTTTGGATGTGGGGCCCATTATGGAACGTATATTTCATCAAAACCGTTCATCAGGTGTGAATCTTCATGATGAAGGGAAAATATAACAAGCGTCAGGAGGGCCACACCACCAAAAATTAGAGGTTTTCGGAGAAATTTGAGAGTGTTCTCACTGGCGTGGCCCATATTAATTTCTTATCAGGAATATATTTTTTATTTACGGTTAAGATAATGTTTCTCACCTGATGAACGGAGTAGATTTTAAACCTAAAACATGATGGCCCCGGGTATCTTGGTCGTTGTACGCACTGCGTCAAACAGAGGATGTATACGATCCACGTGACTCCAATCTCCACACAAGTACGAAAATGGTTTTAAGTTCGGACAAGTGGACCCCATAGTTCAATAATCCAAACCATTAGTCTGTTACATCCCACCTTGGATGAACTAAAACTGAAAATTCTACGTCATCGGACAATCTTAACCTTATAAAATTGTTGCAAGGGAATAGACGGCTAAGAAAGGAACTAAAGAAAAAACCACATTCTCATGAAGAGTGTCGGATTTGGGAGACATTGGTGTCTAATCCAACCAAGTTGGTACGCAACAGACCAAGTGTCCGGATTAGAAAAAGATGGGTCCCACAGTTGTCAGATTTAAAGGCGTGTATGGTGAGGAAAGATGCGGTCCACGTAAGGGATGTAAGAGAGAGATAAGAGGAGCGTCTGGTACCGTCGGTTGTGGGTCCCACATGCATTGGTTAGGTGCATCATAAGACACGTCGAATTACGTTCGGATGGGACACGTATCATCATATGCTGTTGGAATGGAAGCACCGTCGCTTTTCCTAGCTTTCCATTATTATTATTATTATTATTATTTCTCATTGGCGGGAAATCAGGAACAAACAAACAAACAAACACTTCTCATTGCTAATTGACAGCTGTACTGTTGTTCAGTCAGAAGCCTATGCCAAGTGTATGGAGTGATACGTGTAAAAATGACTACCTCGTGGAGGTGGCACACGTGTAACACACCAGAGCCACGTGTCAGATGGGACCCACCGAGTAGACCAATTGAAGGTAGGGATGTTTTATTTTGAGACGGATTGGCTACTCCCCTGCCACCAGCCACCGGGCTGGTGGTTGGCGCTATGTAGGACCCACCATGATGTATGTGTTTAATCCCTTTTTAAAGATTATTTTAGGGCTTGGTACAAAAAATTAGGGGGATATAAATCTCAGGTGGACCACACTACATAAAACAATAGTGATTGGATATCCACCATTAAAATTCTCCTAAGGTTCACTGTATTGTTTATTTGACATTCAATTTGTTGATTAGATCATACAAACCCAGATAAAGGGAAAAAAGCAAAGATCAGCTTAATCCAAAACTTTTATTGCCTTCAAAAAGTTTTTAATTGGCGAAGTTCATTCAACACTGTTTCCTATAACGGGGTCCAATTAATATTTGGATACACATAGTTTTTGGTCTCATTCGATAAAATGATCTAGAAAAATATATGGATGGCATGGATGAAACACATACATCATAGTGGGGCCCACAGAGAACCGAGGGTCAGCCATTGGGTGATGGCAGGGGGAGTAGCCAATCCGTTTCCCCGTTTTATGACACTGGGGTCGGTGGGTGATGTGAGAGAGCAAAGGGGGGAGGGTGGTTGGGTTGGTGGTACATGTGTGGCCAAACGAGACCAGTGGTTGAACAACGTGCAGTTTAGCAGAGCGTCCTTTTGGTAGTCACGCCTGATGCACGGCTAGGATGTCCTGAACACCACTGCACGTCGCTAGAAAGAGGAGAGAGAGAGTGATAGAATGGTATGTACGTGTTTCAAATGGGTCCCACCAATGCGGATGCTCTTGACGATAAATCAGGTCCGTACATTGGCAATTTAAGGACGCGGATTGCGTCTTTGAGTGGTCATCATGATGTATGGGTCATATCCACACCATTCATCTAATTTTTTCGTATCATTTTAATGTAAAACCCCAAAAATGATGCAGGTAAAAGGCTCAAGTGGACCACACCACAGGAAGCAGCGCTGATAATGATTCTCACCGTTGAAACTTTTCTAGGTCCACCGTGATGTTTGTTTTCCATCCAACCTAATCATAGAGTGACATGGACCTGGATGAAGCGGAGAAAACACAAATATCAGCTCCATCCAAAACTTATGTGGCCCCGGGAAGTTTTCAACGGTAAGGGTTTAATCCCCGTTTTGTAGTCTATATCTGTCTTGGATCTACCTCAATTTTAAACTTATATCTTAAAATGATAAGGAGAAAAAAAAATAAAATAAAAAATGAAAGGACGGTGTGGATAGGACCCTACGATAGACGGGGGTAGTACCCAATCCACGGTCCATCTTAAAAGGTAGGCCAGTCAGGTTGGTTCATTAACTGGAACGCGGATTGCGTCCTACCCCTGACGGTCTCCAGCTGTGAACGGGCAGAGCTTTGAGTGGCCACCGTGATGTATTGGTTTTATCTACACCATCCATCCATTTTTTCCTTATCATTCCAGAGTTTAATCCAAAAAATGAGGGAGATCAAAGGCTCAAGTGGACCACAACATAGGAAGCAGTGGTGATGGTGATGCTACCGTTGAAAACTTCCTACGGCCACCATGATGTTTTGTCTGCCATCTAACCGGGTCATAAGGTCACAAGGACCTGGATGAAGGGAAAACTCAAATATCGTCATCTTGATAAAACAAAAAACCTATGCGGCTCCAAAGAAGTTTTTAATGGTGAGCGTTCAATCCCCACCATGTAGTCCACTTGAGCCATGGATCAATCTCATTTTTTGGGATTATATCTTTAAATGATATGAAAAAAATATATGGACGGTGTGGATAAACCCATACATCATGTTGAGCCCCTCGGAGCCCCTGCCTGTGCGAAGCTCGGGATCTACACAATCCACGTCGTAGATCACAAACAGGCGTGCCACGTGCAACGTTTGGGCTACGTGTGGATGGCGGCTCTCTTATACAGGCAAGCTGGCTCTGCAAGTCACGTCAGTTCGACGGTCGATTGCTTCTATGCATGTGTGGGCCCCGTCCAGTGTCTAGGCCAGCAAAAACTTTGTCGCAGGTCCAAGGGACCCACCTGATCCACGGTCCTAATTTTCTACACATTGCCATGTGCGGCTGAGTGAAGGTAAGGACGAGAGAGCAATGTCTCGACCCGTTGGTCGCTTGATGTAAACTGAGAACGCTATCCCACTCAGAGGAAAAGCTTCTGCGACGTGACATCCTACAGGAAACCATGCACGTGCACCTTCACATGTGTGTGTTGGCACTCGTTTGTTTTTTTATCAGATGCAGTGTATACGGGCACGCCGAATTAATACAGGGGCTTGATCCAAATCCATCAACTTTAAGTTAAGCCACAAATATGCATATACTTCCAATATGAAGGTAAAGGTTTATGTCGACGTAATTAAATTTGAGAATATTTGCAACCTATTCAACCTTTTGAAAGAATTTTGTAATGGTTAGGTGATAGGTGATAATTGAAAGAGTGTTGTTCTTTCTTTAAAAATGGGTTGCACCTAATCTTTAATGAGAATTTTTTATTTTTTTTTTTTATTTTTTTTTTTAATATACCAATATAATTAAACAAAAGTAAAAACTCATAATCAGTTACTAAGAGTGACTACAAGAATGAGTCTCTTAAAAAAATTGTCGATATTAGATAAAGATCAAGTTCAACATATGAGTGTAGACCTAGATTATAATTAAGGATCACTTCTATTAGATTATCACTATTCTTAAAATAGACTAAAATATGGTAAATTGATGATTTTGATTTGGTTTGAATAGTGTGGGACAATTTATTCTGTTATTTATAAATTTCTCCTGCAGTTTTTTATTTTCTCATTTAATCCAACAGTTATGCCAGCTAAGGAGTTGTCACATCAGCCTTTAAGATTCTTTCTTTCTTGATACTTGTCACTTTAGCTGTTTCTCTTTCGCTCTATTGCTTTTTTATTTTTTTTTTCTTCTGGGTGCCTCTCAGCCACTCGTTTGGCTTCTTGACACCTCTCGACCACTTGGTCCGCTTCTAGACGCCACTTGACCGCATCTTTCCTCTCGGCCGTACCTTATTGTATGTCTCTCAGTCACTTAGTTTGCTTTTAAATACCTCTCAATGCTCTTCCTATCTCAACATTCTACTGGGTCTAATCGAGTTCGTAAAAAACATTTCAAGTATCATTGAAGATATTTAACATATTATATTTTTCCTTTGCCATTGAAGCTAGGGCATGGGACGACTCGACTTTGCAAACTCAACTCATTCAACTCATTCAAATCCAACTCGATCTGAACTAAGTGGGTGAGTCGATCCGTACTGAGTGGGTGAGTCAAATCAAGTTGATTTTGTCCAACCCGAACTCAAACCGAGTCGAGTTCGAGTCACCCAGTAACTCGACTCGACTCGACCCGAAATCTAACTTGGTACGGATTCGACTCGATCCAAAACTCGACTCATACATATATATTTTTAAAAAACTTAGATATGACATTTTATATATGAGATGTCGTATAGCTAATGAAGAGGCTACAATTCTAGCAAGTGAATCTAGGTTTTGAGTTGTGATTTCAGCCTGTGGATACTCATTGCACCTGATCCGACTCCGTGCCGATTCGACTTGACTCGGTACTTGTGACCAGGTCACACTCGGTCCGGATTAGTCCAAGCCAGACCCAGACTCGGATTGGGTCAGGCATGCTAGACTTGATACCGAGTCGGGTCGAGTTCCGGTCAGGCTTATTTCAAAATCGGATGGAATCAGTTCAGGCATGCTGGACTCTCTCAGTCTTTCTGTTATTATTTTTAATAACTAGGCTGGGTCTGGACTTGGGTCCTAAAAATATGTACTGGAACTGGACATCATCCGGCCTGGACCATTCCTACCCTATCATTCAAGCCTTATCCTAACCAGCTAGGGTTCGTTACGCGAATCTTGTTAGGCTATTCTACTCCATCAAAAGCCCCGACCCCACTACAGAACATGCGCTAGTTTAGCATGAGTTTGGAATGTTATATAACGGTTCTTGTTATTCAACTCTGACAGAGGCCGTAACACATGCCTTGCTTGGGTTTGGAATGTTATATTTTCAGGCTTCATGATGAAAAGTCACGGGCTGCCAGTTTACGGACCCTCGTCTCATATCTGACCTTGGTACTGGCAATCAGAGCACAGAACTCCCACGGGGCTGTGAAATGTTGGAAGCAGTTCTTTGAGGCCCACTGTAATGTATGTGTCTTATCCATGCCGTTCATCCGTTTTATCAGCTCATTTAGGGCATGAGCCTAAAATTGGACCATATCAAAAGATCAAGTGGACCACACCACAGGAAATAGTGGGGATAGCAATATCCACCATTGAAACCTTTTTATGGCCCACAGTGATGCTTTTTTGTTATCCAACCTTTTCATAATGTCACACATACATGGATGAAAGGAAAATACAAATATCAGATTGATCCAAAACTTTCGTGAACTTTTCAATGGTAGGTGTTCAATTCACACTGTTTCCCGTGGTGTGGTCCACTTAAGCTTTGGATATGCTTTAACTTTAGTCTTTGAACCTAAAATGAGCCAAAAAAAATGGATGGATGGCATGGATAAAACATATACATCACGGTGGGCCCCACGGTTATCTACACATGGCAATTTTCATCCGTCGCCACCTAGGATCCCTAGTGTGTCGGCAGTTGCCTATATTGTATATTTTCCACAAAATGGACGGTTCTGATCATCAGACTTCATAAGGTCACAACATTTTTTTCTTTTTGTTTTTTGGCCTCGGTGGGCCATAGGCGTGATAGCAACTGTTTTAATCTCACATGAGTGGCTTCAATTGTGCATTGCTAATCATGGGGCGTATTTAAGGCGTCTCAGTCTATCATTTGTCCTTTCTAGCGTTCTGTCTTTGCCCATCTCACTTGTGTGCTGGCGCTCTTGCAACAAACAAAATGAATATGGTCCATTTGGTCTGGCCCTACTCCTTTCTCCCATCGTCTGAATCATACTTCATTTTCTATGAGCTGGAGGCTAGAATGATATGCCTTCTTCACTATTTCATCACAGTTAATGTGTCATTCAGCGTACCACTGGCATACATGTACGTCAATCTAGGCCGCTCATCGGCCCAATTGTGGTTAAAGCGTGGCTCTCTTGACCACATCCAACACCAGGGGTGGCACTAGGTCAGGTCGGCCTGTGGGTCAACAGGACTAGCCTGCTTCGGAGCTTCAGCTCAGGTGATGCAAAGTGGGTAGCAGGTCGAGTTCAGGCTAAAAAACAAGAAGAAGAGGGCCACTCAACTAAACAGAACTTTTCAAAGCTTGAAAAAGTTGAGAAAAGAATGTGTTTCTCTCTCCTTGCAACAGCTAAAAGATGCTATATAAATTCATACTAAGGGTTGTTTACGAGTTTTAGTAGGATTAGACACTCATTGTTTTTGGTAAATTCATACTAATTTCGGAAGGCGTCCTATTTTGATTCAAATTAGGAATATAAGGCCTCTTTTACTCAAATTAGCACCTCAAATACGTTATAAACAGCATGTTCATCAATAATATCACTTTTAGTTCTCATTTTTCAGAGATTTCTCTCATTGTGGATTCTAGGGCTATTCTTGAGAAGAAGACGGTGATCACTTCTGTTTTATCTATGCACCCGCTATATATGTTACCCAGGCAAGGGCTTGACATTTAAGCTTGAAAAAGTGTATGATGATAGGCTATCATGATATTTAAGTCCCGTAAAATTGGTCTAATGACCGTATACTGCTTTCGATGTTTGTATTTACAGCCAAGGCTAATAGGAAACACATGAATTCTGAAAGTTGTTTTTGTTCAAGGTAATCAAAGGGAGATGCATCATTTACAGTAGTCATCACGTAACACTTTGTACAGAAGCTTATCATTACCTGCTCCTTGTTGCCTCTGCATCCTGCTTGCAAGGAAACTAAAATTTCTGTTGCTCTTCACTTCCAACGTTTGCCACCCTACAAAAGAACCTTTGGCAAACCCAGTTTCACAGGAGTTCCTTTTATGGGTACACACGCAAACAAGAAACAGCAATTGAAGGAATATGACATCCCAGTGAATGCAGATTCAGCAACAGGGTGGAAAATTAATTCAGCAGTAAATATATTGAAGCAAGCATTGTACGCATCAAAGAAATCACAAGGAAAGGCCTCTAATGAGAATCGAGCACCGGAAGTAGCTAATAATTCTCCATATGCAGAAAGGGAAGGGACTGTGCACATGCGAATTGATTTCCTTTCAAGGGGTCAGTATTTTCCTCTCTGATAGATGAACTATCACTTGCCTCTTATTTTCCATTGTATTCACCAAATAGAATCTATAATGCAACATTTCTGCACTAAAAATAGTTTAGATGATACTATATTATTTATCCACTAAAAAGTAGTTTAGATATCTCAACCGTCCAAATGCAGTGGGTGGTAGTCTAATATGTATTTCAAAATGGAATTTAGAGAGTCCCTTTTTGAATCACATGTTGGGAGGTTTGATCATACCATACTTACACAAGGAAGATGTGTCCACTGATTCCTGGAGCACACTTTGTGCACACAATGCTTTCTTCTTTAATAGCCAATATATTTTAGTCTCTAGAAACTTAATTCTGTATGATACATGATTCTTTCCATGTGTAACTATGGGTGCCGCCCATGGTACATTTTAAATTAACTAAGGAGTTTTTGAGTTACGATAGATATGGATTTCAAGTACAGGAAGGAGATCGCTTATCCGACTGCCAACTTGGGTATACTCTAGTTTTTTGAAATATTTGAAGTATCAAAAGGATTCGATCTTTGTCTTGATGAGTCAATTCCATCCACCCACGCACCCACACAAAATAGCACATGGATTAAATGGTTGTTTGGAACACAAATTGGCATCTTGAGACTCTAGCAGCACAGTTTGTTGGCGTTTTCCAAGACGGGTGGAACTGTACCTTTCTGTCCCTTTAATGGCATCTGGCAACTGAAACCTGTCCAAGCTCCTCACATTTTAATAGTGCAGCTAAGGAGCTCATGAATTGCTTTGGAAGGTCATTCATGATCAGGTATGGTTCGCATGGGAAATCCAGATGAAAGGCTTGTCTGTTGTTACATTGACTATAGGCACTTTTCGTTGTAAGACCACGAACACTGGTTGTGATTTATGATGGGGATTCTTATCATTCTAACATGGTTACCATTCTTCTAAGATTTTAAAGAACATTATTGTGAGGAATTTTCAAGGGCCAACGATACTTTCCACATAAAAGTACACGACACAGTGGTTAAGTAAAAACTCACATCATTATTCTTTACCTTTGATTGGATATTGCCTGCTGTCAAATCAGGATAATCCTTTGGAATCACTGCATTACACAGATTGGCAGGGGTGTGTTGAGGTGGCATAATTTTTGTGGGCCCCACCATAATGCATGTGCTATATCCACACCGTCAATCCCTCTTGGGTGATCATTTAATGGAATGGGACAAAAAAGGAGGCAGGTCCAAAGAATACATGGACCACACCATAGCTAGCATAGGGATTGAATGCCCGCCATTGAAACCTTCTTGGGGTCCGTAGAAGTGTTAGATCAAGCTCAGTTTTGGGGACACCCTAAAATGATTTTGCAAAATAGATGGATGGTGTGGATATAACACATATTGATGGAATTACATCCATGTGTATCTAATCGGCAAATTACTTTACATGTCAAAAGTGACCATGCGATACTAGTATTGCATATGCTCATTACTTTTTTTTCCAACGGACTACTGTAGTAATGATAATCATTACTTTTTTACCACACATTACAGCATCACCACTGGAATCGTTAATCCAAATACGCCCTAAAGAAAGGAATGGAATAATCAAAGTAAATCTGGCTTTTACCTGTGGAGCTTTATCCTGCCCCTGCTAACCAGTGAGCAATGACTATTTCAAAACTGTGTCGTCTTCACAAAACAATGCTTGCAAGGCCCTCGCCAGTTTCTCATCATCACTGACAATGTATTATATATAAATGGGTCATTAATCACAACCAAAGAGAAATAACAGTACCTTCTCTAACAAAAGAACTGCGGACTGTTGAAAGACGGCTTGTAAGTTAAAGATTAAAGAGCCCATCTTTAAATGAATAAAGATTAAACAGGTATGGGACAGAAGTACAAGCATCATATAGCATAGATCTCCTCCCTAGAAGCGTACAGAAGGCGCTCTAGCATTTCTGGAAGATCAGAAGCTGCCATAGCTTACCAAGATTGTTCAACTTTTATAAAGAAGGAAATCTAAGTAAAACTAACTACTGAAATAAGGTCATCCTCATCATCATCTAAGCCTTACGCCAATGAAATAAGGTAATGTAAAGAATATCATCTGCCCTGAAAACTAAACAAATGATCATCATAATTATGTCCCATCAATTAAAATACAAATCCAGGAGATACTTTGTATTCTCAATATTTCTACAAACATCCAAATGAAACATAACACAATTGAAACAAAAGAGAACTGGTAAAGATGATAGACCTATAAGTTGCTTCCATTGATGTTGCATTGTGAATGCTAGCATGATAGTCCTCCTGAACATGAGAGACATTGCATTAGTTTCATAAAAACACATTTGATACGAAAAGATAAACGCAATCCCAGGATTTGAGTCGTTTACTTGGCTTTTTGCCATAAACTCCTTGAAGTTATCAGTCATAAACATTGAATTGCCATTGACCTGAAAAGTATGCAGTATTAAAGTTCAAAGATCAAACTAAAAGAGAGAATATCGGTACAAAAAATAAAATAAAATGTTCATTTCATGAGGAACTCCTGCAACAAAAATAAGAAGCATGAGAAAAAATTCCAAGTAAATCCAGTAGATTTTCAGGTGAAAGAGGAAGACAGAAGCATAGCTATTCATACTTTTACCTCATTTAACTTTTCCCACACCAGACCAGGCTGATTTGCATAACCTTCGTCGGTAATTAAGATGTAGAGTTCACCATTGAACTGCAAAACAGGGTAGGAAACGGTTTAATTTCCTGCAACATGACGCTAACTGTAAATGGGAACAGTAAAATTTTTGCAGTTGGTTTCTTAAAAGTGTCATATAGTATCTTTGATTCCTAAATGAAGAGAAGAATCAATTGAAATAGTATGGTAGGGCTATAACTGACCTTAAACATAGTACTGAAGTGATTGTTACGGAAAACAACACAAAGTTCGCGTTCATTCAGACCTCTTTTTAGGCACGACAGGCTGAAAAAACAGGATCCTTATAAAGTAACGCAGTTCCAAATGGAGGCTCATGATTGGAAGAAAAAGGGGTGTTACAAGCCAAAAACGGTGTGCGTACCCATATGTGGTCAACTGGCTATTTGTCAAAAAGTTTTGAATCAGCTCCTCTGAAAGCAGTGGAAAAAGAGTTTTTCCAATAGCTTAAACACAATGGAAAGGATACACTGGAAAGCCCAACCATATAGAGATTTTTAATTTTTTATTACCTTCTTTGGTTCTGTTAGTAAGCAGCCCATCAAAATCATCTTGCTCAATAAGAGCCATTTCACTTTGGTGCATGGGATCTCGATCTGGTTTCAGAATCAGTTGATCTCCTTCTGAGAAATTCACATGGTCTTTGGAAGTGTAGCATTTAGAAGAATCATCTTTGTCAGAGAGAGGTAAAGGACCTGCTAGGAGAAGGTTGTTTTCATCTGAACTTGTAGATGGACTACATGTGTGAGATAGCATATCCAATGGCAAGGGTCTCTTAAGTTCCTCTTTCAAAGAATCACATGCATCAAAGCCAGCTCTGTCCATTGCGCCAGTTCTTGTTTTCTCAAGGAAACCAACAGAGTTGGAACAATCTCCAGATTCATCACAGTTTGACTGATCAGGGTAACTTCCACTGGAAATCTTGGAAAGTGGAGTATCAGCCCCCCTAACAATGATTTCTGTAGATAATACATCGTTGTTACAATTACTGGATGCATTGCAGTCTTGTGAACCATTAAATTCTGGCTTAAGGGATCCTTGATACTCATCATCACTGTGCCCCTGCAAGGAATCTTCAAGAACTCCAGATATCGAAATTTCAGTGTCATCAAATGACTCATCGAATCCATAATCTAGACAATCATATAATGAAGCATGAGGATGTTTATAGTAATCTCTTGATAATTCCAGCACTCTATTGAGTTCCTCTTCTTCTTCTGTGTCTCCCCTTTTTGTGACTGAAATTGGAGTATCATCAAACAATTTAGCTCCTGAAAAGCAAAGAGAATAAACTCCTAAAGTTACAGTTTCTGTCAAAGCAAAATCAAGGGAATCTTCTTCAAGACCACCCTTACCAACCTTCCCCAGCTGCATTCCCTGTTTCAAGGGAAACAAGATGCTCCACAAGAGTATTATAGCACTTTGATCCAATCGCAGCTAAAAGATCAGAATCCTGCTTTGCATCAATATCAAATTTCCCAGTGAGCTTAACGAGAAGTGATCAATATGCCAAACCAAAGAGAAGGAAAGTACATCCACTCAGGGTAACCAAAGGTCATGCTGAACAGTTATTGGAACTATATATGCTGCATCAGCCACATTTCCAAGGATGTGACTTTATACAATCTAGCTCCAATTGCTGCCAATCTACTAGTAATCGACCTTGGCATGTGAACAAAACAGACCACTACTTTAAAAAAATGCCCTTATGGTTGTGAGTTTGTAGTGAAATTCTCTTTTTTGTTATATTCTCTTCATATTTGACCCTTCAGAGCTAAGGTCAAATAAGAAGAGAGTCAAGAGACTATAACAAAAACAGAATAAAAGAAATAAAACAAATACAATTATGTATGAGTGCTTATCATAGCCTCCATTGAAGTGTGAACAACAAGAGGAACAAAATAAAGCAAGCCCCCACTTGATCTGGGAAACCAGGCTGAGCCATGCTGAAACAAGGATGGGCCAGGTTTTCCTGACCCAGTTACCCAATGAATGACCTGGTCTGGTCCACTCAGGTGAATCCCAGGTTGGCCAGCCTGGTATTCAAACAATCAGTCAACATCAATGTTTGCTTATCTGCATCTTCTACCCAGAAATTTTGACTTCTGACCCACTAACCCTAAGGTTAGTCAAACGCAATCAGATATTCAATGACAGCCAGAATAAAATGACTAGAAACGAACCGTTGTTCACGATTTGTTTAGTTTGACATCTCATCTAAATCAGTTAAAGATAATTACATGTACATTGCTACCTGCTAAGGATACTGATAATCCCGACTGTCAACCATTATGCGTTGTAAGTAGAGAATTTTTAACAGCTATGTAATTTATACAACTGGAGGAATTGGTCTTAGGAGACATGATGACACTACTCTTCGGTGTTAGTTCCTCTGGTTCAATTAGAGTGTTGATGGAGGCTCTGATCCTTACTGAATTACCTAGCAGAGATCAGAATTGAGCAAGAGTATCTTGGTGAATGCAGTCAGGACTGGCCTTGATGGTAGAGATTGGGTTTGGTTGACATCCTTTTGTCAATGCGAACAATTTTAATTGTAAGATGAGTAACCAGGGAAAGTATAGGGATGAGGTCAGTAATGATGTGATTCTCTTGCACCTTAGTGAGGAAGGAGTTTAATAGCTTTGAGGGATAGAATCTGAGAAGATGCTGGATGGAGAATATTTGGAGCTGGGTTCATGACTCAATGGTGGTGGAATGATGGAAACTATAGCAGAGCGAGAAGTGAAGAGGCAACACAAATTCAAGTGGGGGAACAGGAAAATGCTTCTTTCAAAATGTAAACAAGCACAAATTGGTGGGAAGCGGGAGCAAGATTATGAAGCAGGAGCAGCAGCTAGTTAGAAGGATCCAGCAACTAGGATGGAAACCTTCCAACAAGAGTTTTATAAAACATAACTTCAATGCTAGCTCCAATGTAGTCGCAAGTCTGTGAGGGATCCCTACTCTTGCTCGGGTGGTAGACTCTCAGGAGTTTCAACACCCGGTCAAGGGTTCGAGTATCCGTAGGTGGTGAAATTCCACTAGCGTGAGTGTGTGGGGGTGTGTGTGCATGTGTATTAAAAAAAGAAAAAAAAGAAAAAAAGAAAAGTCTGAGGGGTAACATAGCTTTCCTTTCCAGATTCATTGGGCATTATTAATATTTGAGTAAAGCAGAAAAATAAGCATAGCTTAAAGGGATGAAACTTGGCCATTCGCACTCTTCTGGGCCCCCAGGGATGGAAGCAAATCCGTTTGACACCATTAGAAGGGTATGACTGTGTAAAGGCAGGAAAGGTATTTCCCGCACATTCCTGGATATTCTTAACTCAGATGCTGACAAGTCAGCTAAGGTTCCTCAAGGTTGCCTGTGTTTGTTGGAGAAGATTGTTGCACAATGTATATTTACTTTTCTCCTTTCAATAAATTTATTCATTTTCTTTAAAAACAAAAGTTCATGGCAAGTACAAACCATTTTGTTGAAAAAAAAAAAAAACAAACAAAGAAAAGAAAAAGAATATGCTACGAGCTACATGCATGAACAAGGTATTCAATAACAATAACTGTGGCTGTAATGGTCAGCCTTATGGCAGTTACGACACGGGCCTTTATGACCATTACAGCCATTATGGCCCTGCAACAATAAAGGAAAAAAAAAAAAAAAAAAAAAAATCAGAAGAAGAAAATTATCTCAGCCCCTGTATTGGTCGTTGTGGCCATTACAGAGCCGTTGTGGGCCTTTTTTTTTTTTTTTCAGAGATTTACATAACTTTTTTCGAATACCATGTTGATGAAGGATCCAAATGTCAGACAAGTTGAGATAGGAAAACAATTTTTATTTCCAAGTGAGAGAGACAGAGAGGATAAAGACAGTCAGTCCTCAGCTTAGTTGAGGATCTGTGAGCTGATAAGTAAAGCTAAATTTCAGAGAAACATTACAGTTTACAGTTATCAAAACCATACCTGGGGGTCCACAATCCACCCGTGGTACAGTTTAATGCCCACAAGATCAAATATGGCATGCTCCGTTGTGAACTCAAAATCATCAATTCTTCAGTTATATAATAAAAATTGTACAGTCAGAACATACTGAAAGGTACCTTTACAATCACTGAGGCAAGCTATAAATGAGAATTCGACACTTACTTCCTGAACTTAGGGTTTACATCAATCCCTGTTGCAAAGTTAGGGAGCAGATTAAGCATGTCCATAATGTTCTGTTTCTCATTTTCGACATTACTGGCACTCTTATTCTGCACGAGAAAGGTAATATCAAGAAACATTTCAATCAATACAAAATCCAAATAGAAGACGATTATCATTTTCTCAAGGAAACCTGGAATGAATCAAGTAATCTGTCGGCAATGCATTCAATCAAAATTTCCTCTGAGATTTCAGACATGTCTGAATCTAGTCGCAGTTGTTTCCTCAGCAAAAGGATATTACCTGCATTATACAATAAAATCATCCTCCACTTCCAAATAGCAATAACAATAATCAAGAGATAAAAAAGAATAAAAATGAAAACCTGCATTCCATCAAGAACCACAAAGAAAAAAGAAGAAGGAAACTGATAGCAAGTGGCAATAACATCCATCATCCATTGGCAATGAGAGAGGACCACCCGACTGAAAAGATCGAACCACAAGAAATGGCAACATGTATTTAGAGAGAACACAAGAAGAAAAGGAATAATTCAGCGTGAGACTTTGCACAAAATTACAATGTGAACTCAAGAGACCTTTGGACTGGATAATGGGCCTGCCATTGATTATCACATACTTAAGGAAGAAAATCACCCTGATCCGATGATCATAGCCACCCGATAGTGAGTCTACATAATGGATGGTGATACTGATCATCTGAAAAGGGTAGCCATTGGTCCCAGAAATCAATCCCCCACCCCCACTGAAGCAAGCTAGAGTGCTGACATTTTGAAGCAGGTGGGGTGTCCCACATTTTTTTCAGCTGGCTCTGGTGCCTCCTGAAGAAGCTGGCCTCAGAGCCCATCACTAGCCCCATCTAGGGACTACGGGCTAGCATTTAACATATTCAAGATGGCAAAGAAGCAAGGGAGAAGGTTGCTTCTTTTCTATATGTTTCAGACCACACACATCCAGAACTCCATGTCCATGTCTAGACTGCATTGTTCATAAAGAATTTACAAACAGGCACATTTGATTTCAGTAGCAATAATCTCTGTCATTGATCGTCATTGAAAAATAACCATGGGATTAAGAAGATCAAAATCCAAATACTAAGAAGATGGACACATTGCTAAATTGTTTAGCAAGAAGCGTTCATCAGAAAATAAATTGATAATCTCCATCATCCATTGACCTTGAGAGACGCCCATTGGATTGATAAGATCCAAATCCAAGGAAAGAAAGATACAAAGAAAGCTGCATATTCCATAAAGAGGCGAGTGCCACCATGTACTGAAGCCCATAATCACCCTGATCAGATGATCAGCCATCCATTCAAGAGCGTGAAAACTTGAAGGTTGGACCAATCATCTGATTGGTGTGATACATGACCCTACCCTCCCCTATCTAAGCATCCTTCTCCATCAAAGGTGGGCTCCCCTGTATTCTGCCAAGGACTCTGCACCATAATTCAATATGTAGCTTTAGCCAGGAACCAGGCTGCTCTCAAGCAGGCCCGGGTCCAGTCCATGAGCCAAGAGCCAGAGACCAGGCCTATAATCTAAGGAAATGAGCTTGGGCTGATCTAATTGGGCCTGGTTATTGGGCCTTTACGAGTTGCAGCCCAATTACATCTGTCCTAAAACTGAGACGTGGGCCTATCGGCAGGCACTTATGCTCAGCACAAACCCAGGGCAAAGAAAGCTAGCTGGACTCGGACCGGGCCTAAGGGGCTGGGCCCGTCCGGCCCGGCCCAGATGCCACCTCTATAAAATAGTCATTAAATCAGTTACAGTAAAAATGATCTCAGTCATCCATCGGCGTTAAAAGACAACCGATCGGATTGAAATGAGATTGAAATATAGCTGTAATCATTAAGAAGAAATAAACAAAAAAGAGGGATATAGAATGATCTCCATCATCGATCGGCACGGAAAGACAACAAGATCAAGATCCAAATACAAACAATGATAGACAAAACTAAAACAGCAATGCTTCTAAAGAAGCTATTAGCAGGTGAAACATCGATCATAGACAACAGTAATCTCCACCAGTCATCAGTGTTCAAAGGCAATAGTCGGATTGAAAAGATCGAACAAGAACGAAAATCTAACAATTCGAATAAAGAAAACAGAGAGAATTTTGCAATGCAAGTAAAGAATCCATAAATCGGTGTAAGTAACAGTTACAGTCAGCATCGAGAAAGAGCTGTCGGATTGAAAAGATGGAAACGAGAAAATAGATTGAAAAAAGATGAATTGTTCGTAAAGAAACCATAAACAGTCAACAGATTAGTGAAAGACGACCGTCGGCTAAAAAAGATCGGAAGAGAGAGAGAGAGAGAGAGAGAGAGAGAGATCACCGAGAGCTATGAGAGGGCAAGGGCCATTGGCGTTCTGGAGAATGATGGGAACGACACTGTCGAAGAACTGAACGACCTTGATCTTGTAAACGCCTTTCCCCTCCCTTTTCTTCCTTCCTTCGTCCGTATCCATTGTCTCTTCGGAGAGAGAGAGAGAGAGAAAGAGAGAGAGAGAGAATGGGAATGAGAATTGCAGATAGAGAGAGGGAAAAGGGAAGATTCCAAGACGAAGGAATGAGCAGCTATTCGCGCGCGCATATATATAGGTACGAAAAGAGACAGAAACTTTGATACTCTGAAGGAGTGTGGATGTTGATAATCGGGCACTATAAAAGTGTATACTTACCATACAACTAATATATTTGGACTGTCCAATTTTTTTTTCCATTTTTGGATAATCTGCATACGAAAATTTAGACTAATTCAATTTAAAGAATTTCCGATTGGTGGATACTAATGGACGGTCAACAATGAAATTTATTGATCAGAGGTTGGGATCGTTAAATCAAACTATTTTGATGATGATCTACATAGAGCGTGTCCCGAAATTTGGACGGCTCAAAGTACAATCTCTGAGTGCCTGCGCATCACCATCACACTCTGCTGGAGCAGCAAATGACTCCTGTATACAAAATGGGACAAGGGTCCTCGGCTTTTGCACAGTGTACTGGGGTTTTAACCCGGGTACGGATTCACTCAGGTCGGGACCTGACCGAGTTCGGTCAGGTCGTGACCATAGGGCCCACCTTGATGTATTATTTGTATATCCACGCCGTCCATCCGTTTTTTAAGCTTATTTTAGGACGTGGGACTAAAAATGAAGCAAATAAAAATCTCAATTGGACCACACCAAAGGAAACAGTAGTGATTGACCATTAAAAACTTGTTGTAAGCCAAAAAGTTTTGGGTCAAGCTGATATTTGTATGATCTCTCCAAACAGACCTCTTTGACCTTATCAACAGGTTGGATTGCAAATAAAAATTAAGGTAGGCCGTAGGAAGTACCGTTCAATCACCACTGATTCTTATAGTGTGGTCTACCTGATGTTTTGGGCCCACGTCATAAAAAGAGCTGGAAAAACGGATGGAAGGCGTGGAAATACAGCACATACATCAAGGTGGGACCCACGGTCACGACTTGACTGAATTTGTGCCCTCTAGTTCCGACGAGTGTGGGGCTCACGTTTCAGTAATCCAAACCGTTCATCTATCGCAGGACACCACCATAGCAAAGGTAGACATTCAGCTAAAGAAAAGGACCAAGATCGGTTTCTAGGAACTTCCAATCCGGAAAATCCATGGAACATCCAATCCACGGTGGGTAGTACGCAATACATCAACGGTCTTGATTACCAAGCAAACGGCACCACTTGTTAGAAATGAAACCTGAGTTTACCGTGCAGAGCCTGCGATCGAGTATCCTACCATTCCGTTGGCTTGCAGGTATGATCTTGTCCGGACATGATCAGATGAAATATCTCGGCCTTTTTAGAGATTTTACGGATATGCCATTTTGTCCGCACCTTCTTCATACATGCTTTGTAACGACTGGACGGTGAAAGTTTACCACACTTTTGTGCGTTAACTTAGACGGCCCAGATCATGGGTCCGCTTTTTAATTTAAATCACATTGATCTAACGATTCTAGCCACACGACTGGTGGATGTTGAATGGACGGTTAAAAATAAAATGGTCATTGGTCAATGGTCCAAATCAGTGAGCAAAGACATGTTTAAGATCATTCTAGATTAGGTCTTGGTATCGATCCCTAGTGGGGGTGGCTAACATGAAGTGTGTGGACTGACATGGGTATGGATTAACCCCCATTCTAGATTGTGATCTTGCACCATGCTCCAATCACATGTATCCCATGATCTGAACGGTTTGGGGTGCGTAGTCTCCGCTTGTAAATCCAACCGTCTAAAAATGTGGGACCATCACGAAAGGAACATGGATAGAAGAATTTCACGTATGCAAAAGCGATCATTCGTATGCATATGGCCCTGAAGTTATGGGGGTAATATATCCATGAATGACGTTGTTTTTTCTTTCTTTTTTTTCCCATTGAACCATGAAGGTAGGACGGCAAGCTGGCGAGGCATGAGCTAATCACAGGCCCACCACAATCTGTTTAAAATGCGGGCCTGATCATGTCCGGAGCCCTAATTGCAGGACTACGACTGTAGGTTCTACATGCGTTGTGTAGTTCTTGGCCATGTGGCAATGCAGCACAAGTGCAGGAGCAAAATCAACTCATCACATGGCCATGCCACGTAGAAATAGATGATCAATGATTTATAAGGCAGACCTCCATCCACATTCCGCTTACAAGTTTGATCAGCACATGGGCTGCCAAATGGACGGATTGGATCACATGCAGCACACAATGAGGGCTGCCTGAGGGACGGGTTGGATTACATGCATCTAGAGCCGTACACGAGTTGAACTACCCGACTCGCTCAAAATTGGATTCGGACCTTGTCAAGTTCGATTTTGGAGCTCAAAAATTTTCGAGCAGAGTTCGAGCTTGCCCGAGCTCAACTCGGATCGAACCTCAACTCAACTCAAATCGACTCAGTTATTTTGATATTGATGCCATTTGCAAGTGTTTGATGAAATGACTCAATGAAGTATTGTTTCGGATGCATACATTCTCCGCGGGGTGCATAGATTCTTTGCGGGGTTGGCTGATGGCGAGGTAGGAAATGGATACGAAACAAATCTCTCTCTCTCTCTCTCTCTCTCTCTCTCTCTCTCTCTCTCTCTCTCTCTCTCTCTATATATATATATATATATATATATATATATATATATATTACTCATACTTTAATTGTTACTCTTTTGCATTATATGAGAAATTGAAGATACACTTTGTGTTTGAGAAAATGTAAACATTTGTTTGAATTCAGCTTGAATTGGCCCGAATTGTTGACTGAACCGAGCCGGCTAGTCATGCTCAAGGACTGACCAAGCCAAGTTGTGCTAAGCTCAACTTGGTTGCTAAGCTTAACTTGGTTCAACTACTGTAAAACTCTTATGTGCCCCTGCAGTAGAGGACTTACAGGGAAGTGACTTCTCACCCTCATCCCCCTGCAGTTTTTTGGTAGATTTGCCTGTGACTTACAAGTAAGTTATTTACAGGTAATTTTTCTCCCCCCAAACACCACCTGTAAGTGACTTCCCTGTAAGTCACTTCCCACTTACTCAACTTACCGGCATCCAAACAGGCCCTAATGTACAGGTTGACCGTGGCATATAAGGCTGGGATCTGTGCTTTCCAGTTGGGTTGCTACTTCTATCTCATCTTACATGAATCATATGCTGAGAGAGAGAGAGAGAGAGAGAGAGAGAGAGAGAGAGAGAGAGAGATGGTTCTCATGGGAACTTGACGAGAACTTTTGGCACCTGATGTGGGCACAAAATCCTGGATGGTCAACTAAATGAATCACCTTATGAAACCCCCAATTCTAACTTCTTAGCCTGATCCAAAAATCTGATGAGCATTTCTGTAAACACAGTGTGTGTGTGGCACAGCCACTGGGTATTAACCATTCATTTGCATGTGGGGTCCACATTCCTATTCAAGGCTAAAAATCAAGTCGACCACCATTCTCAACACAATATGGATTGGTTGATGGACACAACAATGAGTGGCTAGCATTTCCAGCAATCACAAACTGATGTGATTCTTCGAGAAATGTTTCGGCTTTCATTATTTGTAGCAGAATACGCACATTTTGAATTCCAAAACAACGCACCATCCAAAAAATCAAGGTGTTGGATCCTCCACACACGAGAGGGAACCCAGACAGGCTCTTACCATGATCATCTTCCAGTAAGGGAACCAAAACCTCAGTCAGATTCAAAATCCAAGACCAGCCATCTCAACAAATTGAGATATGCAACGGTTGATTAAAGAGAGAACAAAATGAGTTTTGATAGGAGTTACAGCTTAATTATGGTTTTCCACATTCAACATGCAACACAAACATGACACTAAAACAGGGTCTGGGCCCACCTTACAGGATAACAAGATATCAACAAATCAAAGTGACCGTATATCAAAAGGACAACATCCTACCAGTCTCTGTTGTCATCAAGACAATGTCATTATAAGCATCCTGAGCAAAATGTCCATACCGCTTTTTAAGGCAATCTACCATCCTCTCTCTCTCTCTATAGAATGGCCACATCCAAGTAATCTCCGATCTATGCAACAATAAGACAGACAGTGGCCATTCAACTGAGTTAAATTAGACATATATACAATGTTTTATTGTGCATTTGATTGGCTCTACAAATTGTATGTGTAGGACCTGCCATTTCTTTTAATCCAAATCATTCATATGGTGGGGGCCCCGTGACAGACCAAAGATGAAGATGCCCCCAAAATCTCTCCCATTGAATGATTAACATAGCCATCTGATTAAATGTAGACAATCTTTATAGTAGACAAATTTCATCAAATGGGTATGCTCCTCTAATAGAGAGATTAGGGTATGGGCCATCCCATGTTAGTTTGCCATCAGATCAATGGCCTAGGTTATCAAAACACGTGCCGCCCCTGCAATTGTTGGGTCAAAAAAAAAGGTGCCACCCAACAATTGTTGGGTAAAAACAGAAGAAGTTTTCTTTCACCAAGCATTGTATGGTACCTCAATGGAAAAAGTGACAGTGGAAACATGAAAATCCATGTGGGTTTACCTGAAAGCTAAGTTCTGCCAATGCTTTTCCATCATCCGGTCGCCTCCCAATCCCGTATGAATGAGTCATCCCTACCTTCAGAACACAAAAACAACATCCATATTTTAAACAACCCACCAAGTGAAAGGTGCATGCCTTCAGTTCATCTAAAGCCTGTGTATAATGTCCATGTGCAATGCAATTATTGATGCTGAGTGCAGTCTATGCTAATTGCTCAATAGGTGTGGTATCTTTCTGTGATGGCTTGCACAGACAAAACTCATCTTACACCACATGCAGTATGCATACTTGATAACCAACATTAACTTCCATGAGCGTAATATACATATATTCTACTGCTGTATTACTTGATGAACTGAAAGGAACAACATCACCAGTGAGGCAGGGGAGGCGGAGAAACAGACAATTTCATGCCATCTCGAACTCCAGTAAGTGAATTAAGTCTTTAAGGAAGCGGCATCAACCAAAACTTGGTTGCTTGCCACCAAACACACATTTAGGCAGGTAGTAAAGGCAACAATGCTCACCAAAGCACACAAATAGTTACGTAATCTTCAACATGAGAGAGGCTCCACTTACCGGTCTTACCACATAACGACCATTCTTATCAGGATACACAAACGCAAATGACAGTTTTGCATCCCTTCTCCTTGCTTCAGGAGCAACCTCCTTAACCTAAAGAGATTCATTATCAATTAATAGATAGAACAAGATACTTCTTGAAACAGCATTGAATAAAAAAAATATCAAACATACCAGATCAGTCAGCTCACGTAGAGTGGCATCTTTCCATGTATAGATTTGGACCTCATCCTTGGGTTCTTTGCCTCTCACAGCGAAGTCTTCCTTGGTATGATGACGTCCAATCTGTACAACAGAAAAGAGCTTAATAGCTACAACAACATATGACCCAGCAAGAAAACAAATAGTTAGCCTCCAGCTTGTTGGTTGAGCTGGTAGAGACAGTATAGTGTGTGCGAGTGATCCGGGGTTTGATCCCCGGTTGTCTTATCAAGATACACAAATGGGGATGAGGTGAACTGATGGGGACATCACATTACGGACGCCATTACGCACATATTAGAGGAGGGTCCGAGCCCCAGTGTCCCTGTGGCTAGGCAAGTACCTGTTTGAGTCCCGAGGAGGAGCCGAAGACCCCACATAGCATGTGGCTTGCACGGAGGATGTTTTCAGACCGTTGGATCACGATGACTTCACGGTCGGACCATTGGATGCGACTTGATCGTGGCCCGCCGTGATCATGGATGTCTTCAAAGTTCATCGGATAGTCTTAATTTCTGCGAATTATAGTGATTTTTGTTTTGAGCACTTAGTTTACATTTTAAAATTTTATTTACATGTTTTATTGGTTTTATGCTTTTACAGGGGGTATTTATAATTTACAAAGGAGTTAAAAGCAAACAGGTTTTTCATTAATGGTCTTTTTATAAAAGACCACCTTTTAGACTATGAAGGCTTTGACGTCCAACCCTAGTTGTTTTTTATTATTTATTTATTTATTTATTATTATTATTTTTAATGTAATGTTAATGAAAAAGCTTGAAGTTCTCCTCTTTGTTTTGTGTTTATGGAGAATGTAGTGTGAAACCCCATTTGGTATGAATCCGAATAAAAACCACCTTGATGTGAAGCCTTGTTCATCCATCTCTTCTCTTCTCAAGCTCTAAAGGTATTTTCTCTCATCTCTTCTCTATTTTCCTCTCAAATCTTCTTCTCCTTGATCTTTTTTCCTTTTCTTCTTAAACCCAAACCATCCCAACCTATACCCGAATAAAAAGTCCAGCCATACATGTGAATCCGTACATTCGTACGACTGTACGGACAAACTGTATTGACTGTTTTGTACACCTCACTTCAGCCATTTTTCTTACATCATTCCTTATTCTTCTTTCTTCAACCAAACCCTAACTTAAAACCCTAGATTCCCCTTTCAAATAAACACTAATTTTAGATTTCCCCAATTTCCAAACCATAACTCTAACCCTAATTTCCCTAAACCTAGAATCTTTTAGAATCCCTTTAGGACATGGGTGATTCCCTTTAAAATAATTCTACCCTCATGTTTTAGATGGAATTTCTTAATTCCATTGGCCTATTCCGAATTAACATCTTACTAGTTCCTTCTACGAGCATTTGGTAGCCTAAGATCACATGTAATTGCTTATTTGAATAATCGTTTGGTTTATGACAAGGTTGCTGAAATTTCATACTTTTGTTGCTCATGTTTTAAACTGAAAATCTGATTTCATCTCTCATCATATAGGTTAGAAAACCATCCTGCATCATCAATAAATAAAGGCCAATACACAAGTGGGGATGAGGGCTCAATTTATCTTTTGTGCCCAAGAATTAAAGGTTGGAAGGTTTCATGAGGTGAATATATAAAATGGCAATTGAAAAACAATTTAGCTTAGTAAAACGAACCATCATAGTCATTTCTACAGAAATAATCAAATTGGGAAAATAATCAATTTAGTAACATCTAGTTCAAATTTCATCAATGCATGTTTTTTTAATGTTAAGATAAAATGTGAGAAAGGGATCATTAGTTGTCATTTCTAATGTTTTAAATATCGATGATATCGGTCGATATATCCCACGATATATCTTTTATCTCACTTGTGCGATACGAAACACACAAGTAGTGTCGATATATCCCACATGTTCGATCCGGTGAGCATTTTCAATTTCTTATCCCCTTCTTTTTTTTTTGTTGAAATTATGTTAAATCAATGTCAAATGGTTATAAATTCATTGGTTCTTTATGTTTTGTATGAAAAATCATGGAGTCGGAGCTTTGATTTCGATATCCATTGGTTTTTCATGTTCTCCATGTTTTTTTTTTTTTTTTCCGAAATTTTCCTTCAACCAGCCATCAATTGAGACTAATTTCGAAATATTTAGGAGTATTTGATGAAATGATCATCACATACACTCTAATTTTGAAATTTGAGTGTAGGAAGTTTGATTTGGGAAAAATTCAAAATTTCCCCAATTTTTCCTAAATTGCTTGCAATGTTGCACTCCAAACATGAAATCAAGCAAGTATGAGGGCTGATCTACTCATTTGTTAAGTCCTCGTCAATTTCCGAAAAATAAAAATCATTTTTTAATATATATATATATATATATATATATATATATATATATATATATTGAAATTTCTCTTCAACCAGCTATCAGTTGAGACTAATTTCAAAGTATTTATGAGTGTTTAATGAAATGATCATCACATACACTCTAAATGTTATGCATTCAATTTGAATATAGTTGCATTAGTTCAGTTATACAACACATAGCTTAGGACCCTATGCAAAGGAAACCTTTTATGTGCACTTCTTTTTGAGATGTTATGATTTGAAAGTGTGTATTAAGGTCTTTTTTTAACAATCCCTGAAGTTTCATTGAAAGATACAACAATTTTCCCAATGTTTCTCAAAAAGCGCGATAAATTACCCAATACAAACGATGTATCCCATGCAATAACCGATACATATATGTATCCCAAGGATGCGATATGTAACATGATACCGATATTTCGAACAAACACTGGTCATTTCCACACATTGACCAAGAAAATCCACAAGCACCTTGCTACACAACTCTCGCCTGCCCTATTAACACTGAGCTGGGACTAAAGCAGATATACGACCTACTATGGGGACACCTGTCAATTACAGCTCACTAGTGCCCATCTCGAAAGTTAAAATCAGGCAAGCAGCAAGCTTTAAGAGAAATGCACAGTAAGGAGGCATGTCCTGGACTCCTGGAAGGGTTTTTGCCATAGAATCATTTATGGGAATAAGAGGGAAGGAGTCCCATCTAAACACGCAGAAAGAATCAATATTTAACCATCGTAAAGGCCAATACTTTGCAGCTACATTTATCATTTCCATTGCAACATTCATCTCTGTCAACTGGTTCATATACTTGCTTCCAGAAACAGTTGCTGGCAACAGTCATGGTTCTTATTTCTGGAAAACACTAGCGTCAGAAATCACATAGTAAGACCAAACCCCTTCTTGAGAAGACCAAACCCCTTCTTGAGAAGGAGGGCTAGGTGGGAATAAAAATCAAATACAGACGATTGGTCAATCATTTGTTTGTGTATTTGCCAATTTCATGAATAACTCTATTACAGGAGGTTTGATTGAACTGTTAACTGTCCACATTAAGTTGTTGTATGGTTTGATTGAACTGTTAACTGTCCACATTAAGTTGCTGTATGGTTTGATTGAACTGTTAACTGTCCGCATTAAGTTGCTGTATTGAACTTGTTGAGCTAGATGGACGTTTGGTTCTATCATTCATGAGTAACTACATTTTTTGAAAAGTCACTTAATATATATTAGAGAGGAAAAGAGGGAAACAAAACAGAGAGCGAAAAGAGATCGCCGAGGAAGCAATCAACTCTAAGCTCCAAGAAAAACCAAATTACAATTCTTAAGATCCACACCGGAAACTGCCCATTCGATCATGAGGCGCTTAGCCTTACTAGCAATAACCGCTTCCGAACTAGATAAATCCCTGAAACATCTATCATTTCTTTCTTCCCAAACTGACCACCAAATCGCGATAATTGCCATTCTCCATAGCTGCGTCTTCTGCTTGCCCAAACTGACCCTGTGCCAAGCTTTAAGGAGAGAGGACACGGAACTAGGAAAACACCAGTTAATGTTGAAGCAGCTGAGGAATTCTGTCCAAATTCGATAGATGAAAGGGCAAAAGAGCAGCACCCGAGACTTTAGGTATTTGCCAATGACCTTCCTCAAACGACAGGCCATAACTTTCGCCAAAATTTTATAGGCACCCCCTAACAGACATATAGGCCTGAAGTCTTTAAAAGAGCTAGCACCCGAGACTTTAGGGATAAGCGTAATGAATGAGGACCCCAAACCTTTGGATAATCTTCCTGTGTCATGAAATTCATTGAGGAAGAGCATGATATCTTCTTTGATCACCTCCCAGAAGAAGCTATAGAAGCAGATAGGATAACCGTCAGGGCCTGGGGCCTTATCACAACCTAAAGAGTCCACGGCCAGCTTCACTTCTTCAATAGAAAAGGGGGCTTCTAACGCAGGGAAGGACGTGAGGTCGAGCACCGTCTTCCTTAAGAGGATAACAATTCCGAATCCACGGAACTTCTCTAGACTCCTCACAGAGACTTCTCGAATCCACGAGGAAAGAAAGCAAGAAAATAGAAATAAATTCTAATAAATTCGAAATTGATTGATGAATGAAAAAAAAAAAAAAAACGAGTCCACAACCCTTTAAATAGGGATACCAAGCAATGGGAGAGAAATCAGAATCAAACTACGACTAAAACTCCTAGAATTTGCGACTTACTATAAATAGTAAACTTACTATTTATAGACGGTCATGATGTCTACTAGTGCGCAAGGTTTTCAGCCAAAAACAGTAAGTGTCCTATTTGGCTTCACCAAGTTGTTCTTCTAATTTTTTTTTTAAAAAGCTCTTTTCACGTTGGGCGCAACTCCTAAAGCCCAACGGATGAAGAGTTATAATCAAACTAAAACTTACTATTTATAGTAAAAACGAAATTAAAATAGGGAAACGACTGTCGATCTGGCGGTATTTCGCAAATCCTGCTTGCGCAACCCGGCATAGCTAGGTTGGTTGGCTAAAGTAGCTCATTCTACCCCAAAATCATATATTTTACATCCAATAACTCATTCCGGATTGCGAGATACGCCTGATCTAAGGTCCGACAGTCCGGATCACTTCTGTCGTTGACCGGGCCTTTTCTGATCCATCTTGGCCATGTAACTGTCTGCGACCCTCTCTACATCAGTCTCCTCCACTTCAAAAGAACTCGTCCTCGAGTTCTCGTCTTGCTCTGGTTCATAATACTCGGTCAGGTCCATGACGTTGAAAGTCCGTGAGATCGCCATGTCATCTGGAAGATCAACAATGTAAGCATTGTCATCGATCTTTTGGATGATTGACACCGGTCCAATTTTCTTATTTTTCAACTTGTTGTACATTCTGGTTGGAAATCTTTCTTTGCGCAGATGGATTATTACTTGGTCGCCTACCTCGAACACTTTTTATCGTCGATGCTTATCTGCTTGCTCATTGTACTTTTCGTTAGAGGCATGTAGCTTGGTTTGTACCTCCACATGAATGCCCATGATCTTGTCTGCCATATGTTTTGCTGTAATGCTCATGCCTGGGAGCTTGGGCAAAGGGACCAAGTCGAGTGTGTGGCGAGGTACTCGTCCCCAAATAACCTGGAACGGAGATTTCCCTGTTGAGCGGTTCACCATGTTGTTGAATGCAAACTTTGCTTGAGACAAGGCCAAATCCCACTGCTTCGGTTTTTCTCCTGAAAGACATCGAAGGAGGTTTACCAACGTGCGATTCACAACCTCGGTTTGCCCGTCAGTCTGTGGGTGGTAGATGCTGCTGAACTGAAGTCGTGTATCGAATTAAGTCCACAAAGTCCGCCAAAAGTGGCTAATGAACTTCGTGTCACGGTCAGAAGTAATAGTTTTAGGAACCCCGTGTAACCGTACAATTTCTTTGAAGAATAGATTCGTCACGTGTATTGCATCGAGAGTCTTCTTGCATGGAATAAAGTGCGCCATCTTAGAGAAACAATCTACTACCACGATCACTGAATCCATGCCGCATTGTGTTCGTGGGAGACCAAGCACGAAATCCATAGATAAATCCTCTCAAGGGCCGTCAGACACGGGTAACGGGGTGTAGAGGCCCATATTCTGAGATTGCCCCTTGGAGGTATGACAAATATAACATCGTTGGAGTGCCTTTTCCACATCACATACCAATTGCAGCCAGTAATACCGCTCTTCCATAACAGCTTGCGTCTTGTCTCGCCGAAGGTGTCCACTAAGGCCACCTCCATGTAGCTCTTGGATTATCTGTTCCCTTAACGAACTTTTGGAGATGCACAGTCGATTTCCCTTGAAAAGGAACCCGTCTTGCATATGTAAGTCGCTGGGGTGACCTTCTTGGCATCTAACCCATGCGTCCTTGAAGTCGTCGTCGTCGGCATGTCTTTGAGACGCTCAAACCCGACAATCTCATTGCTCATAGTGACTAACAAAGTTGCATGGTGACTCAGCGCATCAGCTACTTTGTTCTATTGTCCAAACTTATATTTTAGTACGAACGTGAATTCCTGTAAAAACAAGATCCATCTAGCATGCACACAGTTAATGTTAGCTTGGCTATTAATGAACTTGAGAGCCTGATGGTCCGTGTAAAGTATGAATTCCCTTTGAATCAAATAATGTCGCCAGTGTCGCAGTGCCTGGACCATTGCGTACAACGCTATCTCATATGTAGATCACTTCTTGTGTGTATCGCTAAGTTTATCACTGTAAAAGGCTACTGGCCTACCTTCTTGAGACAAAACTCTCTCAATCCCAACATATGAGGCATCACATTCGACTTCAAACAGTTTGTCGAAGTTGGGAAGTACCGGAACCAGGGCCGTGGATAACCTACGCTTAATTTCAGTAAAGCTCCTGTCGACTTCATCTGCCCACTGAAACTGCCCTTTCTTCATGCAATCTGTGATTGGTGACACAATGGTACTGAAAATTTTCACAAACTGACGATATAATGTCGTTAGTCCATGAAAACTTCGCACTTCGTGAATATTTGTGGGAACTGGCCATTCTCTGATTGCCTTCACCTTCTCCTCATCCACCTGAATGCTTGTGGATGTTACGACAAAACCCAGAAACAACAGGCTATCAATCATGAAGCTGCACTTTTTAAAATTGAGGTACAGTTTATTTTCAATGAGCACTTGAAGGACCTTCTTGAGGTGTTCCATATGGGTGGTTTCTTCTTGACTGTATATCAAAATATCATCGAAATAGACCACAACGAACCGCCCAATGAAAGGTTCTAGAACTTGGTTCATCAATCTCATGAATGTGCTAGGAGCGTTCGAAAAACCGAAGGGTATGACCAACATTCGTACAATCCTTCCTTGGTCTTAAAGGCCATCTTCCACTCATCACCCAGCCATATTCGAATCTTATGGTAGCCGCTCCTCAGATCCAACTTTGAGAATAATTTCACGCCTTCAAGCATGTCCAACATATTGTCCAGCCGTGGTATGGGAAATCTGTATTTTATGGTGATTTTGTTGATAGTCCCGCTGTCGACACACATATGCCAACTCCCATCTTTCTTAGGAGTTAATAGAGTAGGTATGGAGCATGGGCTCATGCTTTCTTGGATGAGACCCTTACGGATCAATTCCTTCACTTGCCCTTGCAGAATTTCGCACTCTTTCGGACTCATCTGATAGTGAGGACAATTTGGTAAGCTGGACCCAGGGACAAGGTCGATATGGTGTTGGATATCTCGCATGAGAGGTAATCCATCGGGAAGGTCGTTAGGCCAAATTTCTTTAAACTCATGCAGTAAGGGTTTTAGTTCATCAAGAATGTTGGTGGGATCGAGTTCTTTCCCTTTCACGATTAGTGCATTGGCCTATCCTGTTTCTTTGGATTCCTCCACGAAGTCCCGTATGGTTAAGAGAAAACGATCCTCCACTTTAGAAGTTTCAGGTGATCCCTCTGGATCCATAGGGGCCAATATGGTTTTCCGGCCGTCCTTGATAAAGATATATATGTTATCTCGCCCTTTATGAGTGGCGTCACGATCAGATTGTCAGGGTCGACCGAGTAGTATGTGACATGCTTCCATGTCAACTACATCGCATACTACTTCATCCTTATAATGTTTGCCAATTGAAAAGGATATGGTGAACCATTCAGTTACCTTTGTTTCGTTAACCTTCTTGATTCAACCGATTGTATATGGGGAGGGATGACGCTCTGTTTTCAATTGCAATTTTTCTACCATTACCCTGGAGACGATATTCTCACTGCTCCCGCTGTCGATGATCACATCACAAACTTTTCGATTCACCATACACTTCGGAAGATGTTATGCCATTGTGGGTGTACTTTTTTCCTTAGCGCATACAATAGTCGCCTCAGGACGAGTGATTCGCCATGATCCTGCTGAACCCAACCTGACTCATCTGCCTCGTCTTCCGTGGTATGCTCTAGTTACTCAATACCTGGATCTTTGTCGGCGTTTTCAGCACTACCATCATTGATGGCGAGGTTCGTCACTTGTTGTTGGGGACAAGTATTTGACAGGTGACCTGGTTGGCCACAACGAAAGCAATGGTCTCCCCTTGGCCGAGCATAGGGGTTCAGGATCTTACTTGGGCCAACGGCAGTCGATACGCCCCTTTAGGGCCTAGTTTGCTCACTTCCTTAATCCCGGTTCACGGGTGTAGGAGGTTGAGTGCGTGCTCATACGGGCTCCCTCCATTTGGGCTGTGGAGCTCCCTGGGGCGGACCTGCCGCAGCGACCCTTGCGGTAGGATATGTCCATGTGTTAGGACGTTCAAGTTGTGCTTCAGCCTGAGTAGCCAACTTGATTGTATCATTCATCGTCCAGACAGACTGCATCTGGACCCGATCCTGGATCGTCATACGCAATCCACCGTTGAATCGGGCGACTTGCTGCAATTCAGTCTCGACCAAATCGTTACGCGTCGCCAGACGGTAAAATTCTTTTGCGTATTCTTTCACCGACCGACTACCCTATCGACAATGTTGGTATTGTTGGAATAATACCTGATCGTAGTCACTAGGAAAGAATCGGGCACGTAGTAGTTACTTCATCCGCTGCCATGTGCGGATTAGTGCTTTCATCTGCCTGGTTCGTGCGAGTTGCAGTTGTTCCTACCAGGCTGAAGCTCCGCCCTTTAACTTGTAGGCAACAAGCTTGACCTTTTTTGCTTCAGGGATGTCCATATAGTCGAAGAATCGCTCAACTTCAGAAAGTTAATCAAGGAAATCCTCAATGTGTAGTTGGCCATTGAAGTTAGGAATATCAACCCTCATCTTGAATTCCCAATCTGTTCGATCTACTCGATCGTCGTCTTGTTTGGGGTGTTGGAAGATTATGTTGTCGAACTCCTCTTCGTTGGATCCCCCTTCCTCAGGAATGACCCTTGGATGCATTGCCGGTACTATCCTGCGATCAGGGCGATTACGAGTTTCAACAATTGGTGGTGGAGGATTACCATTAGGAACACGGAGCTGCCTTAGGGCCTCCGCTATGCGATCCACCAAGCGATCTGCCATGCGATCAATGAAAGCCTGCAGCCCTTACACGGCTTGCCGATTCTCTCACTATGTTGCTTCGAAGGCCGTTAAAAGCTGATTCCATGGAGCACCGTCCATGGGATTATTGTCCGACCCGTCGTTAGAAACCATCGATCCGAGAAAAAACCTCGCTTTGATACCAAACTGACTCAGGGAAGGGCGTGAGGTTGAGCACCGTCTTCCTCAAGAGGATAACTATTCCGTATCCACGGAACTTCTCTGGACTCCTCACAGAGACTTCTCGAATCCACGAGGAAAGAAAGCAAGAAAATAGAAATAAATTCTAATAAATTCAAAATTGATTGATGAATGAAAAAAACGAGTTCACGACCCTTTAAATAGGGATACCAAGCAATGGGAGAGAAATCAGAATTAAACTACGACTAAAACTCCTAGAATTCGCAACTTACTATAAATAGTAAACTTACTATTTATAGAGGTCATGATGTCTATTACCATTTATAGTAAAAACGAAATTAAAATAGGAAAACGACCGTCGATCTGGCGATATTTCGCAAATTCGGCTTGCGTAACCCGGCGTAGCAGGGTTGGTTGGCTAAAGTAGCTCGCTCTACCCCAAAATCATATATTTTACGTCCGATAACTCATTCCGGATTGCGAGATACGCCGATCTAAGGTCCGACGGTCCGGATCACTTTTGTCGTCGACCGAGCCTTTTCTGATCCATCTTGGTCATGTAACTGTCCGCGACCCTCTCTACATCTGCTTCTAATGCATCAGCGTCCTCAGAAGAAAGGAAGTCCATCTAAAGGTGATCTAGCTGCGGTCTGACCCAGCTGTCTTCGCTAAGGAGTTGAAGTGAGTTATCGCTTGCTCAGCAATAACATCTTTGTCTTCGATGCGACGGCCGTTGACGATAATGCTGCTGATTCTGTTTTTCCTGACATGCATGCTGGCTATACTATGAAAGTATTTAGTGTTTTTATCCCTCTCCTTTAGCCACTTGGCCCGAGATCTTTGCTTCCAAGCAACTTCATCCTCCAGCACCATGGCAGATAGAGACTAGATGAGGTGGATTCTCTTGGATAAAATTTCAGTCGACATAAGGCCATCTTCAGCTCCAACATCGATCGTCTGTAAATTTGCCTTTATTAAGTCCATTTCTAAGGCCCTTTTGAATAAAACTTCCTACTTCCACTGTCTTAGCTTGTCCTTAAGCAATCTAAGTTTGATAGAAAGCCTGTAGCCTACGAAACCTGCAACCTGAAAACCAGCCCACCAATCCGAAACTAATTGGAAAAAACCATTAATATTTAACCAGGAGGATTCAAATCTGAATGGTTTTGGGCCCCAATTATAATGGTCAGATGATAACATAATGGGGTTGTGATCTGAAGTTGTCCTGGGAAGAATGGTTTGAGATAGAAAAGGGAACCTTTCCAACCAGTCTGGAGAGACGAGGAATCTATCCAATTTAGAGAGAGATGGATTCATTCTACCGTTAGTCTAAGTGAATTTGGAGCCGAGAAGAGGCGGATCAATAAGTTCCTGGTTGTCGATCCAAGTAGAAAAAAGACACATTGCAGGAGATGCAATTCTGCCATGAGACTTTTCTTCAGAATAACGGGTGATGTTGAAATCTCCAACGAAACAGCAAGGACCCAAGAATTTCAGCCTGGAATTAGACAGCTCCTCCCAGAATTCAGCCCTCTTGGCATTGAGGGTAGGGCCATAGACAAAAGAAATAAAAAATTCTTGATTAAAAGAAATGTCCGATAGAACGACCGAGACCGAAAAAAACCCCGACCAAGAGTTTACCAGCCTCCATTGGGAAGACTTCCAAGCAATTAAAATGCCACCTGCACTTCCAATGGTGTCCCACATGACCCATTGGACATCAGCATCCTACCATAGAGAACCCATTATCCTGTCGTTAAAATATTGGATTTTAGTTTCCTGGAAACAGATGATATTGGGGTGTCGAGAACCGCAGGAGTCTTTGATCAGGCGCCTCTTCTGCTTAGATCTCACCCCTCTTACATTCCAAGAGATGATCTTTATAGGGAAACCATGCTGCCCCGAGTACCCTGACGCTCTGTAGTGAGAAAAGAATCAAAGGCTGATCCTGCAGAAGAAGCCAGACGCTGCAATTCTCTATTGCTGCAAGATTTGGACAGACGGATTTTGGGCGATCTCGTACCAGATAGGGGTTTTCCACGAGCTTCCACGCATTGGAATAAAGTGAAATAGTCTTCAGGGCAGTCCCCGAAAGATAACCCAACGGCCCTGCCAATGTGACCAATCGCATCTCTGATCCATTTTTTTCTTCTGGATGGTGTTGATGAGAGCCACCCTGTTTTCGTTTTGAATTGTCTTCTTTTCCTTGAGAATCCCTTGCTCTGTAGATGTATCAATACAAATTTGTAAAGGTTCGGCCTCGATAATCCGATCGACTATGTCCTCCTGAAAGAGGGTTGGTTATAAGGGCCTCATCAAATATCAACCCATATGAAGCTGTAGGGGAAGGAGGAAGAGAGTCGAGGGAGGTCAGGTTCTCCGAGTTACAGGACCAATCTTCAAACTCCCCCGATTCAGCGTTATTGAGAAAGTGAAGATTGAGGTCAGATGAATAGATCTGATGTGCAGTAGTGATGGGCCTCGAAACAACTGGATTTTGCCCCACTGAGAACTACACTGATGAAGTATGGGGCCGAACGCTTGGGATATTGTTAGGCAGGTCAATAGGCTTTACAACTGGTGAAGAAGGAAGCAGGGAGATCAATCTACAGTCTAGATTGGGATCAGGGCTTGGGGAAACATTGAGATTGAATATCCGGTTCGGCAAGTCTTGCAGATCCGACCCGAATGCAGCTATAGGGGCCGATATGGAGTTGGATTCGGATATTAGACCCGATTGGTACCCATCGACAACGCCATCTGTCGGCAGATGGATATCCATCCCAACACGTGGCTTGATTGGACAAGTTGATGGAAGTGCAAATGCAGAAATGCATCCTTCTCTATCTGATAAATTCAATCGTAATAATGACTAAGCTTTTCTCTATCTGATAAATTCAATCGTAACAGGAGAGATGCCATCGTCGTTACCGAGCACCTCGCTCGGACGCATGTCCGCTCGCACGGACGGTCGTAAGTCTCCGAGGAATGTTGGCGACAACTCTGTTCCCTCTAACGTTGAGAGTTCGACACTTCACGGCACTAATGCCTTATCCGATCCATGGCATCTTGTCGTTGGTAGGAAAGGTAAAGGGAAGGATTCGCCTCGTAAACTCAAATCATACGTGAGTTATCCAACCCTGTTTGTTAGGGGATTCCCGGCCGGGTGGTACCCCATTAACCTTTCGAGGGTATTTGGCCAAGCTAGTGCGGTTATGGACGTTGTCATGCCCAGGGACAGGAAAAATCGCCAATTCAGAGGTTTTGCGTTGATTAGAATGGGCTTAGAGGAGGAGCTGGCCCGTGCAGTACAAATGCTTCACAGAGAAAGCTTTGGGGGATTTCCACTATTGGTTCAAAGGGCAAGATTTGGCCTAGAACGAAATCTCAAGATCATCGATCATGGCAAGTCTTCGGCCTCTGAGAATACGAGAAGACCTATCTACCAACCCAACAACAAACAATCTAAAGGAGCCAGTTCGTTCAAAGATGTGCGGCTCGGTTCATCTTCCCAAAACTCTCAGTAGTCAAGAGTAATACTTTCTGGAGACAAAGATGGGCATAAGAACTTTTCGGTGCCGGACTCTCGTAACGCAGCCCCAAAGCATATTCTGCGGGTGAACAACGAATGCTTCGCTCGTACTAGTAAGGATCTGGAAGATTCTGTCGTCATCATAACTAAAGAAGGCGCCTCCATCTCTCAAGTGCAAAGATGGATTAACGAGTGTTGTGGCACTCAGGCATTTGCTTATATCATGAAACCCATCGGCTACAACGAGTTATGGATCAAACTTGGCCTGGGAGCCAACTCGGATCTCCTGGTTACGGTGGGGGCTTTGCACAATGACGGCCCATGTTGAAAGTTCTAAGGTGGGTTGATTTCTCTTATTTTGGCATGGAGGAGGTTTGGATCCTCATCTGGTCGATTCCTCTAGAACTATCGTTCAACAAGTTTTTTATCTCAGCGGCATCTAGGGTGGGTTCCTTCATTGAATTGGATGCCAAAACAAAAATAGGGGAAGAAATGGGCGTCATCAGAGCTCACATCAGAAGAAGCAAAGGGGATCAAATGCTATCTCATATTGAACTTGTTGCGAATAACAGAAATCTATCTCTGCCGGTTCAAAGAGAGATGATGAACGAGCCGATTCCTAGGTGGGCCGACCTGTGGAGATCGAGGGAACCGGACCCCTCTCCCACTGTCTCCGGCGCCATTGAAGAAGACCGTGTGGCACCATCACTCGGGTGCTCCCGGGGAGCATAGAATCAAGAAAGGCTGTCAGCGGTCCCTTAGAATGGCACTGCCAAGCAGGCGCCAGTCCGTGCGGCACGCAGTTCGCCTCATCGTGCGACACATGGCTCCCATTTTGCCGATAGCCCCATCCTCACGTCTCCAGCATGCGGTGTCAGACCCCACTCGAGTCAGGTGACACATGCCGAGCGCTCCAACCCTGCTTCCCCCAGATGCGTGGCCCACTGCCCACCTAATCTCTCTCAGACCCTGCCACACGTCCCTACTCCCGCCCCCATTTCCATGATGGATGACAGCATCATTCATGAGTAACTACTACTGATAATATTCACTAAAAATGCTTCTAAGGATGAGGTCCAACATGATAGTGACTTGCAAGCCTACCCTAAACAAGACATCAGTACCACTCCATTCCCAATGACGCACATGGCTTTAAGGAACATCTTGGCTTAGAGGGGATCTGCTGTGTATGGAGGGCTATTTCGACAGTGAAGGTCTTTTTGGAGGGCTATTTCTACATTGATGGTCTGTTTTAATAGGCATATTAAATACAGTGTTTGAATAGGGAAAAGGATCCACTTTTGAGAGGAATGGTGATGCAGAGAGATGCCTAACTGTAAAAAATTGCAAGAGCTTTACCTGATCACAGACCAAAAAGGTGAAACTGTTCAATATGTGTTCCAAAGGAGTTGGACCTATTTTTCACTGCAATCTTCTTGATAACGAGATCCAGAAGTCAACGCAGATGTTGAAAGAGCTTGAAGAGGTTTACATTTCACAATTGGCTCGGGACAGAATAATATGGGGCTGGAATCAGAAAGGGGTTTTCACATCATTTTATCCTTCCCTCACTGAAGGGAATAGTTTCTGGTTGGAAACAGATTGTGGTTTGTTGCTATCCTGTTAATAGTCAATGCGTTTTGTTGGATGGCTGCCAGGGATAAAACTCTAAAGCAAGATTACTTTAAAAAAAAAAAAAAAAAAAAAAAAAACAGGGACCACTCTTTCCCCAACAGATGCTCCATGTGCTGCATCCAGGAAGGGATTGTAGTTCACTATAGGCTTGCATGGAGAGTTTGGACTAGCCTTTGATCAGTTCAAAGTTCAAACTAATGTGAGTAGCACCTAGGTTCACTGGAGGCCCCTATCAATGGATGGCAGATCAACAATCACTCATCCATTAGTCAGTTTTTTGTAGAGAATTTGGCTTCATGCAGTTTTATGAAGCTTATGGATGGAAAGAGAGAACAAAAAATTATGGGGGAAAGACTGCAACACCACTGTTATTGAGAAAGAATCGGACCGTATATCAGATTGGGGAAAAGCTAATAAATTTACGAATAGAATATCCAAACAAATGCTTGGATCGAACTGTCCCAATGTTATCAGATGCACAGGTTGGATGATAGAAGATCAGTAGAAAGATGGACCGCACCACCTTCGGGTTGGATCAAAATGAACTTTGAAGGCTGTTCCTTGGACAATCGGGTCCTGTTGGGATTGGCGGAGTTGTTAGGGATCATTTGTAGAACACCATTACACTAAAGTTGCAATGCTTCTCCAGGGAGTTGGAATTGCTGTGAATCATCAAATCATCATCATCATGATCTGTCTTATCCCAAATAAATGGGATCGGCTACATGAATCCTTTTCCACCATTCCACTCTATCAAGTGCCACAACTTCAGTTAGAGACCAGAGGTCATCAGGTCTTTCTTACTACCTCCACTCACGTCCGTTTGGGCCTTCCCCTCATCCTTTTAGAACCTTCAAGTTGTACCAACTCACTTCTAATGGGAGCAGTTCTTGCCCTTTGTTGCACATGACCGAACCATCTAAGTCTACTTTTCCTTATCTTATTACCTATTGGTGCCACTCCAAAATTCCCTCAAATGCATTCATGTCTAATTCTATCCTTGTCTTAACACTATCTATCTCAACATCCTTGTTCCAACTATGTTCATCAAATCAACATGTGTTCCTAATTGCCCGACATTCTATCCCATAGAGCGTGGCTGGTCTTATAGCCATCCTATAAAAGTTCCCTTTTAGTTTTAGTGGTTCACGACAATCACATAAAACTCCATAGGAACATCTCCATTTCTTCCACCCCACTTCAATTCTATGGGCAACATCTTTCTCAATCTCTCTACTCATGAATTATTGGCCCAAGCTATCAAAAGTGGTCATTTGGTAAATTCATTGGTCAACAATCTTAACTAATTTCTCATGACCACACCTATTATTACTAAAATTGCATTCCATATACTTTGTTGTAGTCCAAATTATTTTAAATCTTTTAAATTCTAAAGCATCCCTCCATAAATCTAGATTTGTAAATGCTCTCCATTGTCATGTCAAGCAAAACTATATCATCTACAAATAACATACACCATGGGATCTCCTCTTGCAAATGCCCCCTAAACTCATCCATAACCAATGCGAAAAAAGGTACAGGCTAAATGTTGACTCCAGGTGCAAGCATATAGTAATTGGGAACTTGTTTCTCCACTAGTGGTCCTCAAATTTGTTATTGCTCCCTCATACATCTCCTTAATCATGCCAATATATCCTCTTGAAACTCCTTTCACAACACCTACCCAATAACTCCCTAGGGACCCTATCGTAAGCCTTCTCTAAGTCAATAAAGACCACGTGGAAAATAGCTTTAATGGTAGACCCAATGTTGTCAAATAGCATAAGCGATCTTGTGCGATTGCACAACTTTTTTTTTTTTTTTTTAAGAAAAAAATATAAAAATGGAAAGTATGTGACTGCATATGGCATTATGCGTCCGCATAGTTGCATATGCGATCGCTTTATGTGATATGCAATCGCATACCATCCACATGGCATATGCGACCATCGCATATGCCATATGGATGGCATTATGCAATTATGCAATCATATAATCGATTAAGCGATCACTTCTGACAACAATGGGTAGACCTCCCTAGCATGAAACCAAACTAATTTTGTGAACATTCATCTAATGCTTTAGTCTTTGCTCAATTCACCCCATGTTGTGAATCATCAAATCAGCCCACTTATTATTGAAGGGGACTCAGCAAATACCATTAAATGGGCAAAGACAGGTCGTAGATCCTGGTGGTTACAAATTTCATCATCAAGGATTTGAGCTCCATTATTCCGATCTCTCTTTCACACGTCCACTAGGATGCAAATGTTGAAGGGGATTCTCTTGCAAAGGATGGTATTTCAAGGGTCTCTTCAAACATTGTAGAGTGAGCATGATGAAAGTTCCGAGTCTTGCTAATTTTATCTTCTCTCTTTTCTAATTGAACCATATTCACTTGTAAATAAATAAATAAATCTTAGTTATGGAAAACCACTTGCGATATGATTCCCAGTTATGGTTGGCAGTGTTCTGGGCCTGGGCCTGTCAAAACCATTATTTTGAATAGGCTGGCCCGACCAGTTCAAAATCCGGGCCTGAACCAGCCTTAGGCCTGCCTGTTGCCAAGACTATTCCCAATGCCCCTTTTGGTATTGAAGTAACAAAGTTAGTAAGCAATGATGTATGTTGTTGCCTCTCTCACAATACTAGTCATGATTAGAGAAACAACATAGTATATGGTAGTATGATACCCAAACACAACAAATTTCCAACCCTTACATCCAATCAAGACATCCACAAAATCAATTGGGATGAATTCTATAGAGTAACTATAAAAGAGAGGCATTCAATAAAAGAAGCCAGGCTTTCGAAATAGAACAATAAGGAACCTGAACTTACAAGTTCAGAACATTCAAAGAAAAGATCTCCCCAACCTTCTAAAAACATCATGGTAGTGGCGCAACTTGAGAATGTAAAGGACATTTAAAATATAATAGTCAAAATGTGCAAGTGCAAAACTTAGATGGAAGTATTTTAAGCTCATTGAGAGGAAAAAAAAAGTTTGAAAGGATGCAAATACCTTAGTGAACACTCGAAGCAATAAAGGGCAAGTCTGCAAGCATTGTAAACAAATTAGTATTATGAATCACAATATAACTTGGGAGGTGGTAAAAAAATAAATGTAACTTCGGAGGTGGTAAAAAAATAACTTGGGAAGAAAAATGAAAATGGAGACTTAGATAAGGAACAGTTCAATATAGATATGATAAAGTGAGAAAACAACATGTCATGTGTTATGGCTTTCATACCCTTGTTAGTTCAAATCAGTGTTTTCAGTAGCGTCCGTAGCGTAGCATAGCAAAATCGCTACGTAGCGTAGCAAATAGCGTTTATCCCCTATAGCGCATACTACAGGGGTCGTAGCATACGCTGCGGATACGTAGCGTGTAGCGCAGGTACCGTGCGCTACCTGTCTAGTGTTTTTTTTTTTTTCACTGCATGAAACGGTGGTGAACTCACACTACAAGCCACAACTAAAGTTTTTTTTTAAAAAAAAACCCTACTCGAAAGGGCTTCAATACTCAAACCGACGCAGCCAACGCAACTCCTCTCCCCATCCTTCCATCTGGAGATCGAAAATCTTCTTACAGGCCCAAACCGATGCTGCCGACGCTGCTCCTCTCCCCACCCTTCAATTTTGAGGTCGAAAATCTACTACCAAGCGCAAACCGACGCTGCTGACGTTGCTCCTCTCCCCACTCTTCAATCTCAAGTTGGAAAAATTGCTTCCAGACGCAAACCGATCGCTGTGGAGCTTCAACATTTGCAGTTTTCACTGATTCAATCTCATCTTGAGACAAAAATAGGTACGCTCGTTCCTTTAAAAAAAAAAAAAAATTCGATGTACAATGAAAATAACTTGGTATTTTCAGTTTTTCCTCATTTTTTCCCTTTTAAAATGCCGGTTACTGTCGGTTTTTTGTTCTTTATACTTTTTTTTTCCTGTGGTATGGCCCACGTGGGCCCCACTGAGGTGCGTGAAGGGGTGGGATGTGCATTATTTTCTATGGTGTGGCCCACGTGGGGCCCACTGAGGTGCGTGAAGGGGTGGATGTGTATTATATATTTTGTTTTTTTTCTTACTATTTACTATATATATATATATATATATATATATATATATATATATATATATATATATATATATATATATATATATTTTTTTTTTTAAATTAAAAAATATAAGTATTGTGTAGCTTACGCTATACGCTACGCTATTTCGCTACACGCTACGGAGGGTGGAACGCTACGCAACACGCTATTGCTATTTAAAACACTGGTTCAAATTTAGTAGACGAGTTTTTTTTTTTTCGCTTCTCTTCTTTTTCTTCTGATCAACAATAACATGATGAATAAGACTAAGTTCCAAATAACGCACAAGACATGAGATTATACAGATAGCTTGCAGGTACCCATCCAAGGCTGAATCAATCAATCCAATGAATCATTATTGATAACCATGGCTAAGCCATATGATTTCCTTCACTTTCAACACTTGATAAACCAGGTTTAGACTCAGGGAAAACTCCTAAACCAACTACATGAATAATTGGGACAGAAGAAGAGATGAATCACTGGGTGTTTAAATAACAATGAGATATAATATAATCGTGGACCCTAATATCAGTATCATATTGGCCAATATGGCAGCATCAGATCTATTCCTTTCTGATATGATGTGCAATATGGGTCAGCCTGTCCCTGAAAAATGGCCTGTTTGTAGGGGGGCAATACAGCCATAAAGGCTCCTTTTATTTTTACTTTTCATTTTTCTCTCTCATTTCTTCCTTGTTATTTTTTCATTTAAATATTTATGAAGCTTATAAACTCATTTAGACTAGATATAGCCCTATTTTGGGGATTAAACATAAGATTTGAGTGGGATTAGACAAATCAAAGCAAAATGGAGCATTTTGGGAAAAATAAGGGAAAGGGTAAATGATCACCTTTTTTCCAGCCTCTTTTTATTGTACTTCACTGTAATGCGCCCTAATCTACCAAACAACACTTGATCCGTGTTCTATTTGGACTGAGTTTGGTTGATTTTCAGTAGGTCAAACCGACAAATAGTATTCTTTATCATCATTGTCGCCATCTAAGCCTTATCCCAGTTAATTGGGGTCAGCTACAGCCTACATGAATCCTGTTTTTCCATTCCACTCTATCAAGGGCCAGACCTTCAATTAGGCCATAGGTCATCAAGTCTTTTCTTACTACCTCCATCCACATCCTTTTGGGCCTTTCCCTTGTCCTTTTAGATCCTTCAACTTGTACCAACTTACTCATAACCAGCGTGGTTGTTAGTCTCTGTGGCACATGACCAAACCATCTAAGTCTACTTTCCCTCATCTTGTGACCTATTGGTGCTAATGCATTCATTTCAAATTTTGCTCTTCCTCGTCTTGCCACTCATCGATCTCAACATCCTCATTTCAGCTACACTCATCCTATGAACATTTTGTTCTTTATATGCTCAACATTCTATCCCATAAAGTATGGCTGGTCTTATAACTATCCTATGAAATTTCCTTTTCAGTTTGAATGGTACACGACGAATGTTGTCTGGATTCATGATGGAAGTAATGGCATGAGTTTGATGCTGGCTGCCAACCTTAGGCAACCCTCCTTTATCTGGCATGGGATTGGCAACAAGAGCACAAAACTCCCATAGGCAAAATGTAAATGTAATAGACTATTACATAGGTTGATTACAATAAAGCACTATCTAATAGTCGAGTACATAGGTTTATTACAATCAACAAGTTACTGACATGTAGTATTCTTATCTTTCAGAAAAAAAAAAAAAAAAAAAAAAAAAAAAAAACCCCACCCCCCCCCCCCCCCCCCCCCTATTCTTGAATTGCTCAAAAAAAAAAAAAAAAATTCCATAAATTTTTATTTTTTTATTTTTTTACGGGTATGGGTTGATAAAGATACACTACGCCTATATATTGTATCAGTTTTCGGCTGGCAGATACACACCTGATACCGATATTAGAACCATGAATATCATGCATAGGTGCAATTTGCTAGATGATGAGCCATATAAGAAACCAATTTAAAACCTTCCACAACCAAATTGTTGTTACAAGGGACATGAACTGATCTAGCAACTTATTTCAACCGGAGGATATGTACCTCTAGAAAACAACAAGTATATAGAAATGCATTGGGAATCAATATTGTTAGATCTGAAATGGGGAATCAATATGGTTATAGAACCCAATCCAATTACTAGCCACATGCCATAACATGTAACTTCTGACATCTTTTAAGCATAATGGGCTACTGCCCACTTTGGATGATGAAAGGTGTACCAACGAAGAAAGCGTCAACCACAAGTGTCGTCCTTGTGGATAGGCAACTATTGAGGAGCTGAAGACCTTTCACATGTGATTGGACATATAGAAGACCCCACTCAGGAAAGACACATGTGAAGGAAGATTGAAGAAATAAGACCGAGCGCCCGAACTTTCCCGTACTTATGTTATTTGCACGTTTTTGCTTAGTTAGGGGTATTTTAGTAAGTTTATGTCTTTATTTGCTTATTCTAGGGATATTTTAGTACGTTTATATCTTTATTTGCTTATTCTAGGGGTATTTTAGTAATTTTATGTCTTTATTTGCTTATTTAAGTGGGTTAAAGCCCTAAATCCGAATTTCAACTATTGATTAATGAAAAGCAAACCCTTTGGTTGCCTCCTTCCTCTCTTCTCTCTAATGGTGCTTCTTCTCCTCTTGATCTTCCTCTTCTAATTTCTTCTTGTGCCCCTCCAACTTCTTCAAGATAATTATTTCCTTCTTTCTATTTTTCAGTTTTGGCTATTCCTTCTTCGATCAAAATCTTGAGAACCGATCTAAACCCTAAACCCCCAAATTCTCAAATCCCTAATCCGAGAAACTTCTTGGTTCTTCGGACTAGTGATCTTCATTGATCAATTGAGTGTGACCATGCAAGATCGGGAGGTCTCATCCCTCGCCGGATCCAACCTAAGTAATAATTGAATGTCATACTCCATGGTTGTGATGATGGCCCGCTCCGTTGCATGTTTCCTTTATGATTTTCTCAATTATCATGATTACTACCAGAATTTTAAATCATTTATTCCTTTTATTTCCGCTGTTTAATTATGTTCATGAGCATGCATCATAATTAGGGTTGTCCTGCGTCACATTTGCAGGTATGTAATATCCAGTGAATAGTTCTGAACCTTCTACAATAAAAAACTTCAGCATACTAGCTCACACATGCAAATCAGACATCAGTAATTTATTAAAGTGCAAAATTCTCATCAAGGTTGACAAAATTCGCATAGGTTTGTGGACCACTTTCAACCATAATAAGGAACCAAAGATTTTTTAAAGAAACCCCAAGGTTGACAATATTTGCATAGGTTTGTGGACCACTTTCAACCATGATAAGGAACCAAAGTTTTTTAAAGAAACCCCAGGAGATAATCGATGAATCATGGTTCGGATAGATGTAGAAGAATTATTTTTTCCCTTTTTTCTTTCTCATAAAATGGAAGCAAGATTGATGGAGACATTGTTCCCAAAGAGATTAGTAAGTGGGAACACCCACTTGGCACCAAATGTCATTAATGTTAACACCATACAACTGTTTATCATTTAACATAATACAACAGGTAAACACACCAGAACTTTAAATTGACACAACATTGAGGTTCCCAAAATGATTCTCCATTCAGGACACTTTGGGACATTTTGATAGTTGGAATCCATAGCACATGTCCAGGTGACATAGTTCTTGCACTAGCACTGGCTGGCATCAAATTGCTGCTTTCTAGTGAACGCGGTCCATTCAAAATAACCTAATGACATATCGCATACCGAAGAAACATCACCAAATCTTATCCTTCCGATATTGCAAGGGTTCACATGAGCATTGGAGTCCCCTACTCAATCAGCTCTTCTTGCACATGGATGGGAATCTGAGTGATTGCATCACCTATAGAAAATTTTCTAATATGGGAAGTTAGTATGAGAGACCTACTCTTTTTTTTTCTTCTTCTTCTTCTTCTTCTTTTTTTTCATCAGCTAGCATGAGATACATAATGTTTTGGGTGTTAGGGTCAACCGTGTTGACAATCCAAGATGCAATTAAACACAACATTGAACATGAGTCACCCAACTGCTGCTACTCACACCATCGAACATGAGTCACTCAACTACTCCTACTTAACTAAGTGAAGCCCCATGCCAACACAGGGCCCAATGTGCGCTGAATTTTTCTTTCTTTCTTTCCTTCTTTTGGATGCAAATCTTTAGAGACCACCATTTACTATTTTCAAAGATGGGTGTGCTGATTCTGAAAACAAAGTTGTTGAGTTTCAAGATGCTCTAAAGATTTTTGGGATGAGTTGCTACATTTACTTATCCTACACCATGACAATATAGCCATATATTTGTAGATTAGAGATGTTGCTATTAGTATCTACTAGATTAATTTGTAATCAATCTAACTGATAGTTGGAAATTTTTAATTAACGATTCATAGGGATTTTTGGATGTGTCTTATAGGGTCTATAAAAAGGGGTTATTGTAGGAGGAAGAGGTACTATGTTTTCATGAGCTTTGTGAGGTTTACTTTAGCATTCATGAGAAGTTCAGAAGTTTCAATTTCAATAAAGTTGTTTATTCATCTCTACTCCAATATTCTTGTGGGTGTGTTCTTTGTCCATTCTTGCTATTTGGGTATTGAGATCTCATTGAATCGATAACCAAATTACATCAATCAAACATCCCCAAAAATCCTCACTTGATACTAAGAATAGGTATTGTAGACCCACCCTAAATGGTTTGTGCCAATCCCATGATGGTGATCACATATTGATCACCTAAGCAAACAAAATGGACTTGCATGGGGCATGTTACAACTTACACCTCATTCCTCTACGTCCCAAAGGGTGGTCAACACCATTTGAGCGGCAAACTACCCTACCAACTAGATAAAGTTGCATTATCTAAATGTTAATCAGACTGTGGTGATGCATGAGCATGATGGCGTAACGTGTTGTGTGCGAATAACATTATCATCGTATTGAAGGTTGTGTTTGGATGCACCACCAAATTGTGTGGCTGACAGGATTTCTTGGCAAACAAAGTGCAATTTGTGTCATGGGAAGCATTGAAAAGGGTAGCGGCACTAAACAGGCTTCTGATTTCCGACAAACTAACCCACCAACAAGATAAAGTTGCATTATCTAAATGTTAATCAGAATGTGGTGAGACATGTGCATGAAGGCATAACGTGTTGTTAGCAAATAACATTATCATCATATTGAAGGTTGCACTTGGACACCACCAAATGGCAGCCAAGGGGACTTCTTGGCCAACAAAGTGCAATTCCTGTTATGGGAAGCATGGAAAAGGGTACCAGCACTGAACGGGCTTATGATTTCGCACTTTTTCCACCCTAAACTCCTGAACAAACCTCATTTACATTTTTGTGATAGCTTGTCAAGCTGGCTTGGGAAGAGAAAATCTTCCATATTCACCCTAATATGATTAGGATCATCATCATAAATATAATGTGAGAAACAATCATCACAAGATCTACTGTAAGATCATAATAGAAGAAAACACTAATGAAAAACAAAAGATCCTGGATGCAATACAATGCTTTGTATGTTATGCTTTATGTACAATATGCATCCAAGTGTGCTTAATCATGTCTACATCCAATTAAGTGTGTTTAAGTACATCTAAGTGGATTTAAGTACATAGCACTTTGATGAACTTAGATGCCCTTCCAACTTGTATTTGGACAGACTTATATGCACTTAGACATTCCAAGACCCATTTAGACTTTTGTAGGTTTAGTTTAATGTACAAAGCTTTGTATTGGATCCAGCCTTAAAATAAAATAACCGAGGATGTCTGATAGGCTTCAGAATATAATAGGGCACATACTTGATACTTCAATTCCAACGGTAAATGGCCTATCTGAGTAATGTAAGCTATACAGCATAAAACCTTTTACAATAAAAGGACCGTGGATTATGCTATCTTTCCCAGGAATTTTTTGCATTTGGGTAAGGAGACATGAAGGCGATTAACAGCGCACATGCCAACATGGCACATTTGTGCAGGATCTGAGCCACTAATCAGATGAGGGCCAATGTGAACCCGCGCCAGCCGAAAAATAAGGACGGTCCACTCATCAAGAGGGCCAAAGGTGCAACTTGAATACAGACCACAAGTAGCTTTCTCCGACTGCATGTTTCACTCACACACATGTGGCGCGCCTGTTTTTTTAGGTTAGGACATGCTCACGGCAGCCCCGCCATAAGAACAGCCTGGCGCGTGCGCATTTGTGCAAATGTCCGCGTGCGTACCTTGAATCACCTCTTCAATCCCTCGACCGAAGCAATCGAGTAGACGATGAAGACGATGATGACGACACCCAACATCTTTGGATGTCTTGGGTAGTCGAATATGGAGACCCCATGTTTGATAAAATGCCTCAGTGAGTCGGACAATCATAATACGAGAAAATCAGACCCATACATGCACATCATTACATGCTAACAGGACTACAAACACCAAGCTTACGAGAGAGAGAGAGAGAGAGAGAGAGAGAGAGAGAGAGAGAGAGAGAGAGAGAGAGAGAGAGAGAGAGAACCTTCTCGCGATCAACGGCCTCGAAGCGGGGACGAGGAGGAGGGCCGCCTCTCATCTGAGGTGGAGGACCTCTTCCGCTCGCTCTGTTCTGCGCCTCTGCAACTCCCGCCATCTCTCTCTCTCTGTCTCTCTCTCTCTGCAAGCAACAGCTCTGCTCTCCCACACGCTTATATTCACGGAGAAGAATGCAGAGGTTCGCTAATGCCACACGTGTGCAGACCTCCCATCAACACGCAGGCACATGTACCAATATGAAACACGTGTAGTAGATCTGAGCTTTCTAATCTTCTTGTAAATAATGATTAGATATTCTGCCTTAAAACTTAGCCTGTTTCTCTCCTTGGTTGGGCTACAATCTACCCAGTAGACTGACGGTTGAATCAAATGGTCCAACTTTTACCAAAGAATATCTGAAATGAGGAGGACGCGGTTTGGATAGTGGGTTAGTGGCCTGTGTTCCATGGGCCCCACCATGATGCATCTGTTTTATTCATGCTCTCCATCCAAATTTTCCAAGGCTTGATTCAAAAAATAGCCACAGCTAAATCTCAAATGGACCACACCATAAAAAATTAATATTGATTTAACATCAATCATTAAAAAACATTTTAGGGCCTACCTCCACCAAGCTTGATCAGAAACTCGTGTAGCCCCTAAAAGCTTTTATTTATGGGTGTTCAATCAACACAGTAATATGTGATGTTGTCTCTTGAGATTTGGGTCTATTTTATTTTTGGACTCATAACATAAATATAAAAAAATAGATGAACATCATGAATAAAACACACACATTATGGTAGGGCCCAGTAGCCATTAGCTAGTGGCAAGGTCGCTAGCCAACCTGCATCCAACAGTGTAGGTTAACTACTGGAAAGCTTAGATCTCTCACTTTTTCGAATGTCCCAAGTTAGCACATGTGCATGCAAAAGTCAACCACAGTTAACCCATGCTTTCCTTACACGTGTAGATATGCGCACGACTTGGCCGTAACTCTAAAACCAACAGTGTGGGTGACACCTTGAGAGCCTGGTTGGCCGGACGGATCCCATGGGATTAGGAAGGATGGGATGGATTTTAAGGTAATGATGGTGGTGTAAATAGATTGGTTTAAGATCCATGGGATTGCTATATCGGGACAAATTTATCGAGTCCGTTTGGCTCGCCCAGCATATCCCTGGATTTTACCTTCCAATCCCTTCCAATCCATCCAACCAAACATGCCCCAAGCACTTCCAATCCCTTCCAATCTGTCCAACCAAACATGCCCCAAGCACAATTGAACTGGAGTAAGAGGGATGAGTTCAATTTTAAGGTAATGATGGTGATGTCAGTGGATTGGTTTAAGATCCATGGGTTTGCTATATCCCAAGGCAAGTTCATCGGGTCTGTTTGGCTCATTTGGCATGTCCCGAGATTTTACCATCCCATCCCATCCCATCCCATCCCTCCTCTCCTAATCCCTCTTAATCCACCCGGCCAAACAGGCCCTAATTGTAGCATTCACCTTGACGAATGCATTATATATCTACAATTTATTTGTCTTTACATATTATTTTAGAACATGATACAAAATAACGAAGCACCATAGGAAATAGAGGTTGTTAAATGCTTACCGTTAAGAGCTTTTTAGAGTCTAGTGTAAATGTTTCATGACCATCTAACTTGTTGGTAAGGTCATATAGACTTGGATGAAAGCAAAGAAACAAATACCTGAATGATCCAAAACTTGTGTAGCCCACAAAAGGTTTTTAATGGTCAATAATCACTATTTCTTATGATGTGGTCCAAAAATAAAATTTATATTTATTTAATTTTTTGGGACTATGCTTTAAAATAAACGGACAAAACAGATGCATGGCATGAGTATACAATGAATTCACTGAGGTGAGCCCTAGGGGTGCACACGGGTCGGTTTGGTCCGGTTCCGGGGTAAAACCGAAACCAAACCGTTTCTAACGGTTCTAGGATTTTTGGAACCGGAACCGAACCGTTAGCACACTAGAACCGAACCAGAACCGAACCGTAAAAACTGGTTCGGTTCCGGATCGGTTCCACGGTTTTGGGTTTTTCAAATATGGACAGGCAGATACCCCCATCTTTCCTCGCTTTCTGTTGAAAAGGAGAACATTCCTTGGGACATTTTTGAGCACCCTACATGATGGACGGTTCAGATCGCGAAAAGGAATGATGAGTGGGGCCCACTGTCAAAACCCAATCCATGCACGTCCATCTCTGGACGTTTTTGCATGGTTTGAATATTTTGGAAAAAAAAATAAGTGGGGTCACTTCTGATGGCATTCTCGGAGATCTACTCCGCTCATCCTCTTCGTAGTAACAACTAACGTGTAAGAAGAGGTGGGGACCACGGTTCTACGGTTCGGGTCAGTTCTACCTGCCCCTAAACCGGAACCGAACCGTATCCAACGGTTCTTGTAATTTTGGAACCGGAACCGGAACCGGTGCTGTCCAGAACCGGACCAAACCGGACCGATCCAACGGTTCTGGTCCGGTTCCATGGTTCTACCAGTTAAATGTGCACCCCTAGTGAGCCCTGTCCCACCCACATGGCTGGTTCCGAGGTCGCAGCATCCAGACCATTCCCATTAGAATCTAAAATCACACTGAAAGAATAATCCTAACCATCCAGTTGGTGGGTATCAAGATGGTTAAAAATGAAAGGGCTAAGATTTGACGGCTGTTATAATTTTCTCACTCGTGACGGACAGGGGACGTTGCTTTCACTGACGTGGGCCGAAATGCTTCATGTGGAGATGATCCAAACCGTACATTAGGTGCCACCCTCAGTTTGAGCTGGGACCAAAGATCATGCCCTTAGGTGAGCTACACCATGGGAAATACTTGAAATTGAAGTTCCACCGTTAAAATCATTCAAATTGCGATTTGTGGACAACCGTCGGTTTTTATATGCCATTCAATCCACTCACATGAGGTGACACATAAGGATGGATAATTGTCTAAAAATCAGTACATTCCAAGATTCATGAGGGCCATGCCTCGCGAATTTAAGCGTTTAGGCATTATTTTACAAAATTCCTAAAGTGTGGACCGCTTAATTCTCGAATTTGACAAAATTTAAGATCAATGGTGAAAATGTGATGGTGCATCTGATAAACGGGGTGGATCTGATGCATGTTTCTCCCATGTAGGGATCAGTTAACACAAGTCAAGCTCCCACAGCCCTTGATTTCGGTACATCTGCAATCGGGTCTGCGGTTTGGACGGTCTGAATCCCCATGCAGTCCTTGATTTATGCTACATATCTATAATTGGCGGTATAGACGGTCTGGATCCCCATACAACTATGATATATGCACGGTGACAGGTCCATGTCAGCCCCCTTTATCAGGATTGTAACTGGGCCACGAATTTCTGGGCCTGGCTTTAGTCTACTTGGGCCTAGCAACGGGCCGGCCTGAGGCTGGCCCAGGGCTGGATTTTAACATATTAGGTGGGGTCAACTGGATCAGGCCTATTCAAAAATTTGATTTTTCTTTGTTTATGAGCCCATTGACAGACCTACGGCTAGTTAGCCCAAGCCCAGTCTCTTCGCCACTGGGTTAGTCTGGGCTGGGCTGAGACTAAGGTCAACAGCTCGTGTATTGGGTTCGAAGAGGTTCAGCCCAACGGACTGGGTTGTAAGTTTTAACCTAAAATGGGCTGGCGATATGGATGGACGGAGAGGATAAAACACAAACATCAAGGTGGGCCCCACAGAATTTGGGGTCACTGGGCAAGTCACGTCCATGAGATCATGTGTGCACCCTTTGATGGGACTTATATGTGAGCTCATGCCCAATGCTTCAAAAAATAAAAAATAAAAATACACCCTTTGATGTATTTTATTTTTATTTTTATTTTTCCATTTGACTTGCATTAAAATAACTTGATCATTTTAATGTCTTGATTTTAGTTTTAAATATTTGGAACGTGGGGCTGAGCTAGTCATGGACACATCAAATGTCATATGGGCTTGAGCATGTGCAACACTTTGGATTTTTTTATTGGACATGAGCTCGGCTATGGGCTTGCCTAGAGGATTTTGTCTGGGATGGCATCTTGAAACCTAGCCCAGCCCGGGCGTTGACAGTGATTGGCATTTGTTTGTTTTTTGTTAAATAATATCTAGTCAATATTCCAAATGGTTATGGCCTTGGTGCCGAATCTAATTTTAGGCCCATGGGTCAGGAATGAGCCTGACTTTTAGTTCTCAAGTTAGATACAACTTGGACTTAGCCGAGTCCAATCTGATTCAATACCACGAGTCACCACCCTCCAAGTATATGTTTTCTATTGAATAGATGTCTTCAATCTATGTATAAACATGGGACTTCAATCGAGCAACAACTATGCTCGATTGATCGGACTTCTTTGGGATTAGACAAATAGCTATGCTCTCTAGACATTTTAGACCATGATTGATCAATCAAACAATTGGGTTAATTGATCAACATTAACTCAAAAAATACTATAAACTCTCTGGACTATTTTTTAACGTGTTTGATTGATCGAACATGCATCCTTGCTCGATCAAGGATTGCTTGATCAATGTCAATTGATCGGGTCAGCACGCGTGGAATTGCATAAGTGCGCGATTTGTTTTTAATTCTAGTTGTAATAGTATATATATCGGGTGTAATCAGAATTAGGATATTTTAAGTGAATGTTAAGACGTTCCTAAGGGTTCTAGAAAGAATAAGCTAGGATTTTGGGAGATTTGTGAATGGGGTTCTCATCGTTGTAAGTTCTTTCTCTTGTAATATCTTTTCATAATGGATTGCTTGCAACTTCGTGCCATAACTTTTTCTCAATTTTTTTAAATAAAATTCATGTGTTCTCTGTATTTTGTTTACGTTTGATTTCGTCTTGTTTAATTGAATGATTCGTTTGTAATTTGATCCTTTGCAACTTCAAATAACAATTGATTTTAAAAAAAAATGTTATCTCTGATTTTGTTTAAGTTTGAATTAAAGAAATGTTTGTAGAATAAATTTTTTCGATCAAATCAAACAAATCACAACTTGACTTTCGGGTTGAAAGAAAAAAAAAAGAAAATAAGAAAAAGAAAACCAAGATTGGACCTAGCATTACTTGCCTTTTACCTGGGGTTATAAGAACCCACTATAACCTTGAGCTTATGGGCCCCACTGTGATGCTTGTGTTATATCTTCATTCATCCATTTACTACCTCATGTTTTAGGATATGAGCATGAAAATAAGACAAATTCAAAACTGAAGTGGGCAAAACAATAGGAAAAAATGGGGAAGGAAGCACCCACCAATTAAACTTTTTGGGGCTCATCGTGATGTTTATGTGATATCCAACCCGTTCACCACTGGGATGAAGAAGAACACAAATATAAGCCTAATCCAAAATTTCTTAGTCCCACATCATTCAATACCATTGTTTCTCATGGTATTAACCACATGACTCTTGAATGTTGGAATGTGTACTATTTCAGTCCAATAAATTATATGCATTTCTTTCATTAATACTTTGTTTATTGATATATTATTGTGTACACATGCAATGAATGAATGCAATAAATTTGATTGAGAAATTTCATTGAGGTCTGTTTTATCCTTATGAATAAAGTATGACAAGTTCAATATAAAATAAATTGTAAAGCCCAATTTATTATTTTCTTCGTAAACTTAGAATATTGTCATAGTTGGTGGATAATCAAGATGTTAAACTTAATCCGTATGTTATTATATATGGTATGGTTGTTGTGTATGGTGAATCTCTACCTTGAGACATTTTCCCTACAACGTATGCATGTGTACATATTTCCAACATTTAGAAAATAAAATTGGATTCAACGGTCTAGTATTAACTTGCATTTCTATGCTTATTATGCTTATCATTAGACTTAATTAAGAGGACTCATGGTCTAATGACAATTAAGCCAATTGCTTAATTTGATTCACGAATACGTGAACTTTTTAAGTGGATCATGGTGAGTTAGGGTTATTAATCATGTTCCCATGGAGACTAGGTTTCTCAACAAAGATTCTACAAACGTTGCAAGTTTAACATTATATCAAGAATCAAAATAATTAATGGTTGGCCAAATTTATTTTTATAAATTATTTTAATTAGAAAAATTAATTTTAAAATTATTATAGACATGATTTTATAAAATTGATGATTTAGATTTGCTTTTTAAGTAATGAATTATGGCCATGGGATATGGTGGGCCTAGGAGAGTGAGCCTTAAGGTGATATGTAGAAGAACATGTGTACAATAGCACCAGACAAGGTCATCACATACATCCATGCTATTGCAAAGGACATCTAATCATAAATGGGTTTGAATTGGCCGAAGTCCACAGAGCTCCACGCCTTAGGAAAGTTTCATTGACACATTGAATAGAAATTCTATGGTGCCGATTCGAAAGAAGAACAAGAGAAGATGAACAAGCGCCGATCACCATCTAGATCTCCATGAAAGTTACGATTTTAAGTTTGTGTTAATCGAATCCATGCTTAGAAGTAGATCCCATTTGATTTATTTTACTTTGCACCATTCACGAACTCTTTCATTGGATGTGCTTGATTTTTGAGATAACATATTAACATGTGTTGGTGAAATTGATGTACAAAATATATAATACAGACATCACGTTAGGCCCCACAGAACTGCTTAGGAATACGAGGGATTCCATAACCCTGGGTTACTGGCAAGTTGCATCCGGTTCGACCTGCACCTAAAAATTTTTCAGAAGCAAGAGCAATTCATGTGGGGCTAGGCCCAGAATCCTGTGCACAATTCATAAATATTTTTCACCAAGGAATTAGCAAAGAAGGTACCATCCAACCAAGTAGAGCAATGCAAGTTCATTAATAATAAATTTCTATTAGGGCTATGAATCAGTGGGCCTGGGCCAGTCAAGATCAACCTGACAGGCGACAGCCCAAATGAACCGGAGCTTCGTGAGCTAATGAATAGGAAACTTGAGTACACTGGACAGAGTTTGTACATGGGCCATGATTTGGTGATGCAGATCATTGATCTGATAGCCGTCCATCATGGATGCCCATTCAAAATTATCTTCACTGGAACGATTCCTAATCTTTGGATCGTTGGCCTGCCAATAGAAGATTATTGGTTAAGAGGAAGAGATGTTAATGTTATACATTGCTTTGGAACATGTACAAAATATGCTCAGTTTATCAGTTTGTATAAATGGGGCCCATGATCCACTGATCCAAACTGTTGATGGATGGCCTCTCTGGAAGGCCCACAGGCCGTAAATCTTCCAAGAGGGAGACCCTTCAGTTGGTGGCCAGCAAATAAATAGCTAAGAAAGAAATTTAAACAGATAAAGTTCCATATTCAACAAAGATATAAAGATTTAGTGGATGCATCTCCCAATTTAGGGCATATTCCATCATAGAAGAGGCCATCAGATCATTGTCACATATGGCACGGCAGATCCCATGTGGGCCTGGACTTGGTTCCCACGTAGGATGGAACACGTGTTAAAATTTAGATCATTGGATTTCACCAACATTAATTTTTTTTGGGTACCCGGCATATTAAAAAAACAACCTACCAGAAGAATAGTCAGATTTTCGAGACATGCACTACTTAGATGATATTGGGAGCCAGGAACAGTTAAAGGGGGTCGGCATATAACATAGGTGCAACTTGGCCGGGTTGGGTTGGATTGAGCTCAATCCAAGCTCAATCCAACCTCAGGAAGAGCAAGCCTGAGGTTAATCCAACCCAAGTTACGAACCTGAGATATTGACTACTTATGTTAGGATGCCAATGGTTTAAAAGAGCGCGACACGTTTCATCATTAATGAGACTTATTGGTTAGGTTCTTAACAATTGATATTAAAGTCAACCCCATGTCCTATGTTAAGTCACAAAGGATGCAACCTGAAAAGGGCAACCTGAACCATAAAAGTCACCACAACATGAAAATGGCTATCTCAACGACTAGAGTATAGCCTCCAAGTGAAAAGGGGCTACCGAGGTAACCAGAGTATAACTGCCATACTCTAGAAAAGGCTACCTAGATAATCAGAGTATGACTGCTATGCCCTGGACAAGACTATCTGGAAAAGAGGCCAGAGTGAGTGCCGTTACAGAGTGGACATCAACCGCGGAGTGTAGTGGAATGTTATGATTCTAATGGTTTACAAAGCCTAGCTTGATGTATTTCATTAGTCTTAAGGCTTTGGTGTATTGGTTAGGTTCTTAACAACTTAAACCTAATGCAATTAGGGTTGAGTCGGGTTGGATAGAAATTACTCTCTATCTTGCTAAAAGCTCTTTGCTAAGGAAGAATTTTAACCTATAATCTACTTGGGTGGAAAATTGTGCCCTAGAGACATAAGGTTGTAGCTTGTGTGATTTGAGGCTTGTTTGAATTGGGTAATCTCTATCTCTTGTAAGTTTTTGCTTTCATAGTACATATCTATCGCTTTATGCCATGGTTTTCTACCAAAGAGTTTTTCCATGTTAAATTCAGAGTCTTTGTAATTGGGCTTGGTTGTGTGATTGGAATACTTTGCTTGATTCATCTCTATGTGCTTCTACGGTCCCCCAACAAGTGGTATCAGAGCAAACATTGAGGCACAAATTGAATTTGAGAGCATAGTATTAATGGCTTCTAATCCTAAGTTCGATGTTGAGAAATACTCTGGAAAAAATAACTTCAAATTATGGAAGGTCAAGATGACCGGTCTCCTAATTCAACAAGGATTGGACAATGCTATCCTTGAGAAGTGGGTAGATTCTATGATAGATGAAGAAAGGAATAATATAGATAAGAAACGAGAACCTCTATTCAATTGTGCCTAACAGATGAGGTTCTCTATAATGTTATGAGAGAGAAAACTGCAACAAGTACATGGATATATGAAATTAGAGGACATTTATGCAAAGAAATCTCTTGAGAATCACCTATACTTGAAGCTTTAGTTGTTCAATCTGAAAATGGCAGAGGGAGGTGATGTTGAGGCCTACATTAGTAACTTTAATAAGATGATTTATAAATTGTTGGATGCGAAAGAAATGATTAAAAATGAGTATTAGGCATGCATCTTGTTGAATTCTCTTCCGGCTTCATATGAGTCATCCAAGGACTCATTATGCACCGATAGATCGACCCTTAGCGTCGATACTGTTATTTCAACCCTTCGTGGAAAGGCGATGAGAAACAAAAACGGTGATGTGGACGCCTCTACTTGGTTACGAGCGGGCGTAATTCCGAACGTGACAGTGGATCTTCTCGATCGAGATCCAAATCCAAGGGTAAGGGCAAGGGCAGAGGAAAGTTGAAGTGCTGGATTTATGGGATGTCTAGACACATGAAGAAGGATTGCACAAATTCTAAGGCTAAAAGAGAGAACTTAGAGGCTTCTTCTAGTGAGGTCAACATTGCCGAGTCTGATGAAGGTATGAGTGAAAGTGATGTACTGTCAGTGTCTATGGTTGGACACTTATACAATGATTGTAGGGATGAGTGGATTTTGGATACCAGGACATCATATCACATGACTCCTCATCGGAGTTGGTTCACCAGTTACAGAGAGTGCGATGGTGGCCAAGTATTTATGGGCAATGACAATGCATGTAATGTAGTGGGTGTTGGATCAGTGCGCATCAAGATATTTGATGGCATGAAGCATACCTTGACTGAGGTGAGACACATTTCTAATATGAGGAAGTGCTTGATATCTCTTAGAGCACTCGAGGTGCTTGGGCACAAATTAGATCACCAGTTTTGATCGTGCCCTTAAAGTTTCAAAGGGGGCACTCGTAGTCATGAAGGCACAGAAGAATGTAAATCTTTACAGGTTAATTGTGAGCATTTCAGTGGGTTGAACTAAAGCATTTGTAGTGGATGGAACTAAAGCATTTGTAGTGGATTCCACGTTTACACGTATGTGACACGTACTTTTGGGTCACATGAGTGAGCAGGGCATGAAGGTACTTTCTGACCGTTGTTTAATTCCAACTTTTAAAAGTTTGATTTAAGTATATGTGAGCATTGTATATATGGTAAATATTAAATGTTATCTTTTAAATCTGAAAAACATATATGTAAGGGTGTTCTTGATTATGTGTATTTTGATGTATCGGGGTCGTCTCCCGTGGTTTCTGATGGAAGGTCGTTATGGTTCGTCATGTTCATTGACGAATATTCCAGGAAGGCATGAGTTTATTTCATGAAAAATTAATCCGATGTTTTCACTTTTTTCAAGCAGTGGAAAGCAATTGTTGAAAAATAGTCGGGACGATAGGTGAAGGTTTTAATGACAGATAATGGTGGAGAATTTACTTCAGGTGAATTTAATCAATATTATAAGAACGAAGGGATCGTGAGACACAACATAGTGCGCCACACACAAGAGAAAATCGGTGTGGCTGAGCGGATGAATCAGACTCACTTAGACAGAGCCCGATGCATGATTAGTAATGCTAGGTTGGGCAAGGAATTGTGGACTGAAGCTGTTAATATAGCCTGTTACTTGGTGAATCGGTCCCCTTTTAGGGCCATCGATTGTAAAATTATAGAGAAAGTATGGAGTACGATCAGAAGGTAGACTACTCGGGATTATATGTATTTGGTTGTGAAGCTTACTCTCATGTACCGTTAATTGAGAGAGATAAGGTAGACCAAAGAGCCAAAAGTTACATCTTTGTTGGCTATGTTGGTGGTGTGAAGAGGTATAAGTTATTTGACCGAGTCACATGAAAAATCATCATTAGCCGTGACGTCAAATTCAACGAAAGATCCTTGTTCCGTAAGGATAAGTATGAGGAATCGAAAAAGTTGGTTGTGGACGTTTAGGTAGACAGATGCCACTCAGGCTAACACATATAGGCAGACAGAGGTACATGAGCAGGGTGGAGCAGTCACCTGTGAGAAGGAATCCGCCGTGAGATCGGAAGTTACCGACGAGATACAAGGATGACTCAAATGTCGCATATGTCCTCATTACAGATGAGGATGATTCGTCTACTCTTCAAGAGGCTCTTGATGAGCTGGATGCCGAAAAGGAAAAAAACTGCGATGAATGATGAAATGAACTCCTTGGTTAAGAACGAGACGTGAGAGCTGGTGAAGCTTCCCATTGGCCGAAAAGCCATCAAGTGCAAGTGAATCTTTAAGAAGAAACATGATAAGTACAAGACAAGGTTGGTAGAGAATGGATATGCTCATATGGAAGGTGTCAACTTCACTGAGATATTCACACAAGTTGTGAAGTAAGTATCTATCAGATTCGTATTGACACGGGTTGCCCAATACGATTTTGAGCTGGAGAAAATGGATGTGAAGACTACCTTCTTGCATAAGAAATTGGAAGAACATATCTGCATGAAGCAATTAGAATGCTTCAAAATAAAAAGGGCAGATAACAAGGTTTGTATGTTGAAGAGGTTGTTATACAACATGAAACGGTTGCCTAGGCAGTGGTACAAAAAGTTTGGTTCTCTCACGGTAAGTCAAAGGTCTACTAGGAGTGAATATGATCATTGTGTTTATTACAAGATACTGAGTGATGAGAAATTCATTATCCTGGTGTTGTATGTTGATGACATGTTAATCGTCAATCATTGCATGTTTGAGATCGACTTACTGAATACTCAGTTATCAGGGATATTCAAGATGAAAGATATGAGGGCTGTAAAGAGGGTTCTCGGCATTGATATATACAGAGACATTAAGAAGAGCAAACTTTGTTTATCTCAAGCAGAATATCTTGAGAAGGTATTAATCAAGTATGAGATGGACAAGGCAAAGCCGGTCAGCGTTTCCCACGTGGCTCAATTCAAGCTTTCTTCGGAACAGTGTCCATAAACAGATGAAGAAAGCGAGAAATATCTCGTATGCCTTATTCGAATGCGGTTGACAGTTTAATGTATGCCGTAGTTTGTATAAGACCAGATATTTCATATGTGGTGGGTGTTGTTAGCGAATATATGTCTAACCACGGAAAGTAACACTGAGAGGCAATGAAATAGCTACTTCGATACATTCGAGGTACGCAGGACTACGTCTTATTTTTTGAGAAATCAGGGGCTAAGTTAGTTAGGTACGTGGATTCTGATTACATAGGGAGTATATATAGTAGAATGTTAACTTTAGGTTACTTGTTTATACTAGTGGGTGAAGTGATCAGTTGGATGTCGAAGCTTTAGTCTATGGTGGCTCTTTCCACGACCAAAGTAGGATATATGACAGTGACTCATGCATTCAAGGAAAGTTTTTGGTTTAGGGGAGTGATAAATTAATCGGAGATTCTACAGGAGGGCGTGCCGGTTAATTGTGATAGTGAAAGTGCTATCAATTTGGCTAAAAATTCTATTTATCACTCACATATTAAACACATTGATGTTCGTCACCATTTTATCTGACAGGTGCTTGAGGAAGGAAGAGTGACTCTGGATAAGATTCACACGAACGTGAATCTGGCGAACATGCTCACTAATGTAGTTTCCTCAGAGAAGTTCAAGTTTTGTACAACTTCTCCAAGCTTGGTGAAGGCATAAATGAAAGATAGAGGATGCACAAAAGCAATTTTGGAGCTATGATGCAAGACAAAATTAGAAAAGAGAATAAGAAACTACAAAGAATGAAGATTAAAGACATGGTAGAGATTGTTGTTGATGTCTCAAATCTTTTTAGAAACAGGATCTACCAATGCCATCGATAGTCCATTCGATGCCATCGACAAATGCTCGATGCCATCGAGGAGCCGACGATAACATTAAAGTCCCATCGAAGTGCCATCGAGAAAATCCAGAAAATTCATGTTCAGTCGCTGGAACGTTTTGGAGTTTTGTTCCATGCCATCGATAGTCTGTCGATGCCATCAAAATGTCATCAAAGGTGTTATCGAACGATCACGCAAAAATTACATAGAATTGCATAAGTGCAGGATTTGTTTCCTATTTCGATTGTAATTCAACTAGAGGCTATATCTAGGGGTATAATAGGGAATATGGTATATCCAAGAGCTTTCTAATTTGTTCCTAGGGTTTCAAGGGTGTAACTTGGGTGATTCGAGGCTTATTCGAATAAGGTAATCTCTATCTCTTATAAGTTTCTACTTTCATAGTCCATATATGTCTCTCTTTGTGCCATGAGTTTTTCTCGAAAGGGTTTTTCCACATTAAATCTAGAGTTTTTGTGATTGGGCTTGGTTGTATGATTGAAATATTTTGCTTGATTCATCTTTGTGTGCTTCCGTAATCTCCCAACAAAAACATTAGACCATCTTTTCTCGACAGAGGTCCCAGGTATGGTCCCACTTCAGTTGCGTTTTTTAAATGGCTTATGGGGTGGGTCAAGGCATGGTGGGAAGGGCCAACCAATAGTGGTTGGCTACTTCCAACGCTGATTGTTTTAGTATTTTACGGGGCCTAACCCCATGCTTGATATTATGGGAAGTACGGGCGGAGAGAAACGGAAACCAGTTTAAGGAGAGCACAATTAAGGTCGTCAACGTCATCTCACATATTTATAAGTGGATGAAATTGATCGGCCTCTGCCTCTCATGCCCGAAACCCACCAACTATTCAAGACAATTGGCCTTTCAGGTCCTTGGTATTAGCATAGGGAGAGAAATCCACCCGTCGGTGGTCAAGTGAAAAAGGCTGAGTGATGGCTGGGTCAAAGTTAATGTAGATAGGTATTCTCAGGGGAATCCAAGTCTCCCAGGGGGTGGAGTATGTAGGGACTGAGATGGAAACTTTCTCTTCGTTTTCTCCTCAGGATATGGAATCATCTCCAACTCCCGTGCTGAATTCATAAGCTTTGGTGGATGGGCTGTCACTATGGTTGTCGAAAGTAAAAGTGGAGATCGACTCTATGGTTGTCGTTGATATGCTCAACAATAGGTCCATGCATAGGAACTAAAAAAAAATGGTTGTCGAAAGTTTTTGTAGTAGGCTTGCCCGAATTTTGTAGGGTGTACAGCCGCTCCTCTTGGAATTTAAAAAAAAAATAAAAAAAAGTAAAATCATACTCTTAAAAAAAAGAAAAAGTGGATGAGTCATCTACCCATTAGCAAATCGCCATCTAATCATGTTCAAGGGCACTCAAAAAAGACCAACACAGTAGACACTAGGAAAATAGCAGCTACTTCTATCCCAGAGAAATCTAAAAGAAACTAGCTGCCTATATATAGCTGCCATTAAAAGTAGTGGATTTCCAGACAAAACCATTACAATTTAAGCCACTCCCTTGCGAAGTTCGCATGGTGCATGCTCTCCAATGGGCTTTATAATTTTTTTTTTTTTTTCTAATATAGATTGAAAGTACATGCATTGGAACTTTTACAAGCGCCCAAACTTGAAACCTTTGCAATTTTATTTCCAAAGGATTTTTGGTCCCTCCTCCTTTGTAATTTCCTTTTAATTTAATAAAAACCTTTCTTCTGAAAATTTTCCAAACAGATAAGGTTTTGGGCTGTTTGGAGTGGTTGGAGGATGTGATTTGTGAGAAATAAGACTTCCCAAATATCATAGCTTTTTATTGGTCGAATTGCTTTCCAGAAGAGAAAGGTATTTGGTTGGCTTCCCATAGAAGGAAGTATAGAAAGGTGAGGATGGTGCCTCTCCTTTTCTTCTTTTGCTGTATTGTCATTGCAATGTTGTCATTTTATGTAATTCCTTCAGTATCACCCATCCGTTTATTTTAGCCACATGCATACACTTCTTCAGCTTGCTCGCTGTGGAAAAGATAGCGGGAAAATGCACCGTTAGAAGTTGTTTTGCTTTTTAGGTAAAGACAAAATGCCTCCCCTTTGTTTATTGGACAAATAACTCCCTCTCAGTGTGTGTATGTGTGTGTGTGTGTATATAAATAATATATATATATATATATATATATATTATATATATATAATATATTTTTTTTTTTTTTTTTCAAAAGGAGCCCAACATGCATTAGATAGAATCGAGATTTACAACCTGGACAAATTCAGGCAGGGCCGAGAACAACAAAAGCAAAGCCCTACCTATCTTAAACTATACAGGAGGGACCTTAAGGGGATCACCTAAGAAAAGCGAATGGACCCAGACCCGTTTTATGTAGAAAGATTAGGCCTCTATATGGTTGGAAGATGCTGAGAGAGGAGGAAGACTTCAGACGCTTGATTGGCATATATATATATATATATAAATATATATATATATATATATATATATATATTATTATATATATATATATATATATAATATATATATATATATAGTGGAAATGTCGACCTCATGGAAACTTCCCATGAGGTCAAGCGATGTGGCCTCACATGATGTGTGTCGAACATCTACCCATCAGTCAGATGCACCATTCCATGGTGGTCCAAGGGCTTAAAATTCAAGTCAATCCATCACTTGGGTGGGCCACACCACATACAACAGTTGAGAGGGGTTATCCTACCATTAAAACATTGATAATTATTTATTGGGCCCACCGAGATGTGGTTCACAAATCCAGCCCATCCATTGTGTGTTTCCCACTTGGTGGAGGGATCAGACCAAGTTTCAGCCGCATCCAAAACTCAGGTGGACCTCACCAAGTGCTTTTATATATTTTAGGTATGTCTTCACATGGGTTTAGATGGTATGGTTCACCCGAGTTCCGTATATGGATGATTTTTTTAGATATTTCATAAACTAAATGGGACCCAGCAAATGCACGGTATTGATGTTCAACACACATCACTGTGGGGCCCACACAACTCGACCTCATGGGAAGTTCTCATGAGGTCGACCTCAACCTCATGGGAACTTCCCATTAGGTCGAGCGGTGTGGGCCCCACCATGATGTGTGTTGAACATCAACACCGTGCAATTGATGGGTCCCTTTTAGGTTATTGGATATCCCAAAAAGCAGCTGTATACAGAACTCAAGTGGGCTATACCATCTAAAAACATGTGAATATAAACCTAAAACATATAAAAGCACTTGGTGGGACCCACTTGAGTTTTTGATGTGGCTAAAACTTGATCCGACCTCTCATTCAAGTGTTACACACACAATGGATGGGCTGGATTTTTGAACCCATATCTTGGTGGGCCCAATAAATGATTACCAATGCTTTAATAGGAGGGTAACCCCTATCAACTGTTGTATGTGATGTGGCCTATCCAAGTCATGGATCGACTTGATTTTTAAGCCCGTGGCTCACCATGGAATGGTGCATCTAACTGATGGTGTTGATTTTTGACACACATCACGGTGGAGCCCACACAGCTCGACCTCCTGGGAAGTTTCCATGAGGTGGACCTCGTAGTAATATTTCCCTACACACACTATATGACTTCACCAACCGTTCATATCAAGCCGTCAAATGACATTAAATTTATATTTATTCCAATTAAACCCTTCACTTTCTACCACGTTTGTAGAACTTATTCCACACCACAATGTGAGAAGCCATCGTGCCGTAGTTCCACATCAAATCCATCCATAAGACATGCTTCAATTTCACCATGTGTTCCATAAATTAGTCCTATTTGAAACATTGGTGGCTCCGGATGGGACGCAGATTGCCTGCTAAAGGTTTTCGTGCGGGAAAGCTAGGTGAGGCCCTAGGTGATATTTGTGTGAAATCCACCTTGTCCATCCATTTTGTAATTCATTTTAGGACATAGGACCAAAACTGAGACAGACCCAAAACTCAAGTGGGCCACATGAGAGGAAACGGTGGGGATTGAACGACCACAGTTGAAACATTCATGTATCCATAGAGGTTTTGCACCAGGGCGTAGTTTTTTATTTTTTCAGCTCATCCCAGTCGGGATGTCCTTATAAACAGGTTGGATGGCATATAGACATCAAGATCCAGGTAAGGAAGGTTTCAACGATATGCATTTCTTTTCTCACTTTCATGTATGTACCATTTACATAAGCATGACCCACCAAAATTGTGCTAGGTAATATTATTTTTAGTTTCTACGTGTAGGACCATGGTTGAATGATATGGACCTTTGCTGATGGATTTTCAAGACTTCTGTCTCTCTCGGGCCTCCCCCCTCAGGCTCTGGTAAAGTCTGAGTAAGAGAGCACTTATCTTGAAATGGACTAAGTCTGAGTAAGAGAGCACTCATCTTGAAATGGGCTTACCACTCAACGTAATGCAGAATAGAGCATGCATATGCTCCAAAAAGATCTCAACTACAATTCCAATGTTTTTGGTCCAAATGATCCTATATTGTGATCACTACCAAAAAAATGGGCAAAGGCTACGGATAAAATCCATAGCCATAGACCTATGGCTACGGTTTTAGTCCGTAGCACGACCGTAGTCGTAGGTGCCATAACAATAGGTCTGGAACCTATAGCTACGGATTAACTGTAGCTATAGGTTCCAATAGCTACGGATATAATCCGTAGCAATAACTACCAGAAAAACGGGCAAAGGCTACGGATAAAATCCGTAGCCATAGACATATGGCTACGGTTTTTGTCCGTAGCACGACCGTAGTTGTAGGTGCAGTAACAATAGGTCTGGAACCTATGGCTACGGATTTAATCCGTAGCAAATATATCTGTAGCGAAAACTTCAAACAACTACGGATATTATTTGTAGCTAAAAGTCCGTAGCAATATGTCAAATTTAATAAAGGCTACACCTGTCAGATTATTGGCTACGGTCAATATTCGTAGCTATTTTGTACATTAAAAAATTACATACAATCACTCATTCATTCAATTACCACCTGTACAATCATTCATTCATTCAATTATAATCAATTACAATCCTTCATTCAATCAATTACAATCAAATTTATTCAATCAATTACAATTACAATTACAATAATGCTGAAAATACAAATCTTTGGCTCCATTAGAGAAATGTGCTCGACTTCACCATGAAATTTCAACAGCTTCGTATATTCCATCATCCTACAAACAGCCATGTCATTCATAAATTAGAATGCCTATTGGGGAAATTAAAGAAAGACAAAGTGAAAGAAGTGCATCATGTACAACCATTTTTTTTCTTAATAAATTAAAAAAAAAAACTCAAAGAGGAATGAAATTGACACAAAAGAAATGATCTCACCATATGATTATAGGTTTTGGTTTAGGTTTAGGTTATAGGTTTAGGTTATAGGTTTAGGTTAAGGTTTAGGTTAAGGTTAGGCTATAGGTTATAATTAAGTTTAGGTTATAGGTTATAGGTTAAGGTTTAGGTTATAGGTTTTGCTTTAGGTTAAGGTTATAGGTTTAGGTTTAGGTTTAGGTTTAGGTTATAGGTTTAGGCTTAGGTTATAGGTTATAGCTTTTGGGAACTTGATTATAGGTTAAGGTTTAGGTTTAGGAAATCGGGTTTGGGTTCGGGATCGGGTTTAGGTTTGGGTTTTCAAGTTGAGATTAGGATTAGGTGTAGGTTTGGGTTTAAGGATTTGAGAATACATTTAGGTTTTAAGTTTAGGTTTAGGTTAAAGGTTTAGGGAAAGGTTATAGGTTTAAGTTTAGGTTTATGTTTAGGTTATAGGTTATAGCTTTAGGGAATTGAGAATGGGTTATGGTTTAGGTTTAGGAAATCGGGTTTAGGTTCGGGATTGGGTTTAAGTTTGGGTTTTCAAGTTTAGGTTTAGGTTATAGGTTTTGGAATTTGAGAATGGGTTCGGGTTTAGGTTATAGGCTTTGGTTTTGGTTTAGGTTATAGGTTTTGGTTTTGGCTTAGGTTAAGGTTATAGGTTTTGGGATTTGAGAATGGGTTCAGGTTTAGGTTATAGGTTATGGTTTTGGTTTAGGTTATAGGTTTTGGGATTTGAGAATGGGTTCGGGTTTAGGTTATAGGCTATGGTTTTGGTTTAGGTTTAGGTTATAGGTTTTTGGATTTGAGAATGGGTTATGGTTTATGTTTAGGAAATCGGGTTCATGTTCGGGATTGGGTTTAAGTTTTGGTTTTCAAGTTTAGGTTTAGGTTTAGGTTAGGGAGTTGAGATTAGGATTATGTATAGGTTTAGCTTAAGGGAATTGAGTTTAGGTTATAGGTTTAGGGAAAGGTTAGGTTTAGGTTATAGGTTTTGGGATTTGGGAATAGTTTTAGGTTATAAGTATAAATTTAGGTTAGGTTATAGGTTAAGGTTTAGGGATTTAAGTTTAGGTTATAGGTTTTGGTTTAGGTTATAGGTGTTGGGATTTGAGAATGGGTTCGGGTTTAGGTTATAGGTTTTGGTTTTGGTTTAGGTTATAGGTTTTGAGATTTGAGAATGGGTTCGGGTTTAAGTTATAGGTTTTGGTTTTGGTTTTGGTTATAGGTTTTGGTTTTGGTTTTGGTTAAGGTTTCGGTTTTGGCTGTAGGTTTTGGGATTTGAGAATGGGTTCGGGTTTAGGTTATAGGTTTTGGTTTTGGTTTTGGTTTTGGTTTTGGTTTAGGTTTAGGATAAGGTTTAGGTTTAGGTTATACGTCTTTGGATTTGAGATGGGTTCGGGTTTAGGTTATAGGTTTTGGTTTTGGTTTAGGTTATAGGTTTTGGGATTTGAGAATGGGTTCGGGTTTAGGTTATAGGATTTGGTTTTGGTTTTGGTTTAGGTTATAAGTTTTGGTTTTGGTTTTGGTTTTGGTTATAGGTTTTCGGATTTGAGAATGGGTTCGGGTTTAAGTTATAGGTTTTGGTTTTGGTTTTGGTTTAGGATAAGATTTAGGTTTAGGTTATAGGTTTTTGGATTTGAGAATGGGTTCGGGTTTAGGTTATAGGTTTTGGTTTTGGTTTAGGTTATAGGTTTTGGGATTTGAGAATGGCTTGGGGTTTAGGTTTAGGTTTAGGTTATAGGTTTTGGGATTTAAGAATGGGATCGGGTTTAGGTTATAGGTTTTGGGTTTGGTTTAGGTTATAGGTTTTGAGATTTGGGAATAGTTTTAGATTAGAAGTATAGGTTTAGGTTAGGTTATAGGTTAAGGTTTAGGGATTTGAGTTTAGGTTATAGGTTTTGGTTTAGGTTATAGGTGTTGGGATTTGAGAATGGGTTCGGGTTTGGGTTATAGGTTTTGGTTTTGGTTTAGGTTATAGGTTTTGGGATTTGAGAATGGGTTTGGGTTTAGGTTATAGGTTTTGGTTTTGGTTTAGGTTATAAGTTTTGGTTTTGGTTTAGGTTTAGGTTAAGGTTATAGGTTTTGGGATTCGAGAATGGGTTCGGGTTTAGGTTATAGGTTTTGGTTTTGGTTTAGGATAAGGTTTAGGTTTAGGTTATAGGTTTTTGGATTTGAGAATGGGTTCGGGTTTAGGTTATAGGTTTTGGTTTTGGTTTAGGTTATAGGTTATGGTTTTGGTTTTATTATAAGATTTAGGTTTAGGTTATAGGTTTTTGGATTTGAGAATGGGTTCGGGTTTAGGTTATAGGTTTTGGGATTTGAGAATGGCTTGGGGTTTAGGTTTAGGTTAAGGTTTAGGTTTAGGTTATAGGTTTTGGGATTTAAGAATGGGTTCGGGTTTAGGTTATAGGTTTTGGGTTTGGTTTAGGTTATAGGTTTTGAGATTTGGGAATAGTTTTAGATTAGAAGTATAGGTTTAGGTTAGGTTATAGGTTAAGGTTTAGGGATTTGAGTTTAGGTTATAGGTTATAGGTGTTGGAATTTGAGAATGGGTTCGGGTTTGGGTTATAGGTTTTGGTTTTGGTTTAGGTTATAGGTTTTGGGATTTGAGAATGGGTTCGGGTTTAGGTTATAGGTTTTGGTTTTGGTTTAGGTTATAGGTTTTGGTTTTGGTTTAGGTTAAGGTTTAGGTTTAGGTTATAGGTTTTGGGATTTGAGAATGGGTTCGGGTTTAGGTTATAGGTTTTGGTTTTGGTTTAGGATAAGGTTTAGGTTTAGGTTATAGGTTTTTGGATTTGAGAATGGGTTCGGGTTTAGGTTATAGGTTTTGCTTTTGGTTTAGGTTATAGGTTTTGGGATTTGAGAATGGGTTCGGGTTTAGGTTATAGGTTTTGGTTTTGGTTTAGGTTATAGGTTTTGGTTTTGGTTTAGGTTTTGGGATTTGAGAATGGGTTCGGGTTTAGGTTATAGGTTTTGGTTTTGGTTTTGGTTATAGGTTTTTGGATTTGAGAAAGGGTTCAGGTTTAGGTTATAGGTTTTGGTTTAGGTTTAGGTTATAGGTTTTGGGATTTGAGAATGGGTTCGGGTTTAGGTTATAGGTTATGGTTTTGGTTTTGGTTTAGGTTATAGGTTTTTGGATTTGAGAATGGGTTCGGGTTTAGGTTATAGGTTTTGGTTTTGGTTGTAGGTTTTGGGATTTGAGAATGGGTTCGGGTTTAGGTTATAGGTTTTGGTATTAGTTTAGGTTATAGGTTTTGGTTTAGGATAAGGTTTAGGTTTAGGTTATAGGTTTTTGAATTTGAGAATGGGTTCGGGTTTAGGTTATAGGTTTTGATTTTGGTTTAGGTTATAGGTTTTGGGATTTGAGAATGGGTTCGGGTTTAGGTTATAAGTTATGGTTTTGGTTTAGGTTTAGGTTATAGGTTTTTGGATTTGAGAATGGGTTCGGGTTTAGGTTATAAGTTTTGGTTTTGGTTATAGGTTCTGGGATTTGAGAATGGGTTCGGGTTTAGGTTATAGGTTTTGGTTTTGGTTTAGGATAAGGTTTAGGTATAGGTTATAGGTTTTTGGATTTGAGAATGGGTTCGGGTTTAGGTTATAGGTTTTGGTTTTGGTTTTGGTTTAGGTTATAGGTTTTGAGATTTGAGAATGGGTTCGGGTTTAGGTTATAGGTTTTGGTTTTGGTTTAGGTTATAGGTTATGGTTTTGGTTTAGGTTTAGGTTATAGGTTTTTGGATTTGAGAATGGGTTCGGGTTTATGTTATAGTTTTTGGTTTTGGTTATAGGTTTTGGGATTTGAGAATGGGTTTGGGTTTAGGTTATAGGTTTTGGTTTTGGTTTAGGTTATAGGTTTTGGTTTTGGTTTTGGATAAGGTTTAGGTATAGGTTATAGGTTTTTTGTTTTGGTTTAGGTTATAGGTTTTGATTTAGGTTATAGGTTTTAGGATTAGGTTTTGGTTTAGGTTTAGGTTATAGGTTATTCGATTTGAGAATGGGTTCGGGTATAGGTTATAGGTTTTGATTTAGGTTATAGGTTAACGGTTTAAGTTAAGGTTTAGGTTTAGGTTATAGGTTTTTGGATTTGAGAATGGGTTTGGGTTTAGGTTAAGGGTGTGGTCCCTGCAAATACAAATATAAACACGGCCTGTCCAAATGGCCAGGCCCTTCCAATGCCGTCCATAGGAAATGGACTGCTTGATCATGGTCATAATAGCGGTTCCCACCTTCCAGGGACCCCCGCTCATCCGGATAGCTTCGACGCACATCCGGGTCTGCTCCATTAATTTCGAACAAATACATAAACACGAGCTGTCCAAATGGCCAGGCCCCTCCAATGCCGTCCATAGGAAATGGACAGCTTTATCATGGTCATAACAGCGGTTCCCACCTTCCAGGGACCTCCGCTCTTCCGGATAGCTCCGACGCACATCCGGGTCTGCTCCATCAATTTCGAGCAAATACATAAGTGGTGATGGATAGCTTTACTGTCCTTGCAGCCGAGATTCTTTTTACAAATCGCTCTTCACCTACAAAACATGGATGGATTCACATATAGGAACGAAATGTAACTAAACCAACTCAAAATGATGTGCATTTTCAGATGAAGAATTATGCATGTCTTGCTCATGAGCATATGGGAACTTGAGAGACGAAGAATCCACATACAAGATGGTGTCTGTAAGCCATCAGATCCACATTGTGCAAGCATCCTAACCCGGCAAGGATTCAGAATTTACTAGCCCCGTGCCATAGGTGTTGAATCCCGTGACAATACAATGTCGTCAAAAGAAAGATGAAAAGCAGAAAATTTAACTCAGAACAAGAGACAACAAATCTATAGAAAAGATCAAAACCATATTTTGATCCATCTCAGCGAGAGAGAGAGAGAGAGAGAGAGAGAGAGAGAGAGAGAGAGAGAGAGAGAGAGAGAGAGAGAGAGAGAGAGAGAGAGAGAGAGAGAGAGAGAGAGAGAGAGTGCTCTAATTGAGATTATCCAAATTGAAACTGCTTTGATTGAGATTATCCAAATTGTTATCAATTTAGATATCAGGTCAGGGATGCCCACTGTTGATAATGCAGGCCATTGATCTATTGTGTCCCACCATGTATTGATCATGCATCAGATATCTCCTAAACAGAAAATCTTAACATCTTTTATTTGCGGTATTAAGGCATGTAGTTCAGAATAGAAACACAACAATGGTCTGCATTCAACTTGAAAAGCTTCCTAATATTGATTGCTTGGGATCTTCCAATTCATGACATTTTTTTCCTTTTTGGGGCACTCCATCCACACTAGGACCAATGGTCCTAACTACCAAACAATTGATGTATGACAATATGAGAATTGAAGAGTTGATGAAAATATATGGCCCAAGTATCATATAATTTCTCCTGTGCAGGATCTCCTCATTGTCATTTGCTGTGAGTTTAACAGGTGATGACACAGGCATATAATGGTGGGTCCCATACAATGGACATGTACAGAACTCACGTACATGCAAATCTAAGCTATTTGAAGACTGGCGGTCAAACTGTAAAAGACAGATCCGCAATTAACTCAACAGTCAATATTTCTAACAACACAAATAACAAAAGCACATACACATCAGATTGATAGAAATATTGCTAATAGTTTTTAGTTTTATGATTGATTTGAAATGGGATCAGTCAGTAATTATTCATGGGATGTCTACGGCTAATTAGTAGATCAACATGTGGCGGCACATCAAATGTGGACCACTGATCAAGTATTTATAACCACTTGCATAGATGAAAAGTCTCGCATGCAATTCTAATATATCAAGCTAGATGATGGATTGTACCAGTTAAAGACTTCACCACACAAGGGCAATGGAATGCTTACAAAGACCTAGGATGAAGAAACCACACAAATATCAGCTCTATCCAAAATTTCGTCAGCCCACATTAAGTTAAGAAAAACTATAACGGGCCAATATGGGGCCTTTACAGTTTCTTCCCTAAAAAGAAAAACAAAATTGACCATTATAGGCCAGTAACAGCTGTTACGGCCTGTATTGTAATGACTATAAGGCTGGCTGTTGCGGCCACTGTTATCGTCATTGAATACGTTGATCCAAAAGGTTGGCTTGTTTGGGTTGGGGTAGCCCATGGCTTGATAATCCAAACAATTAGCCTGTTTTAGCTAGGGTTAGTAAAACTACAATTTTTTATTTTTTAAAAGTAACGAAGAAAATATATTAAGAAGAAAAGAAAGCATACAAAGAAAAAGAAAAGAACTCATATGATTAACTTGATAGCTGCAAATCCATATATTTCACAAGATCGGTAGAAAAAAAATGAAAGAAAGAAAGAAAGAACGCCTTTTTGGACAAACCGAATTAAACTCATTTAAAGGGAACTTCTTTTAATATTTAAAAAAAGAAAAAAAAAATGAAAAAAGAAACCTTTCATGGTGATTAAGGACAAAGACAGTCATCATCATCCATTGATAGAGTTGAGGGGGAGGGGGAGGTAAATGATTTAAGCACGGATCACTTTGAGGAGTTGAGAGAGGAATGATATTGCCACACTATTTGATAGCCTATGTTATGGAGGCTAATACACAACAGGCTATAACCGAGATTTCGTCCCCAGCAAGCAACTGAAGCACAAGAAGATGAAATATTCTAAGATTGGGTGACCCACAACTGTCTCCCGTGATGATCAGATCCAACTTCAAGAACAAGAGAAGGGATATCTAATCTCAATCTTCTTTTCCTCAAACAAGGGAATGTAATTTCAATTCAATAGCAAAAACTCTCTATTACATTGTATAAAATGTATCTATACTAAGCCCGGATACCTATCAATCTAGGCATAACCGTACTCCCAACTTCTAATCTTAGCCTTACATTCATTAAAACATAGTAAAAACACTAATCTGAGGACGCTCACTGGGTAGAAGAAAAATAAATTCCCCCATCCAGAGATGTGATCCACATCATCACTGGCTGGTGGAAATCGTATTACTGTCATCTAGTGATGGGTTCCAAATCATCACTGGTTGGCGTAAATATGCATCCTGCTCGCTAGCGATACCCCATACAAATGGTTCCGACCCACTGAATGGCCTTGATTGCACGACCTTGAGATGATGTTATGGCACAGCTGATCAGGACTCTTGCGGTCCACTTGAGAGGAGAATTTGTCGGGTTTTCTAGTGATTTGGATGTCTAGATCCATGGGGGCTGCAAATGAGGACCTTTGCTGCCCTCCTGGTTCAAATAGGATGACCCTCTTGTGGGGTTTTCTAACTGTTTTAATTAAAGTTTTGTATTTTCGTCTTATGTATATACACTATATACACATGCATATGTGCATGCGGGTAAGCATCCATTTTTTTAGTTGACACAGTGTTCAACCCAAACCTTTTATTCACCAATTTTTCAGAAATTTCATTCATTGGAGTGTTATTATAAGGACCCAAACCAAATTAAACATGAAATTTTCCCATACCATTTTTCTCCATGTGGAATCTTTACTAATTGTGGTTCTGTCTTACCATGGGCAGGCAAGGCATAAAATAAATAAATAAATAAATAAAAATCTAGTTCATTGGACAACCTTAACTTGTTGATTTGTGGCCTAAGATAGAAGGACAAAAGGGACATGGACATGCATGTTACTGTCTTGCTTCCATGGTTGGTGTTGTAACCGTTGAAGTAATATATGCTAAAAATAAATAAAAAGGTTTTTCAACCAAGGATCTGTAAAGAACTTGATATTAGAAGTAAGTAGCTAGCCACTTCGAGGGGGCTGAGTCCTCCTATTACGAATAATGAATAAACTTCTGGATAGATTTTCATTAACAAATGCAACTTAAATAACATAACAAATAACCAACAGCCCACTACTTGCTTACATGACAAATAACCAACAACCCACTACTTACTGACATGACAAATAACCAACAGCCCACTACTTGCTGACATGACAAATAACCAACAGCCCACTACTTGCTGACATGACAAATAACCAACAGCCCACTACTTGCTGACAAGACAAGTAACCAACAGTCCACTACGTACTGAAATTAAACAACACTTAACCAACAACCCACTATTAACAGGCCCATGACAATCCTTTCCCCATCAGAAGACCTTGCCCTCAAGGTCAGGGAAGTCTTTTTGCAGCTGTTGGAAGTTAACCCAAGAGGCATTATCGAGCTCAAGTCCTTTCCATTTGACAAGCAGTTCACTCACAGCTCGCCCTTGCTTGCGCCGCTGCAAAATTTCTTCAGGCTCAGCTTACGGCCCACCATCAATAGCCACTGGAGGAATTGTAGAGACCAGCACATTCCGAGCACCCAGCTTCCGTTTCAAACACGATACATGAAACACAGGATGAAGGAGGGAGGTTGATGGAAGATCCAAACGATAAGCGACACTCCCAATCCTCTCTAGGATCTGATAAGGACCATAAAATAGAGGAGAAAGCTTCAGATTGCGGTGCTGCACAACCGAATGTTGTTTGTACGGTTGGAGACGCAGGAAGACCCAGTCGCCTACATCAAACTGCCGTTCAGTACGTTTTAAATAAGCAAAATGCTTCATCCTTTCTTATGACAGGTGTAGGTTCCCCCGCAAGAGGCGTAAAATCTCGTCCCGACGCTGCAGTGTGTCTTCCACAGACTGAACCGCCGCTGTCCCCGGCGAATGAGCCAACAATGGCGGCGGTGGGTATCTGTAAACTGCCTCGAATGGTGTAATTTTAGTAGAAGCATGAACATTCGTATTATACCACCACTCTACAATAGGCAACCACCGAGACCAATCTCTTGGTTTATCTCCTTAAAAACACCGTAAATAGTGCTCCACACACTTGTTAACAATCTCCGTTTGACCATCTATTTGTGGATGATAAGCGGAAGAAAATTTGAGCCCAGTCCCTTACAATTTGAACAATTCCTTCCAAAATAGGCTAGTGAAGACGGGATCCCTGTCACTAACAATAGAACTCGGCATGCCATGGAGTTTGAAAATATTGGCAATAAAAATCTGAGCAATTTTAGAAGCTGTGTAAGGGTGCGCAATTGGAAGGAAATGCGCATACTTACTAAACCTGTCCACCACAACCAAAATCACACTGAAACTGTTAGAAAGAGGCAGCCCTTCAATGAAGTCTAAGGAAATATCTGACCATACTTTTGTAGGAATAGGTAAAGGTTGGAGGAGTCCCGCCGGATGAAGATTTTCTGTTTTGTTGCGCTGGCAAACATCACACTCTCGAATGAACGTTTTGACATCCTTTTTCATACCCTTCCAATAATAATTGGCCCTAGCTCGATGAAGAGTTTTATGAAGCCCCGAGTGACCTGCTTGAGGACTCCCATGAACCAAATTAAGCAACTGCTCCCTGATAGCAGTAGAGTCACTAATATACAGCCTTCCCTTGTAAAACAACAAGCCATCCTTTAAATGATATTTAGAGACATCAAGGAGATGGTTTGAAAAATCAGAGATGAGTTTCGTTAATTTTGGATCCAAGGAGTAGGATACACGCAAATCAGAAAGCCAACTAGGAGAAGGAAAGGACAAGGCAGCCAGCTGGCTAGGTGCATCTTCAAATTTCCTGGATAGAGCATCTGCCACCAAATTGTCTTTTCCCTTTCGGTATTCGACCACAAAATCAAATCCCAACAACTTAGTAAGCCATTTTTGTTGCATTGGAGTACCCACCTTCTGCTCAAGTAAGTACTTGAGGCTTTGATGGTCTGTTTGTATTCAGAAAGTCTGCCCCAACACATAACACCGCCATTTCTTCACTGCTAGTACTAAAGCCAGCAACTCCTTTTCATATGTGGAAAGGTGCAATGCCTTGCCATGAATGGCCTGACTCATAAAGGCAATGGGCCTGTCCTGTTGCATTAATACAGCACCTACACCATAACCAGAAGCATCACACTGAATAGTAAAGGGTTTAGTGAAGTCAGGAAGAATTAAAACAGGGGGGTTAGTCACAGCTTCTTTAAGGGCAGTGAAAGCATTTTTGGCAGCAAGATTCCATTCAAAGGAATTTTTTTTAAGTAGAGAAGTCAAGGGGGCAGCAATAGATCCATATCCTTTTATGAATTTCCTGTAATACCCCGTAAGACCTAAGAAACCCCTTAAGGACTTAAGAGTGGAAGGAAAAGGCTAGTTTAACATGGATTCAATTTTTTTAGGGTTAGCCCGGACCCCATCTTTTGAGATTAAGTGACCCAAATATTCAATCTCAAGACACCCAAAAGCACACTTGGATTTGTTTGCAAAAAGATGATGTTGGTGTAAAATCTCCAACACCGTGGCTAAATGGTGTCGATGTTCTTCCAAGTTGGTGCTATAGATAAGAATGTCATCAAAGAAAACTAAGATGAATTTTCTCAAGAAGGGTTTAAAAATATGATTCATGAGAGATTGAAAAGTAGCCGGGGCATTTGTCAACCCAAAGGGCATTACGAGAAACTCATAATGTCCTTCATGTGTACGAAATGCCGTTTTTGGGACATCATCAGGATTAACACGAATTTGATGATACCCGGAACGTAAATCCAACTTGTTAAAAATAGTTGCCCCATGCAATTCATCTACGAGTTCATCAACAATAGGAATAGGAAATTTGGCCTTAATGGTTTCTTTATTTAGAGCACGATAGTCAACACAAAGACGCCAACTACCATCTTGTTTACGAACTAAAAGAACCAGAGAAGAAAAAGGACTATGGCTAGGACGAATAATACCTGAGGCAAGCATGTCATTAATAAGTTTTTCAATTTCAGATTTTTGAAAATAGGGATACCTATATGGACCAACACAAACGGGTTTTGAATGAGGATGAAGAACAATATTGTGGTTGTGATCACGGTTTGGTGGAAGTCCCGTAGGTTCATGAAAAACATCCTGAAATTGTTCAAGTAAACTTGTAAGAAGAGGGTCAGTTTCAAGAGTAGAATTGCTGAATGGAGTAGGACTGAGAAGCTGAATTACCAAATCCCACCTGTCTTGTTTCATAGCCTTACCAAACTGTGCCCCATCCATCATGGATACCTCGGTTGGAGTAATGTCCTGTAAAACATGCTTAAAATTCAAGAGAGTGAATTCCATACGCAACAGGACAAAATTCCATAAAATAGGCCCCAAGGTACGGAGCCATTGAACTCCTAATACAATATCACAGCCACCCAATGTCAAAACATAAAAATCTGTGCAAAAAGTGTTTCCCTGCATTTGAAATTGAAGATCCGCACATTTACCCGTACTGAATAAAGTGTCACCATTTGCCACTCTAACCAAGAGTCCTGCTGTGGATTGTGACTGCAGATGCGCCCGGTGTTGAATGGAGGGGTCCAGAAAATTATGTGTACTCCTAGTATCAATGAGAATCACTACTGCACAACCGTTGATATGGCCCAGAATGCGCATGGTTTTTGGGCTTGGGGAACCAGCCAGAGCATGGATAGAAATCTCAGGAGTGGGTTCTGTATCATCTTCTACCCCTCCCAAGGGAACTTCTACTCCTTCTAGAAGTGGTGGTTGCTGAAAGGGTCGTGGCTCATCCTCCTTTGAGTCAGCCCATTCCATGATAAACAAACGTGCTGATTTGCATTTATGGCCCGACCCCCATTTGTCATCACAATTGTAACAAAGTCCTTTTGCCCGTCGCTCCATTTGTAATCGGGACAAACGTTGGACCAGAACAATAGCCTTTGTATCTGAGCTGGTGTTGGTAATAAATGGGCGTGTGGGAAGAGAGCTCACCTTTGAACCCCGCCGGAAGGCGGCTACATTTTCCTCCTGCATTTTCGCCATACCAAAAGCCATTGTGAGGTTAGAGGGATTTAGCATACGAACCATAAACCGAATATCCTCCCGTAAGCCGCTCAAAAAACAACTGAGCTTAAATGGTTCTGCCAATCCTTTAAGCCGATTAGATAAGACCTCAAATTGTGACTTGTAAGCCTCCACCGTTGTAGTTTGTCGAAGCCGTGTAAGGGCCTCCATTGGATCATCCAAAAGGGAAGGACCAAATCTGGTGAGTAAGGATTGAGAGAAGCCATCCCAACTAGTGAACCCACCTGAAGCCTCCAAATCCTGAAACCAAGTGAGGGCTTTTCCCTCCATATGAAAGGAAGCCAAAAGGACCCGATGATGAGTGTTAGTTTGTTGATAATTAAAAAATTGAGTAGCGCGATAAATCTAACCATTAGGGTCGTCGCCATCGAATTTAGGAAAGTCGAGACGAATAGCCCTTGTTTGAATTCCACCATGCTCTTCAAATAAAGGATTTCCCCGCTGAGAGGATGACTCACTGTGAGAGTCTTCCTTATGTTTTCCTTGCTGAATGACCAAGGTCTCCACATTAGTCACCACCAGTTGTAATTGCGCTGACAAGTTTTCCATGGCCTGTTGCAAGGCTTCTTGATTTTGGTGCTGAATTTCCTGTGTGTGCCGAACTGCAGCCAACGATTCAACAAGGTGGGATAAGCGAGTATTGTGCCCTTCAGCCATGGACCGAACGGCTTTGATACCACTTGTAAAGAACTTGATATTAGAAGTAAGTAGATAGCCACTTCGAGGGGGCTGAGTCCTCCTATTACGAATAATGAATAAACTTCTGGATAGATTTTCATTAACAACAGCAACTTAAATAACATAACAAATAACCAACAGCCCACTACTTGCTGACATGACAAATAACCAACAGCCCACTACTTATTGACATGACAAATAACCAACAACCCACTACTTGCTGACATGACAAATAACCAACAACCCACTACTTGCTGACATGACAAATAACCAACAACCCACTACTTGCTGACAAGACAAGTAACCAACAGTCCACTACTTACTGAAATTAAACAACACTTAACCAACAGCCCACAACACTTAACCAACAACCCACTATTAACAGGCCCATGACAGGATCAAACAGAACAGTGTGAAACAGTGCGTGTGTGTGTAGGGTGTGTGTGCGTGTGGCGTGAGTGTGTGGGGGTGTGTGTGCGTGTGTAAAAAAAAAAATCACAACATATTTCAGAAACAGAGAGAGAGAAAAACTTACCGTCCTTTTTCTTCTCCTTCTCCTTCTTCTTCTCCTTCTTGCGGTGAAAGGGGGTTTTGACAACAGAGATAGGGGAATGCGGCCAATAGACAGGGAGAGAGGGTGAGGGTGAGGGAGAGCGAGAGATCGAGAGAGGGCAAAGGAAACAGAGAGTCTGAGTGCGAGAGAGAGAGATGGAGAGATGGGTTTTCGTCTGCCTCCGCGCGGGAGAAAATGGCGGACGAAATTGGTTTGGGGAGGGCCTTTTGGAAGCGTTTTGGAAGCGGACTGTGTACCGAGTAACGTACTGACTAAACTCTGTGAGTCCCACAGTCATTCTTTAATTTTATCCACTCCGTCCATACATTTCAGAAGATAAATTTAGATCTGTAGCCTAAAAATGAAGCATATCCAAAGTTCAAATGGACCACACCACCGGAAACAGTGTGAATTCAACATCTACCATTGAAAATTTCGTGGGGGCCATAGAAGTTTTAGATCAATATGATATTTGTGTTTTCACTTCTTCCATGTCTTTGTGATATTATGAACAGGTTGGATGACAAATGAACATCACTGTGGGCCATAGAAATGTTTCAACAGTGGAAATCATTATTCCCACGGTTTCCTATGGTATGTATCCACTTCGTTTTAGATATACCTCAATTTTGGTATCAACCACTAAAATGATCTGAAAAAACGAATGGACAGAGTGGATAACACAATTGCATTCACGGTGGCCCAATTGAGTTTAATCAGTATGGTAAGAGCGTACTGCTCAGTACGCAATCCCACCGACGGACATGGATTTCCTGTGAAAGCCTTCGGCAGGAAGTTCCTTCGCAAGGATTCTGGATGGGGCCCCCACTGTGATGTTTGTTAGAAATCTAACCCATCCATCCGTTTTTTGAGATCATTTTACGTCATGAGGCCGAAAATGATTAAGATCCAAAACTCAAGTTGGCCATATTAGATGAAACGGTGGGGAAAGGAATTCCTACCGTTGAAACCTTCCCAGGATGCACCTTGATGTTTATATTCCATCCAAACCGTTTATATGGTCATTTTCACTGAGATGAAGTGAAAAAACCAAAAAATTAAACCGATACAAAACTTTTATGGCTATAGAAATGTTTCAACGGTGGTCACTAAATCCCCACTGTTTCTTCTTGTGTGGCCCACTTGAGTTTTTGATCGTCCTTATTTTTGGTCGAATGTCCTAAAATAAACTCTAAAAACGGATGGACGGAGTGGCTTTCTCACAAACATCGTAGTGGGCCCCACACAGAACCTTCCGCAGGAACGTTCTGCGAAAGGCTTTCGCTGGAAATCCGCGTCAGAACCGTTTCTGACGGAAACGGATTGACTACTCCCCTGCCACTAGGTCGGTGATCTGTGGGCCCCATGATGATGTATATGTTTCATCCATGCCGTCCATAACGTTTTCCAGATCATTTTATGATACAAGACCAAAAATGAGTTATATCCAAATCTCTAGTGGACCACATTATAGGAAATAGTGTTGAATGAGCGTTGACCATTAATAACCTTTAGGGGGCTATAAAAGTTTTGGATCAAGTTGATTTTTGTTTTTTCCCTTAATCTGGGCCTGTATGACTTAATCAACAGATTAGATGCCAAATAAATAGTACAGTGGCCTTAGGAGAATTTTAATTGTGGATATCCAATCATTATTATTTTCCTGTGGTGTGGTCCACCTGAGATTTATATTCCTCTCATATTTTTGAAAATCCCCTACAATGATCTGTAATAATGGATGAACGAAACGGATGAAACACATTCATCATGGTGGGGCCCACAGAGCACCGACCACCAGCCTAGGGGTAGATGGCAGGGGAGTAGCCAATCCGTTTCCGTTTCTGAAAGGGCAAAGGGCCCGTGACGGACGACCATTTGCAATTTCTGTTTTAGGACCGTGGGGCCCACTGATATGTATTTTACATATCCAACTCCGTCCACTAATTTTAAATTATCATTTTAAATATTGATACAAAAAATGATTCAGATCGAATCTGTAAGGAAACCACACAATATATTAACAGTAGATATTTAATTTTTATTATTTCTTATGGTGTAGTCCACTTAGACATTTAATTTATATAATTTTTGAGCTCATTTAACTAAATTAAATATCAGAATTAATGGGCGGCTTAGATGATCCCATGGAGCCCCATAAGCACCATCTATGTTTAATACCATTTAGGTAAGGAGTTATGTTTTAGCTACAGAGCGGCTAGGATTTAGCTACAGATTAAATCCGTAGCTAAATTTGCTACGGATTTAATCCGTAGCTAAATCCTTTCAACTGCCATAGCCTTTGCTCGATTTTTTGGTAGTGAGAGTATTATGCAAACAATCAATCCAGACTGTCCAAGTTGTGGATTTCATAGTGGGTGGGGCAAGCATTGATCAGATGATCCTAACTATCTAAATTCTAGTTATCAAATGGTTGGTTAAAAATAAAGTAGTTAGTCTAACCTTAGAGGAAAAATTAGATGGTTGAGATTGTCTGCTCATACAATTTGGGTGCAATAGTCTATTGACATTGGACCCCATGATTTGGAGGCCCCAAGTGAAAATGGGGCAGATCTAAGGTTCAAGTGGACCCCACCACCCATCAGGGTATCAGCTCCAAAATAGGTAGATGTAAGGTTCAAATGGACCCCTGGGCCAGTGGTGATTGAAAACCTACCATTTAAAAACAAGCTAGGGTTATGGCTTACTAAGGGGAAGAGAGTGTAGAGAGAGAGAGAGAGAGAGAGAGAGAGAGAGAGAGAGAGAGAGAGAGAGAGAGAGAGAGAGAGAGAGAGAGAGATTAGGGCTTTTGTACTCGACTTTTTTATACCCAAAATTAAAAATTTGACGACGTTTTCTGTCGAATAATTAAAACCTCATTCGACAACAAATGTTGTTGAATTTTTCTGTTATTTTCAGTGCTTTTTCACATAGTGAGAGATTAAGAAGTTAATGGGTCATTAATGTCGACTCTAACCTTATGATTTAATGCCTAACTGGAGAAGATTTGTTGGATGCAAATAAAATTAATCATTTAAAACATGTTGGCAACAGTTACCAGTGTGGCATACAAGTGCAATATCCAAGCCATCCCTCGGAAGGATGCCGATACGTAGATTCCTTAAAATAAGAACCAAGATAGTCCATTAGTCAGGTGGGCTATAATTAATTGAACAAATGTATAGTTGTGAAATGAATTGGCTGAAGATTAATTTGTAACCCATTTACTCATAGGATACATTTTTTTTGTAATCTTTTATTTATTATTATTTTTTTAGTTCCTTCTGTTCATTTCATATCAGAAAAGTCTGTTTACAGGGACTATACTTCGGGATGCCCAAAATTCCAAAAAATGTCGATGGGCAACCTATCATAAGAAAAGAAAACTATACATGAACCACCCTCCTAATGTTCCCGATGCCCACTTTATCAAGGACCACCCTTCCCCTAATATCATGTGGAAGATCCTGAATGGTCGAGTAGATACGATGTGTCTAGGACGTACTACCCGCCTTGGCCAGACCATCTGCTGGGCCATTAGCCTCTCGAAAAATGTGTGAAAAATGGAACGAACCGAGGTTGGTTAAGCTAGCGATACGGGCTAGCCAGTGAGACCATTTCCAACCCACCTGCGAGACACCGTCGAGCAGATCCACTACCAATTTGAAATCTGATTCAACGGAAACCTGCCGAAGACCCATGCGAACACAAATGGAGATACCCTCGTAAATGCCGAAAAATTCTGCACTATTGTTGGACCCTTGCCCGTAACCCGAAGAGAACGCGAAAATCATATTACCATCCTCCTTCTTACAGATGCCGCCGCCTCCACACGGCCCTGGGTTGTTGAAGGACGACCCGTCAACGTTTAATTTTACCCAATGGGGGTCCGGTCTCCCCCACTTGACGACCTTTAGGCGCATGGTGGGGGGAGGGGACTCGGGAATTCCCAGGCTCATGAGAAGCATCCGATTCAGCCAAGATTTGGGCCTCATGAGCGGGTTCCCTTTTAACACCCAGGCCAGCCACCATTTGGTCCTAGAAATAACAGACCCAACGTCCATCTTCTTGCCCTCAAACCTGGCAAAATTTCTGGCTCTCCAAATTTCCCAGATCAGAAAAACTGGGATCAGACCGCGGATTAGGAAATTTGGAGCCCCTTGGACCAGCGCACCCCACCAGTGGTTCAATCTGTCAAGAATGGGCTGGTTCGACGCACCTGAGAAATCCAGAAGGGTGTAGAAATGCCGCCATACCGTGACTGCTAGCTGGCCCGAAGAGAATATGTGATCCAACGTTTCAACATCTGGGCGAGTGTGATGGGAAACGCAGCAAACACAGGAAGAGGCGAGGACTGCTCCTCTACGCTGCACACTTTCGTCGACCGGGATAGCACCTGCCATTAGCCGCCAGATGAAGACAGAAAGCTTGGGCGGAATCTGCTGATGCCACACCCATCTCGACCAATGCCTCGCCTCACCTCTAATCCTGGTCGCCGCCTAAGCTGTTTTAATAGAGAAATCACCTGACGGAGTTAAGGGCCAAATGCATAGATCGTCCTCACTTGTGGTACAAAAACCCCTGTCAAAGATATGCTGAATAGTTTCCTGTGGGAGGAAAGCAAAAACAGAGGAGGGGGGGAGAGGGCACTGGCGGCCAATGAAGTCCCTGACCTGTAATTCCTTCAGGATTGGAGGAACGTCCCTAGTAGCCACGTTGATAAGGGGGCCAAGGCCCGTCCAATCGTCAGCCCAAAGATTGCGTTCACCTCTACCAATCAGCCAGCGCACTCTAGATGAGAGATGAGGGATGACGGAGAGAATTTTCTTCCAAAGAGGGGATGTCATTGCCCTGTGAAACCTGTTATCTGACGATGGAGGATTGGAGAGAAGATCTCCATACTTGGCCTTCATGAAGATCGTCAAAAGACTACTTGTGCTGCCGTAGGACAAATTCCAAGCCATTCTTAATCTCAATGCATCCATCATCTCTCCTAGCCTTCTGATTCCCAGCCCGCCTTCCGCGGTAGGAGCCGCAATTTTCTTCCATTTAGTCCAGTGCAGTTTCTTCTTGCCGTTAGCCCATCCCCAGAAAAAGTTGGCGAAACATTTTTCCATATCTCTCAAGGCCTGAGTCGGAACGACCGTGGCAGCCATCATATGTATTGGGATACTTCCTAGTACATGCTTAATTAGGGTGGCACAACCTGCCTGCGAGAGGACCTGAGCCTTCCACCCATCTATTCTGGCAGCAATTTTGTCTAATAAGGGTTTAAAGGCGGTTCTGGAGCGCGCCCTCTAAGGATAGGAACACCCAAATAAGAAGCACCTGGATTTGCTTTAGACATTTGCAGCTTTTTCTCGATGGAGCGAACTCGACTAATGGCCAGTTTGGAAGAGCAGAAAAAGAAACTCTTGGACCGATTGATCTTCTGGCCCGACGTGTTCTGATAAACGTCTATGAAATCGTTGATAGCTGATAGAGAGGAGGAGCTGCCATTTGCAAAAATCAGAGTATCATCTGCATAAAGTAGATGGGATATGAGAGGACAGCCCAATTTGAGCTTGAAAGGCTGACAGAGGCCCTGGCTGAAAAGATTTTTGATGCCCCTGCTGAAAGCTTCAGCAGATAGAATGAACAGGCTGGGGGAGATAGGGTCACCTTGCTTTAAATAAGATTTTTGCTTTAAACCTTGACAGAGGCCCTGGCTGAAAAGATTTTTGATGCCCCTACTCATAGGATACATTAAAACCAATTTCAAACCATGCTTTAAATAACAGACAAGGTTTCATGTATCCCGAAACCCGTGCATATTGCCTAACATGTACTTATATTGCCCATAAATTCTACCTCTACTGGCTCCAAATAGCTTGATATAAGGTAACATGAGGCCATACTAGTGGTGAAATGATAAGATCAATACCTATGTTGTAGATATCCACTCATATACATCAATGCAAGCAATGTAAAACTAGAAAAGAAAAGAGTCAAACTAAAAACTCAAAGGCCAATGAGAAAAAAATGCACAATAGGCACTTTAACAAGATGCCTATGTGCGGCATTGCCTTCCTCAACCACCTCTCCACTGAGGATCGACTCTAGTAGTGGAGGTGTGCGGAAGCTCTAGGCGCAGCGTCAATTTCTCTCAGGCGCCTGATTCCGGTCCTGTGGGAAATCTGGGTGAACCGTAACGGAGCCAAGAATAACAAGATTCAGATGGCAGAATTCGCTTCAATAGCCCGCATTAGGTGGTGGACTGAAAACCTATTGCAGGGCCATGTAGAAGTGCAACAGCTTTTTTCGAGTTCTTCTTTTATTCCTAGAACATTCTCCCGCCTTCCCTGTTCTTATCAGATTGTAAAATGGTCCAAACCAGCTATAGGGTGGGTGAAATTAAATGTAGACGGGTCTGCCTGTGGAAATCCAGGACGATCAGGGGGAGGGGGAGTTTGTAGAAATGAGGACGGGAATCTGATTTTTGCTTTTTGTGCCGCCTACGGTGTGGGAACCAACAATCGGGCAGAGGTGAGAGCCATCTATGATGGCCTGGTATTATTCTTGGAGCGCCGTTTGTAGAAGATTGTGGTTGAGTCAGACTCAAAGGTGGCGGTGGACCTGCTTTCGTCAACCTTGTCTGTCCCCTGGCAATGGTGTCCGTGGGTTAGCAGAATCATGTGCCTGGGCCAAAGTATGTCTTTATAGTTTTTGCATGTCTCGAGAGAAGGGAATGACTCGGTAGATGGAATGGCAAAGGTAGGTAGTCAGGCTCAGGTCTCAACAGTTTTTGAGGATGTCAGGGAGCTCCCTTCTTAGGTGCGTGGCCTTTTATTCTGGACAGAGTTGGGTTGGGGGTGGTTAGATCCTTTTTTCTATAGTGTATGTCTGACATTTCCTTCTCCCCTCGTGAGGGAGAGTCAGGTGGGCCCCTTTTCTGGGGCTTCCGGGGGCTTCGAGGGGCTTTGATCTTGGGCTTGTTCTGTCCAGTCAGTGATGTTTCTTTCTTTTTATTTACATGATAGGTGTGGCCCTCCCTTTTGTGGGGTTTCGCCCGAAAGGTTGTATTGGTTTTGTGATTAATGGATCAGTGGCAAGCATCCACTCTTTAAAAAAAAAAAAAACAAGATGCCTATGTACTTTAGACAGCAATAAGAAACTTTCTTCTTCATTGAAGTAGGAAAAAAAATTGAAATATAAGGTTTATTGTTGGAGAACCAGCCCTATAGAAGCGCCTTAATCCGAATTGAAATAAATAAGGGAAAATGAAAAATCCAAGCAACCACGCACAGATAACACACGATTTTTACGCGTGTAAAACCCCTGCGGGAAAAACTACAGCACAAAGCGACAATCAATCTATTTAATATTCAGAGAAGATTATATGGATGGAGAGAACTTACAATTAAAAAACCTCCAAAACTGTAACTCTCTCTTAACCTTAACATAACTAACCCTAAAAACTATCATTTCAAAAGGGAAATGCCAAAAATACCCCCTCCCCTATAAGGGTCCACTAACACTCGAGTCTTGTTAGCATGTGAAACATGGGTAACATGGGCTCATAAAAGTGAATAAACCTACAGTGATTTTGGTGTCACAATTTTAACCCTGATCTCTCTTTTCCATACTCTCTAAATCATGGATTCATCTTTAGAAAAAGCTAACCTAATATTTAGGTTGAGAAGATAATAGCAAGCATCTTATTTTCCCTTTGAATTATTATTATTATTATTTTTGATCACTAACTATTTTACTTTTAAACATCAATTTATTAGACATGATTGAATGGCTAGGATTGCTTGATCTGTGTCGTTTTTTAAATACATTCTCCATCTACAATGGATGTGACAATTTAGATGGTCAGGAGTGCTCTCCATTGATGGCACATGTGAGGAGGACAAGTCGGTGCTATTAAGCTGTGCAAAACTAACACAGGTGTATCCAGCACTCGTACAATATAAGGTAACGGCGAGTTATTTGATCCATAACTCAGGTGGGCCATACCGAAGGAAACAATCGGGGTCATTTGGGAGAGAGGTGTCCACCGTAGAAACTTTCAGATGGAACATGGAGTCCAACGTGTTATATATATGCCATCCAACCCAATCATCAGGTGAAGTGACGTACCCAAATCATCTCCAAATATAGGTGGGCCACAACAGGAGGCGGTTTGGCTAGTGACCCTGGTCGGTGCTATGTGGAACCCACTATGATGTATATGTTTTATCCACGCTGTTCATCCATTTTTAAAGATAATTTTACAACCTGACACACAAAATGAGGTAGATCTAAATCTCAGGTTGACCACACCATGAGAAAACAGTTGTGATTGAACGTCCACCATTAAAAACCTCCTAGGGTCCACTGTAATGGTTATTTGACATCTAACCTGTTGATTAGGTCATAAAGACTTGGATGAAGGGAAAAAATATATCAGCTTGATCCAAAACTTTTGTGACCCCTAAGAAGTTTTTAATGGTGGGCATTCAATCAACACTGTGCGGTCCACTAGAGATTTGGATCAACCTCGTTTTTGGGCTCATACCATAAAATGATCTGTAAGAATGGGTGGACGGCATGGATGAAACACATTCATGATGGTGGGGCCCACAGAGCACCGACCACTAGCCAAGCAGGGTGAAACATGACCCTAGATGGTTTTGATCTCTCCTCCATCCACATCAAACCCAATTGATAAAATGGTTTTGATCTCTGAAACATGACCCTAGATGAGTGCGTTTAAAATACCCTTGTACATTGAAGAGAAACCGCTCTCACAGGTGTTTTTAAACCGTCCATACATTTGTAGAGCAGTAGCCCACTTGATGATTGGAAGGGGCCAATGGACAAGGTGGGCCGGGCCATTTATCTCTAGCCCAGTCCTGCCCACCCGACACCAGGCCTCCATAAGTTTGCATTCTAAATTTGAACCATCAACCATGTTGCTTCTTTATTAACCGTCCATTCGATCGGACCATCTCATATAGAGAAATGATCCAGTGCTCCTAGTTGCTTCTTGACACTTGGACTGTCCAATCGGATGATCTGGACCATTCAGATGATCAGATACATCGACAAGTTGAAGTTCTATCTATCTCCATCTGTTTTCCAAGCTGTGGATGGGATGATTAGAATTTTATAATAAAAGTGATTCTTTAGTATCATAATCAATTCACGATTGGCCCCAACGGATAGATGTCTCGTACGTTCATTATGCCTGTTGGCAATAACTGACCTTGACCGTCCATTTTACAGGCTATGCATCGGACGGTTAAGATTTTCTAAATGGTGATATTTTTACGCCTACCCCATGAAATGTGTTGTGATAGTTCAAGCGGCTCAATGCAACCAGTTGCACTGTAGCTTGGGTTGCATAATGTTAGTAGTTTTTACTCGTGATTTTACAAAAACTACCTACTTATATAGTATATAATTTACATTTCCATACCTTTTTCAAAAGTCTTCCATAAACTACCCCATTAATTTAATTAATTATACATTCAAATAGATGTCTTAAGGGAAGATGGGACCCCATTAGAGCAAAGGGGCCTATGGCTCGGGTTGGCCCGGGGCAATGTTCATCCTCCATACTGTATATACACTACTACAAGAAAACTCGGGTTGGCCCAGGGCAATGTTCATCCTCCATACTGTATATACACTACTACAAGAAAACTCACTTTTACTGACGAACTTATACCGACGAATTCTTTCGTAGGTAAAAATATCTACAAAACTTTTACCGACGAATGTTTTCGTAGGTAACAATCAATGATATTTTCCCATTTTACCTACGAAACTTTTCGTAGGTAAAAATATTTTAAGTAAAAAACTTTAATTGATGATTTTTTTCGTATGTAAAATATTTCACGATACTTTTATCTACGAAAATTTTCATAGGTAAAAATATTTACAAAACGTTTACTGACAAATTAATGAGTTTATTTTCCACATGGAGACCCCTTGATGCAAATTCATGGATTGTTGAATTAATTAGTTTGTTCTTATATAAGCCACTTATCTTTTCGTATAGCCCCTCTGTTTTTTATATCAGGACGAGTTTTACTGATGAAAACTTTCGGTAAAAATGGATTTTTGCTTTTTACCGATGAAAATTTTCGTCGGTAAAACTCCGCGCCAAAATTTTCTGCCTTAAAAATATAACACTTTTACCGATGAAAATTTTCGTCGACAATAGTTTTTTGCAGAAAAATGTTTTTACCGGCGAAAATTTTCATCAGTAAAACTCTTACTGTGAAAGTTTTCAAAATAGCGCTAAAATTTTCTAAGTGAACTTTTACCGACGAAAATTGTCGTCAGTAAAAACATTATTCCCGATTGTTTTAGTTCGTCGGTAAAATTCAGGGCGAAAATTTTCTAAGTGAAAAATAAACACTTATTGATGAAATGTTTCGTCGGTAAAAACATTATTCCCGTCGGTTTTAGTTCGTCGGTATAACTCAGGACGAAAATTTCTAAGTGAAAAATATAACACTTATACCGACGAAACTTTTCGTCGGTAAGAACATTATTCCCGACGGTTTTAGTTGGTAAAATTCAGGGCGAAAATTTGCTACGTGAAAAATGTGAAAAATATAACACTTTTACCAACGAAACTTTACATCGGTAAAAACATTATTCCCGACGGTTTTAGTTCGTCGGTAAAACTCAAGGCGAATTTTTTCAAAAAAATATAACACTTATCGACGAAACTAGAAAACATTATTCCCGATGGTTTTAGTTCGTCGGTAAAATTTATGGAGAAAATTTTCTAAGTGAAAAATATAACACTTACCGATGAAAATTTTTGTCGGTAAAAACGTTATTCCCGACGGTTTTAGTTCATTAGTAAAATTCAGGCGAAAATTTTCTATGTGAAAAATATAACACTTTTACCGACGAAAATTTTTGTCAATAAAAGTGGTTTTGTGCTTTTTACCGACGAAAATTGTCGTTCGTAAAAGTCTTACAGTGAAGTTTTCAAAATAGCATGAAATTTTTATCTTAAAAATTATAATAGTTTTACCGACAAAAATGTTCGTCGGTAAAATTGGTTTTGTGCTTTTTGCTAACGAAAATTTTTGTCGGTAAAACTTTTACAACGAAGTTTTCAAAATAGCGCGAAAATTTTCGTTCTTAAAAATTATAATTGTTTTATTGACGAAAATTTTCGTCGGTAAAAAGATTACTGACGAAAAAAATTTCGTCGGTAAAAGTGTTGTTTTACCGACGAAAAAAAAAAATTCGCCGGTAAAAAAGTACTTTTACCTACGATTTTTTTTTTTTGACGGCAAAAATGTCGTCGATAAAAGCGCTATTTCTTGTAGTGTATGTAGCCTACCTGAATCAGGGGTAGACCTGTTTTTGGACCCTAGGCAGAAATTTTTTGGTGTGGCATCTAATGGTTAAGAGTGGATTTTATTTGATCATCATGGTAGGCTCAAAATTTTCCTTTGGTGTCACCCACACAAATCACACTAACAGGTTGGCCTGAACTTTTGACCTCAGTCTAACGTGGGATTACACATCTAATGGTTGGGTGGATCTCATATGCACATTATGGTGGGCCCAATAAAAATTAAGATCTCCATCTTAATTAATTTTTGTAATGCATGAATTAGGAATCTAGCTATCTTTTAACGGTTGGGAGATGGAAGCCCACCTTGATTTTTACGGGACCACATTGATGTGTATACGAAATTCACTACTAAATGTATAATTTCACATTAAGCTTAGGGCCAAATAATCAACCTGACCTTGATATTTAGATGAAAGGCCAAAAGGACTCGACAAAAGTGTTATCGCACTCTAGACAAAAGAGCAATAGCGGTCTGCATAAATCCGTGCTCACGTTCTCAACAAAGCAATGATCTGAACCAAGCCGGTTTTTCTAACATTGCGAGATCCCTAAAATGCCCGTAACTCTCTTTTTACAGGTTAGATCGGGGTGATTTTAGACCCATTGGAAAGATAATACCATGATCTTTCAACTAGGACTAGAATTTTCTCATTTAGAGACGATCTGATCTTCAAAAGTGGTCTAAACACGCAGGCGGTGTGACCCACTTCTCTATAACATTTGAGTTAGGTGATGACAGACAAATGGTTCTTGATCAAAACGTTTTATAGTTCATTAAAATTCTTATTGAATTACCTTTTCAACAACCCCAAGATCACTTAGATCACTCGGATCTGAGGTGTAATGAGGGAGATTTGGTCCCTTTACCCAAGTCGCACAGTGCTGACCGTATAAGTAACGTGAGTTACTCCAAGCTAGAATTTGAGTCCACTTTTAAAAGGTCAAAAGGTCTTTAAATGACATTATTCTAATCCTAGTTAAAAGCTTATGTAATTATCATTTCAATGAGCCTAAGATCACCTAAATCCAACCTATAACAAGAGAGTTATGAATGTTTTTGTGGTCATCGTCTGCGCAAAGTGTGATCCTAGTCCGCATAAAGCCGCAATCACAGTTTGCACAAAGTAGTGATCATAGTTCGTACAAAGCAGTGATCATAGTCTGCATAAAGTTGCGATCGTAGTATACATAAATTAGCAATCATGATCTGCATAAATTAATATTGCAGTTTGCACAAAGTAGCGACCCCAGTTCTTACAAAGCACGATCATAGTTCTTACAAAGTAGCGATCATAGTTGTTCTAGCACCGCACGATCCCACAAAAATACTCATAACTCCTTAACTCCATTACATGTCGAATTATGGGCGATCTTAGGCTCAGTGGAAGGATATATCAATGAGCTTTCAAATAGGGCTGCTGGAACCATCTCATTTGAGCCCTTTCAAAAAAAAAGAATAAAAAAAGAAAAAGAATCATCTCATTTGGAGACTATTTGAGCTTTTAAAAGTAGCCCTAAAGTCCAACTTGGGAATAGTTGAGTTATTTAAGTTAAAAAAAAAAAAAAAAAAATCTAAAAAGAAAAAAAAAAACCAATTTTCCAAAAGTGGAGTTTTTGATATCTCTCTACTCCTTTATCAATTTCTTCTTAAGCAAACTCATCTAATCCGAATCTTTACAGAAAAAAGAAGAACCCAACTTCTAAATGTAGACTTTTTGCTCTTTTTTTCTTTACTTCTATCCTTTCTTGCTAAAAGACCCATCCAAGAAGAATATTTTGAAGAAATATAAAGAACCCATTTTCTATAATAAAAAATTTTATAATATTTTTTCATCTCATTTCTTCTCAATTCTTATAAAACAAGCTCATTTCAACATACTAGTTAAGAAGAAGAAGAAGAAGAAGAAGTTGATATTTTTAAAAATATTAAAAAGAAAAAGAATCCAAAAGAAGATAAAGGGGCATTTTCATCTTGAAAAAACAAATAGCACCAAAGAGGCACTTTTAGGTCCAAAGCATAAGTTTTGAAAGGGGTTGCTATTAAGGGGCTCTCACAATGGGAAACTATATTTTTTAATAGTTGGGACAGGAAGGCCCACCCTTGGTTTTTTATGGGCCCACCAAGATGTATGTGAAATCCACTTCGACTATTAGATGCCTAATTTCATATAAGCTCAAGGACAAATAATTGGGCTAACTTATGATTTAGGTGGGCCATATCAAAGGAAACAATTGGGATACAGATGTCCACCCTTGATTTTTACAAGGCCTACCATGATGATTATATAAACCCACTACAACCATTAGATGAACACCGAAATTTATGCTTGGGCCTAAAAATAAGAACTAATATGTGATTTAGGTGGGTCACACCAAAGGAAAAGTTGAAAGGGTGAGCATTGCCCCGTGTACTTTTTTTTTTTTTTTTTTAATTTTCCAATTGTGTGGTCCACCCCTGATAGGAGATGGGCTGAGTTTTTGGCCTTGAGCCTAACATGGGGTAACATATTTGGTGGTTAGGGTGGATTGCATATGAACATTATGATGGAGCCCACCTGAGCTGCTCTTTGCTGGCACAACAGACTTCTGTTTAAAAAAATATAAGAGGAAGTACGCCAATGGGAATTGCTTGAATTGGGAGGTAGCATGTTGAAAACCTTCTTGAAAAAGACTGTAAATTCTATATCAGGAAGGTGTTAAGGTGTTTCTATATATATATATATATCTGTGTGTGTGTGTGTGGGATTATACATCTAATGGTCAAGTAGATCTCATACATACACACTTCACAATTATGGACCCATAAAAAGTAAGGGGTCAATTCTAATTTTTTTTTCTTAATATGTCATATGAGAATCTATGTTTTTAACTGTTGGGAGAGGGAGGCTCTATCTTTGGTTTTTTCATGGCCCACCTTGCACGCGTATGAGAAATTCACTTTGACTATTAGATCTCTAATTTCACATTTGGCCCAGGGTCAAACAATTAGGCTGACCTATGATTTAGGTGGGCCACACCAAAGAAAATACTTGGGACAGAGACTTCCACCCTTATTTTTATATGACCCACCTTAATGATTATATAAAATCCTCTCCGACCATTAGATGAAATACCAAAATTTATGCCTGAGGCCTAAAAATAAGAACCATCTATGATTCAAGTGGGCCACACCAAGGTTAAGAGTTTGAAGGGTAAGTTTTTGGCTTGAATCATGTGGTCCATCCCTAAATCACATATTGGGTTGAGTTTTTGGCCCTGGGCCTTGTTACCAGATGTCTTAAATTTATATGTAATTGGGTTTGTCAATGACATCGACGAACCACTTGCTTCCATCGAGGAACTATCGATCCCATCGAGAAAATTCTGTATTTTGGCCTTTGTTTGTTGGACAGTTTTTGGGTCGAAATCAATCTGATCAAATGTGCTTCGATCCCATCAATGGGTTGTCGATGGCACTCGATATGATCGAAGCTCCCATCCACTAACTTGCACAGTTTGTGAAATTATGAGTTTTGTTTCCTAATTTATGTTTAAGGGTTTGTAATAAGGGATTAGGGTATAGGAAATGTACGCTTAGGGCTTTTAGTGAGAAAATGGAGTTCAAAGTTAGGGTTTTGCGGATTGGTAAGCTCTTCCATCTATTGTAATGTTGATTATCATAGTGGATTCGTTGTCGCTTTGTGCCATGATTTTTTCTCGTGAAGATTTTTCATGTAAAATTGTGTGTCCTCTGTGTGTTTGTTTTGTTTGATCTCTTATTATTTGATTTTAACTCGAGGTTGCTTCCACGTGCCCAGTAGTATCAGAGATAACATTGGGGTTTTGAGTTTTTTGAATATGAAAACATAGTTTTTCAACAGATAAGTTCACTAGGAGAAATAACTTTGAACTATGCAAAGTTAAGATGAAAGGTTTCCTAGTTTAGCAAGGATTGCAACACGCTCTCCTCGGCAAGGCGATGCATCCTGCATCTATAACTGATGAAGAGTGGAATGAACTAAACGAGAGGGTTACAATCTCGATACAATTGTATCTAGTGGACAATGTCCTATATAATGTCTTGGATTGAAAGACCTCCAAAGGGGTATGGAAAAAATTGGATGGTTTGTACATGAAAAAAATAAAATAAAAAATCCTTGAGTAGCCATTTGTATCTTAAGAAGCATTTCTATAATTTTAAAATGATAGAGGGGTCTGACATTAATGAACACATGAGCACTTTTAGTGAGTTGCAATATAAATTGACGAATGAAGCTGTTAAGATCGAAAATAATTCTCTTAAATTCACTTCCACTTTCTTTTGAGAATTTGGTAAATATGCTTATCTATGGTAGGCATACCATCGATGTGGAGACTATCATCTTAGCCCTTTATGAGAGGCAATTGAGGAAGAAAAGACGGTAATGGAAATACCTCTACGGATGTGTTGGTTGTCAAGGGAAAGAATATCGAAAGGGAGAAGGGATTTTTTTTATTATCGTGATCCAAATAAAAAATAAAGAGCAAGATGAAGTGTTGGTATTGTAGCATGACATGGCATATGAAGGATTGTAGGAACTTTGAGGCTCAAAAGGGAGAAAAATCAGAGAATGCACAAAAAAAGGCCAACTTAGTGCAATCATGTGATGTGGATAGGGGTGATGTCTTAACCGCATATAAATCTGGTTACCTTAAAAATGATTGAATTTTGAATTCGGGGGCCTCATACCACATGACTTTGCACATGGATTGGTTCATCATATATAACGAGTACAACAATGGATAAGTTTTTATGGGTAATGACATTGCCTGTAAAGTTGTTGGAATCCGTTCAATATGTATTAGAATGTTCGATGGGGTGGAGTGTATTCTGATAGATATTCGACACATTCCGGATCTCAGAAAGAATGTAACATCTCAAGGGGCTCTTGAGGTAGTTGGTTGTAAGTTCACTGGTTATGACATGTCCTTAAAGTTTCGAAAGGGGTACTTATTGTGATGAAACTGCAATAGAGTAGTAATCTATACAAGTTTATCAGAAACACTGAAATGGGTGGAGCTGCAGTGTCTGTAGTGGAATCTACATCAGCGTGATTGTGGCATACGCACCTAGGGCCACATGAGCGATCGTGGCATAAAGGTACTTTCTGATCATTGGTTGATTTCTGTTTTTAAAAGTATTGAACTTAGTATATACGAGCATTGTATATATGGTAAACAACTAATGACGCCCTACAAGGGTGATTTGCAGCGGCATCTTGCAGGGCGATTTGTAGTGGCGAGTTAGGATTTTAGCAGGGTGATTTGCAGCAGCATCTTGCAGCGGCGACCTAGGATTTTAGCAGGGCGATTTGCAGCGGCATCTTGCAGGGCGACTCGCAGCGGCGACAACAGGGGACATGGCGGCGACATCTTGTAGGGCGAACTAGGATTTCAGCGGGGCGATTTGCAGCGGCATCTTGCAGGGCGACTCGCAGCGGCAACAATAGGGGACATCACCGCGGTGACAACTGGGAGATTTCCCCATTGCGAAACTCCGACGATGACTACAAACAGCTGGAGAAGAACACAAACTAGTCCTAGAGACAATGAATGGTAGACAGTCAGAAATAGGTGAAGAAGAGAGGAGGAATGCAGCCTATTCATTGACAACCTAACTTTCAGCACTATTGAGGAGGATCTGCGTAGAAGATTTGGGCAATTCGGGGACATATTGGATGTCTATATTCCCTCCTTTGGCCCCTCCGGTAGAGCTAGGGGCTTTGGGTTTGTTCGATTTTGGCAAAAAGAAGAGGCCAAAGCGGCGAAAGAAAACCTTAATGAGCGATTCTTAGGCAGACGTCGCATGATGATAAATGATGCTTACCAGTGATTGCCCCCAAATTCTTACCCCAAACCAAAAAATCAGGCCCCTATGGATAGGATCAACCCAACCCTAATTGACCGAAACCCCTAAGCCCTACCACACAGAAAGCCCCAACCTTAGGACTCCCAGATCCACCCACCTCTCACCTGATCCCCTCCCACATCATATGCGGAAGCTCTGCTCCCCCCCCCCCCCCCCCCCCCCCCCCCCCACCTTCCTCTTCTTCCATTATCGTTCCAAAGTGGGTTTTTGACCAAGGCAGGGCGAACCTTATCTATGCGGTGGTCGGTGAAATAGCAGGATCAATGGACGCTTCAAACAACTTTTATGAAGTCATCAGATCCTCAAATTATCAACACAACCAGGTAGAAGTTCTAAGAACCTCTGAATCAGCTTATATTCTTAAGTTTTCCTCCAGGGAAGCAGCCATTGATTTCTCAAGGGATAAGATTATCCAACAGAAAATGTCCCTCGAGAACGCCAGATCATGGAGTCCGGTAATGTCGATGCCGGGACAAGGAAATTGGATTCAGATAGAAGGAATTCCCATCCACGCGTGGAGTGAGCATACCATCGGGTAGATAGCTGATCGATTGGGCTCCGTGTTGTAGATAGATTCGAGGTCCCTCAACGGGCCAAATCGTTGGTACGCCAGGGTGAAAATTCTCCCGACTCTAAGTTCTGCAACACCCACGACATTTAACCTCCTGGTGGAAGGAAGATCGTTCCAGATTACAACATTCTTTGAACTCAACGATTTCACAAGAGGTCAAAGTCTCAGTAATGAGGCCCCAACCTCTTTGAACAAGGAGAGTACGAAGTAATGGGTGGGTAGATCGTTTGCTAAACGATCAGGTGAGAAGGTGACTGCTATTGATCCCATTCAAACGGAAAGGAATGATTCGATGCAGGATCACACTTTAATCAACCAACCTGTTCGTCAAAAGGCCTCACAGATGCCACAACTTGTTCTGCTCGATCAGATTACCCTGCCCTCAAATACCCTTGACCTGCACAATCTCCACCTCGACGATCCTTTTGGGCTAGGAGACCATCAGACCCTGGACATGCCTCATCATCCAGCTACTTCATTTAGACACGAGCAACACCAGTCAACGTCTGCTTCTCTCCTTGGTAGAACTGTCCCAGAAACCTCTCAAATAGCTACTCCAACCCAGCTTCAGTTCCATAGGGGCCCTCAACCTGTCCACCAAACCTGTTTCCAGAACATGACTCCCCTGTCTCAGATCCTCCCTCCCACTGAATGCCGTAACCCAGCCCTTGTGGTGGTGGTTGATTGGGACCGATGGTTATCGGGCTTGAAAGATCTATTCAAGGATAGTACCATTAAAACAATGGCCAATCAGGTGCAAGCCCAGGGTTAGCCCAATGCAAATTACAATGCAGGAAACCTTCTCTTCTCTCCACCATCTTCTCAAGGCAGAGGGCACCACTTCCTCAATGAAGATACGACAAAGGATAAAGATGAAAGAAGCCACCATCCCAATTCAGAGGCCATAGATACAGGCTATCAGGATACTCAGGTGTCTGATAGGTCTATTCCTATGAACCAGAATGCGGACTTGACGCTTTGGGTGGAACTTCAAGGGGAAACAAGCCCAAAGGGTCTTAACTATTCCTCCCTTGAGGAAGGGACTGATAGCCAAGCGGCCAAAATCAGAAGAAAACACCACCGGAAACAACACCTAATCAATAGGAAGAGGCAAAGGCTTAAAAGCCTGCAGCAGAGGGCTGAGCAGATAGGATGTGTATCGGATGTTTAACATCCTTTCATGGAATGCGAGAGGGGTAGGCAATGCTCAAACTATCCGTCACCTGAAGCGTTTGATCCGAAAGCATTCTATTGAGCTCCTAATCATCTAGGAACCAATGATCAGGGCTTCGAAGCGTCTGCCTCTGGCTGTGAAATTGGGTTTTCAACATCAGATAGCAGAAGACATAGTGAATGGTAAAATATGGATTCTGGCTAAAAACCACCTTCAGCTCCACATGGTCAGAGCTTTAACTCAGACTGTAACTTTCAGCATTGCTACTGATTCTATTCCCCAACTTGTCTACATTACTGTGGTGTATGCCAGTTGCTGCATGGAGGAAAGAAAGAACCTGTGGGAAGAAATGAGGACGATTTATGGCATCATTACTGGTCCCTAGTTGGTCTGTGGTGACCTTAATGCCACAACTTGTCCCAGCGAGCGTCTGGGCGGTATTCAGCAAGTCTCAGCTGTTATGACAGACTTCCAGGACATGATCTCTGACACTAGCCTCTTGGATGAAGGATATTCAGGCTCCATATATACATGGTGTAACAATAGGGTTGGCAATAGTCGTAGATGGGCTAGAGTGGATAGGATGCTAATCAATATTGATTGGATGAGAACCCTCCCCGCCTTTAAGGCCGACCACCTTACCAGAAGCTTCTCAGATCATTCCCCTATCTTGGTATCCTTTCAGAAGGATTCTGAGAAATTCCCTCGTCCATTTAGATTTCAAAGAATGTGGACGCACCATGATGACTTCATGAGGTTCATCAAAGCCAACTGAGACATCAATTTTGAAGCTTCTCCTATGTTCCAATTCTTCCTCAAGCTGAAAAAATCTCAAGATGAAATTAAGAATCTGAAACAAAGAGGTTTTTGGAGACATAACTAGGAATATTCAAACAACAAAAGACGAGGTTATAAGGGCTGAAGCTAACCATCTTTCTTCACCATCTGATTCAGACTTCCATGCTTTACTCCAAGCTCAGACTAAGCTCAAAAAAGCCTATCTCCAAGAGGAGATCTTTTGGAAACAAAAATAGAGGAATGCCTGGCTATCTGAGGGAGACAGAAGCACTCGATTCTTTCATGACTCGGTCCTTGACAACCATAGGAGACTAACAATCAAGAGGCTAAAAAATGACTCAGGTGAAATCCTTGAGACTGTAGAAGAAATAGGGACTGAAGCTGAGGCCTATTTCAGAAAAATGTTTTCCACAGAAGGTTCTAATCTCAATGAAGGAATCCTGCAATTCATTCCCACGATGGTCAGCGATCAGATGAATGAAGGTCTCATGAGGCCTCTGGAGATCGAAGAAGTCAAGCAAGCCATCTCTTCGATCCCCATTGATAGTGCTCCTGGTCCGGACGGCTTTGTGGGTGCGTTCTACACTGCTTGTTGGGAGATAATAAAGGATGATTTGTTTGAAGCGGCCAAAGACCTTCTCCAACGGAGTCCCATCCCAAGAGCATTTCAATGTACTCAAGTTTGTCTCATCCCGAAGAATAACAACCCGGTGTCCATCTCAGAGTTCAGGCCGATCAGCCTTTGTAATTGCATAATGAAGATATTCTCCAAGATCATGGCTACTAAGTTGGCTCACATCCTTCTGCTTATCATCTCGAATCAGCAAGGAGCGTTTGTGAAGGGGAGATCAATCTCTGAGAATATCTCCTTAGCTAGAGAGATGGCCTTCGAGATTGATCGTAAGGTTCATGGGGGCAATTTAATCATCAAATTAGACATGGAAAAGGCCTATGACCGAATGGAATGGGACTACATTTCTTGGGTGCTCCTTAAGTTTGGATTTCATCCCCTTTGGATCTTTACTTTGCAACGGTGCTGGACTGATACGCGGTTCTCTTTGCTCATCAACGGAAGAAGCTTCGGTTTTTTTAAAGTAATTAGAGGTCTTAGACAAGGAGACCCGATATCACCTTCGATATTTATCCTCGCGGCAGAAGTGCTTAGTAGGGGCATCTCCAATCTATTCTCTTCAGGAATCTACCGGCCTTATAAGCTCCCCAGGTGTTGTCCTAACATTACCCACCTTCTTTTTGCTGATGATGCCATATTATTTCTTAATGGCAGGCTATCCAATGTGCGTACTCTCCTCAATTTCATTTCTGATTATGAAAAGGCTTCAGGGCAGAAAGTCAATACTTCCAAAACTTCATTCATTGTGCCGAAGTCGATGTCCATGGCCAAAGCTCAAAGATAAAGTAACCTAACAGGATTTAAGCAGGCATTCTTCCCCACGGTCTACCTTGGTGTCCCTCTTTCCAAAGGAAGAATAACGAGGTCAATGCTGCAGCCTCTCCTCCAGAATATTGCCAATAAAATTGAAGGTTGGAAGGCCAAGCTCCTGAACCCGACGGTGAGATTAGTGCTCATTAAGCATGTCCTAACCGGCATCCCAATCCACCTCATGTCAGTTATCAACATTCCGAAAATGGTCTCTAAATCTCTTGATTGGTCCGTCGCTAACTTCTTCTGGGGTAGTTCGGAAGGTAATCTCAAAAGACACTGGATCCGTTGGTCCAAGATTTGCTTTCCAACGAAAGAAGGAGGGTTGGGTATTAGAAGCACCGACGATATTAAGCAAGCATTTTGAGCAAAGATGGGATGGAATATGCTGTAGGGAAAGTCTCTTTGGGCTGAATTCTTCACAGCCAAATACTTTTGGAAATTCCTCATCAAAAAGGGAGTGATTGGAATGGCCTCTTCCCCTGGTTGGAAGGAAATTTGTAGAACCTTGCCATTCACATTCCATCACTCCAGATGGCTTGTAGGCGAAGGCAATATCAGCTTCTGGTTCTTGAACTGGAGCGGGCATGGTTTTTTGGCTGCTGCAGCTGAGGAAACTATTCCTCCTCATCTCCAGCATGTCGCTCTTCAAGATGTTTTCTCCTCTGATGGCCGGTACAACACCTCTGATGTCGGTCGAATCCTTCCAGTAGTAACTCTTCAGACGTTATCTCTCAGTACTAATTTTAATCCAGGCAAAGCAGATGATTCATTTGGGACCTCTCCTCGTCAGGAAATTTCTCCATCAAAGCAGCATGGAACGGATCAAGACAGCGTCATTCAAATCAGCCTTGGACTAGATGGCTCTGGAATAAAATCCTACCACCGAAAGTAGCAATTTTTGTTTGGAAGGCCATTCATCGTGTTGTCCCTGTTGATACGGTGGTGCAACAGGTTGGAATTCCAATGGAGTTGAAATGTGAATGTTGTGCTCAAATCAGTCACACGTCCCTCCTTCCCCAACTCCTTTCCTCTCTCTCGTATCAGAATCCAGGTGCTCTATTTAACGACTCAACCAGTCTTGCTGAAGATCGGCCGGCGAACAGGTACTTTTTCGGTAATCAGCCTTTCTCGGTTCCGAACCAGCCTGCTCATGTAATGGAGGACATTGAACACCTGTTCTGTCAAGGCTGCATTGCCAGATCAGTTTGAGGCTTTTTCTACAAGATGTTTAATCTTCCTTTCGTCCAAAGTCAACCTCTTCTTCAAAGAATTCAACAATGGACAACAAAGGCCAACTCCAAATCCAGGTTGAAGATGCTCTTTGGTTTTACCCCTTCCTTCATCATCTGGGAAATTTGGCTGAGTCGTAACTTGGCCCGATTTGAGGGCAAAGCTATGTCGGTTACCTCGATCATCCATAAAGTTGCAAATTGGCTGAATGAAATTGCCCCTTCCATAAAAGCCCCTGACAACAATTCCCTGTTTGAATCCATCACCCTCCAGATTCTCAAAATTAACAATCCCTCTCTGTTTGACCGGAGGAAGCCTATTCTTGTCACTTGGGCAAAGCCTCCACCAGGGTGGCTGAAGTTCAACACTGATGGTTCTTCGAGAGGTAATCCGGGCCAAAGCGGTGGCGGGGGTGTATGTAGGGATTGCCATGGTCGGTTTATCTTTGCATTCTTAAGAAGTTATGGGGTAAAGTCTAACAATTTTGCGGAAGCTCAGGCCATGCTGGATGGTTTGATTATTTGCTCTAACCTTGGGTTATCCAATATTGTCCTCGAAGCAGATTCTAAGCTCTTAGCTACCTTGGTGTCAGGCCCTTCAGGCCCAGCTCCTTGGAATATATGACATATCATAGGTGCGATTCACCAAATTCGGGGAAGGCTCAATCTATCCTTTATCCACATCTATCGCGAAGGGAATACGGTGGCCGATGCTCTGGGGAGATTAGCTAGCGAAGGGTGCCTAGATTCGATCTTCCAGTCCACTTCTCTCCTCCTGAGGTTAGTTAGGGGACTGCTTGTTCTTGATAAAACCAGATTAGGCTCTCTACGAAACCCTTGATCTCGGTTTTGTGTGCGGTGTTTCCAGCGTTTCTCTGTCCTTTTCGAGGTCCTTTTCTGGAAGTAGCTTTGTCAGGGGGTATATGATAGGTGGGGTTTGTCTCTTTTTGTTAGGTCCCACCCGAAGATCTGTAAATTTTTGTAGTTAATGAATCGGTGGCAAGAGCCCACTTTCCTTAAAAAAAAAAACTTTTAAAACTGGAAAGCATGTTTGTAAAGGTTCACTTCAGTATGTGCATTTAGATGTATGGGCCCCTTCGCCTGTTGTTTTTACTGGGGGTCATTGTATTTTTTCTCATTCATTGATGACTACTTTAGGAAAGTGTGGGTTTATTTCCTCAAAAATAAATCTGATGTTTTTGCCACATTTAAAGTATGGAAGGTGATGGTTGAAAGATAAACATGGTAGAAGTTGAAGGTATTAAGTACTGATAACGAAGGTAAATTCACTTTAAAGGAATTCAACCAATTTTGCAAATATGATGAGATTATGAAGCATAATACAGTGATTCACACTCTTGAGTAGAATGGAGTGGTAGAACGGATGAATCAGACTCTCTTAAAGGGAGACCGAAGCATGTTGAGTAATGTTGGATTGGGTAAAGAATTATAAACGAAGCCATTAACATGACTTGTTATCTAGTGAATCGATCTCCATCTACGCCGATAGACTATAAGATTCCTGAAGAAGTGGGAGATGATCATGAGGTAGACTACTCATAGTTGCGTGTATTTGGGTGTGATGCTTACTCTCATGTACCGTTAATTGAGAGAGATAAGTTAGACCAAAGGGCTAAGAAGTGTATTTTCGTGTGCTATGGTGGTGGCGTGAAAGGGTACATGTTGTATGACTAAGTCACATGGAAGAACATAATTATCTGAGATGTCAGGTTTGATAAAGATTTCTTATTCCTCAAGGACGAACATAAGGAACTGGAGAAATTAATGGTCATTGATGTCGAGATCGAAAAAAATATACAAAGGCAAAACCTGAGCCGTAGTCAGAGGTACATGAGTAGGTAATTGAACAACCACCTCTTAGAAAAAATCTACAAAGAGATTACAGATTGCTAGTTAGATAAAGGGATGACTCGAATATTACATTCACCATCATTACGGATGAGGGGAAGTAATTTCTAACTGTAATTCGAGTCTAAGCTCCAGCGTTGAATTTTTCTTTTTTCTACTCTGGTAACCGATCAACGACTCCTAAATCCTTTCTTCTTCTTCTTCTTGTTCTTCTTCTTCTTCTTTTTATTTTTTTTTATTTTTATTATTTTTTTTTTTTGTTTTTTTACCTATAGGATTTTTTTCATTAATAGGAGACATCTATACATGCTAAATTTCGGGTGGACCCATCAACAAAAGGGGAACATGTCCACCTATCGTGAAAACCAAGACAACAAATCTAGCCCTCCCTCAAACATCCCAAACTCACTATATCTAGGAATAAAATATCTCTGATGACTGGGAGGAGATCTGCCAATGATCGGAAATACCTATGCATCTAGCCATCAGTACTCCCCCAGTGCGCTAGTTCGTCTGGCATGAAGTTAGCCTCTATAAGACTGTGGGAGAAGCTAATCTCCATGTTACACATGAGTGACTCAATCATCGAAGATGGTGGCCGGGATTAGTGAATTAGGATGTGTATGGATTGCATGCGAAAAGATTTTACTGGAAGTTCCTGTGCTGGGATGCTAAGTGGGGCCCACCTTAATATTTGTGAGAAATTTACTCCATTTGTCAATTTTGTTAGCCCAGCTGTATTAATTAATATTTTTATTAGTAATTTGTATTAATTAATTTTAATATAAAATCAATGTGACCTAGACTTGTTAAACCCAACTAGACTTGTTATACCCATTTATAAGGGGGTCTGGGTGGATCTCCCTCTATCAAACCCAAATCTACTTATAAATGGATCTAATGGGGTTGACTCAGACCCAAACCAGAATTGCCCATTTAATAAAAGGGTATGGATATAAATTTTTGGCCTAAACCCATTTTGTGAATGGGTGGGTCAAGTTTTGGCTAAACTCGTCCCAAATCGGTGTTAATGCACTTATTTATGCACCTTGTTTGTTAATCACATGCGTTTATATGTTAGTAAGTTAGTTGAGCCTTTGGAAGTTGAAGACCGAAGACACACGAAGACTAGAGCATCAAGGAAGTGAAGAACATGTAAATGAGGTACCTTGGTGACCTTAGCCTTGACGAAAAATAACCCTTGAACATATATGATCATCCCTTAGCCCTGTAGCCTTATTGAAACATGATAATATAGGTTATAGAGGTCCCAAGCTACTTAAAATCAAACTACCCAAAGTAGCGGTCTTAGTGGTGTGCTTGAGCAAAGATCAATTGATCGACAAAACATGGCAAAAAATGTTCAACAAGTAACTGACCTAAATATGATTTAGTTTGGGCACTCAAGGCATGAGCTTGATTGATCGAGGAATCTTTGATTCCTCTTGAGTAATCGAGCTTGATCGATCGAACATGGCCAAAACATTCTAGCGAGCTCACTCGACCATTTTTGGCCAAGTTTGATCGATTGAAGGCTAGGCTCAATCACTCGAGCCTAGCCATTGGAGATCCACTGTAACCTTTTTGTTATAAATATTGCATTCAGATCTTTGGGACCCAACCATGTATAGTAGTTTACTATCGGAGGTTCTTGTGTAGGACCGAGGTTCGTGGCAAGCCTATAGAAAATCACAGAAGTCTCCGAGGGAGCCGATCCATGTGTATGATTGTAAAGGTTAGAGGTGAGCCTAATTTAAAACCTTCGATAGTGAAATTCGGTATACTCATGAGTTGAGTGCATCTGTCGGGAGTAGAGTAGGAAAAAACCGAACCACTATACATGCCTGTGTTTGAGATTGTCTTTGAGTATTTGTTTTATTAAGCTTATGTGATTAATTGATGAATTATATGTATGTATGATTAGATGAATGTTAGGATTTGATAGTTAGTACATCTCATACACACATGTACACTACCATATTTGTTATAGGTAAAATCGGATTGAGTCGATGACCAAGAATAAAAAAAGAGATTATAGGAAACCTTAAGGAAGGGCGGAATATCGACCTGACCTCAGGTGTCACCAATGACTTTGGAGGTCAGCCTTGTTCGCCGACCTCAAAAGATGACCTCGATTTGAGGTACCTCGGGTACCAACCTCACGTACTAACCTTGGCCTCGAGGGACGACCTCGACTGTCAGCTTCGAGGACCAGACTCGACCATAGACCTCGACCTCGGAGGTTGGCCTCGAATACCGATCTCGGCCTCAGGTACCGACATCGACCTCGGAATATAAAGAAGAATCCTCTCTATATACGGGTGAGATTACCTCTTGAGATCTCTGCCAAAAATCGTGCTGATCAAAGTAAAGTCAAAGATATTCTTGAAATTAAAGTCCGACTTCAATACTGACATCTTTGACATATCTAACAAATCAACTTGGATACAAGACCGCCTAGAAAGCTTACAAATACATCCTCAGCTACGGAACAAGGTACACACAAATTACACCAATTCTATTATACCTATTGTGAGTCCATACGCCTGACTTAAGCATCGGAGGGTCCCCGGCCTTAACCGGCGCCCCAAATACTCTTGTACCTCCAATAAATTGCAGGTACTCAGCGGCTTATAAAAGGTGAGGCAGGATCGACCAGATTTCTGCATCAACAATGTTTATGAACCATTTACTTCAATTAGAATATATTTTGTAGTCTATATGATTGGACCCACTAATGACTTGCAAACCTTAGTGTTAAATTGCCTTAAGTAGCTTGAATGACATATTAGTTGAAACAGATAATTAGATTTATTAGCAAAAAATTAGTTGGTCCTAATAATCCAGTCGAAGGCATATCCTTCATTCTATAACTTTGCTAAGCTTTCGTGCATAACCCGTCGCCCACCACCTTACGCAATTTTAACCCGACCATTTATGGACATACAGGGAATGTAAATTCTATATAAGGGACCGTATTTGGCTGAGATGACTAATTTGAAAGCTTGAAAAAACAAATCCACTCAATTGGTCCGTATTTGCCTGGGTCCATTCATTTGAAAACTTGGTGCAACTTGATTTGGCTGAGTCGACTCATTCATGATGAAAAAACTGGTTAGATCAAGACTCGGTCAGTACTCAGTTGAGACAATCTATTCAACTCGATAAACTCGACCAGACTCTCTGCATTTATAAGTTTTAAGCACAAAATGTTGCCATTAGTAACCGTGTTTAAGAGTTGTAAAACTCAACTGAGTTGTCACTGGATTCAACTCGGAGCCGAGTTATCAAGTTCTAATACCATGGGTGCTAGAGGAATATTAAGCGTACTCCCATGGCACGTGGAAACGAGGCACACGTATGGCGAAGTGGGGCCTGTCATTGGGCAATTCCTGTTGGGTAGACACATGTCTCCGTTATAAATAGGATTTGGACCATTGGTCCATTTACCTAAACCGTCCATTTGTTTCCTAAACCTGGACTGAGCTCAATTGTTTCCTGTGGGCCCCACATAGTCCTTATACGACCTAGATTTTATCCACGTCGTCCATCCATTTTGCCGGCTCATTTTAGTGCATTACCTTAAAATCGAAGCAAATCCGAAGCTCAAGTGGACCACACGACAGGAAACAGTGGGGATTGAACTCCTACCGTTGAAAACTTCTTGGGCGCCATAGAGGTTTTGGATCGAGCTTATATCTGCGTTTTCCCTTCATCCCATGTCTGTGTGACCTTATGAACAGCTTGGTGGCAAATAACATCACTGTGGGCCCTAGGAAGGTTTCAACGGTGGACGTCATTATCCCTACTATTTCCTGCATGTGGTGTGGTCCACTTGAGCTTTGGAGATGCTTCAGTTTTGGGATCATGCTCTAAAATGAGCTGGCAAAACGGATGGAAGGCGTGGATAAAACACATACATCACGGTGAGCCCCGTAGAGTCGTTACACCACACATTAATAGGGTGTGTCTTATACTTCTTATACAGGGAATTGATATTTAAACCCATCCAGCTTTCTTTCTCAACACACTACTTTTCATTTTACAATTCAAAGTGTTTCTGTATTGTACTGTACCATTTCCAAAATAGAAGATGAGGTACAACCAAATAAAAAGGAGCGTTGAGAAAAACTTTCGATACTCTGGCAGACGTTGATGGATAATACACATGCACTTTGAAATTACCTGGAAATTGCATATCTATCATATAAATAATTTAAATTAAACCGTCCAAATTATGGGTCCCAGTTTGGATGCAACATGCAAGAAACTATTTGACCGTAGGACTGGTGTTCATCTACACAAATATCTAATGGTCATATTTCAAAAAACGCTTAGGAAGCAGGGTGTATAATTGTTCAATCAATCTCACGTTTGGACAGTAACTTAGTAAAGGGTTACATGAAATAATCGGTTTATTTAGGTTAATGTGCACCACGTGTACAACTTAGAAGTGCCTGCGTATCAATCTTTAAACTCTTCAGAGTATCAAATAACTCCCCTAGATGCTGTACTCAGTTTGCCTAGTTTAGAACACAGCAGCCAGGTCGTATACGAGGCAAAACTCTGTGGGCCCATCATGACATATATATTTTATCCACGCCGTCCATTCATTTTATCAGGTCATCTTAAAACATGATAAAATAATGAGGCACATTTAAAGTTCAAGTAGATCAGATCAAGGAACCAGTGGAGATTGAAGGCCCACCAAAAATCTCCTCTTGGGGGGCCACAGAAGTTCTAGATCAACATGAAATTTATATCTTCTTTTTTTTCCAGGTCTATGTTACCTTATGAACAGGATGGATTAGAAAGTAAGCATCATGGTGGGTCCCAGTAAAGTTTCAACGGTGGATGTCATTATACTCGACGGTTCTGAAGTGTGGTCAACTTGAGCTCCGTATCTGCTTTATTTTTGGGTTCATTCATTAAAATGATCTGGATAATTAAATGGACGGTCTGGATAGAAAACAGATCATAGTGGTACTGCATAGTTTTGCTACGTATACATAGTACGAACGCAACGCTACGCAATCCGAGTCCGTAGAGGCTGCCTCCCTATCTTAAATATCTCTTTCACGGGTGATGACGTAAGCCCTAGGGCTAGCAGAAAAGACTGGCGTCGGCCGCTGAAAGTGACGTTGTCGCGCGGAACAGCGCGTGGACATGGACTTCAACCGACGCCGTCAGAGACGGAGTACGGTCGACCTTTCCCGTTTCGTAAGCGTAAAAATCAGAAAATTAACGACCCGTCTTTTCTAACGAAATTACAAAACTGGACATCACTTTCAGAAAATGACCAATATACGTCTAGTGAAGTGAGCTCGAGTATTAGGGGTCGTTTTGCCCTGTGGATTTGGGGGGTTCGACGGAATTACAACTCCCGTTGTATATTAGGCAGGTTTTAAACATGTGGTTTCAAATCCCCTTCAAAAAGAGGTTTAAAATACCAAGTGAAAACTTAAATAACTTTTAAAATCCTTTCAAGAGTTCCATGTGTAAGGTGTGTCACTAGACTATTAATCTATTTGGCATAGGATCCATACATGATATCCCAAAATAATTAGATTAACAATTACGTCATTATAATTACTTTAATACGAACTGCATCATCCTAACATTGTCCATGTAAGTCACTCAAATATGATTTTGTGCTTGTGGCCCATCTGAGATTTGAAATTTCATCATTTTCAGCCAAAGTATATATTTCAACGCATTTATTACAACCATTGTGTCAAATATTACACAGGTGCACTAGTTAGAGGTATTAAAGTTGATTTAGTAATTAAATGCAAACCCCTATAAATATACCATGCATAGCTTCTTTTAGATTACAAGGGATTTTGAATTCAGGGTGCCAACCGCAACAAGAGGATTTCAAATCCAGGGGTTTCAAATTCATGCCGTCCATCTGTTTTGACATGCATGATCCTAAACATAATGCATATGAAAATATATCTCAGTAGACCACACCTTAGGAAACAATGGTGATTGACCATTAAAAACTTCTTGTGAGCCATAAAAGTTTTGGATCGGGCTGATATTTGTGTGCTCCCTTCATCCAGGTCTTTGTGACCTTATGAACAAGTTGGATGAAAAATAAACATTCCTATGGCCCACAAGAAGTTTTTTAATAGTGGCTATTCAATCACCACTATTTCTTGTAGTGTGGTCCACCTAAGATTCAGATCTGCTTTAATTTTTGGATTATGCCCTAAAATTTGTTGTCAAAATGAATGGATGATGTGGATATAAGGTACATATGTCACAATGGACCCCACAATCAAGAATCCACCGTAGCCACATCTGAAGAGGATAAGATAGAGCATGAAAAACTGAATATAGAAGAGCAATCTTTCTACTTTATACGTGAGCATGTTATCCATCAATCTGAATTGTCCAACTAATGGGTCTTAATATTTGTTTACACCCATTTTCGGTGCCCTAACGTAGGTCAATCACACATGTTGTCATGTGACGACATCATGTAATTGCAACTGGTGTAAGACATACTCTCAGCCAAGAGTGTTGTTGTTCGCGCTTCCTTCAACAATACACGTTCTGTTATAAATGAAAAGGCATGAGCCTTTAGGTTTGCCTTTATAGGAGTGAATCATCACACGCCATGTGGTCATGATCAAAGTTCCTATTTACGAAGAAATATATTGGGCACGCTTATAAAAGACCCGCCGAAGAACAAATCTATCAAGAATTTGGCTATAATATCCTCGGTGAGGTCGACTCTTGCAGTCCTTCTAAAACGAAAGATTTTTTCAAAGATGTTTGGAGTAGCAGTAGTGATTGAGAAGTTTTTGAACATCAGGAGATCAAACCCTTGTCCAAACCAACCCGGTTTAGGTCTGAACCAAAGTTGGCGGATAAATTCTTATCATATAATCCTAAGCCATCCATTGATTGAGACAAAGGCAATGGGAAAGTTGGATGAGAAAGTGGGATCCTGTTCGCTGGATAATTTGGAGATAGGAAGAGACAGAGAGAGTACCTAGATGTCCCTAGAGTCGCATCTCGATCAGGAACCCGGGGGGTCAGGATGTGATGCATACTTTCCATCTATCGTTCTCGGCATCCAAAACCACCCCGTAGTAAATGGTGAAAATGGCAGATGAGGCCTGACCTAGACTAGCCAAATTCAATCAGCTGAATGTTGTCGGAGATGTAGAGCAGTCAAGATTAATATGAATCCAGCCCTAGATCAGGTTTTCTTGATCAATGGGATTTCAACAAATCTTCGCCTGGTCCTTGATAGACCATGTACACCCCGCGGTGGATTAAGATCTGAAAAGTCAAGGAGTCCAAATCTAACTTGAGTCCTTCCCAATGCAAGTTGACAGTTTTGAATCAATAAAGGATTCTCATATCCAAGCCAGCAATGTGAGTACGAAGGAACCATAAGCAACAAGGAAACCCTAACGAGGATTTCATCTTTTCGACGATCTGCAAAAGGAGCAATCGACGAAGAGCTCGAGGCCTTACGCCAAACATATTGGCTTATCTTTTATTTATCTTTCTTTTATTTTTTCTAACATAACTTAGCTTAGTTTACAGTTACTACATAACGGCTCTTGCTACAATACCTTAGGAGTAGAGACAGTCTTTTTGCAACCTTAAGTTGTAGATCGTGATCATCTAAGTTTCGATTTGGTTGATCACACCCTCCTTGATTTTTTTGTTTAAATAGTCGTATCATGTTTTTATCTCTTTTTATTTATTTATTATTTATTTGGTTGTCTCGTAAGTTGTTGATTGTAATAAACATTATTTCATAATATCTAATGAAGTCAACAATATTTTGCCTTATTTAATTTGAAAGTGTATCTTTGTTCATTTGAGAGTTGTTTTGAACTTAAAGTGTTGGTGAAAGAATGGGTCTTTAAGTCCGTAAACTCATGTTTATTGTCACAAGGTAAAAAGAACTCATTCAAAAGGATTGACCTCATTTCCTTTCATTAGTCAACTGAATGGAGCACAATTTTAGTGGTCGAGAGGACTTTAAATCTTTAATCCCAATCTCCAATCTATCAGTCTCATAGAAGGGGATGAAATTGCGCATGGTATAAGATACCATGACTAAGTGTGGAAGCTTGGTAGATTTAGAGAATGAAGGCTATGTCTTAGAGGGGGTGATTAGGGCAAAATAGAATTTATACCTATTAAACGCATAATTTCTTACTTAAAATAATGTGTGAGATATGCTACTTATATTATCCCAACATTCATCTAATCATGCATACATATAATTAAACATTCATTATATTATACAAGGACTCTAGCGTACATTCCCATTGGAGGCTCCCGTAAGAGACTTGAGTTGATTTTCTATCGGTTAATCAATAACCTTAATCATAATCCAAGAACCTACGTTTACTCCTGCCAGAGGTTTCCTCGGAAACTAATACGTACACATCCGTGTCTGGTGGCTTACACAAGAACTTAGATTTAGGTCTTATATAAGAACCAAAGTCCTACACATGAACCTAGTTAAAAGTACGTGGTATAGATGTCCTAGAGGGGAGGTGAATAGGACAATACAAAATATTTCGATATAATGCGGAATAGTAAAATAAATACTCTCAATTGCTGAGAGTATTAAAATCTTGATTCCAAATAGTTCGTAGGACAACCTTCACCTAAAAGATTTAGGTAGGACAACCTTATTTCACGACGTCTTTGAGATCAAAGTATCAAACTTAGCAAGAGATAATTAATCACAATTATAGATGTCCTTGGAGGGGGGGGGGGGGGATAGGACAATACAAAATATTTCAATATAATGTGGAATAATAAAACAAATACTCTCAATTACTTAGAGTATTGAAATCTTTTTTTTTTCCAAAAGGACTGCTCAGAGTATTAAAATCTTGATTCCAAATAGTTCGTAGGACAACCTTCACCTAAAAGATTTAGGTAGGACAACCTCATTTCACGACGTCTTTAAGATCAAAATATCAAACTTAGTAAGAGATAATCAATCACAAGGAAAGCATAGAAAAAAAAATTAAACAATCACTACAATGCACAAGGAGTTATAGTAGTTCGGTGCTTAACTCCACACCTACTCCACTCCCAAAATTACTACCCTCGTAATTTTGGCTTTCATTATTTCAAGGTTTTCACAGGATCACCTTAACAACTTTATACAATTCTTGTGATTTTCACGAGTTATTACAACAAAACCATATTTGTGATTTACACAAGCTTACCACAAAACAACCTACTAAGATTTCCGATCTTATCTCAGAAAAACCTAAAATGAAATAAAGTAAATACAATACTTATCTTCAATTGGCGAGTCGAAGACGTAACTGTAGTTTGATTGCAGCAATTTTCTTAGGATATAGAGGAAGCCGTATATGTGTTCAACCCAGAAAGAATATAGGGATCTAATATATTTTCAAAGTAATAAACAATGCCCTAGTGCTGCAAATTCAATTCTCTATTTCTCAAGTAGAGTATGGATTACTCTATTAAAAAAGAATTAAACTAACTTGAAAAAGAGAATAGAATAAGATAAATCAAATATAAGAATTACCGCACAAATAGCTTAAGGAGGCTTGGACTTTCACTCCTTTCTCAAGAAGATGGATATCTAATTTTAGTGTCTTGAATGAGTGAGAGAAAGTCTCTATTTATAGCAAAAGGATTTGGAAATTCAGCTTGCCCGATTTTAGGTTCAGCTGGATGAATTCCAACGATTGTATTCTAATGGATCTTCGAAATTTATGGGATGAAATCTTTCAAAAATTTGGCTGGCCCAAGCAAAAATTCGACTGGCCGAACCTCCAGTTCGACTGGATGAATACATGGTTCGGCTGGTCGAATCTCCATGAGATCCGAAATCTTATTTTGTTGGAAACTTGACCGAACATACTTCGGTCTAGCCGAACAGGTAGGTTGGGTTGGCCGAACTTGCTTCGGGAAAAATCTTTCTTACTGTATACTTGCCCGAATTATGTTGGGTTGGCCGAACTTGAGGTTGGGCTGGCCCAACTCAGTGTATTTTACTTAAAATCATATATTATCGTGATATCATGTGAAATACACCTAACATAGGGGTCAATCTAAGGTTATACCACCTGATGGTTGACACATATAAAGTGTTCTGATCTTCGAACCATGTAAAGCTTTTAAGGCTTGCGATATTGAGTATTCCTTGAGATGTTAATCGAGTCTTTAAGAGATCTTCATGAGTTGTCGAAGAGTATCTTTATGAGTGCTTGTGCTCCTTTCAGGACTACGAAATTTAACAATCCTAATTATGCTTAAGTATAAGAACTTACACTAGTCAAGTTTGGCAATTCAAACTTTACACTCAATCCTACATAAGGAATGAGTATACATAGACTCACTTAATAACACTTGTCGATTTAAGCCCCGTTGATGTACCGTCTTAAGTTGCTTGATTGATGCTCTCCTGTGTTTCAATCAGCTCCCTTTCGAACCCAAATCATGATGTGGATGCTTTACCACGACTTCAACTTCTGTATTAAACAACTGGCATGTAGTGCTCCTTTGACGTGACCAAGATAATGGGAGGTTGGGTGAATCTCCTATCACTAATGGAATGTTGTAATCCTATAAGATGTACCTAGATGTTATTATTATTATTATTATTATTATTATTATTATTATTATTATTAAGAAATGAGGGCCATGCCCCTGTATATTTCTATTTATGAACAAATGATATACAAAACAAAGATTCAGGTAGAGGGTTTAGATTTGTTGGGGCCCGCCCGAAGAATTTCAATGTAAAAAACTTCTGATTAAAAAAAAAAAAAAAAGAAGACGATAGTGGTAACGGTCTAATATTTCCCTTCTTAAAATAAAAAATAAAAAGGTAAAGTGTTTAGATAATGCTTTGACTATACGTTCAAGTCTAATATCTAAACAAGATAGAAATCAAGTTGATCTTCAACATTGAGGTTGAAATCCTCTTTCAAGTGATGAATCACAAGTTTGTTAGAATTTCTTTTCCTCTTGAATGGAAATGCAACATTCCTTTGGAAAAAATAAAAATAAATAAGGAAGATAACTTAGATCTTATAGACTTAAAGACTTAAGATAAGGGATATTATCATAAAATCACCCAGGCTTCTATTTCATAAAAAAAAAAAAAAAAACTTATCCAAATGCCTAAGAATCGAATGCCCTATATATAAAGTTCAAGTTTCAATGGAAAAATAAATAAATAAATAGAACATGACTCTGTTGATGGCATCAACGAAAAATTATATCTGGCAACGAGGGGACCCTTCGATGGGTCCTCAATGACATCGACAAATTCGGATAAAAAATTATATCTTACTAGACAAATCTAAGTTACCTACTTGATTCCCTTGAGGCAATCTTTGATGCCATCGAAGACCCCTCAAGGGCTACTCGATGAGATCAAGCAGCAATCGAAAGTCTGCTATTTTGGGCGTACGATTTCATAGCAGCTTTGCACCTCTTATAACCTTACTTATCATATTTCATTTAAGTTTCTAAAGCTAAGGGATGATCAACAAGGCTCACTTATAATGCTAAGGATCATATACAGGTTTAAGGGATTGTTTTGGGTTGTTAGGGTCAACAAGGCACCTCATTTATCTATTCTTTGCTCCTTGATGCTCATGTCTTCAACTTCCAATGGCTCAACCGACTATATGACACATGGACTCATGTGATTGATAAAAAATATGCACAAATCAGTGCATTAGCATTTGATAGTGAGCACTACCACACATACCTGTACACTATCTTGTTTATATACTAGTTGCTTGAATGTCATATCTATTGTAGTCTATGTGATTGGAACCATTATTGGCTTAGATGCCTTAGTCTTAAATTACTTAGTTTAAATTGACACATTAATTTATGTAAGGAATCGTGTGTTAATTGGTAAATTTTTATTTCATCCTGATCACCCCATTCTAGGACATAACCATCATTTTATAGCTTCACCAAGCTTTCGTACATACCCATGTTATCCTACACCACGTGTAATTTCAGTTCCCACTAAGCCAAAGCTCCACTCTTTAACTTGTAAGCCGCAAGTTTAGCTTTCTTCTCTTTATCGATGTCCTTGTAGTCGAAGAAGCGCTCGCCTTCAAGCAGCCAATCGAGGAACTCCTCGATGTAGAGTTGGTCGTTGAAGTTAATAAGATCAACTTTCATCCTAGATTCTTGATCCGTCTGATCTACCCGATCACGATATCGTCCGGGGTTTTTGGAGGATCATGTTATCTATCTCCTCGTTGTTGGATCTCACATCCTCAAGTATGACTCTGCGATTCACCGCCGACATCGCCTTGCGATCAACACGATTGGGAATTCTAGTGCCTTGAAACTTGCATCTGTTAAATGATAATTCCCTAGAGTATTATCTATGAGATTGTTACCTAATCCGTCGTTAGAAGTCATTGATCCAAGGAAAAGCTTCGCTCTGAGGTGTTGCTAAATCTTCTACGTCGCATCATTTGCCGAATTATTGAAGTTACTAAATACCTTGAAGCCCTCAACAAAAGAGGAAGACCACAATGCAAAACTCCTTTGAAAGACCCAACATATACCAATTGACGTAGAGAACAACATGATAAGGACAATCACAGTGTTCCTCAAACAATAATCACCTTGAATCTAGAAGAGAAGTTTCTCGAATCCATTAAAGAAATAAGGGAAATTTTGAGAAATTTTATTAAAAGTTATCCAAATAAATAAGTTTGCATACTTAAATCCACTTAAACAAACATTAAGACGCAATTAGGAAAACATTAAATAAATAAGGAAATAAAAATTGAAAAATGTGTAAATTTCTACATTTCATCGAGAATCAGAACTTTCTCCATAATCCATAAAAATTGTCTCCTCTCACTCTTTCTCCGCGTTTCTCTCTTAAGATGTCTGGAAAAAATCTCTCGTTCTCTCTTTTATCACATCTCTTCTTTCAAATTTGAGTTATTTTACTACACTAGGCGGGTATCGATCCTTTTACCTATTCTACAACAAAGAGTGTTTCTACCACTTGGCTAGCTGAGTAGTTTTTGTTTCTTAAAGACAAAATTTAATTTTTAAGATCGTTTACTTGTTTATGTGAAAGGTATTTGTATGTCCTGCTTACATACAAAATTTAGGGTATTACATTCTGCCCCCTTAAAAGAAAAATTTTGTCCTCGAAATTGACCTGAGGTACATCATCAAAGAGGTGGGAAACTTTTCTCGAACTTCTCCTTTCTACTCCCATAATGCTTCGTCAGCTCCATGGTGAGTCCATAAGACTTTGATTAACGGCACGGTCTTAGTGCGTAAAATATGCTCCTTGCACTCCAAAATGCATACAAGCTTTTCCATATAAGATGTGTCGTTATGTAGCTCGAGCTTTATAATCTATGACATGCGGAGCATCCTTTTCATACTTTCGTAGCATTGAAACATGGAAGATGTGGACGCTTGCGAGTTGAGGCGGTAACACAAGCCGATAAGAAACTTCTCCAATCCGCTCCAACACCTCTAAAAGTCTGATATAGCAAGGTGCAAGCTTTCCCTTCTTGTCCTTGTGACTGCATGCCTAGGGTTTGGTCGCTTAGGGCAGGTGACCGGCGCCGTCGAAGCAGAGCCCCATCGAGAGGTGAAGGGCTTCGTTGCTGGGTGGATATCTGCGCTGGCGAGAGAGGTAGATCCACCACCAGAAGGCCGTCTTTTCCCTAAACCAGAGCCAGCAATAGGGGAGTTTTCAATCTTTTTGTGGGAAACCTCCCCTTTTCATGCTCAAATGAGGATTTAGTTAAGATCTTCCAAAAATATGGAAGGGTTGTGATGTTCACATCCCGCGGTTCCCAGGATCGATTAAACCCAGAGGTTTTTCCTTCGTGAGATTTCAGTACGAGGATGATGCTAGGGCGGCAATAGGCGTACTCCATGGAAAACGGATTGATGGAAGAGTTGTTATAGTGTAGCCGACCAAAAATGAACTGCGTATCCTACGCCGTCTCCCTCTTGTAGTCCCTCCAAGGCCTGCATCATTCCTCGCCATTCCTCGCAGAGCGGAATCCACGGTCCGTAGCAGGAAATCTTGCTCCCCCTGGCCCGTCCAGCCCCCCTCCTCCGCCAGATGAATGTATTAAGATTCATCAGGATGTCCTTCAGAAGACTAAAGCGGACCTCAACATGGCATTCATTGAAAGAGTTTCAGAGCCTAACACTTCCATTCTCCATCTTATGGAGGTGATCCGGACCTCCATTTTCTATTTCTCTGGAGTAGATGTCACAAGGTTTTCGAGGGACTCCTTTCTGATTGCTTTCAAGGAGGACAAAGACGCGGACCATTTCGCCACTGACAACGATTTACACCATGCTTTGGGACTATGTCAAGTTCTAAGATGGGCTCCCGAAAACAGCCCGATTTATGAGGGACACTGGATTCGATTCTTCGGAATCCCGACGCATGCTTGGGAGGAACAAGTTCTTCGGCAACTTGGCAACAAATATGGAATTGTCACCCAGATCAATTCTAATAGCTGATATGGCCTGTTTCAGGCGTTTGCACGAGTTGGGGTGATTTTGCATCCGGGCACCGTTTTCAACTGGACCCAGAAACTGCTTGTTGACGGAATTCCTTTTTGTGTGGGAGTTGAAATGGAACCTCTATCCAACCTGGAGAGACCCAAAAGGAGACCCGTTAGTACCCGTCGAACGCCGGAGACTACCAAGGAATGGGTGGAAAGAAGTTTTCCCGCAACCACCATCTCAGAAAAAGACCGCAACCAACCTGTTTGTAGAAATGCCCAGGAGGATAGATGTGGTAATGTCGTTGCCAATCAGGACACAGCCCTCACGCAACCTGCCCATTCAAATTCCCAGCAGGATAGAAATATAATTGCCACTGCTAACCAGGGCAGAGACTGTTGTCTACCTGATTGTACCAATGCCCAGAAGGGGACTACTGCAGTTGCAGTTGTCAACCACGACCAGCCAACCTATATTGTTGAATGACAAGGAGAAAAGTGTTTATCTAGCAGCTGAGGAACAAGACAGAGAACATCGTTAGCTTGAATGTATCCAGGCCCAGGAGGATAGAAGTATAATGACAGTGACATTTCAGGACAGAGACCACAGCCAAACTCATTGTACAGAAGCACACAAGGAGCCCTTTGTAGCTGACCCTGTCATTCAGGACGCTGACCTCAGTCTACCTATATGCAGGCATGCTCAGGTGACAGAGTGGTCTCTATTTATGGTGGAACATGTGGACAATCAATCGTCGACCATTATTAAGCAGCATTGTAACAGGCCCCACGTCCTTCCCTTTCCATCTCTCTTCTTTATGCCACTGCTGTGATAAATCCAGTACAGAATCTTCGTAGGGAGGACAACATTATGATAGTGAGGAGGGATCAGATTGATGTGGGAGGTGACCAGCCAACAACCGAAGGACAGAGTCTAACGTTTCCTCCCCTGAGTCTAGGACGAACATTCAAAGCGAACTAAGTTGGGAGTTCCCCTTCTCACCCCTGTGAAGACAACGATGACGATCTCATCACGAGTACCTGGGTGTTTCCACCATTTCAACAACAATTTCTTGGGGAATATAGAGGGCCCCCTCAGGCTGCGGCCCTGGATACTGAGGATATCAACCTCATGGTGGACCTACCCCCTACTCACTCACAACGATGCAAGTGGGGTCAGATCCCATTCCAAATGTCAATGCAAGACCTGTCAGTGCCATTCAAGAAGCGGTTGTGGGCCTCTCTCATTAGAGACCGGATGTCTCTCCAGAAGCTGTTGCTACAATCCTTTCGGAGCCCCTTCAACAGATGGATAATATGGATGCTACTGATGGGAGGGAAGTCAATCGGAAAGTAGTCAAAGGAAGGCCTCGACGTAGAGCTACGGTTGGAATCCTTCCTACACGTACTCCTTACCCAAATGCTTGGAAAGACCGATTGAGACGTCTTAAAAGAAGGGCTGTCAATACCAGTTATATTACTGATGGATAATTGCCTCGTTTGGAATGTCTGAGGGGTAGGGAACAACTCTACCATCAGAACTCTGAAGAGGCTGGTTGCTGGTCATTAAGCCTCAGATTGTGGCTATTCTCGAGCCTATGCTCAGGGATGGTAGGAGGGTCGCTACCGGGCTCAAGCTCGGCTTTCACTCATCTATCTCAAATGGGGAGGCCGGTGGCAAGATATGGGTCTTCTTCCATTCTTCCCTCAATGTATCTGTTGAATTTTGTTCTGACCAAATGATTTCTATTAGATGCTCATTCATGAACATGCAAGAGATCGTTCTTCTCTCTTTTGTCTATGCCAAATGCTATAGGTTTGCCAGACGGAACTTATGGGATGAAATGGCAACAGTCAGCAGAGCGGTTGGTGGCTCGTGGCTCATTGCTGGTGATTTCAATGCCGTTATTACTGCAGCTGAGAGGTGGGGTAGCAGATCCCATTTCAGTCCATGAGATGGTGATTTTGCAACGGCTGTTGACGATGCGGGGCTGATTGACGTCGGATTCTCGGGTAACAGATTCACTTAGAGCAACAACCAGGGCGGTAATAATGTCAGGATATGGGCAAGGCTACAAGGCTCTTTATAATGCTGACTGATTAAGATGCTTCCCCCTCTTCAAGGGAGCCCACAAGCCCCATACGAACTCCAACCATGCCCCCTTGATGATCGCTTTCCCCTGCCCCCCGTAAGGCCTAAACCATTCAGATTTCAACGCACGTGACTCCTGCATGACGACTTCCTGAAAATCGTTAAGGATGCATGGGACAGCGAAGTTTCTGATTCTCCGATGGTTGCAGTGATGCTCAAGCTCAGAAAGGTGAAACAGGTTCTAAAAATCTAGAATAAAGACATATTTGGGAATGTTTTTGCTAGGAGGAAGGATGCTGAAAAAAAATTGAAACAGTTGGAAGGGCTTTTGCAGGATGGGAATACTCCTTGCTCGGAAGATGAGTTCCTAGTTACGAAAAATTCTCTAGCTAGATGTGATCTAGCTGAGGAATTTTTTTGGAAACAGAAAGCTCGTAATAACTGGCTGAAGGAGGGAGATCAAAACACGAAATTTTTTCACTTGTCAACAATGGAGGATGGTACGGTTCTAACTGAGCTGCAGGAGATTCATGAAGCAGCTGCTCGCTTCTTTAGCAAGTTGATGTCTGCTGATCAGATGGTTGACGCTGCTCAGGCTGTCGACCAGCGGCTGGACCATATGTTGTCCCACATTCCCTACATGGTCACTGATGATGACAACGCCATGCTTCTGAGCTTGCCTTCCATGGAGGAGGTCTGTCAGGCAGTGTTTTTGCTGTCGAGTGATAGCGCCCTGGGCCCGGACGGATTTAATGATGCCTTCTTTAAGGAGTGTTGGCAGATAGTTGGAGCTGACATCCTTGCGGCCACCAGCGCCCTATTCAACGACAGTCACATCCCAAGGGCGTTTACTTCTACCTTAATCTGCCTCATTCCCAAGACAACTAACCCGTCTTCCTTCGACCATTTCAGGCCCATCAGTCTATGCAACTGCATTTATAAAAAAATTTCCAAGGTGATCGCCTATCAGTTGGCGATATGTTGCCGAACATCATCTCCTCTGAACAAGGAGCCTTCATCCCGGGCCACAATATTGTAGAGAACATTGCGCTGGCTCTGGAGCTTTTTAGGGAGTTAGATCGAAAAGTGTGGGGTGGTAACATTGCGATCAAAATTGATATGGAGAAAGCCTATGACAGGGTCAATTGGAACTTCCTCAAGCATGTTCTTCTCTGTTTTGGCTTCAATAGTAGGTGGGTTTGTATTTTGGAGAAGTGCTGGAGCAATTGCTGGTTCTCGGTGCTGCTCAATGGTGAAGCGAAGGGGTTCTTCAAATCTACGCACGGGCTAAGATAGGGCGATCCTATCTCACCCAGCCTGTTCATCATTGCTGCAGAGGTATTCAGCAGGGGCATTTTCGCAATGTTCAATCTTCACATCTGCCAGCCTTTTAAACTTAAGAGGACCCGTCCCCTCATGTCTCTTATATGCAGACGATACTCTGCTCTTCACTAATGGCAGTGCAACCTCCCTGTAGCGATCAATGCTTTTCTTACATCCTATCAACAAGTGTCGGGCCAGAAGATCAATCACGCCAAGAGCTCCTTTTTCTGCTCATCTAAGCAAATTGTGGGCCGAGTTAGATGCATTGGAAACATCCTCAACATTCCCAGGACGTCCTCGAATGCGCAATATCTTGGGGTCCCTATTGTGAAAGGTAGACTCACTAGGGCGGCGTTCCAGCCTCTGCTGGATAGGATTTCAGCCAAGGTGGATGGTTGGAAGGCCCGGATTCTGTCTCAGGCTGGTAGGGCCACTCTCATCAGACACGTCCTCGGTGGCATTTCGGTTCACACAATGGCGGCCTCTCCGATTCCATCCAAGTGCCTTTCAAACATGGAGAAAAGTTTTGCTAACTTCTTCTGGGGGTGGACTGATGGAAAGAGGAAACTTCATTGGATCAAGTGGAAGAAAATTGCGGCGCCGGTTTCGGAAGGAGGTTTGGGCATTAGGAGATTGTGGGACATGGTAATGGCCCTCAGGCTAAAGATGGCCTGGGCGATCACACATGGCAATAACAGGAGCATCTGGGCGACGTATATGCGGGCTAAATATGGGTGGTCCATGGATCCTGATTGCGTCTTTTCTGACCCCAGGCGTAGTAGACATGGTTCCTCTCCCATCTGGAACAACATCCTTCAGTTGCTCCCATTCCTGAAAGCCAATGCCAGATGCCTTATTGGGAGAGGCGATTGTAATGTCTGGGATGTTGATTGGACAGGCTTGGACCCTCTGCAAGATGCTGTTATCAGAGACATCCTTCCCTCCCTGCGAAGCTTGAAGGTGAGAGACTTCATGGGCAGTCAAGGCCCGTCCCCTCCATCCTCAGTCCTGATTTATCTCTCGGATGAAAATGTCCACTTCATTGTCCACAGTGGTCTATGTACAACCAGTGATGATGATGTTTACGTCTGGCGTCTCTCCCCCTCAGGTACCTTCAGCGTCAAATCTACGTGGCTCAATCTCAGATCTACAGGGGATAGGAAGGCCTGGTCAAGATGGGTTTGGCACCCTCAGGTCCCTCCAAAAATATCAAATTTCCTATGGAGGCTACTAGCAGGGGCGATCCCAGTCGATGAGCGAATCCAATCTAAAGGCATTTCCATGGCTTCTCGGTGTCAGTGCTGCCCCGACGCTGACAATCAGGAATCTCTGGGACATCTCTTTGTTTCCAGTCATCTTGCTTCAACCGTTTGGAGCCATTTCATCAACATTTTTTGGGCTTTCTCTCGTCGAGCATGCCTCTCCTTTGGAGAGGTTATCATAGTGGGGGGGGGGGGGGGGGGTATATGCAGGGGGTAAGCTCCGTCACATCCGTCACATCCGTCAGGGGGTAAGCTCCGTCACATCCGTGCCCTCACGCCCATAATTTTTCTTTGGGAAATTTGGCGGGCCTGTAACTCGTCTAGATTTGAGAATAAAAATCTGAGTATTGGGGATGTCATTACTCGGACTTACTGGTGGCTGGGGAGGATTATAGTGGGGATCCTCACGTGTTGTAGCGGCGCTCTTCCTGGATGGAGCACATTCAACTGCGGAATCTTCACATTCCTGAGGCTCCTCTAGTGTATAGAAGATCATTTGTGGTGGTTTGGAGTAGGCTGGCTTATGGGTGGGTCAAGTTGAATGTGGATGGCTCATCCCTTCGTAACCCGGGGCCTTCTGGGGGGGGGGGGGGGGGTATATGCAGGGACGATAGGGGTGATTTGATTTTTTGCATTCTCTCGTGGTTTTGGTCTCGGGTCTAATAATCAAGCGGAATTGATGGCGGCATTCGAGGGCATTTCTATTTGCGTCAGCCTCGGATTATGGAATGTGGTGGTCGAGTCTGACTCGAAGTTGGTAATCGATATGCTTTCAGGGATTTGTAAGGTAGGGTGGAGATGGCACCACTAGTTGGCTCGAATTTCCTCCCTCAACCTGAAGGGATCATTCCGCTTCTCCCACATTCTTCGTCAGGGGAACCTTTCAGCCGATGCTCTTGCTCGCCTTGGCAGCTCAAATCAGACCAACACGGATTTCTACTCTTCTTAGCACCTTCCCCGTGAAATTCGGGGATTGGTGGTCTTAGATAAGACAAGTTTGGGTGCCATCAGAATGGTGGATCCTAGCTAGGTTTCCTTTCCTTTTGGTCTGTTCAGTGTTTTGTTTCCTTTCCGGGCCTTTATGATAGGCTTATGCTCAGTCATTTTATTCTCTACAGAAGCCCGAATCCTGTAAAGATAAAGATCTTACATATCAATGAAATTTTGTGTAAATGGCCCTAGGGCCACTTTATATGATACTTATAACCCATGGCCGGCTATTTCTGACTAACGGGGCCCTTAGGAGAGACCGCAGACTCATTTATGCCATGGGGTAGGCTCCCTATCAATGGATCAATGCTAGGACACAGTTTCAGTGCGATCGGATAAACAGATCGGTCGTGGGAATCTTGTGTCAGATCAACGATTATAAATGTTCAATTGGGGCCACGGTTATACGGATGTGTGTAGGGAATTTTCCTTACTCTATATATGAAGTTTGGTTATAAACCGACGGTCTGAAATCCTCAACTTTGCGTAAGAGTGGATGACTCAATTCACTTAAGTTTCATCACATTCCTTTAGAGTATTTGCACTTCTCATGCACTTGTCTCTTGGCTCAAGTTGAGCATTTCTGGATACTATCCAAGCTTGACTCCCGCGATGGTTGTCGAGCCCAGTAAGACGAACATTGTTCTATAATTTCAAGGCTAGTGAACCCCCGATATGTGGTCTAGGTCCTTTAAGGAGTTTTAGGGTACTCTCGAGAGGGGCGGGCCCTCGAGATTTTCCTCGAGTTTTCGGATGGTGGTGCGCTGGTGCACTTGTGATCCTGAGCTATATTTATTTATAGGAATAGTGTCCCGAGCTTAATTTCTTTAATGCTATGTATTTGCATACACCTAGTCGTAGATAGCTAGTCAAGTATGGCCCTCGGGCGGTCCCATCAGTAGTTGAACTCGGGTCTTAGTACGGACTTTTCCCGAAACGTTACAAGGGGGCTATGATAGTGGCCCAATATGAGGAGAAATTCACAGAATTATTGCAGTGTCTTCCAAAGATGGTGGAAGATGAAGAATATAAAGTTCAAAAATTTGAAGAGGGCCTTTTCCAAAACATTAGAACTAAATTTTGTTGCCCAGACATCACAAAATACTCTGAGATCGTTGATAAGGCCCTGCGAGTTGAAAGATACAGTGAACAGACCCATGCCCAGATGAGAGAACATCATAATAGGACTGACCCACTCAGCAGAAACCACCAGAAAAGAGGGAACAAACCACCGCCCTGATCATGGAACCAAACAATCAAGAGTGACAATTTGCAGGGAATTGCATGTATTGTAGGAAATACGGACATAAGGCATAGTTTTGTAGGACTCGACTCAAAGACATCAAGTAGTTACTGCTACTCCAGCAGACACCTTCATGACCACCATCTCTTATATTGACTCATCAATTTGTTCAGTAACCCTAGACGTTCAGACCATCACACTCATATCCTCAGGCATCTCACTCCTCACCGTCTCGACTGCCTCAAAATAAGTAGAATCATCTTCAACAAACATCACAGCCTGTGAACTCTCAAAGAGGGCAACCATTCAGACATCATCCCACACAAGACAAAGTTTATGCTATCACCTCCAATGAAGAACCAGAAGTGGATAACAAAGTCATAGAAGGTATATTCATCTTGCAAGATCAGCCCATTGCCATATTATTTAATTATGGAGTTTCGTTGGTTTTTATTACAACTGCGATAGTTGAACAGTTAGGCATGTAGCTTGTAGCTCTTAGTAAACTAATATCGGTAGATCACCTATGGGAAAGACTGTTACGTTAAACAAAATATACAAATCTTGTGAAATTTAAATTGAAGGAACTCCAATGCCAGTAGATATAGTTGTGATGGAGATGAAGGGGTGCGATATTATTTTATTTGTTTGTCTTGGCATCACATTGTGTGCCCCTTGGAAATTCTCCCCCTTTCAACTTGGTAGAAGTTTGGCTATCTTGTCCCCCGCTCAAGCAAGGCGCCCCGTGTGAACCGGCGGAACCATCGCCCGCACGTGTCAGTGCTTTTACTCACCTACTCAGCACAACACCCTCACCCGTAGTCGTAGCATGGTATCCCTGTCCATCGCCCAGGCATGATGCTTACGCCCATCGCCTCATGCACACAATGCCCTTGTCCATGAACATCGCAGCAGCGCTGCGCCCGCGTACGATCAAAGTACAGAACAATATCATTACAGAGACACTTTGGACTCTTCTTACCGCTAAGTGGGGATTTTGGCCCCATCTGCATTAAGGAGAAATATCACTCCCACGCCTCACCAATACCCTATGTGTATGGATGAGCCGCGCATGGCCACTGCTTGTCCTAGCATGCCCTCGTATGGTACGGCTGAGCGGAGATTTCACCCCTTTCTGAGTTGGTAGAAGCTTAGCTGCAGCACGAGGATGCCCATGCCACACGACCCGGTGTGCACGAATGAGCCTCGCATGCCCACGTGTGCCCCTTTGGTGAGCCTTAGACGGTTGTGCTTGGAATTTCATTGCATGTGTAACACCCCAAACTTTTCAATACCCGAGTACTAAAAGTTCTCGAGTGCTACCATGAAGTTTAACTTAGTATATATATGTGTACAATACCAATTTATCTATCCTAACCTTACATCTATTCTCCAACATGAATCTGTCCATTGGAAATAATTTTCATCCCTATATCAAGTCATCCGGCTATTGATTTTAAGACAAGACTATCATATATCTAAGTATCCTTACCTGTACATCATAACTAACTGCTCAATCAAGTATTCATTGCTAGATAGAGACATCTGACCGTCCAATTTGATTTTGGACCACCTGATTATAATAAACTAGCTACTTAATCTCTATATCCGTTCGTACACGCATCAGATTGAGATTCTGATCCGTTCATCTTATTTATCACCTATGAATATGCTTAACCCACCATAAGAACTACAATATGAGGAATTGAAACAAGTGAACAAGTCACTCGAATCTAACGGTACCCATACTCTACCTCTTGATCACCCCAATAACCCACTTGTGTTCACCCGTTTACAAAACTGACCGAACACCCACCTACATATATGATCAAGGTACTAACTATCAAGTTTTCATATTTTTAGCGTGTCATCCGACCGTCCATCATATTTGGATCAGCCAAACGGGACGTCCAAATATCAGAATAAACTACCCAGTTTGAAGATCATATGGTATATACCACGACTATCGGTTAACTTCCTTATTAGATGTATAAAAACATCGTTTTAAACCCCGAAATGGTATTATCCATTAAAAAGACAATTGGGTCATCAGGAGGCGATCAAGGCTCAAACTGGGGCGATGAAAAGAGCGTGAAAAATAAAGATCACCCGTCAAATCTCATCACATTTGGACGGTGGAGTAATGAATTACAGATAGGGAAAGTTTGGAAAAAAGTGGTAGAATTGTAAATAAGCTAATACCACATGCATGGCACTGTTGGACAAGATTTGCAATTGAGATTTCAACGGTGTGTGTTTTCGATACTTGGTCGGACCATACGGTCCACCTGAATAACGGAACTACTTCATTTTTGACCTCGTGTCCTAAAATGGCGTATCAAACCAAATAGACAGAGCGGATCCTCGAAAGAAATATTTATGTGGGCCCCATCTAATGCCACAATCAATCACATAATAGAGTTACGCGGTTTCGGGAATGCTTAACCGTTGGGAAGCATCTGCTTATCAAATGTGTTGTGGCCCACCAAAGACTTGGATTTACTCCATCTTTTGGCCCATGGCCCAATACGACCTTCTCTTACGAATGGAGGGAGCAAAATTCCCTAAGTGGACCCCACTTGATCCAGCAGCCAAACCAAAGTCATCACCTCACCGCTCGCGGTGTTAGAATCCAGATGAACTACGCATGCAAAAATCTCACCATAAGCACTTCCATTTACGGAACTCCCCACTAATCTAAACCATTTAAACCTCAAAGGAGGAAGTTCCGATGGCCCAGATAGAATCAGAAGGAGATTAGAAGCACGACACTCCACTACCCTTCCCGAAAATGCAACCCCGACATACGGAAGCTTCACCGATGCAAACCATCGATCAGTGGACCCCCAATCTCTGATTTATCGCATCCACTAGCTCTTAGATGGCCATCTGAACCATCCAGGATCACCAGAGAAAAGGATAATGTGTGGCCAAAGGTTTTCCATTATAGACAGTCACGTTCTTAGCCAAGAAACGGAAGCAGCATGGGACTTGTTCGGGCATGATCTTAGATCTTGTCCGATTGAACAGAGCCCGTGTACATAAAGGATCGTCTATAGAAGACAGAGGCATAGATGATGTGCCATGAGTTAGCACCAACAACTGAGCTCCCGATAGGGTCGCTTACGTTATGTGCATGAGGAGAAATCCACATGACTGTGGTAGTTGGAGTTGGAAGCTCCCTCCAATATGGAAACTGGGTCCAGAAAACTTTATATAAACACCTCCTCTTTAGACTTCCAACACAGCAAAAAGAGAGAGAGAAAGAGAGGAGGTTAGGCATTGAAAATAATGCCAATCCCAGCAAAAGTAGGGCCCGTTAGTGTAATCCGACCAGCCCCAACAAAGGAGTGAAGAAAAAGAGAAAGGGAGATAGAAACTCTGAGAGAAACAATGAATTGAAGAGAAAGAGAAGCAGTGTTGTGCATGTCGATCGGTGACTCACTGAGTCACCAAACAATTCATATTCGAGTCACACTTCCACAACACTGCTGAGGTGAGTTGCCCCATCCATTTCTCAATCTTCAGTAGATGTTAGGTTCCAATTCTGAGTTGATAATATGTGGAAGAACGAACGTTTGTGATTTTTCTTCGAGACGAGTTAAACGAAGTCGACTTCACAAAAGTATTCACTCGACTTGTTTTGTCGGGTTGAATTGTAGGTGCTAATCAAAGTAAGCCGCCTCCTTTCATAACAACTTATGTTAAATTTCTAATTTAGAATGATAATTTGTTTAAGCTAAACGTAGATGAAAGATGAAACCCTAGATTAAACCCTAATCATATAATTTGCGTAATTTATAGTTGAAGTTGAACCAAAAGTGCATGCACCAAGTTCTAACGACATAAGATATGAGGGTTTTCCTTTTAAATTTTATGATGAAATTGATTTGATTGTCTTATTATTAAATGTTTCAAGTTTATTGTTGTTCATATTTATCGTATAAATTCTAATTACATAATTTCAATCACTACATTATTACCCTACACGCAAGTATTATGTTGGAAATCCTACTTCTAGCGATTAATATAATATCATGGACATAATGCGTTTCGGGTAGCGGCCCTCTTAGTCATCACGTAATCCCGTGGGTTGGTAAGTGGTACACAATCAATGTAAGTAAATCGTCATACGTGTTACATCACTTATCGGGATTAGATGTCGCAAATAGTCTCTCCATGAACAAATCGTGTCACGTAAATCTTCCAATCGCATTGTTGTGTCGCCTTGAGATGTTCGCATAAATCCACGTTAATGTCAGACACAGTGACGAATCTCTGTAGTATAGGATGCGGGGTGAGCCGGATATCTTTAAATTACTTTTCACATTGTGATGATCGCTAAGTGTGATGGACCACACATACTTTGCTAGGCATGCATTTCATATAGAATGTTTGCGCATACCGATGCCACTTGTATGTATGGAATATGAGATGTATCGGAACCCTTCTGTTATTCTTATGAATCACTTGAATCATTGTAAACTTTAAAGGACAACCACCACTACGAGTAGGGCGTTGACCCTCTCCAACTATACAGATGTTGCGGGTAAATTACAGGTCGATAATATGGAGGATGACCATTTTATGGAAGATATCTTCGAATAGCGAATAAGAATATCGCACGATTTGCTTTTATTTATTTTTTCGTTGTTTACTTTAAGATAATGTAATAAGCTTCCATTGAGAGGACATTTAAAAATTAGTTGAACTCTTTTTACTCGAATGTAATAATAAATATAGTCGATGTTATTCTCGTGGATGGTTACCTTTGTGAATGTAACTGGAAGTGATTTAATTTTTTTTTTTTTAAAATAAATAAATAAGGTGTAATTTTGAAGCATTCAATTTTTACATTATTAACACCCGGAGTTCTCGAGCATGAGTATGTACTCAGGTCGTAAAAATTTCGGGATGTTACAACATGCCCCTTTCGTGTCATTGTGTGGTCACGCATGGCTCGGGGTGGGCACAGATGAGTCTTCCATGCACCACCACAACCAACTTAAATCTTGTGACCACCGACGTACCATAACCTATACTATTCTCGTTCAACAACTTAGTCAGCCCCCAACACCCACCGAAACATACGCGCACACTCTTCGACGAGTCGGCGGGTTGCATTGGCGCTGACACCTGACGCACTTGGTGCATTTATTGCACTCGCGCACTTGCGTAGTAAGTAATGGAGGAGACTTTCCTCGACGATGCCTTACCCGTGGCCCATGCACGACTCCACCCACAGCCAACGCGCGTCAGTCCCCTAGCCCTGCCTACTTAACACGGTGCCCCTAACCCGTGGCCATAGCATGGCATCCAAAGAGACCACACAAGCACAATGCATGCGCCTATCGCCTCGAGTGCAGGACACCCTTGGATGTCGAGGCCTATGCTCATCATCATAGCACAACGTCCACACCTGCCACCCAAGCCTCGCTACCTTAGCACGACGTCCTTGCTTGCCGCCTAATAATAACATCCTTGCCCACCACCCTAGCATGAGAGCCCCTGCCCATCGTCCAAGTACGATACTCAAACACGTTGCCCCCCACGCTACCGACATTATTGCCTCGCGCCCGAGCACCTTTACCCGGCCATGTTGCCTATGCTAGCGTGCTACTGAGCGCATGACGTGCTACTGTTGGCATGCTATGTGGAACTTAATCTATATGCGGAATAGGCCCACGGATCTGTCTGTGCAAGGGACAAGGCGATCAAGGGTTCAAATAGCTTACCTAGCTGAGACGCCGCCATGGAAGCCGGATAAGAATACCAGAATTCCTATAGAGCTTAGGATCTTCCTCTCCTTCACACCCTTTCTGCAATACAATAGATGGGACTCGAATTTTGTTGTAGTGTAGGATCGGGGACCCAGCTCTCTTTTATAGAGACTGTGGAGAGAGAGTTTGAAACCCATCAAAACTCTCTCTCCCACGCTCCACATTACTGTGTCCTAGTTCGACTCAAATTGCCTTGCGTAAGGTTATAGCATTCCACCCCAAATACGCAGTGCTGCGCAAATAGATTGCGCAGCGCATCACCTTAAGTGGGGTCCACTGATTAACTCATTAAAACAGTCCAACTATAATACAATCCAGATCGTTAATCAGTAAGGCCCACCACATAGAGTTCTTACATGCTAGAGTGCTACTGCTGGTATGTTGTAGTGTTGTTGCTGGCGTTCTACTGCATGTGCACGAGCATAATGCTGTGCTGCTACTAGCGTGTTGTCGTGCACGATGGAGCGTTGCCTTCATGCCGCTGTGTGCACACACGTGTGTGACACCGTGCTGCTGTCGCGCACGAATTTTACCTGAAAAAATCCTCATGGGAGAAAAATGATGGCACAAAGCGACAAAGATCTCTATTAAAATGATAAATGCAAGAGATAAAATAACTTACAATTCAGAAAACCTTCATTTTCTCATTTCCAAACCATAGAAACATTTCAGCCCCAATTGGAATACCCTAATCTCGCGATTATACCTATATATATATATATATATATTAGATATATATATATATATATATATATATATATATATATATATATATATATATATATATATATATATATATATAACATAACACCCATAATAGGAAACTAATCATGCAATTATGCAAAATTGCATGCGGTGACGATCTAACCATCGATTGAATGAGGACTGTTCGATTGATGTCGACATCAATCGAACAATCCTCGATCGATCGAGCACCATACGTTTGATCACTCGAACATGCTCAAAAGTGTACACAGAATTTACAAATATTTCTAAATATTGTTGATCGATTGACCCGACAGATCGATTGATCGAGATTGTCCAAAACTATGCACAAACTAATATATATAATCTAGAGTGCTCTCGATTGCTTGAATATGATGTTCCATCAATTAAACTCCTTTTTCATGTGGGGATTGAAGACATCCAACAACAAGACTTCTCTTTCAAATATTTGAATTTGTATCTTATCTCGTCTTTTTTTTTTTTTTTTTTTGGAAAAATGGGGCGATGCCACAAATATCATTGATATGAGAAATGTACAAAATTTCAGGAGGGCCGGAACAAAAAGACTGCGGACCACTCCTATCGTGTCATCAAACTATGAACATAAAGACAAGGACAAGGAGAAGGCAAAAGGGCTAGAAGAAGGAAGATACAGAGAAAATCCCGGCTAGGGCCTTCTCATGGAGCCAAGCCCTATGCTATCGAGGACTAGCGCTCCACTAATAAGCGAAGGGAGATCGGAGCTATGCCAATAAATTCTGTCAGGGCACCCATCACTCGCCATCCTTGCAAAAGCATCCGCCACCGCGTTGCCTTTGTGGAAGATGTGGTCAAAGAGGAGGTTCAAAGAATTCTTCTTGGAGATAATTTCGCCCATTAAATACCATATGCTCCAAGGGTAGGCCACTGTCGGGTCCTTAGCCGCATTGACTGAGGTAATCGAATCAAATTCTACTATGACATTAGATAAGCCCAAATTCGAACATAATGAGAGGCCATCGAGCATGGCTGGGCTTCCGCCACTGTGTTAGACACAATACCATATTGTTTGGTAAAAGCGAAGATCAATTTACCTAAATGATCCTGCTGACACCACTACCACCACTGACACCGAGGTTGTTTCTTGAAGATCCATATATGAGTTTCAGCTAGCCAAAGGGAGGCTTGGTCTATGGGGGGGGGGGGGGGGGTGACGACTCTAGACTTCGCTTGAATGGACGAACCAAATCTCATTCGGCTAGCGGGACACCTTGAAAATGATGGACTTTGCTGACATAGCAGGGAGTCTTGTAATTCAATCGTGTAATCAGGAATCTTTTAATTCTAACATGTGACTAGGAAATACAATTTCAACAGAGTTTATACATTTACAGGTTCCACAGTTAGGAGGTTTAATTTAAGTTAATATACGTGTCTGCGTATCAAGCAGCTAGCACACGCAGCTGGAGCGTCAAATAACTCGCTGAGGCTAAAAACCCAGAACATTCCATGCCAGCGTCTTGAGTAGAAATGAAGGACGCGTGGGTCATTTCAAGAAAAGGGTTGTTATTGTGGTCATTTCGCCCTAACATACCAGCTAGCGGGGGTACAAGGAGGTTAAACGGGGCGTAGGGAAGGAGGACGAGGAAATAGACGAAGTACGAGAGAGAGATGGATTTTGATGGATGGATCATTTGACAAGCTAAAGCTATTGTACAACGCTCGACACACCACCTGACGCTCTCTCAACTTTCATTTACTCTCCAACAGTCCCTGACGTGGTCCACCTTCAAACCTTGTAAACAAAACTCTTCCTCCTCCCTCCAGTTAGATGATACTTCGCCACTGGATATCTGAAATGGCCAAGCTATATGTCCTAGAGGGGGGGTGAATAGGACAATGCCAAATAAAAACTTATAATAGCGGAATTAAACAAAGTATGATAGCCAATGAACTAATTAAATAAATTGCAATGCAGAAATGAAATGCAACCTCAAACAACTGAATTTGAGAGGTTGATACAAACGTTGTTCTAAGGACAACCTTTCACCAAAAACCCAATGTTTATGGTAGGACAACCTTATGTCTAGAAATGTCTTTGTATCAAATTCTCAAATCAAAGAGGAATAAAGAAATAAATACAAACTGCACTGAATAAATTGATTTTACAAATGTCTTGTTCTAGGGACAGCCATACACCATAAAAATGGCAAGGCAACCTTGCTGGAACAATTTTGGAATTTAAAACTTGAATCAATAGAGAGAATTGCTGGAAATAAATTGTAGAAATAAATCACTAAATTATTACAACATTCCCACACTTGCTTGTAATTTCAAACTGTTACAACATTCACATTCACAAGGAAAATAGAACTGAATGATAAAAGATAAGGAATTAAATAACCATTCAATCCACAAGACAAGAAGTTATAGTGGTTCGCCTGTGTGTTCACCAACTGTCCTCAAACAGCCACACAGAATGCTACTCCACTCCTAATATCCTCACACAGGGGATATTAGCGTTCTCTAATAAAACTGGTTTTCACAGGTTCACCAAAAACCTTCACAATTGTGTCTTTATCACTTGGGCTTACACAATTCAAAAAACCCCACAATCTGAGTTTTCTGGCTCTCCTCAGATAACCATACACATAGAGATTTTTCTGGCAAATCTCATACAAAACCAAAATAGAAATTACAGGAATTGTAGAATACCTGGATCTTATCCTTTTGCAGTAGCCCGGAAGAACCGATCAGAGTAGAGATGATAGTTCAATGTCCAATACTCAAATTATTGAGGTTCTAAGTTCTAATTAATTTTAAATGAAATCACAAAGGGCTAGCTCTATTTGATTTTAATTCCAAGAAGAAGGAATACACGATTTCCCCTTTTCAAATATGATTGGAATTTAGAATAAAATCAAATGCAAAAAGCTAACAAAAGGAATTAGAATGAAGCGCAAATTAGCTTAAAATTAAACATGACTTATCTCAGAGTGGAGCCTTGCTTTGATAGATTTTTCGATGATTAAACTCTGAAATTCGTGTGCTATTTATAACTACAGAAATTCGTCTTCGACTGGTCTAGGAGTTCCCACGACTGGTCTTAGAAGAAACAGATTTTTGAATTTCTGCGCGGAATCAGGAAAACCGATGTTCGACCGGTCGTAGGCAGTCCACGACTGGTCGAAGGTCGTCCACGACCGGTCGAGACCCCTTCTCGACTGGTCGAGCGACTGTGAATTTAGTCGCTGGAGTTTGAATCGAGGCTCCACGACTGGTCGAGGTTCGAGTCGAGGACATCCCACGACCGGTCGAGCAGACTCCAAGACTGGTCGTAAGCGAACCAGAAAATCCGATAAATTTGAACAATTCCAAGACTGGCCTAGGAAATTCTTAGACAGGTCGAGCCAGTGCTAGGACTGGTCGAACCAGAACCAGGACTAGTCTAAGAGCAGATCAAAAACATGTTAAAACACAGTTGTATTATGTATCCAAAATGACCTACCCTAAGGTCAATGACTATGGTCTATCAAACCTGAATAATGAAGTATGGACATTGAACTCTACTTCATTCAACGAATGATAAATCTTTTAGTACTTGAAGCCTGAAGTACGAGTCGTCCAAAAACTTGACACCAACATTTATCTTGAGTTTGCTTTTGAGCTTCACACCTTCAAACACTGCTTGTATCTTGAACTTGAATAACCTTTACGTGAATAAAGAATACCGTGTCTTCTTTATATCTTCTTCTTTATATCTTCTTCTTTATATCTTCTTCTATATATCTTTTTCTATATATCTTCTTCTTTATATCTTCAAAATATACCTTGAAGCCACTTGAAGAGTCCATGGTTGTCTTAAACATAGAACACACCAAGACATAGAACATACCAAGGTTTTGACACACAAAATTTGACAATCAAAGAGGTATCATATAATAGCACTAACAATCTCCCCCTTTGGCAAATTTGTGACAAAACATATATATAAAAGCACAATATAAAAGAATCATGAATCAGTTGTCAACACATGTCAACACATGACAACCATACACAATATGAGAGAAGAATCACTTCACTCCCCCTCAATAAGACTCCCCATTAAGGAATGATGCACCCTATTAAGGAATGATGCACACACCATCAACAACACAAATAACATATATATATACCATTCTTTTCTCCCCCTTTTTGTCAAAAATATGACAAAGGAAGATCCATAAGCTTAAGAAGTAAAATAGAGAATGTGCATAAAAGTGTTAGGAGAAGATATTACAAACCAAAGTCACAATTATAAGTTTAACAGTACCAAGAGAAATTCAAAGTGAAATCAGTTCAAACTATAGTTAAAAAAATTTTAATCAGACCCTGAAGACGGAGCAGGAATGGTAGCATCAATATGATGAAGGCCTTTCTGTAAGCGCCTCAAATACTTATGCATTTTCTTAAATTGTGCATTATGGCCAACATGCATATTTTCTACCTTTTCTTCTAATGCACTTAGACGTGCATCGAAATCAGAAGGAACAAAATCAGGATCATCTTCAGATGCAGACTCAATATCATCAAAAAGATCATCCATGTTGATATCCTCATCAGGAAGATCATCTCCTTCATTCGCATCTCCAACTCCAACAGCTCCACCACCTTCGACATTATCAACTTGACCAGCGGCCAATCTCAACTTCATTTTATTTAGGTTGGAGTTGTTGAAAATAAGGTGTTGGATAGGAGCTTCACCAACAGGCATAGTGACCAACATATGAGTAGCTAAGACATTTAACAAATATCCAAATGGAATGTCACCATGACCTGGCTGAGACCGAAACTGAATAATAGAAGAACAGATCAACGAAGGCAAGCAAACATTGGCACCACTAATGACTGAGTACAGTATACGAACCATCAGAAGAGTCAACTCAGTTTTGTTACCAGCCCGAGGATACACATTAGACGTAAAAATACGATGAAGAACTCTGTATCTGGGCAACAGCCACCTGGATTTGAGAACAGTACCATTGACAGACCAAGGTGCATCCATATTACAAAGGGCTCTAGTAAATAGACGTTTCTCAGATTCAGTAACTTTATCACCCAACGTGGAAGGGTGGATTCCATCATCAATTACTGGAATATCCATTAAGCCAGAAATCAAATGACGATCCACAGTAAAAGGCCCTTCTCTTGTAGTAACAATAAAAGTTAATTCCTCAAGAGAAAAGTCTGTAATACATGCAACCATGGCCTGAGCAATTGACTGAAATGCCGGCCCTCCCCAGTTCAAAATGTTAACCCAACCAACAGATTGAAGGAGAGGAACAAGATTAAATTGAGCAATATGATTAATACTAACTGCTTTCTCAACAATAACCTTCTTAGTACGAAAATCACGAACTTGTGGAGGGTCATCATTAGGATCTCTAAGATGACGGCGAGAAACAACATTAGACCTAGATAAAGAAGCACCTCTACTAGTTCGCTTTTTACCTCTAACATCCATATTCTTAAAAAGATTGAAGAAATTTCAAGAAAAACAAGATGGGTTTCAACCAAATCAGAAAATGAGGAAGAAAACCCCAAACCCTTGAAGGAAATAGGAAATAATCAACACTAACAAGGAAGACAAAAAGCAATGTTCAAGATTCTTCAACAAAATCAAGAGAAATACTCAAACCTGGAGAAATCCCATAGATGGGTACGACCGGTCGAAGCTAAGCCCGTTGGAGAAGAAGAGGGAAATGAGGAAAAAGTGATTTTTTCCCTAATTAAAGGAACCAGCGCGATACACGACCGGTCGTGATTAGTCCTCGACCGGTCGAACCACGACTGGTCGAGACTATCCTCGACTGGTCGTGTAAGACCAAAACATGCATTTTTAATATTATTATTTTTTATTTTATAAATATATATATATATATTTTTTTAAAATTTTTTTTTAACAAAATGCATAATCAATCATCTTATATTACACATACCGAGATCAAATTTCAATTTATTGAACCTGCATTTATCGAGTGGTTTGGTGAAAATGTCAGCAAGTTGTTTCTCGGTTGGAATATATTCTAAACCAATTACTTTTTCTTCAACAAATTCACGAATATAGTGAAATCTAATGTCAATATGCTTAGTTCGTGAATGCTGGATTGGATTTTTGGAAATATTAATTGCACTTGAATTATCACAATATAAAACTATCGAGTCTTGTGCAATACCATAATCACTTAACATGCGTTTCATCCAGACTAACTGAGTACATGCATTTCCTGCAGCAATGTATTCAGCCTCAGCAGTTGAGAGTGAAATGGAACTCTGTTTCTTGCTGAACCAAGAAACTATGCAATTTCCAATGTAAAAGCAACCACCACTGGTTGACTTTCTGTCATCCATATTACCAGCCCAATCAGCATCCGAGAACCCAGCCAATTGAACACTAGTATCAAAGGGATACCAAAGACCCAGATTAACTGAACTTGCAACATAACGAATAATGCGTTTAACAGCAGTCAAATGAGATTCTTTAGGATTAGACTGATATCTAGCACAAATTCCAACACTAAAAGCAATATCAGGTCTACTTGCTGTTAAATACAGTAAACTACCAATCATGCTTCGATATAGTTTAGGATCTATATCTTTACCTGTAGAGTCTTTTGAGAGCTTTAGAGAAGTACTCATAGGAGTATCAAAATTCTTACCATTTTCAAATCCGAACTTCTTAACTAAATTTAGAGCATATTTAGTTTGAGAAATAAAAATTCCATCAGATTGCTGTTTAACTTGCAATCCTAGAAAATAGTTTAATTCTCCGACCATACTCATCTCAAATTCAGATTTCATTAGATCTGCAAACTCAACAGTCATGTCAGTACAAGTTGATCCATAAATTATATCATCAACATAGATTTGAACCATTAAAATATCATTGTTCTGCTTTTTAACAAAAAGTGTTTTATCAACACTACCCATTTGAAAATTGTGACCCAGTAAAAACTTAGTCAATTTTTCATACCATGCTCTGGGAGCTTGTTTCAACCCATAGAGAGCTTTCTTAAGGCGATAAACATGATTATAAAACTTAGGATCTTCAAACCCTGTAGGTTGTTCAACATAAACCTCTTCATGTAAATCACCATTAAGAAAAGCACTCTTTACATCCATTTGATAAATCTTAAACTTTTAAAACATGCAATGGATATAAATAATCTGATTGATTCAAGGCGTGCAACTGGAGCGAAAGTTTCCTCAAAATCGATACCTTCAATTTGAGTGTACCCTTGCACAACCAGTCTTGCCTTGTTTCGAATAATATTTCCCAATTCATCAGACTTATTTTTGAAAATCCATTTTGTTCCAATAATATGTTTATCTTTCGGTCTTGGAACAAGATACCAGACATCGTTACGAACAAATTGATTAAGTTCTTCCTGCATCGCAACTATCCAGTTTTCATCAGAAAGAGCTTCTTTTACATTAACCGGTTCTATCTGAGATGTGAAACACACGTAATTACAAAAATCTTCTAATTGTCTACGAGTGCGTACACCTGTGAGAGGATTTCCAAGGATTTGTGTAGTTGGATGATCTTTGACAGTCCTCACATCATGATTAGATTCACTTGATGAAGTTTCTGGTTTTTCAATTATGAGAACTTCATCATTATCTGAACTAGGGGCCGAAGTATTTAAGTGATCATCTATGAGCACATTGATTGACTCTTGAATAACTCCGGTCCTTTTGTTCAGTACACGATATGCACGACTGTTTAATGAATATCCTAAGAATAATCCTTCATCACTTTTAGTATCAAATTTTCCCAAGTTTTCCGGTCACGTAAAATATAACACTTACTGCCAAAAACGCGAAAATATTTGACTGTAGGTTTTTTGTCAAACCACATTTCATAGGGCGTTTTATTATTTGATTTGCAAGTATAAACACGATTAATAATATAGCAAGCAGTATTAATCGCCTCAGCCCATAAATTCTTAGAAACCTTCATGCTATTTAGCATAACAGTTCCCATTTCTTGAAGAACTCTATTTTTTCTTTCCACAATACCATTTTGCTGTGGAGTTTTAGGTGCAGAGAATTCATGTGATATTCCATGATCATTACAGAATTTCTCAAAACTACTATTTTCAAATTCAGATCCATGATCACTTCGGATCTTATTTACTTGAGAATATTTTTCAGTTTGGATCCGTTTGATTATCTTTTTCACTTCATCAAGGGTTTCTGATTTGTTCTTTAAAAATGAAACCCAAGTGAATCTGGTGTAATCGTCTACAATAACCAGAATATATTTTTTACCACCTCGACTTTTCGTTCTAGTTGGTCCTATTAGATCCATGTGGAGAAGTTCGAGTGGTCTTGATGTGGTATTGGAGTTCACCTTTTTGTGAGATCTCCTAGTTTGTTTACCATACTGGCATTCACCACATATTTTATCTACTTTTTGAATCTTTGGTAGACCTCTTATTAGTTCTTCTTTGCTCAATCTATATAAATTTCGGTAGTGTACATGTCCAAGGCGTTTATGCCATAATTCAGTTTCATTGGTATGGACCATGTAACACATTTGGTTAGATGAGTTGTCATTTCTCACTATATAGCAGTTTTCAGAAGTTCTGAGACCAGTTAATATCACAGACCCCTTTTTGTCTATAATCTCACAACCTTGATTGGAAAACTTTACACTATGATTGTTATCGCATATTTGAGATATGCTTAACAAATTGTGTTTTAAACCCTCAACATATAAAACATTCTTAAATAAGGGTAGATTATAGAGTTGAACCGTACCTTGGCCAATAATTTTGCAATTGCTACCATCACCAAATGTGACTGACCCATCAGTCATATCTTGTAGATCGGTGAAAAGAGCTTTGTCACCAGTCATATGCCTGGAGCAACCACTGTCTAGGTACCACTTTGAAAGACTAGTTGCTTTGAAAGCAGTGTGAGCAACCAAGCAGTCAACTTTAGGAACCCATTTCATAACAGTTTTAGGTTTAGGAACATAGTTGGTCTTCTTTTGTTTATATTTGTAAGAGTGACTTACAGAGTTAGATTTTAAAAGTTCCTTGAGTAAATCAACTATTTTTTCAGCTAAAGGATTTTTCATCTGATTTTTGAAGTTGACATAGCTGCTTCTAGGTTTTTGAAAATTTTTGTTGTTTTGACAAAACCTTGTGAAGTGTTTTTCTCTTTTGAATTAGAGGATTCTCCTTTCACAAATTTAGGTGGAGAATTCTTCTGTTTATGAGGTATTGTTTTATCATACCCCAACCCGGATCTATCGCCACATTTTTTTGAACCGGATAGGAGTTTTTCTAATTTAGAATCACCTTGGGCATACCTCCAAGTTTCCTTTGAATTCAGAAGAGAAGACACTTCATTCTTTAGTCTCTCAATTTCAGATTTTAAATCAACAATCAGAGAGTTTTGAATTCTAAATCACTTTTTGATTTTTCAAAATAATCTGATATTTGAGATTTTTCTAAAACAAGCAAGTCAAAACAATCTCTAAGTTTAGAAAATTTTTCTTTCTGAAGCTTAAGCTTCACAGCAATTTTACAACTCTCTTTGTATAAGGCATTGTAAGCATCTTGAAGATCTTCTTCATTCTCATGATCATTATCCAAATTTTCTTCACTAGTAGAATCATCGTGATCAGAGAAGGTAAACTTAGCTAGAGTCATAAGGGCTTTTACCTCATTGCCCGACTCGGTTTCAGAATCTTCTGATTCAGAAGAAACTTCAGAGTCAGATGATTCATCCCATGTAGCCAACATACCCTTCTTTTTGGGTTTGTCCTTATTAGGACATTTGTTTGCTAGATGCCCATACTCATGACAGTTGTAACACTGACTGTCTTTCAAAGATTTTCGAGTTTTAGATCTAAACTTCTTTTTATCATTTGATTTTTGAAAATCAACTCTTTTCTTACTTTTAAAAATTTTGTAAAATCTTTTTGCAATAAGAGCTAAGTCATCTTCAGAATCGGATTTATCTTCTACCGTATTTTTGGAAGATTTCAAAGCAATTGATTTTCCTTTAGGAGCTTTAAAATTTAATTCATAAGTTTGTAGAGACCCAACGAGTTCTTCCACCTTCATTTTGTCCGTGTCACGAAGTTCCTGGATTGCGGTTACTTTAGAATTGAACCGTTCAGGAAGAGAGCGTAGAATTTTTGCACACACTTTACTTTCTGGGATTTTATCACCAAGACCCCACATTGAGTTTACAATGTCATTTAATCTAGTATAGAAGTCCATAAACATTTCATTCTCCTCCATATGAATTTCTTCAAATTTAGTTGTGAGGAGTTGGACTTTAGATTTTTTGACAATCGATGTACCCTCATGTGTCATTTCTAAAATATCCCAAGCTTGCTTTGCAGTATCACAGGTTATGATTCTTTTGAACTCATCCGGTGATAGTGCGCAAGTAATTGCATTAAGTGCTTTAGCATTAGCACTACTCTCACTTTTCTGAAGAGTGGTCCATTGAAGTATGGTGTAATTTTCATAGATTTAGAACCATCAATTCCAGTTACTTCCATGACAGGAGGATTCCATTCAGTCACTGTGGCTTGCCACACACTCTCTCATCCTCATTCTGGCTTTTAAGCATAGTTGGAGCCATCAAATGGTGGAGGCCTAGTGACTGAGAGGCTATCAAAATTTGACATTATTATATATAGCTTAGATCGTTAGGTCAGGAAATAAATCCAAATATAAAGAAATAAAAGCGAGCTATTTGGCTCTGATACCACTTGAAATGGCCAAGCACTACCAAAAAAAGGGGCAAAGGATACAGACCACGTTAGGTTTTTGCTACGGATTTAAACCGTAGCTATATTTGCTACGGATTTAATCCGTAGCTAAAAATGTACTACACCATTAATACTTAACGGTGGTGTAAGGGGCTCTATAAGGCCTAAAACAATATATGTGTTCTATCTAAGCCGTCCATTTATTTTGAAATATTATTATAGAGTAATAAACCAAAAATCAACTAGATCAAAGGCTAAAGTGGACCACACGGTATGAAACATGGATATTAAATCACATGTTCTTCCTATGGTGTGGTCCACTTGGGCCTTCAATATATTTTGTTTTTGGGATTATAAACTAAAATAATTTAGTAAAATTAATGGACGGAATGGATTAAGCAGCTACATCATGATGGGCCCCACGGAGCCTTTGAGAGAACCGTCCAGGGCTCTACGCCCAAAATCGGGCACGCGCTCAAAACAGAGCCGCGCCCGAATTTCCCCCATTTCTCTCCCTCTCGCCCGCCCGAATTTTCCCCATTTCTCTCCCTCTCACTCCTTTCCTCAATACCTTCTCTCATCTTCCTCCCTCTCTCTCTCCGTTCCCCAATCCCCTCTCCATCTCTCTGTTCCTGCCGTCAGCACCCTCTCCCTCTCTCGAGGTCCCTCGCCCTCGCCCTCTCCCTCTCCCTCTCTCGAGGTCCCTCGTTCCTGCATTCAGTGCCCTCGCCCTCTCCCTCACCCTCGATGGCAGCCAAAACCCACGAATCCAGATCAGATTATGCCGCTGCCGGCAGCAATGGCCAACAGCGCCGAAACCCCTGCCCCTCTTCTTCTTCCTATTCCAGCGCCGCCGACCACCATTAATTGCCAATCTAATAAACTTGGAGACACTGTAAGTAGTCTCTCTCTCTCTCTCTTGATTTGCTTCCAAGCAATGAAAATATCATCAACCTGAATGTTATTTTACATTGTAAAGCATGTTGTGATCTCAGGTGGGTCTTTGATAATGAGCACACGGGCACCATACCTGACTTCATAGGGAATTGGAGCAAGCTAAAATTTTTGTAAGCTAATATAATGAGATTTTCTCTTTCCTTGCTCAATTGAATCTTTTCTTATTTATGGGTTAGGGTTGTCAACAAACCGGTTATATATTAGCCTGAAAGTTCGGCCTGGCCCTGGACCGTGGCTTGTGCCAGGCCTCGATAGTTGTCGAACATGGGTCTGGGCTTGGCTAGTTTACTTATCAATTCTAAAATTCAGGCTGGGGCTGCCAACCATGATTGTAAAATTGGTTTTGGATTGGAACTCATCTAGAGATTGAAACTGGTATAACTCACCCTGACTCGTTCCAACTCAGTTTGGTTTCTGAGAGTGATTCTCCCAGTGACTTGTATTGTTCTCCACTAATACTAAGCTGGAGTTGACTTGATATTGGATGATATTTAGAACCATGCAACAAGTAGGCTGATTGATGCAGCCGCCTGCAATTCATATCAGTCCTCTCTGGTGCGACCCACTCTGGATCACCGACGATTGGAGTCCTACTCGAAGTCCCTTGTAGTAATCTTAATTAGTTTTTCCAAAGTAATAAATTCTTATCTCATTAGGATGGAAAGAGGTATTAGGATTCTTATCTTTATTTTTAAGCTCTTTTTTTTTTTTTTTTTAAAGGAAAAAGAGATTGCATTAACTGGGAAGGGCGAAAATTACAGCCTAGAAACAACCCAGAGCTTTCGGGCGGGAGACAGAGAAAAAGGATTTGCCCCGCCTATCCTTTGCTATACAAAAAGAAAGAAAACCCAAGAACCTAAGAACCCAACTAAACAAGCAGGCAAATAACCAGAAAACCAACAACGACCAACAGGAAACTGAAACCAGCAGGGAAGGCAAGCCTAGCGCTGAGGAGGAGCAGCATGCTCTCTGATCGAGCCAAGGCCCGCCTTGTTAAGAAGAGAAAGGCCTCTAGCGATCCGGGGCAAGGAGGTCATGGAATCAAAGATGATGTTGGACTGTGTCTTCCTGCCGAGCTTCGCCAAACTATCAGCAGGACCATTAGCTTCCCGGAAAACGTGGGATAGATGGAAAGAACCTCTGCTCAATAGTGAAAAAATTCTGGACAGCCAATAAGTCCACTTCCAGGAGGGGGTGCATTACATTTGGAGACAACGCACAACCCAGGCCGAGTCCGACTCCACAATGATATGGTGAAGGCCCCTGCTTAAACAAAGGAGAATGCCATTGTGGATAACCCTCACTTCAGCCAGATTGTTAGAGGCATTGCCATAGCCGTTATCGAACGCGAGAATGACATTACCATGGTGGTCACGAAGAATACCCCCAGCACCAGCAGGACCGGGGTTGGAAAAGGCGATCCATCAACATTTAGCTTAAGAAATCCCTCCACCGGTCTCTTCCACTTGACAACCGAAGCTATACGAGCAGCGTCGCGGGAGCTGGAAGGGATGGCTGCCGCAATCCTAGTCTAAGGAGAAGGATGCAAACCCGAAGATAAGGTCGGGAAGAGCATAGAAAGCCACCATTTAACCCTTGATAGCATCACAGAAGCAGAGATCCGTTTATTGTCAAATCTTGCCTCATTTCTCGCTTTCCAAATTTCCCACAATATGAAAACCGGGGCCAGCCGAAAACATTTGCGGTTGATGGACCAAGGCAGGGGCCTAAACCACCACCAATGATGGCGATCTTGGATGGAAGAGTGACAAAAAATTTGAAGCCCGAACATAGCTACAGCTTGGCGCCAAATGCACGAGGCGAGCGTACCTTCCAGGAAGAGGTGGTCAAGGGATTCAACTCTAGGGCCAGAGGAGTGTTCATGATGACAACATGAACATTTGGAAGCCATGTGAACCCCCTTCTGCTGGGTGAGAACATCAATAGGGAGGGACCGGTATAGAATTCTCCACGTTAGGAGAGAAATCTTTATTTTTAAGCTCTATAAATGGGTGTAATCTCTAAATTGCTAGTAGTTAATTTTGAATTAATTTTGTTGTTATCCTGAAATTCCAGCAATGCAATGTCTCCTCGCTGAGTTGCCTTGGCTATCTATTGTTGAGGCACTTGCAGGATATCCAGTTATCCCCTTTTGAATCAACGTTGCAAACGTGGCCACGCTGACTTCCATCAACTTCACTGTTGCCCGTACATGTTGTCATTTCGACCCAAATGGACCATTTCACCTATATATGAGGCTCATGACTGGCCCATTAAGTTTTCCTTGGTAACATTGATTTATTGTTCGCTTGACAATTTTAACTAGCGAATGCTTATGTAGGTATTTGCATGGGAATGCTTTCCAAGGTCCGATACCTTCCAGTCTTTCCAATTTAGCATCCCTAACTGATTTGTAAGTATTTTTGTTTATTTTTCAATTATCATTGCAATTGTTTAATTGATTATCCAATGATTGCACAGGCGAATTGGTGAAATAACGAGCGGAATCTCATCTTTGGCATTTATCGAGAGCATGAGGAGCTTAACCACTTTGTAAGTAATCATGGTACCTGTATCTATGTATTAATGCTAATTTTCTAATTTATCATTGTTGTTCTTGTCATTGTGATATAATCAAAATGTTTCCTTTTTTGGAGAATCTTGAGAAACAGTAAGATATCAGGCATAATTCCATTCAACATTGGAGAGTACCGATCGTTACAATATCTGTAAGTTGTTCACATCACAATCTCTTATGTTGGTGCAGGGATTGGGCCTAGGGTTGTCAATGAGCTAGACTGGGCTGGGGTTTATGCTTACCTAGTCTCAACCCAAATTTCACTAGGCTAGCACAAGCCTGGATCATGTTCAAAAAAAAAAAAAAAAAAAAAAAAAAAAAAAGGGTGATGCACTTGGTGTACGGGGTAAATTTCACATAAACACCATGGTAGAGCTTACCTGAGCTGTGGACCTTTTCCCTTCCATTAATTTATTTGTTACATATCATTTATCACCACTAAGAAGAACAATTTTTCACCGCTTACAAAGTGATTGTATCATCCAACCGGTTGGACTTGATATACATGTATGTGTGTGTAGGCCCAGGACGGAATAGTCCAAGCTCAGCCCAAAATTGTTAGGCTTTCATACCTAAGTCCATATGGGCATAGAAAGCGTGCCCAAACATTGCTTAAAAACCTGTGCCCGTGGGCTACCCCAACCCATTGATGACCTTAGTTGGGTCATGCCAGCGGCAGCGCAGCCCACCTCCAGGGTATTGGCTGATGCTGGGCATCAACAGAAAAAATTATAATACATGGGTCTGAGCCAGCCTATTTATTCTTTGGGCCTGAGCATAGGCCTAGGCCATGGATTAGGCCACTGCCCTAAAAATGAAGTTCAACTACATTTGGTTAATGTTTTATTTTAATTGTTTTTAGGGATTTGAGCTTTAACAATTTAACTGGTGAAATTCCAAGTTCACTGTTCAATATGAGTTCGCTTTTAAACTTGTAAGAGTCAAACTCCTTCTATGCTTAAGCTGTTTTAGTGCTGATCCTAGTAATTCTCTCTTCACTTTTCCTTGTTTCTCATTCTCATATTATGAAATATAACATCTTTTAAGTGTTATTAATTTGATGTTGCATTTTCTTTTATTTTTTGGGTTTCTCTTTCTGCAGGTTTCTTGGAAACAATAACCTATCTGGTAGCCTTCCTTCTATGAAAAGCTCATCCCTCAAGACCATGCAAGTTCATCTGACTTAATTATAATGAATTGTAACCAAAATTGCAATTTACTCACTTTGCCGCCTTTGGATGTGTTATTGAATTGGATTGCAATACCTAGTTCAATAAAGTGGAACTAGTCAAACTACAATTACCATCTATGGTGTTCATATTGAGAGAATCAGCTCCAAATTGCAATTAAGTTTCTTTCGAGTTAGATGGACTTCATTTGCAATTTGAGGATCACTTCCTAAGATACATAACACTACAACTACAATGTGGCCTTTTCCTTTCTATTGGGCTGATTACTGCAATTCAATTCAATTGTACAACCAAAGGCATCCTTAGATATTGTCCAGGATTGCTTTTATATTTTTGTTTCTTTTCTTTTATAGCTCGGCATAAAAGATTGAGTTGTGAATATTCAATTGATTCATTATGTCTATCTTGATGTTCCTCTTCTACAAAAGTAAATGGAACTTTTTGTTCTTTAATTACAACGCCGTTTGGTATCTAATGAAAGGATAATCTTATATCTAACATATTTGGTTGGTTCTGGCTCTGTTGCTAACTTGCATTAAATGTATGTTAATTCATTTTCTTATATGTTATGTTGTGTCGGCACAGAGATTTATCATACAATCAATTATCAGGAAGCATTCCCTCTTGGATTACACAAGGCTTGCAACTGTATGTCCAAAAGAAGCACAAAGTTTTCCATTTTCATCTTCATTTCTCTAGTGATCAAACAATTCATTATATGCATTAAGGGTGCATTGGATGTCCTGTTGAATTGAATTGCAATTAGTTTAGTAGAGAAGAAATGACCAAATTGTAGTCACCTCAATATTCAGAATGAGGAAGTAGTCAAATCGCATTTACATTGTTTTCAATTTCAACTTGAAAGTAACTGAATTGCAATTTGTAGGCCACTACCTCAATATGAATATAGAGGAAGGTGATGGAATTTGGTCATTTCCACTTCACAGAACTAGTAATTCTTGCAATTTGATTCAATAGAGCATCCAAACGCCCTCTTTATTTCTTCTTATGATATATGAATTTGATTTTCGATTAGATTAATACCTGCTATGACACTTTTCAAGGTTGTTAACCATGACTAGTTAATCAATGTGCACCAGAAGTTACAATATTATGTTTTTTTCTTTTTTTCATATTCAATATTTAAAAAGTGTTGAAGTGGTTTTCAAATTGAGAAAATAGCATAAGTGTGCAAGATCAGGGACATTCATCAAGAGTGCCCGACCTTGAACATGCCCTTGGTAAAAATCAAGTTGCCCCGTGCATCATAAGGGCCAATGTGGATGAACAGAAATGATAGTTAGGAAAAGATAATAGATGCTATGTATTCAACAGAACGTGAATGTAAAGTGCTGAAGTGGTTAACTGAACGTGAACGTAGCACAAGTGTGCAAGATTAGGGAATTTTTTCATGAGGGTCTCCTACCTTGAATATGACCTGGCTAAAAATCAAGCTGGTTCATGCATCTTGCTGGCCACTCTATGTATGGGGGCAAATGGGTTGGGTTAAGGGGTCCCAGACCCGACCATGTAATAATCATATCAGAACTTGGGTGCCATAGGCAACCCATTACATTTCGGGTTGGGTCTAGGTTGGTTCCAAGTCCCAAAACTCCAACACGTTTATTTATTCAGAATGAGAGAATAGAGGGAACAAAGAGGTTTAAATCATAAACAAGGATGCTATGGGAAAATAAAGCATAGAAAAAGGAAGAAAGAAAAGAAGAAAGAGAAAGAAGATAAGAGGAGAAGGTTCGGAGAAGAGAGGGACCCAAATTAGGGTTGACGCCCCTACTCTAAATCTTTTATATTAATTAATTTTTATAATGACAAGAGGACATTTGATACCAAAAGTAAGAACCCATCATATCTTGAACCAATATTAACAATAGAAAAGGCATAGAAACAAAACTAAATAGGCTCCACACCTTACCCATTTAATAATGCAGGTCAAACTTTTTGACCCAGACCTACTCTATGGATCCAAATTTTAGACCCAGACGTCCTACTTAACCCGACCCATTTGCACCCTAATGTATGAGTAAAAATGCTATCTATTCAACTTACATGTGCAGAACACCTAATGAGACAAGAAATTAGATGCCTGGGCCAAGGCATGCTACCAATGGTCCCCATCTAAAGTTATCTGCTTTGGGTAATTTGATAGATTCTAAAAATGGTTCAGCTATCCTTTTTTCAAGGTCTGACCCCCAATGAAGAGTTGGTCCATTCCATATCATCCAGGGAAGTGTTGATCCATTCTTCCAGAGGACTTACTGAACCAGGAACTTTGTTTAAAAATCTAATGGCCACACTTAGAGATGTCGTTATCTGTTATGATGGGACAGTGAGAAACCTCTGCAGCAATTCTATAATTCAATTTGAGTATGGACAGGTGGATGAGGTACATGCCCAGTGCCCTCAAAAACTCTGCTTTCTTACTTTTAGGGTACTTTTGGCTGCACCAAATATCATGAAATTGCATTATGTTATAAGATAGCTATAAGATCAGCCATGTCTTATGAGACAAAATATTATGCAATTATATAACCACATGTTCATTGGATGAGTGTAGCTGAAATAAGATGTTGATATGGATGAGTGGCATCATGCTTTTGACACAGGACCTGGATATTCTCTGTGATCAACATATTTGCATGCCATCTTGCATTGGCTTATTTTCTTAGAAGTACCTGATGTTCCCAACTCCCGAGGACAGTTAGGGGAGCCCTTCTCTTGGATAAGGTAGGGATTGGCGCCATCAGACGTCGGGGGTCGAGATCCTAGTGTTCCTTTTGTTTTAGTCCTCCCCTGTACAGTTTTTTGTCCAGATGCTGTCACATGATAGGTGAGGCTGCAAATCTTTTTCTGTTGAGCCCACCCGAAAGTTTGTAATTCTCGTTTGCTCAATGGAATCCATGGCTAATGCCATTTAAAAAAAAAAAAAAAATTTATTTAAGAAAAAGGTATGCTCTCAATCTTCTAGTCTAGTTGTTGTCATTAAGGAATTATAAGTTCTCATACATTTGGTGGTGTGTTTTTTTATGTTGACTTTTCAAGTTTTACTTGAAGATGAATCAGATCAAATACTGTGAATTGTAAACTCCTTTGTTCAAGATGACCCACTTTTTTTTTTCTTCTTTTTACCAATAGGTGATTGCGATATTACCCGTTCTTTTGGCTTTTGTGCTTGTGCAACTGAAAAGTAGGCTACTCGGATTTACGAAGCAGCTTGTATTCTTAAAAATGTACAGTTGTATTTCTTATTGGAGATATGCAATATTATGTTAAATGGAACACTGCAAAGAGTATGATGCAAAATGTGTCAAATGCATCAGTCTTGAAATGTATGTAGGACATTTGATCCATGCATGTATGTAGGACATGTGATCCATGCATCAGGCAGGCTCTTCTGTGTTGATGATTTGGTAAAAAAATCAGGGCAATTGACTCAGCAGGTGGGGCAAACATGTATGGACACAATGGGCAATTCAAAAAGAATTTTCCAATGTTCCACATTTCACATGCACATTCCCCCTGCCTAATTGACCATCCTGAATATTTCTCCAGGTCATCTACATGGTGTTACCCATCTGATGCGTGGCTTGGATGTCCTACACGCTTTCCGGTTCAGCAGATGTGGTCACATGTAGAGGTGCGAGTGGGCTTAGTAAAACTCTGTTTTGATAATATCTTTTCCATTGAAATATGGAAGATCTTATTCCACATGGTTATGCTTGCCATATGACTAGATTTTACATACTTCTTAAAGGGGAGATGTTCCTTTTGATTTATCATACAATTCTACAGGGAAGAGTTGAAAGTATTTTTGACAGAAGTGGTTCGCTTTGGAAACCGTTGTAAAGATCCTCAATGGCACCACTTAGAACACTATTTTGACAAGTAATTGGAGTGATTTCTATCTGCTTTAGCTTTTACAGTCTGCTGCATTTCATTCGTGTCTTCACATGTTTTTGTTTTTCCATTCCTTTATTGATTTTCCAGACTGGGATATGAACTTGTTCCTCAGAGGCAGTCGAAAGAGGAGGCTGAAGCAGTGATGCAACATTTGATGACTTTTGTTTAGTATACAGCTGTGAGTATTGATCCATTGGTGAACTGGGAAACATTATGCTTTTCGATTTATAATCATGTTTACTGATCAATGCATAAAGGCTTTAACTGCATATTGTTTGAAGCGATGTCATTGTTGAACATGCTGGCTTTCTAAAGCCAGGTTTGTTGACATGCCCAGGAGATATCTTAAGTAGGGATTTTGCTAAGCCACATGCATGTATAAGGTAGTTCATGTACATGCCAACAAATGTGCCAGCATAGGATATGAGCATGAGATTCAAGCCATCCATCACATGGTTCCATCATGTAGATTCCATGGTCCGGAGATTAGGCTGGTCTGCTCATCAGGTGGACAGACATGAAATTGCTGCAAGAAGTCAAGCTGATTATGTTGATGTGGGAAGAGACTTGCTTGAGGCCAATATTTCTATGCCTAATCTGTTTTTCAGTCATCCATTGGGACTCAAGAATTCAGCAGTGCCAATGAAGGCCCTTGTGCTGTTAGTATTTTTCATCTTGCTTGATACTTTATAGCTACCACATTAGTTTAAGAAATTTAATAATAATCATGCCTTGCATAGATACATGATCAATAATTTTTTTCCATCTTTCTTTGATGATTGACTCATGCAAGCTTACTGGACTATTGCTATATGTTTGTGATGCATCAAGAAGGGAAATGATTAAACCTCCTTTGTTCACAGGAATTGTACCATGAGTTGCATGCCTTGGACAGATTCGAATAAGATTATCGGCGGAAACTTCAAGAAGAGGAGAACTCAAATGCAGTTCAGAAAGGTGAGCTGCTTTCGCACTTTGCTTGGAAACCATGATAGATAGGCCTCATTGTTATCCTGTCAGCCTCCCCTCTACTGCATGGTAGTGCCCTTCATTTGAAAGGCAAGACATAGGCTTCATTCTTATCCCATCAACTGATCTTTAGAAAGGCAAGACTCAGTTTTCTATACAAGAAGGTTGTTTTTTTTATTTTTTTATTTTTTTTTTATACTCATGTCATGGCATCCCTTTCATAATTCCTTTCAAGATGTGCAATTACACTTGCCATGCAAAGATTATGAATTCTAACATAAATTTGGATGCCATCAACTTGTAGACATGATTTTAATTTGTTAACAACATCGACCAACTTGGTGCATTTCCTGGGGGTTAGCTTTTCAGTTTCAGGTAACTTATATCAATGGGACATGACATTGGTTTTAAATAACTCCTTGAAATACTTTTTTTGGTGTAGATTATTGCGCTCTCTGCAAAACAACCTTTTTCATTTGTTGTCCTTTGATATGGTGGGGCAATAGCTTCACACGTTTATATCCAAAACCAGTTTTTCTATTCATCTGTTCCTTCTTTCTTAAGTGAATGGAGACCAGAAGTAGTTCATCTGTGAGTTGTGTTCCAGATTTTCTGTTCATATGTTCTTTCATGACGAAGAAGTTGCATTCTTCTTCTTCTTCTTCTTCATGGAGTTATTTGCAATAGAAAATGTTTCTGTCAGATCACAGCAACTACTGGGATCTCCTTGAACTTTGTTTGATATGCTCTTTCTACAAACTAGGACTTTCTTTTTTATTGCTGGTATCTCCTTCCAACTTTGTTTGATGTGTAACTTGGAATTATTATTATTATTATTGGTAGGTGTTGCTGCAACTTCGTTTAAAACAAGCCGTTTCATATTTTTGGTGTGGCCCTATTTAAATCAAGGGTAGGCATCCCTTCTCACATTGTTCGCTTGTGTTGTGGCCCACTTGACTGTTGCATCAGGTGGATTTAGGTAATGTGTGGTGATGCATCTGATAGATAGGGTTGATGGCCTTCATACATCAAGTGGGTGCCACATAACAGTACCACTCTAGCATAGCTGGGATGAGACCATGATGATGATGATGGCCAATCTTTCTTTCTTTTCTTTTTTTTCTTTTTTTTTTTTCCTTTTTTTACTTCCATTTGCTATAGTATTACATTGCAGTCAAATTGGAGGTGGCACTGCAGTCTATTATCTGGGCAGCTCCTTGGGTGGGTCACTCTTGAAAAATGGTGCAGACTGGTATGTCTCTAATGCACACTGCCATTGTTGTAATGCAGAGAAGTTTAAATCAGACTTGATGAAGATAGCTATGACCACTTTAAGTTCAAAAATACTTTCCCAGGACAAGGAGCATTTTGCTAAACTAGCTGTAGATGTTGTCATGAGGCTCAAGGTAAGTTTTCGACTGAACTTTTTAGATGGTATACCATGCTGGTAACAATTCATGCCATGGTATACCATGCTAAACTGAATTAGAATGCACTACTTAACTAGAATTTAATGTTATTTGACAATTTGATTTCCCATCACCTCTTTGCTACAACAGTTGCCTCTTCTCGTTTGTTGCAGAAGTGTAAATCCTGTAATTATTGTTGTGTAAGTTAAAACTTACCCCATTGAGAGTGTTTCAATCCTCTAGTTTGTTGTTTCTCATCCTTTCTTATATGCCCGAGGATACTGTTGTCACTTGGTTCTTCCTTTTTTTTTTCTGTATACTGTTGAGGATTTCCCCTTTGGTTCATGTATGGCTACACACTCAACTAGCAACAACTTGCAGAACAAAAAAAAAAAAAAAAACAATTCTACAAGTGGTCTTCCTAACATATCCATGCTACACACTCAACTAGCAACAACTTTGTTCTTCCTTTTTTTTTTTTTTCCCTCATCTCTTTTTCTTTTTCTGCACAATCACTTTCAGGTAATTTTATGCATGTTTGTTTGGTAGTCTAACTAGGGGAAACATTAATGATTACAATTTCCCTTCTTTTTAATCCATAGATTCCCATGCATTAAAGATCACATTTGAAGAGAAGGTCACGGCATACAACATGGATCATTTACAGAAACTAGTGGATGACAAATTATGTGTAACATACAGAGATGGTTCAACCACTTATGCAATTAGGGAAGGTTCAAAAGGTCATACATATTTGAAAGTTGGTCAAATCATAAATAGGCGTATTATGAACGGAGACATTGTTTTCATTAATAGGCCACCTAGTACTCATAAACATTCATTACAAGCATTTTTTGTCTATGTGCATGACGACCATACTGTTAAGATCATTCCTCTTATTTGTGCTCCCCTAGGTGCGGATTATGATGGGGATTGTGTTCATATATTTTATCCACAGTCTCTAGCAGCAAAGCAGAAGTTTTGGAGCTGTTTAGTGTTGAAAAGCAAATCCGTAGTTCTCATTGTGGTAGTCTGAATTTACAACTGGTGCATGATTCTTTATTGTCACTTAAACTCATGTTTAGAACTTTTTTTTTGAACAAAGCGACTGCGCAACAATTGGCTATGTGTGTTTCACCAGTTTTACCAGAACCTGTTTTGCTCAAGGCTCACCGTACAGGTCCTCTGTGGACTGTTTTGCAAATAGTACAAAGTGCTTTACCTGTGTTTTTTGACTGCTTTGGGGAGAGGCATTTGATCAGTAAAAGTGAAATGGTGAGGATTGATTTCACTAGAGATTTACTGCAGTCATCATTCACAGAGATTGTTACTTCTGCTCAGTAAAAAAGAAATAAAATCAGTACTATGTGGTGTTACTTATTTTCGTGCTTCCATTTAAAGCAGCTGAAAATAAAAATACAGTTATTTAGCAACTTGGTTTGGTTTTTAGTTAATTTATATTGATGTTTCGCTTGTTTTTTTTTTTTTTATTACTATATGTTGTTTGGTTTCGTTTTTGTAATTTTGAATGAATTTTATACTCTATATGTAAACATATTAGACTCCATTTGGTCGTCACAAACCAAATGGAGGCTAAGCCCCTTTTTAACTCCGCCAATGCAACTCCTTGCATTGCCGGTCCCAAGCCCGGGTAAAGGAGGAGGGAGAATGGGCATCAAGGTGAGTTGTATGCAAGCTCATGTATTTTTGGTTTACTGTCTTCTTCTATTATCATTTGAGGACCTCAAAGGCCTAACTAACTTGAGATTTTTATATGCAGGCTCATGTATTTTTAGCCCCACAGATCAATGTTGCCACTACAAGGTTCATATTGAAATGGTAAAGTTTTTAACTATTTATTTTATCTTTGAAATTGTTATTTTTTCATTCATATAATTTTTTTGCTCTTTCAATACAGCTAGGTACGACCTTAGGCAGTTATCTTGCTCTGGGCACCTATAGTCTTGGTATGTCTCATCCATTATTTGTGCAACTAATGTCTTGGAATGTTTTACAATCTTTAAAATCTTTATATGTAAATTTGTGCCCATTTGCATTGTCGGAAAAATTAAAAAATTTACTCATTCTCAGATTGCAATGTGGAATATGCATCCATTATTCAAAGAAAGGGCGACATTCCAAGCACTCACACTTCTCTCCTTGCTAGCTAAATTGGTGAGTCTTCTTTCCTTCATACTATATGATTCATTGAAGAAGTGGCCTGGCCATTTGGACAGGCTCATGTTTATATATTATCATGAAATTGATGAAGTAGATCCGGATGTGCGTCGGAGCTATCCGGATGTGGAGCAGGGATCCCTGGAAGGTGGGAACCGCTGTTATGACCATGATGAAGCTGTCCATTTCCTATGAACAACATTGGAGGGGCCTGGCCATTAGGACAGGCCGTGTTTATGTATTTGCTCGAAATTAATGGAGCAGACCCGGATGTGCGTCGGAGCTATCCGGATGAGCGGGGGTCCCTGGAAGGTGGGAACCGCTGTTATGACCATGATGAAGCTGTTCATTTCCTATGGACAGCATTGGAGGGGCCTGGCCATTTGGACAGGCCGTGTTTATGTATTTGTTCGAAATTAATGGAGCAGACCCGGATGTGCGTCGGAGCTATCCGGATGAGCGGGGGTCCCTGGAAGGTGGGAACCGCTGTTATGACCATGATGAAGCCGTCCATTTCCTATGGACAGCATTGGAAGGGCCTGGCCATTTGGACAGGCCATTTTTATATCTGTATTTGCAGGGACCTCACCCTTAACCTAAACCTAAACTTGAAAACCCAAACCTAAAGCCGATCCCGAACCCGAACCCGATTTCCTAAACCTAAACCTTAAACTATTCTCAATTCCCTAAATCTATAACCTAAACTTAAACCAAAACCTATAACCTTAACTTAAACCAAAACCTATAACCTGAACCTTAACCTAAATGTATTCTCAAATCCCTAAACCTAAACCTACACCTAATCCTAATCTCAACTCCCTAACCTAAACCGGATCCTAAACTTGAAAACCCAAACCTAAAGCCGATCCCGAACCCGAACCCGATTTCCTAAACCTAAACCTTAAACTATTCTCAATTCCCTAAATCTATAACCTAAACCTAAACCTAAACCTATAACCTTAACTTAAACCAAAACCTATAACCTAAACCTTAACCTAAATGTATTATCAAATCCCTAAACCTAAACCTACACCTAATCCTAATCTCAACTCCCTAACCTAAACCGGATCCTAAACTTGAAAACCCAAACCTAAAGCCGATTCCGAACCCGAACCCGATTTCCTAAACCTAAACCTTAAACTATTCTCAATTCCCTAAATCTATAACCTAAACCTAAACCAAAACCTATAACCTTAACTTAAACCAAAACCTATAACCTAAACCTTAACCTAAATGTATTCTCAAATCCCTAAACCTAAACCTACACCTAATCCTAATCTCAACTCCCTAACCTAAACCGGATCCTAAACTTGAAAACCCAAACCTAAAGCCGATCCCGAACCCGAACCCGATTTCCTAAACCTAAACCTTAAACTATTCTCAATTCCCTAAATCTATAACCTAAACCTAAACCAAAACCTATAACCTTAACTTAAACCAAAACCTATAACCTAAACCTTAACCTAAATGTATTATCAAATCCCTAAACCTAAACCTACACCTAATCCTAATCTCAACTCCCTGACCTAAACCTAAACCTAAACTTGAAAACCCAAACTTAAACCCGAACCCTGTTTCCTAAACCTAAACCTTAACCTATTCTCAATTCCCTAAACCTTAACCCACAACCTAACATAAACCTAACTCCCTAACCTAAACCTAAACCTAAACTTGAAAACCCAAAATTAAACCCGATCCCGAACCCGGTTTCCTAAACCTAAACCTTCACCTATTCTCAATTCCCAAAACCTTAACCTACAACCTAACCTAAACCTAACTACCTAACATAAACCTAAACCTAAACTTGAAAACCCAAACTTCAACACGATCCCGAACCCGAACCCGATTTCTTAAACATAAACCTTAACCTATTCTCAAATCCCTTAACCTAAACATACACCTAATCCTAAACTCAACTCCCTAACCTAAACCTAAACCTAAACTTGAAAAACCAAACTTAAACCCGATGCCGAACCCGAACCAAATTTTCTCAACCTAAACCTTAACCTATTCTCAATTCCTTAAACCTTAACCTACAACCTAAACTAAACCTAATTCCTTAACCTAAACCTAAACCTAAACTTGAAAACCCAAACTTAAACCCGGTCCCGAACCCGCACCCAGTTTCCTCAACCTAAACCTTAACCTATTCTCAATTCCCTAAACCTTAACCTACAACCGAACCTAAACCTAACTCCCTAACCTAAACCTAAACCTAAACTTGAAAACCCAAACTTAAACCCGATCCCGAACCCGAACCCGGTTTCCTAAACCTAAACCTTAACTTATTCTCAATTCCCTAAACCTTAACCTACAACCTAACCTAAACCTAACCTAAATCTAAACCTAAACTTGAAAACCCAAACTTAAACCCGATCCCGAACCTGAAACCGGTTTCCTAAACCTAAACCTTAACCTATTCTCAAATCCCTAAACCTAAACCTACACCTAATCCTAAATCTCAACTCCTTAACCTAAACCTAAACCTAAACTTGAAAACCTAAACTTAAACCCGATGCCGAACCTGAACCAAATTTCCTAAACCTAAACCTTAACCTATTCTCAATTCCCTAAACCTTAACCCACAACCTAACATAAACCTAACTCCCTAACCTAAACCTAAACTTGAAAACCCAAAATTAAACCCGATCCCGAACCCGGTTTCCTAAACCTAAACCTTCACCTATTCTCAATTCCCAAAACCTTAACCTACAACTTAACCTAAACCTAACTACCTAACATAAACCTAAACCTAAACTTGAAAACCCAAACTTAAACACGATCCCGAACCCGAACCCGATTTCTTAAACATAAACCTTAACCTATTCTCAAATCCCTTAACCTAAACATACACCTAATCCTAAACTCAACTCCCTAACCTAAACCTAAACCTAAACTTGAAAAACCAAACTTAAACCCGATGCCGAACCCGAACCAAATTTTCTCAACCTAAACCTTAACCTATTCTCAATTCCTTAAACCTTAACCTACAACCTAAACTAAACCTAACTCCTTAACCTAAACCTAAACCTAAACTTGAAAACCCAAACTTCAACCCGGTCCCGAACCCGCACCCAGTTTCCTCAACCTAAACCTTAACCTATTCTCAATTCCCTAAACCTTAACCTACAACCGAACCTAAACCTAACTCCCTAACCTAAACCTAAACCTAAACTTGAAAACCCAAACTTAAACCCGATCCCGAACCCGAACCCGGTTTCCTAAGCCTAAACCTTAACTTATTCTCAATTCCCTAAACCTTAACCTACAACCTAACCTAAACCTAACTACCTAACCTAAATCTAAACCTAAACTTGAAAACCCAAACTTAAACCCGATCCTGAACCCGAAACCGGTTTCCTAAGCCTAAACCTTAACCTATTCTCAAATCCCTAAACCTAAACCTACACCTAATCCTAAATCTCAACTCCTTAACCTAAACCTAAACCTAAACTTGAAAACCTAAACTTAAACCCGATGCCGAACCTGAACCAAATTTCCTCAACCTAAACCTTAACCTATTCTCAATTCCCTAAACCTTAACCTACAACCTAACTTAAACATAAACCTAAACTTGAAAACCCAAACTTAAACCCGATTCCGAACCCGAAACCGGTTTCCTAAACCTAAACCTTAACCTACAAACTAACCTAAACCTAACTACCTAACCTAAACCTAAACCTAAACTTGAAAACCCAAACTTAAACCCGAACCCGAACCTGAACCCGGTTTCCTCAACCTAAACCTTAACCTATTTTCAATTCCCTAAACCTTAACCTATAACCTAACCTTAACCCAACTCCCTAACCTAAACATAAACCTAAACTTGAAAACCAAAACTTAAACCCGATGCCGAACCCGAACCCAATTTCCTCTACCTAAACCTTAACCTATTCTCAATTCCCCAAAGCTTAACCTAAAACCTAACCTAAACTTAACTCCCTAACATAAACCTAAACCTAAACTTGAAAATTCAAACTTAAACCCCATCTCGAACCCGAACCCAGTTTCCTCAACCTAAACCTTAACCTATTCTCAATTCCCTAAACCTTAACCTACAACCTAACCTAAACCTAACTCCCTAACCTAAACCTAAACCTAAACTTGAAAACCCAAACTTAAACCCGATCCCGAACCCGAACCTGGTTTCTTAAACCTAAACCTTAACCTATTCTCAATTCCCTAAAGCTTAACCTACAACGTAACCTAAACCTAACTCCCTAACCTAAACCTAAACCTAAACTTGAAAACCCGAAATTAAACTCGATCCCGAACCCAAACCCGGTTTCCTAAACCTAAACCTTAACCTATTCTTAATTCCCAAAACCTTAACCTACAACCTAACCTAAACCTAACTACCTAACCTAAACCTAAACCTAAACCTAAACTTGAAAACTCAAGCTTAAACCCGATCCCGAACCCGAACCCGATTTCTTAAACCTACACCTTAACCTATTCTCAAAACCCTTAACCTAAACCTACACCTAATCCGAATCTCAACTCCCTAACCTAAACCTAAACCTAAACTTGAAAACCCAAACTTAAACCTGATGCCGAACCCGAACCCAATTTCGTCAACCTAAACCTTATCCTATTCTCAATTCCCTAAACCTTAACCTACAACCTAACCTAAACCTAACTCCCAAACCTAAACCTAAGCCTAAACTTGAAAACCCAAAATTAAACCCGATCCCGAACCCAAATCCAGTTTCCTTAACCTAAACCTTAACCTATTCTCAAATCCCTTAACCTAAACCTACACCTAATCCTAATCTCAACTCCCTTAACCTAAACCTACACCTAATCCTAATCTCAACTACCTAACCTAAACCTAAACCTAAACTTGAAAACCCAAACTTAAACCCGATGCCGAACCCGACTCAATTTCCTCAACCTAAACCTAACTCCCTGACCTAAACCTTAACCTATAGGTTTTATTAATTTATTAAGAAAAAAAGAAGAAGAAAATGGTTATACATGATGCACTTCTTTCAATTTGTTTTTCTTTCCTCCAATTGTCATTCTGATTTATGAATGTCATGACTATTTGTAGGATGATGGAATATACGAAGCTGTTGCAGGAAGTGACTTTGTCATTACTAGAGGTTCATTTCGAGACGACTCTTCAAAGTACTACATAAATGACTGTGGAAGTAATTTTACAGAGGTCACTAAAAAATTGAAAGGAAAAGGAGTGGACTTGGACAACAACCGGTTTTTTATTCTTCAGGTGGGTGATGGCTAAAAAAGGCCTATTTACTTGTGAAAAAAATATCATACTATCAAAATATATCTTCTCTTTTAATTCTTTATCTTTGAAATTTCAGGGTGAAGTCGAGCAAATTTCTCTAATAAAGCCAAAGATTTGTATTTTCAGCATTATTGTAATTGTAATTGTAATTCATTGAATGAAGGATTGTAATTGTAATTGTTTGAATGAAGGATTGTAATTAATTGTAATTGTAATTGTAATTGATTGAATGAAGGATTGTAATTGATTGAATGAAGGATTGTCATTGAATGAATGAATGATTATAATTGATTGTAATGGAATGAATGAATGATTATGCAGGTGGTAATTGAATGAACAAATAATTGTATATATATTTTTTAATATAGAATTTGCTACGGATTATATCCGTAGCTGTTGTAAACTATAGCTACGGATTAAATCCCTAGCTGTTATGATTAAATCCGTAGCTGTGGTAACCTACAACTACGGATATAATTGCTACGGCTTAGATCCGTAGCGGTTGCCAGATATAGCTACGGATTAAATACGTAGCGGTGGTGATTAAATCCGTAGCTGTTGTGACCTATAGCTACGGATATAATTGCTACGGATTAAATCCGTGGCCATTTTGACCTATAGCTACGGATTAAATCCGTAGCTATAGGTTCCAGACCTATTGTTATGGCACCTACGACTACGGTCGTGCTACGGACTAGATCCGTAGCCATAGGTCTATGGCTACGGATTTAGTCCGTAGCCTTTGCCCATTTATCTGGTAGTGAAGCTATATGTCCTAGAGGGGGGTGAATAGGACAATGCCAAATAAAAACTTATAATAGCGGAATTAAACAAAGTATGATAGCCAATGAACTAATTAAATAAATTGCAATGCAGAAATGAAATGCAACCTCAAACAACTGAATTTGAGAGGTTGATACAAACGTTGTTCTAAGGACAACCTTTCACCAAAAACCCAATGTTTATGGTAGGACAACCTTATGTCTAGAAATGTCTTTGTATCAAATTCTCAAATCAAAGAGGAATAAAGAAATAAATACAAACTGCACTGAATAAATTGATTTTACAAATGTCTTGTTCTAGGGACAGCCATACACCATAAAAATGGCAGGGCAACCTTGCTGGAATAATTTCGGAATTTAAAACTTGAATCAATAGAGAGAATTGCAGGAAATAAATTGTAGAAATAAATCACTAAATTATTACAACATTCCCACACTTGCTTGTAATTTCAAACTGTTACAACATTCACATTCACAAGGAAAATAGAACTGAATGATAAAAGATAAGGAATTAAATAACCATTCAATCCACAAGACAAGAAGTTATAGTGGTTCGCCTGTGTGTTCACCAACTGTCCTCAAACAGCCACACAGAATGCTACTCCACTCCTAATATCTCACACAGGGGATATTAGCGTTCTCTAATAAAACTGGTTTTCACAGGTTCACCAAAAACCTTCACAATTGTGTCTTTATCACTTGGGCTTACACAATTCAAAAAATCCCACAATCTGAGTTTTCTGGCTCTCCTCAGATAACCATACACATAGAGATTTTCTGGCAAATCTCATACAAAACCAAAATAGAAATTACAGGAATTGTAGAATACCTGGATCTTATCCTTTTGCAGTAGCCCGGAAGAACCGATCAGAGTAGAGATGATAGTTCAATGTCCAATACTCAAATTATTGAGGTTCTAAGTTCTAATTGATTTTAAATGAAATCACAAAGGGCTAGCTCTATTTGATTTTAATTCCAAGAAGAAGGAATACACGATTTCCCCTTTTCAAATATGATTGGAATTTAGAATAAAATCAAATGCAAAAAGCTAACAAAAGGAATTAGAATGAAGCACAAATTAGCTTAAAATTAAACACGACTTATCTCAGAGTGGAGCCTTGCTTTGATAGATTTTCGATGATTAAACTCTGAAATTCGTGTGCTATTTATAGCTACAGAAATTCGTCTTCGACTGGTCTAGGAGTTCCCACGACTGGTCTTAGAAGAAATAGATTTTTGAATTTCTGCGCGGAATCAGGAAAACCGATGTTCGACCGGTCGTAGGCAGTCCACGACTGGTCGAAGGTCGTCCACGACCGGTCGAGACCCCTTCTCGACTGGTCGAGCGACTGTGAATTTAGTCGCTGGAGTTTGAATCGAGGCTCCACGACTGGTCGAGGTTCGAGTCGAGGACATCTCACGACCGGTCGAGCAGACTCCAAGACTGGTCGTGAGCGAACCAGAAAATCCGATAAATTTGAACAATTCCAAGACTGGCCTAGGAAATTCTTAGACAGGTCGAGCCAGTGCTAGGACTGGTCGAACCAGAACCAGGACTAGTCTAAGAGCAGATCAAAAACATGTTAAAACATAGTTGCATTATGTATCCAAAATGACCTACCCTAAGGTCAATGACTATGGTCTATCAAACCTGAATAATGAAGTATGGACATTGAACTCTACTTCATTCAACGAATGATAAATCTTTTAATACTTGAAGCCTGAAGTACGAGTCGTCCAAAAACTTGACACCAACATTTATCTTGAGTTTGCTTTTGAGCTTCACACCTTCAAACACTGCTTGTATCTTGAACTTGAATAACCTTTGCGTGAATAAAGAATACCGTGTCTTCTTTATATCTTCTTCTTTATATCTTCTTCTTTATATCTTCTTCTATATATCTTTTTCTATATATCTTCTTCTTTATATCTTCGAAATATACCTTGAAGCCGCTTGAAGAGTCCATGGTTGTCTTAAACATAGAACACACCAAGACATAGAACATACCAAGGTTTTGACACACAAAATTTGACAATCAAAGAGGTATCATATAATAGCACTAACAATATCCACAGTATATCCTCTCATTTCAACTGGAACAGGCAAGCCACTAAGTTCATTGATCAAGAAAGTTGACATGATGGCCCACATTGTGAATTAGCCGGACGCACATTGTGTCCTGCCCCAGCCCGTCTCTACCCCAAACGGGTAGTTCTGTGGGTGGGCCCACCATGATGTATTTGTTTATCCATGCCGTCCAACCCTTCTCTCGGATCATCTTAAGATATGTGCATAAAAATAAGGTAGATCAAACGCTCAAGTAAACCCCACCAAATTATAAGTTTGGGTTGCATTAAATGCATTTGTGTGTGCATATATATATATATATATATATATATATATATATGTGTGTGTGTGTGTGTGTGTGTGTGTGTGTGTGTGTGTGTGTGTGTGGGGTGAGGGGAGGAAGGTACTATGCGCGACCTCAATATTAGCTCCCGTGAGGTTGCGCTGTGTGGGCCCCACCGTGATGCGTTTCGACCATCGACACCATGCATTTGATGGGTCCCCTTTAAATTATGGGATACCCTAAAAATCAGCTGTATACGGAACCCAGGTGGGCCATACCATCTAAAATTATGTGAAGACACCGTTAAAACATATAAAAACACTTGGTGGGGCCCACCTGAGTTTTGCATGCGCCTGAAACTTGGTCTGAACCCTCATTCAAGTGGGACACACATAATGGATGGGCTGGATTTGCAAACCACATGTTGGTGGGCCTTCAAAAATGGTTATGAATGTTTTAATGGTGCACGGCTCCTCTCCACTTCTGTATGTGGTGTGGCCCACAAAAGTCACGGATTGACTTGAGTTTTGAATCTTAGGCACACGATGGAATGGTGCCTATGACTGATGGGGTAGATGTTCGAAACACATCACGGTGGGGCCGACACAGCTCGACCTCATGGGAGGTTAAAATCAGCTCGAGCGCATAATACCTTTTCCCACATATGGGATACCCCAAAAATCAGCCGTATACATACCATCTAAAATCATGTGAAGACATGCCAAAAACATATAAAAGCACCTGGTGGGGCCCACCTGAAATTTGTATGCGTATGAAACTTGGTCTGAACCCTCATCCAAGTGGTACACACATAATGGATGGGCTGGATTTGCAAACCACATCTCGGTGGGCCCAAAAAAATGGTTATGAATGTTTTAATGGTGCACGGCCCCTCTCAACTTCTATATGTGGTGTGGCCCACGAAAGTCATTGATTGACTTGATTTTTGAGACCTAGGCCCAAGATGGAATGGTGCATCTAACTAATGGTGTTGATGTTCGAAACGCATCACGGTGGGGTCCACACAACTCGACCTTATGGGACGTTAAAATCAGCTCTAGCGCATTGTACCTTTTCCATATATATATATATATATATATATACACACACACACACACACACACACACACACACACACACACACCACACACACACACACACACGGGTCCATGGGCCACTGATAAGATAGGAAGCGGATTGTATGGTGTGACACACACAGCTCTGTGATGTGTTAACATCACCAAGTTTTGTGGGCCCCACCATGTTGTTTGTGCTATTCCATGCCATCTATTCATTTTGCAAATTACTTTAGGGCATATCCCAAAAATGAGACAGATTCAAAGCTCACCACACTATAAAAAGTAGTTTTGACAATGACGTCCACCACTATTGAAACCTTCTTAGGCCTCATAGTAATTTTATTTTACATCCAACACATAGATCTATATGAAGGGAAAACATAAATATCAACTTGATCTGAAACTTTTGTGATCTCCAAACAATTTTGAATGATAAAGATTCAATCCTCACTGCTTTATGTGATGTAGTCCACTTGAGCTTTGAATTTGCCTCATTTTTTGACTTATGCCCTAAAATGATATGGCAAAAAGGATGCATGGTGTGGATATAACACATACATCATGGTGGACCCATAGAACTTGGTGATGTCGACACACCACTAAGGTCGATGGTGTGTGACACACCCGCGAATCGCTTCCGATCAGATAACTAATGGTGCAACGTGTTTAACACAAATCCAATCATTTGTGTGGTGTGAACATGTCGAGCATGATAGAGCCGAATGCAACTCAATTTAAACCAAAGACTTATGCCTACAAGCAACCATAAACCAAGAGACCAAATTCTATATAGATAAGGCCATCTATTTAGCCACCAATTGCAAAGAATCAAGAAAATTTTCAAGGGAAGGGTTCATCCTTCTAATGAGTTATTTATTTATTTATTTATTTACTTTTGTAATTAAATAATTTTAATTAACCACGTGATATCTTATATAATTCAATGATAAGACAAATTAATAAAAGGGAAACAATTAATCCTAAGCTAAAAGTATTCTATTAATATATAAATGAATTCTTACAATCAGCGTAAAGAAAAATATAAAGAAAATGATGAATAACAAATGACAATCCGTTCGTCGCTTGACAAGATCGATACGGGCTTCGTAGACAAGGTGATTGTCAGGCACAACAATTGGTTCATCGTTCAACTGGGCTTTGTAGGTGAGACCATCATTAACAACAACAATTTGTTCATTGTCCAATTGAAGTTTGTAGGTGAGGCAGTTGTAATTTGCATGATGGTCATTTGTTCATCGCTCAACATGAACTAGGATTCATAAGTAAAATGGTAGATGGCAGACGGGTCTTCGACAGTTTATTTGTCACACGGCTAGTTTTCGTATGCAAGAGAGTTGTTGTTAGATATCAATCTATCCATTGCTCGGAATTGTACTTCCGAGGTGAGATGGTTAGAGGTGACAGTTTGTTTATCACTTGGAATCAAACTTCGTGGGTGAAGTAGTGGCTAATGACTACTTGTTCGTTACTCGGAGCCTCACTTTATAGTGAGATTATCATGATTTGACTGTATGTTTATTGCTCGAATGGGCTTTATAGGTGAAACAGTTGTGGTTGGGCGGGCAGAAGGTAAAAAGAAACTCCATTGGATTGCTTAGTAGAAAGCAACCAAACCAAAAGAGGAGGGAGGGTTGGGGATCCGAAATCTTGGGGAGATGCTAAACGCCCTTCGCATGAAGCTTGCTTGGAATGTGAAATTTGGGAAAAATAGAGGGCCTTGGGTACAATTGATGCAAGCTAAACATTCCAGAGACTTGCAGGATGTTTCATCAGCTTCCTTGTAGCTAACCTCATCCCCGTTGTGGAAAAAAATCAGGTTCTTCCTCCCTACAATTCAACAAAACACTCATTGGACGGTGGGTCGTGGTGAAGCGAACATTTGGACAGATAATTGGAGTGGAATGGGTCCGCTGTAGAAATTACTCCCAGGTCCAATCCCCCACGAATTAAAACAGTTATAGTTGAAGAAATTGCTTGGAAAATTTGGCCTGTTGCCTCTTTCCAGGATTTATGAATTTCTACCGC